>OY735209.1:58031518-58091518 GCA_963457665.1 Thysanoteuthis rhombus
CCAAACCTCATCTTTTGATATGGATGTGTCTGGAATTAATTTAAATCAACAGATGCCATTTCAGAAGTAGATACTCTGAAGAAAGATTAATGACTACTTCGGCGTGTATACATCCGCCGAGAATTTCATATAAAAATAGAAGGCTTGTGTGTAAGGTTTTGTAGTCAATCTCCAACCCACACGCCTTGAACAGAACAAAAAGCCATCTTCTGTTTTTTTCTGTGTTCTTTTTGGATTCCCGACGAAAAGCACGGGAAGAAGAGATGGGTGTAGCAGGTACCAAAAATCACAATTGTTATTCTCTTTTACGAGTTGGTTATCTCTTGGGGGAAGAATTCCTGAGAAAATTGTACTTACATCGTTCTTTTTTCTTTTTTCTTTCTCTCTTTTTTCTTTTTCCTTTTTTCCTTTATCTTTTTTCTTTTTACTTTTTCTTTTTTTTCTAATGGGTAATTTAGAACTGATACACAGGATCGGCGCCCCCTAAAAAACAAAAAGAGACATGTAAGAACGGGGCCAACTTGTTTAGAGCATTTGGATAGACTCCAGGATAGTGGAATGAAATTCCAAAATGGAGAATAATTTAATGGTGGGTTTTAAGAGAACAACAACGAGAGCAAACACTGAGATGATTGATTAGCGTAGAAGGGTGTGGAATTTCGGAACGGAAGTTGAGATGACATGAGTATGTCTGACTCCCACGAAGGAATCATACGAGCAACCGCTTAGACAATTTAAGAAATATGAAATTAAGGAAAACGCCGGTGCGAAATATGAAAGAATGGGGATAGATGTTACATTTTATGCACTTCCCTATTAGATAGATTTACACCGCATCAGTATCTGAGATTTTCCAAGCATTTAGTGCTAGTATAAAGAGTTTCGTTAACGAGAAATTCTTATTTTACTGGAATTTTCTAAACTTAGCTTTGCAAAGTCAAAGTTGGTGAACATGAGTTAGGTACATTGTGTTGTATCTGTCTTATAACGTGGAATATGAAGGTGACAGTTGTAACCATTGTTATCGGATCACCTGGAACTGTCCCGAAGAAAACGGCAAAGAAGATTGGAGACTTTGAAATATGTATGAGAATCGTGATCGTACTCTCGGCAGAATTACTAAAATCAACTTGAATAATGGTAAAGTGTTAGTGTATCGAGGAAACTTAGGTTTCAGTGAAAGCAAATAGTTACAACTAAACACGAGATTAACACAAATACTGAACGGTAGTTGTAGCACCAATGTGTTGACCACCAGACATTTATAAAACATAGAATAAAAACAACAAAGAAAAACCAATTTCATTTTCGTGGTCGGCTGTTCGTATTGCTACTGATTAAAACCGTTGCCGGACGAAGAATGTTCTCTAATAAATGTTTCTATGATTATCATATACATATATATGTTTGTATAGTGGATGTGAAGTGATCCAACAGAACGCAGGTGAAATTGACAGTTAGAAGGTGAAGAAGTGATATGTGTTATGCTAGCGTCTTTGGTACGGTTCCAAGTGCCCTCACCATTGCTGGAACTACCCTGACTTTCATGTTACACACCTTGTTCAGGTCCTGGTATTTTCTCAGCTTTTCATTCTCTTTCCAATTTACTCTGTGACCCGCAGGCACGGCCACGTCTTTCTTTGGTAGGTTCTCCTTTTCCACGATTACCAGGTTCGGTCTTATCGCTAAACTGGGGATGGTCAGTTTGGATGTCTAAGACCAATATTGAATACCATTCGTTTGTTCAGTTCCCCGTGTATCACTCTTGCTACCCTATCGAGATTATTATTATTATTATTATTATTATTATTATTATTATTATTATTATTATTATTATTATTAATAATAATAATAATAATAATAATAATAATAATAATAATAATAATAATAATAATAATAATTTTCTCAATAGTTACCTTGTGGTTCAGCTGAGGACTGAGTGACAGTAAGTCTTCTCAGGTCTCCAGCCCTCTTCTCCACACTCTTACAGTCCTCAGCAGCGTTATGGTTTACAATTTCACGCTGGTACCCGGTGGTCATCGTTGAAGGCTGAGAGACAGCAAGTTTTAACCCTCCTCTCATATCTCCGTCACCTATCACAGCAGCGCTGTGGTTTGTACCTCCACCACCATCTGTGATGTGTGGTGTGTTTTTTCCCCCTCATCACTTCTCTCTCTCTCTCTTAGGCCACTGCTAACAGCTGGGGTTGTAGATCTCATATTTCTAGCTGGCAGACTGTAGGCCCTGCCCTTTTTCCTTACATACAGAAGTGGGTGTGGGGTTTGGGGTTAATACAGGAGGTGATTAAAAGAACTGTTCATAGTTATACAGAAGACAAAATATTTACATGGAAAGTTCTTTGCAAAGGATATCGGCAGTGCCTGTGAGGACAATTTTCTTATCTCATAGACGCTTGGATTTCCTGGTATTCTATCGTGATATTTGTCGACACCCTTTTTTATGGCCCCGAGAGCTCCAATAACAACTGGTATTGTTACAGGCTCAAGTTGCCACATTTTTGTGATCTCAGTTTTCAGGTCTTTGTACTTGACAGTTTTTCAAACTCTGTTACAGATATGTTTTTCGTTTTGGGGGTTAGCAACGTTTTTGATAACGTGTGCTACTTAGTTCCTGGTCGGAGGGCTCTGGTTTTGAGCAGTAAGGATGAATCCTTCTGTTTCAGTTTTTAACACTGAACTCTGTTGCCAGTGATAGGTTTTGGTATTAACTGCGTCAGCATATTGGGTGCGAAGTGGGTATTGGCCGTGCAGGAGGTTTCTGTTCTCAGTGTTCTTTTAACATTGATATTTCTTGTTACTTGACTGTAGTTCTTTCGTTTTTGTAACCTTAGTTGCAGCTTTTGTAGGGGCTTGTTGAATTAAGTCAGTCATATTTGGTTAATCTCGGAATGCCTTGGATTCTCTCATGAGTGGAGTTAGCCTGCAGGTAAGCATGTAGGCCAATGGTTGCAGTTTTGTATGACATTTCCAACTGGATCATATCTATATCGCCTTCCTTCCCGGGGAGGTAGAGTCGAATGACGTCTGCTTTTGGGTGGTGCATTCTGTTGTTAGGGAGGATTTTCCACGTCTTTGCGCCCACTGTGCGTATGTGAGTAATGTTCGTTAATGATGCTAAAGCTGTACTGTACTGTACTGTACTGTAGGTATTTCTAAGGTGTTGATAGCTTGGATGCGGCTCTTAGCGTTAAGCTCTGTTTTAAGGATAGCTCAGACCCTTCTGTAGTATTCTTTTTTTAATTCTTTCTTTCATGAATGCATGTTGGATTTAATTGCCTTCATTAATTCTGAGGTTTTTATAGGTATCTTCCTGTTCCAGTTCTTGAGTGTCCAGGTTTAAAAGGATTTCCTTTATTGTTGCCAGTTTTCCTTGCCTGAAAGTTGCTTTTGCGCACTTATGGAGGGCAAATTTCATTCCTATATCATCACTGAACGTCTCGACAGTTTTCAGTCGCCCACACAGCTCAGAGTCATCCTTTGCATAGAGTTCAAGATAATCTATGAAGAATAGGTGGTCCATTCTCTTGTTACTGGTTTTATATCTGTTGACGATCGCATTGAGTTCACACGAAAAAGGGATGATTAATAAACAGAAAAGGGAAGGTGAACGAGAATCTTCTAGGAAGATTCCACTTTTAATGGCTATATCCCTTGATTCAGTGGTACTTCTATTATGATAGTTCAGGAGTTCAGTGTTTCATAGTTCCATGCTATGTTTGATGAAATTAGTTACAGATCGTGCGATTTCATATACTTCCAAGGCTTTTAATATCCAAGTATGTGGTACACTATTAAACACCTTTTGGTAATCTATTCGGGCTGTACTTAGATTACAGCGTTTGGCTCGATAGTCCTCAAGTATCATTTTATTAATTTGTTGGTCTTCGCACCAATAAGAACTTCTCTTGCGGCCTTTTTATTCTTGAAGAAAGTTATTGTTGTTCTCAATTAGGAAGTACATTCTATTCGATAGTATTGCCGTGATTATTTATGGCGGTGGTTGTGAGGCAGGTGATGGGTCTGTAGTTTTTTACCTTTTGTTTTGGTAAGAGGTGCCATTGCTGAACGACACCGGTGCTTCACTCGGAGCGTTCATAATGCTTATCAGAGATTTTGTTAAGTTTACGTGGGAAGATGAGGGTGTGCTTAGCCATGAAATGGGGATTTTATGCATTTTTGGCGATTTCCATTTGTGTGCCTTCCGCATCATGGACATTTTTCACTGTTATATTGCTCCATTCTTTCATCTTCTCTCCTCAGCCACTCTGCATTTGTGTTGAACGTTTTACCGATGCCCCGAATGTTTGCCCAGAATCTCTCTACATCCTCTATTGAAGGTGGTTCTTCAATCTCCACTGGCTGTCTGCCCATCTCTCAACATCAGTAGAATTTCTTGGCATCTGTATTAAACATCAGGAGTTGGCGGTAAAATTTATTTCTTTTCTCAAACTGCCTTACCCTTTGAGCCTTGACTCGGCCGTTTGATTTCTTCTGTTGTTGGAAGTGAATCTTTTTCCTGTTGTAAGTTTTATTGACTTTTTTATTGACTATTATTATTATTATTATTATTATTATTATTATTATTATTATTATTATTATTATTATTATAAAGAATAGCGTATTCCTTAGTATTTCTGAAATGAGGGAATCAAGTACAGAGCATTGACAAAAAAAAAATTCTTCTAATGAAATTTAAACCCAGGGAGATGAAACAATATAATTAACCAATTGACTAAATTCTTCGTAAATAAAAAGAAACCTACTTATTGGAGACCCTAAAAGAAATCACTATCACAGCCACATCTCTATCTCTTTAGTATTTATTGCAGAAGAGATATGCTAATTTGATATACACTTTCTTTGGAAAAAAAATTCCGATGCTTGCTTTTGATTACGGAATTAATTCACTGCCTACGTTCGTTGTAATGGTGCTGATTTTCTGTGGTTGTCTATTGACTGCGTTTCAACAGGAAGTGTCTTAAGATCCTTTTTTTTATTACAGAAGATTCAAAGTAAATAAAAAGCCATTCTTCTTCCTGCTGGGGAAAAATGTTTTATTTATGAAACTACGGGACTTGGTTATGCTCATGCATATTTATTTCAATGTCCTACCTACAATTTCAAGTATAGAAGGGGAACCATTGTTGTTTACCTGTTGAAGGCATTGGCTCCTTAAGAACTAACGCTTGATATAGGTGTGATTTTATTAGCACTGAGCCTACGAACAGGCTTCTAAATCACAAACGAATGATATTCATGTCAAACAGGGAGAAAGGATAAATAGGTTTAACTTTTTAGAAGATAGTTTCTGAAATGAAGTAATTTCATTATTCCACAATTTTTTCCAACTTCATCTTTAATGCTTTTATCACAACTTTCCGGTGTACACGTATCGAGATTTCTCTTAGTTCTTTCGCTTTCAAGAAAAAAGGTGAAAGCGTTTGTTTGGGGTTTTAGAACGCTAAAAAATATCCTATATAAGTTGATGCTAATTGCTTCTTCACTTTACACCTTTTCAGATTGTCAAATAGCATTGCGACACCTTTATATGTTTCTTTGCCGCCTTCAGGTGAGCGCTATACCTAGTTATCCCTGGAAGTATCAGACCTTTTCTTTTTCATTTCTCCAATTATACATTTTCCTGAGCATGTTGAAAAATAGATCGAGCAAAAAAAAAAAAAAAAAAAAAGAAAAAAAAAATTAATTAAAAAAAAATTAATTAAAAAAAAATAAAACAAGCAAATAAAAGAAAATTTGGTGGTTGGAGTCATGCTTCAAAGTTATTGGCATTACCTTCTGGTGTGGACTTACTAAAAAAATTAATTAGTTTTTTTTTAGTTGACGAATTTGAATTAATTTAACTCAAAAAGTCTACATTTGCTGTTATTACGGCTGTAAATATAATTTGACTATTCGTGTTCATCGATACATTTCTCTAGTCGTTGTTTTTAATCACTTCTGATCTCCTTGCTTTATTTTTCGATTTGCTCGTTCTAATTTTCAACTTGCTCGGGAAAAGATATTCAACACCACAGTTTAAAAAAAACATAGAACCGAGTGTCGAAATTTCGTACTTGGGAGAAAAAGTTTAGGCGAGACTCGTAAAACCAATCGATTTCTTGATCGAGGAGTTGGCCTTAGGTTAACCTATGATGTCGACCAAAAATATGGGTACAGGTTCTTAAATTGTGCGTGAATCTACACCCTGGCTTCTACAGGGATGATTCAATAAGTCCGTAGCTGAATTTTGACCTGAAAATTATTCTGTATAATATTCGATCTATGTAAATAATTGAGAAACATTAGATTAAGAGAATTGGCAAGAAAAGAGATTATACTGAAAAATAGATTGTTAATATGTAAGATAAATGCTTCTTTCACCATTTGGCTACAGTGTCAGCATATTTTCTGACAAACTCACGAGTGCAGCTTGTTTCATTTGACATTATATGCCTTATCTATAGAGATTAAGAACCGGTACCTATAGTATGGTGATCGCAGGTTTTACAATTAGGAAATTATTTGGATGATGAAGTTATTTTATTGACTTTTAGAGTGAGGCAAACAGAAATAGCAAAAAGCGTGACTTTTCTTCTTCAAACGTTGTTTCCTTCGCAAATACGGTTTATTTGTAATCAAATTATTTTCTTGTAAAAGTTTGTTAAATCTCATATGCTAAAAGCATGTATTTATGCATATGTGTGCTCAATCGAGGATAGATAGCCGTTTTTGCTTGTATAAATTCATAAGACATCATATTTGTCAACAGTCGTTTTCCCAATTCTTACGTGATAGCGAAGAAAAATCCCGTCTACCGAATATCATCAAACTCCAATCTAAACCTAGAGTTTACTTCGTCTTTCTATCAATTAGAACAATAAGAACGATAAGAACAATCCTCATCAAATTTAGGAGAGTAAACATTTTCTCATCTTAATTTGAAATCACAACGAGCTGATTGATAATCGTATCTCTTACCGACTGATTTACATTGACAAGTGTTACACATCTGCCAAAATTCATGCTTAGAAATACGTAATCGCTTATTTCATGCAAATAAAACGAAGTCATGATCAAGTGATTGGTATTTGACTCATTCACCAACTCAGCCAAACTGACAATTGTCAAATATCTATGAAAATTTCCAAGTAATACTCAAGGGCTTATTTCTTTTTATTGAATAAATACATTTCAGCTAAACAAAATATTTTTTGATAATTTCTTTCTATATCATATCTACAATACGAAAGTTGCAGCAATTATTTTCACTTGGGATAGAAGTAGGAGTGAAGATTGACTTTGTAGCAGCCAAGCTTCTATTTTATTGAGTCCTGATGATGGTCATTGATCATCTGAAACGTCGAAACAAAAACTTTAAAGAATTACACTCCATCTAAAAAAATGAATAAAGGAACAAAAAAATTAAAGCATATAAGCAAACAATAGCAAATGTCAATCAGTTATCATCAATTTTTGACTAATGTTTCATTCATTTCATTTTCAGTTGCTTTTTATTGCATATCCCAAATCGTTATTCCTCGCAACGGACATTAAGATGAAAGAAATACTAGCAAAATGATAATCGTGACTGGCAATGCTACATTCAAGAAAGTTGAATAATAATATCTCTGTTCATGATTTTCTAATATGCGACACGCACGCTCTTTCATATATATATATATATATATATATATGTCTGTGTGTGTGTGTGGGGGGTGCCTGCGCATATGCATGTGCGTATTTATGTACGCACAAATCTCTCCTCAGAAAGGGAGAATGGAAACACAAGAGCCATGAAAATAATTCAACCGTGACAGCCACATAAGGAAGAAAATATTTTTTCTAAGGACCCCAGACTGGTCCGGTGAGTGTTGCCCTCTGCATTTTAATAATTTGTCCCTTTATCTCACATCTGTTGAGAGTCGATGCTTCATTTCCGTATCAACTTTCAGCAAATCCAGGGAAGTTTTCTCAATCCGTTCTTGACGCTGTCTATCGCTCTCATTTCCTGTTTAAAGTCAAAGAAAGCAGTTCCCTAACATTTCTACATCAGTTTGTGGGTAATTCCAGGGGATTCATGCTTTACAGATCTAAATAAGACAAACAACAATGGTATTGTCAAATTTTCAAATGGAGTTTTAAGCGTTTTATATTGAATTAAAAAAAAGAACCCCCCGAAAAAAACATACCCTAACCAATGTTTGCTAGTTAAAATATCAAGAATATTTTCTGTCTATTTGTGTTCATGAAGAGAATACATACACATATATATATATATATGAAAAGATGTATAGATATACATATATAATAATGTCATCCACAGACAACTGTTTCTTTTTATAACAAATCTTTGATGTGGCTATAGACAATCCAATGTCCCTCTTAGTACCGTTTGGTAGGATTGAAACCTTCGCTTCAGACCCAGCGACAGATGCTCCACCTGTCGAACTAGACAGTCAGTAGGACCAAATTAGGTGATATATTTTCTTATGCATAATTACCCATCCACCAGAGTGCTCCATTCCAGACTTGGAAGAGCATTGCTATAGTAGCTTAAAACATATATATATATATATATATATATGCACACACATGTACACACATACATATATACATATATGCTTATATATATTCACATATATATATGTACATACATACATACATACACACACACACATATATATATATATATATATATATATATATATATATATATATATATATATATATATGCATATCATCGGCAGTTTTTTAACGTCCATCGTTGGAAATAGACTTTCTACCGCCATACATATACACAAACATATATGTATGAATATACTCGTATATATACATACATATATATATACACATATATGTACATTAATATATATTTATGTATATACACGTATATATATACACATATATATACACATATATATACACATATATGTACATTAATATATATGTATGCATATATGTACATATAACTCCCTGCATTTCGTATCCACATAGTGAAGCCAGAAGTTGTTATTCTAGTTGTTTTCTATAATCCCCGACTATCAAAGTGTCAAATCGATAAACGTTTATATTGAACGACCGTCAAACGATGGTGAACATTACCAAGTGTATCAATCGTATTAGATTAGAACAAAAATGCAACTTGATCTTCTTTCTCTTTTTAGTTCAAAGATGCACTTCAGAATTAGCTGCATATATTCATCCTAGCTTCCCTTTCATTCTTCAAAACATTATGTACATCTCTTTTCCTATATCCATCAGCTGCCGCATCGTGCTCTCTTCGGTCTCGTTGAAATCTCTTTTGGAAAAGCCAGATGTTGCTACCACAATTGTTTTCCCGAATCCCTGCCCTTCAAAGTGTCAAATTGATAGATTTTTATATTGAAGAAACGTCCAGCGATAGTGATCATTACCGAGTGAATTAATGGCACCAGATTAAAGAGTAAATACAACTTAATCTTTTTTTTCTTTAGTCTTCCGCAATTTGAAATTATTGCCATTTGCTTTTTGTGGGGATTAACGAATAAAACCTGGATAATATATACTCCATTTTGTATCCACACAGTGAAATAGACAGCTTTATTGCTCTAATGAAATATAAGTGACGCTGTTCTCATTTAATACTGTTCTGAATGTTTGTTCCCGACGCTAACATTCTTTTGGTTCGAAATCGATTCTGGCTATTCTGAGACATTTCCTTGAATTTTTCCCAATTATTTTAATTGTAACTTATTTTCATCTCGTTTTCTCTCCTTTTTATTTCTTTCTCTTCCGTCAGAACGTCTGCAGGCGATGTCGGAAATACGAAGAGGGAAACAAGATGGCGGAGAGACAACATAAAGCGTTGGACTATATTTGGTCGATGTAATGGCAGTGTTAGGGCTAAATTCCGCTGCGCACATCGATTTTAGTATGATCACCGGAGTTGAACAACATCTAACATGGCCAGTAATAAAGTTTTGGTGACCAAAAAGTCAAATTGTTAATTATGTAACTTGATTGACGGATACAGTTTATGTTAACTTCATTCTAATGCCATTAGAAAAGGCAGGAATACGCTGTATGTGTTCCATCAACAGATACCTTGTCTACATGTCCCGTGACTGGCAAGCGACAATTTGATTGATTAAGAAGAGACTGAGTGTGTAAACATTTGGGTAAATCACTCCCATATTGTACAGGGAGCAAAGGGTTAAGTGCTCTTACCTCCAATGACAACTTTTATAGAAACCAATCTATCTATATAATAAATGTGTATGCCTGTACGCAGTACTTCAATTTGAAATCTTCTAGTATATATGTATAAATATATACATTCATCCATGAAACGTAAATGAAGATATACATATATACATCCATATATATATATATATAAATATATATATATATATATATATATATATATATATATATATATATATATATATATATGTGTGTGTGTGTGTGTTAGTGTTAATGAATGGATGAAAGTCTTATTTTCGAGGGTTTTCAACAAGTGCAGGGCCGTTTTTCTGTGGCATTCTTTCTTGCTAGTCTGTTCGTGAATAACATTTTTGAAGATGTCTTCATGCACATCTTCACCCCATCCGATCTTCCAGTGATTACCGAAGGAATCCAAGCGAAAAATCGTCTAATGGCTTCTTTCACATCATTTAATAGAGTTTCTGGTTTTTGAGAGAGTGCCATATTTTAATGAGATGCAGTTCAGAATTAGTAGCATATATTTAGATACCAAGAGATTCATTAGCTACATTATTTTCCTAAATCAATTTTAAAATCGTTGTAATTGTCGGATGGCCTGCTCTATGGCTGAAATAGTCGGGTATATCCTACTGGCACCGTGTGTCAGTGTTCGAGCCTTAGTGAAAACGAATAATTCAAATGCTGATTTCTAAGGCAAGTTGACGCTTTCAACTTGAGATTGACATAAAATTTTTCTTATTCCTATCATCACAATTTGGTCGTGTGAAGTTAGTGTAGTAATCCTTGAGGGCGCCCTTCTTCTGTGGCCGTGTGCCTGATTAAAGAAAACATCGTAAATTCGGATGTTATTTGTTGGTGTTAAATTGCTTTAACCCTTTTAAAATCTGGTAGGGGATGCATACGAAGCCAAATTTCTACTCTCCCTCCACCCCTCATTTGAATCGCTTCTCCCATTCCCTTCTATCTAACATTCCTTCTTTTTCATTTTCTTACCTCTCCCCTTTTTCATTCACTTTTACTCAAACTCTTTCTCCTTCCCAACCTCCACTTCTCTCAGTTTTTTTTTGCGCATCCATTTTCAACTCTCTTTCATGATCAAGCGAAAAAAAGTTCCTACATACATGTCTTTATAACAATGAAAATATATTTTATAGGAAGCACAAACACACACACATATGTATATATAAATATGCCTACGATGATGAGATAGAGAGAAGTTTGCTCTTCGACATCCTGGAGTAGTTAGCTCAGTTGGTAAGACCAGAGCCGTTTCCTGGTGGATGCAGGTTCGAGCACAACGCCCATTTCTATATTTACATGATCTGAGGCTGCTCTATTTGTTGCTGAGTAACGTCTGCACCTTACAATCTCCTGGTATTCAGCTTCATTTCTCAGCCAATTTCATTACGTATATATCTACTGATGCGTTAATATTTAAAAAAAATGAAACAACAAAAAACTGAACCTATATTTCTCGTAGCAAGGGAAGGGTTAGCAGAGGAAGTGGTACTGGTGCACTGGTCAGAAGTTCAGGCAGAGAGGTGAGGGATATATATATATATATATATACATATATATGTATCAGTTAAATGTGAAAATTTGGTCTATAACAATTGGTTACCTTTGTTTGGTTACTGTAAGCTCATCAGATAGACAAGGTAATTGTGTCTGCAAATTACTTATATACTATAGAGAATTGCTTTCACTTCGGGAAGGTGAGACTTGGACTAAGTTATAATCACTTACTTTACCATACATTATATGATGCTGCTTTAAAATATTCTCATAAAATAAAGATTTTTCGGTTTAGTACGTGCGATTTGTAGTATATGTTTCACTCACAAATACACATTCCCACATAATATATATATATATATATATATATATATATATATATATATATATATATATATATATATATATATATATATATATATATACACTCCTAATTTTTTAGAATAAAAAATACCGGCCATTTTTTGATGTTTCAGACATTTTTCCACCACACCGGAAATTATTAAGAACAGCTTCGAGATTTATTTGGAACCTTCTTCCGGTGGCTTTCTTTCAGTCTTTCTATCACTCCACTCCAGCTGCTTTGTTTTGTTTTTTTTTACCTACAGCAATTATTCCTTCTCTACTCGCTCACTGGCTTTCAAACTTCCTCCATATATCAATCAATCATTTAAAATCGCTTAATCAAATGTCATCTGTAGACATTGAGAGCCCCGTGGTACCGCGAATTTTATAAGTACACGAATGGACTGATCATGAAGATTATAATCAATGAAGTATTGCCGTCCACTCAGATGATTTCTAGGTACTGTTAAATACACCCTGTAAGAACTGATACTAAAAATCAGCCACCAGAACTGTTAACGTATGTTCCTTCAATTTCCAAGTTGGTCTGACCAGATATGTATGAATATACAAAAGGCATGTACATATGTATTGCGTATACAGGAGCTACAGGAGAATAAATTTGAATATTTACTCCTTATTATGTCTGGTAAAAGTTCAGGAAGTACTGGCTCAGCGACGCCTATGATAGAGAAGAGTGGCAAATCCTGGGGAAGGTCTATGTCCAACGACGGACGTTAAAAGACTTTTATTTTGTTTTTGTCCCCTTCCATCTGAAATATGTTTTTTGTTGGGGTCAATTCGCAATGTGGGTCTATGCTAAATTGATCCCTTAGTTTGTGCCCGACAGTATTCATGCTTGATTTTTGAAAATTCAGTCTATTTCTAGAGACCAATACCCAACAAAAAGCAATAGAAATACTTTATTCATGAATCAATCTTTCTAGCATAATTTTAATTGATCATCCCTCGACAAAGTATGCTGACAAAGGGTGTTGGTCACGTGACGACTTCTTATGGGTGATTAACCAGATGTGTAGATGTGTCTACATCTAAGTTGAATCAATTGGGGTAATTTTGGGTGGTTGAGGTAGTTACATGTTTCTCCCACAAGCACAAGCTGGGTGGTACTCAAGCCAAGGTAAAAGCCCGGAAGTCAAATGCTAGGGATCTTCGGGAGATGGGCGCAAAACGATCTTCTCATTTCCACACACAGGGGCCTGTGGCAAAGTAGAAGTGAGTAGTGACGTTACGCTGTCTTCAGCTTCAACCGCCCCTGCCGGGGATTCACATATCATATTACTACTTACAAGGCCCGTTGGTGATATCTAAGACGATAAGCACTAGAGATGACATCATTCACCTCACCTTGCATGTGCCAGAGTAAGATATATATATATATATATATACACACACACACACACACACACACACACACACATATATATATATATATATATATATATATATATGCTCCTCTATTCAGGGTTGAGCACTCTTTAAGTGAGGTAACTCATCCATTGTAAGCTTTTGCAATGCTCTTCTATAGGATTTGAGCACTCTTGGGGATGAGGGATTTCTGTGTAATTTTAATATATCGCTGTCCAGTTCCGTAGTCCAGAGGTAGGATATCGGCCTACAGGTCTGAAGTGAAGGTTTCAATTCTGCCTCGCGGTACTGGATGGGATAATGGAAAGTCTAGAGCCACACTGACGAGATGTAATACATCGAAACAGCTGTCTGTGAATGACACAATATATATATATATATATATAGAGAGAGAGAGAGAGAGAAATAAAATGGCTATGAGGATTTGCTACACAAACATGTTTATGTTTCTGTCCTGTTTCGGTTTCTTCAGGTAAATGATTCGGTACATTTTAGATTCCTGTTCGGGACATTTTTCGAGGGGGGAGGTCTTCTCTTATAGGAGGCAGGGTCTTTGTTTTTATTATTTATTTTATTTGTAGGTTGTTTATGTCTGCTGGTAGTTGTAAATCATAAGCCAATGGGTATAGTGTGAGTGTTTACATTATCAGTAAGTGGTTGTTTTTATCAGTATATTTTCGGTATGTATTATCTTCGAGAGTGTTTTATTTTTACTTGAATTTCTTAGATTTGTTTCTCCCTGGCTTTTGATTTATAACCACAAGCAGACATACATACCCTACAAAAATAAAATAAAAGAAAGATTCTCCCACGTAGAAAAGAAGACCCCCAATCGTTCCAAACAAGAATCTAAGATAAACCGAATCATTCGCCTGGAGAAGCTTAAACAGGACAGAAAACATAAACGTGTTTGTGTAGCAAATCCCCATTCCATGATATCTTGAGCTATACCTTAAACCAACTAAATATTCAAAGTTGAATGTATCGAGCACTCTATGAAAAAAAACAAAACTATCATCATACATCGGTTATTGCATTATGTTATATTATATTGCATCCCTGATTTGTAATGTATGATATATATACGTTGAGGTCTTGATGCCGGAACAGAAACAATATTAGATATCAAATATTGAATATCAAATATTAGATATTAAAACCTGAATCACTTCAGTAACACACACACACACACACACACACACACACACACACACACATATATATATATATATATATATATATATATATATATATATATATATATATATATATATATTAAACATGCATTCAGTCTCTATGACTGCTTAACACAGAACAGATTTATTCCTCTAGCAATCCCATTTTTCTTCACTTGATTATTCTATTTACGCTGTTTAGGCTGATTGTTTCATTCTCTGTGTAACAACGGGGGTCATTTCATGGAGAGTTTCATACGATATAATGCATTCATGAATATTCTGTCAGATTTTATAACCATTTCTCAATAATGTATTTGTTCGTGGTAGAAAACATCAAGTGCAGGCATGGACAGTGAATGAACAAAAGGAGAAGACTTGATCTAAAGTAGTTACTTGGGCACTTACCTTCGTTGGGCAGTTCAGCTCAATGGTTTGGAGCCAGTCTACGTTTAAGCAGCTAACTTATCGGTCGAAGGTTCGATTCCAGTTGCAACCCTATTTGTCTTGTCTTTTCTATTTACGCTGTCTTGGCCGTATCCCGTTTTACGTGTAAACGGGCTGGTCACGTCCAATAGAGTTTCATATATTATAACGCATTCATAAATGAAAAAATGAACCCATAATATATATATATATATATATATATATATATATAAAATTTAATCGGGGGTCACTATGCATATATATATTCTGATCCCTTTAAAACTGATCAGTTCGACCTGAACGAAAATAAAAAAAGATATATTGACGAGTGTCTAAAAATAAAATGAAAGAATAGTATATACTAAAATAAATCAGTTTGTATTAATGTTAGGGAAATTAGGTAGCCAAAAGAAATGAATCCAGTCTTTGTCAGTTTGAAAGATGATCGTATTTACTAAGACCAGGGAAAGGGGAAAACATTTGGCACTGGTCCTTTTGTTTGACTGATCGTTAGTTGGGCGGCTTGGGGGATCGAACACGGAATACCATGTACCAAATTGTCTAAGTGTATCAATGGAATCGTCCATTGAGGTGTTACTACCTGCTAAAAAATAGTTTTGTTTCGTTTCAACCATGTATATAAGGATACTTCATTTGATAATTAAAAGGCAAGAAAAATTAACTTGAAAGTTAGTGGGAAGATTTGTCAAATTCTTCGGTTGAATATACTGTTTAGGAATCGACCCGAAGAAGTTTTTCTGTGTGATTAGTATTCTTAAAGATGATATCATAAGTTGATTTGGATGCAGTCTGTGATTAAGACCGATGCAACGGACTTAAGATTCACTTGGGTGAACATTCAATAGAAATGACACGAACAGTGAGTCACTTTTGCTGTTATACTTACTGATCCTTGATCGTTAAACACGTTTTTCGGGTAATCTACGAAAGTGAGCCCTGTTTAAAAAAATAAATGATATGTAATATAAAATAACATCAATGTACAATACACATAAAGCTTTATATAAAATGAAAAACTACATGTATGACATAAACTATACAGTAAGAAAGGGGGTTGGTGTGCGATGAACACTGCTAGAATGCCTTGTTAATATAACTGTTTTGTTTTTAAAATCCCTGAAACGGTTACACGGTAAACAACTGATGACCTCAACAAGAGACAATTTGTATATGGTACCAAAATAACGAAGTATGTGTGAAACAGAAAAAAAAACACTGGAGAAAATTACATGAATTGCGCTGGCAGATATTCGGCTAAAATAAGAAAACAAGTGATTGAAATGATACAAACAAAATATTGGAGAAGTTTTTCTAATGTTTAGTTTTCAAAGCCGTAAAGCTCTCTTGACTATATATGTATATAATTATAAATTGCGTTACATGATATTGAAACTCATTTGAATTGTTATCCAAGAATGTATCATTTGGCCAAGGCAACGTAAAGAGAATAAGCAAACAAAGGAAATAGGGCTGCAACAGGAATATATATGTATATGTTTTAGGTAAAGTAAGATCGCATTTGAAATCTGAACATTTCGAAGAAACTAACTACTTCGAGATGGAAGTTACATAGGATATAAAGATCTTATTTTAACATCTTTTTCATCTCCGGCCCTTCGGGGCTGGGATCTGCCATATTTTGTACGGGGGCAAGACAGGGCATAAAATTGAAACAGATGTGCCTGGTCCCTGGTGATTCCAGTACCTCCCCATAACACTAAAGAGGAGGATCTTGGGTCGACCTGACGCCTTTGTGGAACTGGCCGTAGGGGATTGGGCAATTTTTCTTCTGCCAGCTCATACGCATGTGGGGCCCCAACATTAAACCAGACCTTGCATCGAGTTTGCCTTCCTGGGGAGGCGAATAAATACTTGCATCTGTTCCATATTCAGTCTTTCTTGGCAAGAATCAGCTATGTCTCATCTTCGGGCAAGACAGGACATAAAATTGAAGCAGATGTATCTGTCTCTGGCGATTCCAATTCCGGGACCGCACCTTTCCATTGTACTAAAAAGGGGGTCGTGACGCCTTTCCGGCATAGGTTGCGGGGACTAGGTAATTTCTGCTTTGACTCACACTTACACACGTGGAGCCCCCATCAAAACTAGCCGTGTGTCATATTTGCCCCCTGGAGGAAGCAAATTAATTCCAACATGTTTTTATCATTTTGTGCATCGTTGAGTTTATGAAAACCCTAAGTCCCATGCGAGATATATTCTTTAATGAGAACCCTTTTGCATTTTCAAATAAGGATCGAACCCACTAACAATGGATGGCAAGTTTAGCCCCCTGATCATTGCTATACGTAGTGCGTACGAATTTTTCTTATCATTTATAAACATAGGAGTCTGTTATCAGACTGTGTCATGAATAGTTTTAGAACCAATGAGGATCGAACCCACTAGCTTCGCTTTGAAATCTCAACCACTCTAAATTATTGCGTCTTGGAGGTATCTACTGAATCTGATTCTCGTCATAACAGTAAGGATTTCATCATCATCGTCATCAGTCTTTTAGCGTCCGTCGTTGGACATAGACCCTCCCCAGGATTTGCCACACTTCTCTATCATGGGCGTCGCGGAGCCAGTACTTCCTGAACTTGTCCAGTTCGTCTCTCCATCTAATATATATATATATTATTTAGGGTTTTAAGCTTTTCTGGCTGGCTGGTTGGCTGTGTATTTATATATTTATGTATGTATGTGCGCATACATACCACACCAATAGAGGCAGAACTGAGAATCTAGACATCATTATGTCTACAAAAACGATTTAAAAAAAAATCCTCCCCAATAGCTTTTGTAGTGAAGCTTCAATTTACCATGCAAGTTTATGCTTAATTGGGCCCTTAGTTTGTGTCCTGCAACATTCACATTGTTTTATGAAATTTCAGACTTTTTAAGTGACCACTGTCCATCAAAAGGCGTAGGATGTAACTTATTGAGTGATCTCCATTATTTGTCATTTTTTAAATTGATGATACCCTAAATGACATGCAACCAACAGACATTGGTCATATGACGGTTCCTATCGTGTGATTAACGAAGGTCTGGCTTCACTGGATTGTTAACACAGATGAGGAAAGGGCGCTGTATGCCAATAAACTCCTCAAAAAGCGATGGCGATCCAACTACGTTATTCAATCCTAACATCGAGAGCAGGACTTCAGCCACAGAAGGCTTCGTTATGCATCTGACACAACATGATAGGTGCCGTCTACTATGACAAAGAAAAACATCAATTATTGTTAAAAACTCGATCCAGCCAATGGTGTCACATCTTTGCACCACAATGCAAGCCCCCCCCCCTACACACAGGTGCACGCAGGTGAAAATAAAGTCTCTGTGCTGAAGAGTTTCGTTCCATCCTCTTTTCTCATCAATTTTAGCACAATCGGAGAGTTATTGTTCCAATCGCTCGACCATTTTCTCAGTGCGGGTACATTCGGAACTTGGACAAAAAGTCAATTCAGGCCTCCTAGCGTTCTTCTATAAAAACAAAACAACAACAACAATTTTTATCGATGGGAAATGGAAAATTTGCCTTTATATTGTAGATGAACACAATTATGTAGACCCTTAACTCAGTTTTCAAGCTGTTTTCTGACAATGCTTACAGCGGGTTTATGAAAAGTGTTTTCTTTTAAATTCCACTTTTTGTTACGTCTGCTTTTCCAATAAAAATGACCTCTCCTATCCGAATGAACTTTGGTTCCTTGAAAACAACGAATTGTGGTTAGTGGAGAAGAGAATCTAACTATCAAAAAAGAAACATGAAATCATCCTAGCTTTATTTTTTGTTATCGCCGAGAATGAACAAATAGTTAATAGGTCTGATTAGTAACTCAATGGTTGCCATCACGTTACCAACATCTTTTGACAGTATGCCGTATTGAGGGTGTTCAATTGGAAAATTGGAAAAAGTAGTGATCAATAAATAAGTTACTTCTCTCACCTTTTGTTGGGCACTAAAAAAAATCTGAGTTAAATTAAAACAAACAAGCGTGCACGAACTTGTGATCAATCTAACATAAAGCTACTTTTCATATTGGACCCTCTGCCAAAACAACTATTGAGGGCGGATGATTCTCAATCCCCACCCCCAAAACAACAAAAAAACATGAACAAAAATTAACAGTAATTAATACATGATACATACACACAAATATTTATACATAAACAGCAGGACCAACTTGAAAAGTGAAGAAATTATGTTGTGAGTTTTGGTTGACGGTTTCTTATAGTGCCAAGCCCAAGCGGTGGCTCTTTTTGACCAGAGCTATGTTTTACAACTATTTTGACCAATGAAACCGTTACCGTCATCAGATATGGCTAGAATCTCGACTATAAAGAATCTCTAGAGCACTGAATAGAATTTAAATAGTATTGATATCGTTAAGCATATTATATCTTGCTTAATCTTACTGCTTAGACCAGAAAAGGAATGATGTGACGATTAGACATTGTCAAACAATTTAGCAAAGTTCAAATCAACAAATGTTAACTGTATTCGGTTGAGGAAGCCTGCGATTATAAATCAATTAGAATGCAGCTTGGCCTCCACTGCGAAGAATCAGACCAGGATTGCCAAATTGGCCATTTTTCGGTCAGATATGACTGATTTCTGTCCAATTCAGCCGATACAAATAAACGATAGCCAGAAATCTGGCCAATTAAAAAAATGAGTAAGTTTATAAAATCATTTGTAGTAGACCCACAGGCTAAACCTATATTTCATATTAATCAAAGATGGTCGAACTTATTCAACAAAAATTGAGTGGGCTGAACGCTCGGCAGTTCATCTAAGCAAAGCAGTAAAGAATCATGTGAATTGATTATTGAATGTCGTCTGTATGTAATGGCAGGAAGAATACATTTTTTCATGGTCAGCCTGTACAGATTTTTGTGTTTTTGTATGAATTAGAGAGAGAGAGAGAGAGAGAGAGAGAGAGAGAGAGAGAGAGAGAGAGAGAGAGAGAGAGAGAGAGAGAGAGAGAGAGAGAGAGAGACACACACACACAGTGAGAAGAATACGGAGAAAGGGTGGGTTAGAACAAGAGGGAAAGATAGGGAAAGTGTGGGGGAGAGAGAGAGAAAGAGAGAGAGAAATACGTGGAAAGGGTGGGTGAAAATAAGAGAGAAAGATAGGGAAAGCGTGGGAGAGAGAGAGAGAGAGAGAGAGAGAGAGAGAGTGTGTTCAGTAAATCACCTCGTTGAATGATTATTTTTTAAGCCTCAGTTTTTGGAATTGCGTCTGTTTTTTCTTTCCTTAAAAAAACACATCTTTGGCCCATCTATCAGAAACCATAAATCTCTCGAGGAAAGCACCGTTTTCTTCCTTTCTTCATTTCTTTCTTCCTTTCTCTCTTTCTTTTAGTAACTGTCAAGCCAACACTGTCACAAAAACCGTCAACATAGGTTTCTTCAGTTTTATAAACAGGTCCGTCTGGCTGACTGATAATGTATGTATCACGTGCACAAGCCTAACCAATTAAGCTAGAGGGCCGAAAATTTCAATACTTACTTATAATGTCTAGAAAAGTATTTTTCTTGTTTTTTGAAAATCCCTCCCCGGCATAGATTACAAGTGGGGATCAGGCGGTCAATTTGCATTGTAAATTTATGCTAATTTGATCCCATAGTCTATGCATTTACGTTTGATTTTTTGAAAATTCGGACTTTTTTTTTTAGTAATCACTGCCCAACAAAGGCAAGAGAATTAATTTATTCGTCGAGCTCCCACTTTCCCATTTTTTAATTAGTCACCCCCAACAAAGCACACTGCCAAAAGATGTTGGTCTCGTGACGGTTTCTATCGAGTGACTAACCAGGCTCGTCTTTCTTTCTTCATTGTGTGAATATTTGCATTCATGACCACTTTCCTACGCCCCCCCCCCTCATTTGTGCGTTGATTACTGGATCCATTCAAAAGAAAGTTTATATTTTTCTTCCTTTGTATCGTCTAGACCTGATCTACTTTCCCCAGGTCATAAATTCCATTCTGGGTTTTGCCAACTCAATTCTTGCAAAACAAATAACGTTTCTCTTTTTCTATTATTCATTTATTATATCCAATATATTTACCGCATAAATATTGCAGATTTTATTACGTCAGCCAAATATATTCATGAAATCGAGAGAAACAATTAACCATTAGCGGCAATCTGTTGACTAGTCAACCTAAATTATCACCCCAAACTGTCAACACATGTTTCTTCAGTTTTTAAGCTGGTCTGGCTGACAGGATATGTATCAAGAACGAATCCAGCCACTCTTCCAAAATTTTGAAATTCAGTAATGCTATTAAACTATCATCCAAGTTTCAGGAAAAAACATTTTCCCCTTGTAATTATATCTCCTCCTTCCTTAATTCATCCAATGATTCATTTTATTTGAAATTTTTGTTCCATCATGATTTTTACACATATAAAAGATAAATCCACGAAAATATAAATTCTGTTTACATTTTTGCAATAGGAGAGTGTGGCAAACTGTCAAAACTTGGAAAGTTAAAAATCCTGAAAATAAGATAAAATATCGCTTTGGATAAAAAGAAAAACAAATTTTGAGATGATTTTTCTAATCGAGATTTCCTGAAATTTTTTTTTTCGGTTAATTCGATCATTTTTTAAAATTCTTTTATTCTTTCATTGTTTGTAGTGCAATGAAATTTTGTTAATCATATTGTAACGACATTTTATGATCAAATACAATCATCGAAAAAAATAATACGTCTTGGGTATTTTTGTTTTTTATTAATAGCTATGGCTATCGTTACATTACCCGTTTTAAAATGGCTACCACTCGTGCACCCGAGTGGCAGCTACATAGGGCGAATTTGAATTTAAAAAAAGCCTCTCAAAATTCCTCAAAACGGTATTTTTTAGAGTTAAGGTTTGGAGATAGGTTTAGTAAGTTAGTGGATTGTAGTAGGGTTAATGTTAGGGTTAGTAGATAAGGTTAGTAGTTAGGTGTAGTGTTAGTGTTTCAACTCTCTGAATGTACATTCCAATTTAGGTAAAAAAATCTCTTATTACTTGCCATGAGATAATAGATGTAGCTGTAGTATATTTAAGAACAGCAGTTTTTGTGGTAAATGAACACATCCTTTCGTCATTTTTAATTTAACAAGAACTACAGGTTCAACGATGAGTCCACCATCCATGATAGTTGTAGCAGAAAGAGAAAGACGGACAAGTAGTTTTTCTTTGTCAGTTGATTCTCATACTTGTAAAATATTGCGATTGCAGTATGCAGCAACAAAAAATCGTAAATGGCAATTTTGAGGCTTTTCTAATATAAAAATATGTTTGGACATCAATAGCAACTGTTTAAAAAATTATTGAATTTCCGTTGTTTAATATAACCAAGACCGACCAACAGACCGACCGACGAGCGTCTAATAGTGATGTGTGAACACCTTTTGAAACGGATCAGGTCACATTTGCCAAAGCCTTTGTATGGAAGGCAAGAGAGTCCACCGTTTTTATTGTTCAATTTTTTTACCAATTGAAAGAGTCATTCTAGGTACGATTTTGTTACAGCACAGGTCAAGTCTTTCAAATGCGTGTTATTGTTTATTATTATTATGCTTTCTTCAATTAAAGTTAGAATTTAATTTTAGATTCAAGTTCAATTACGCTTTTGACCGCCATTATTTTCTAAAATGGTGAGGAAAGGCTTCTAATCTCCCCCTCGTAAATAAGCTGTCAGCACCCATTATTGATGTTTTACCAGTAATATTTCAAAATATAGAAACATTGAATTAAAACAATTCAATCTTACATTATCATTAATGAAAATCTATTTTTCTTTCTTGTTGACAAATTTTTGGATTCTTTTCTTTGTAAAATAACAAGAAAAAACCGAAGAATAATTAAGAAAAAAATACGTTTATGAATAAAGGTGTCAAGAAGCTGTACAGATGCCCCGAGGCGATTGTTTCAAACTTATAATAATACAAAAGATAAATCTAAAAAACATTCTGATTCAATAAAGAGGCTAACGAAGCTATAAGAGATGTGCTTGACAAAAAGGAATCACCCCGTTCTGTCTCTACAGACAGAACGCCCCATCCCCTATGGACAAACGAAAGCGAATACAGAAATGTATTTCAGAAAAGCGCAAATGTATCTTCTAATCAAAAGCGAGTTCCTGGATCCAGCTCAAAATTCAACCACTTCTTTTCTTGAATCTTGTGGCTAATTCTCCTGCAAAATTTGATTGAAATTCGTTGAGAACTTTTTGTTATACCGTGTGGACTGACGTGAGCGTATACAGAAATATATTAGATCTTAAACAGAGAAATTTCTTTTGATCAAAAACAAATTCCTCGAGCTGCCAACAATTTATTCTCTCCTTCTAAACCCCATGACTTACCTTATCACAAAAGTTCTTTCAAATTAATTTTTGCATAAATTTCTGTGTTCGCTCCTGTATTTCTACGCGGTGTTCTCGGTGAATTTACAATAGATGTTGCAGAAACTAAGCCATGTCGTAAGGAAGAAGTGGATTTTTGGAGTGGATCCAGGAATTTGTTTTTGTTTGAGAGACATTTTGTCTGTTTCTTACATATCTGTATTCGTTGATCGTCTACTCGATATCTTCAAAAGATCTCAATTAATTTCAATGAAATTATGTGAAAGGGTGGACAATAGTCCAGGGAAGATGTAGTCAGTTTTTTGGACGAATCCATACACAATGACTTAGTCATAACTCGAAATGTACATTCACAGTCGTCCATTTTGAATTCTTACATTATGTAATTACTCTCTTGAGCTAGACGTCTGGTATGTTCATCAAGCATTTATTTACATAGTTTTGGCGTTCCTAAAGACTCATAACAATCATTTTTAGAGTCATTTTTTTTACCAATATTTCCCTTGGCCCATGGTCTATAATGAACTTAACAAGCGTAAACCAGATATTTACCAACAGAGGCGTACCAAGGTTCAGAAGTTAGGCGGGCAAGTACATAAAAAAAAGGCAGCACGATACGTACCAAATAAGTTTAGGTGACCGTTACCTTTTCTGGGTTAAATTCAAGACACGAAAGGCTTGAACGATGTGTCAGTGTCGAAACTACTATCGCGAAAATGATAAGTTTGCTGCTTTCATATTTCTTCTATATTTTGCATTTAGAATTTTTATTTTCCGAATTCGGTGACACAAAATTGCCCAAATCATCATATAATTCAATCTTGATGAATTTTTTGATACATATTTATTAAAAGACATTTTTTTCGGACTTGGGAATAAGCTTCAGCCAGTGCCCAGGCGGATAGACGAAGATTTTGGCCTAAACACTTTTCTCGTCAGTCCAGATTGGTTAGGCTTCTGCTTAATTTTAAAAATACCCCTTTTTTCATGAATATAGGAAACATAACAGTCAAAATCCAAGTCATAATTAGAGAATATATGTTTTTCTTTTTATTTCACATAAAAAGTTTGTTTATTTCGAGAAAAACATTTAAAATCGAAAACGAATTTTTAAAATTTCAATACGTTTTTAAAAATTTGTGTCGATTTACGGAGAAAATCTTTGTCCATTTCTAATCTGTATCTTTTCTAGTTAGATATAATTAAATATCGCTTTAAATTGTCAATTTTTCTGCTTTCATGTGAAAACTGAATTTTTGAAAAGGCACCACTTTGTCCCCCTGCTAATCCCCTACAAAATAATCTTTTTAATGAAATTAGTGATATCTTTTTAATCAAGTAAATATTGATTAAAGTAACATCTGATTGATTGATGATAAATAATCTTTCTCTAATATGAAGTATCTAGATGTCCCGCCTGCATTTTTTTTTCAGATTGTTATTTTTATTTTTCAACATAATTTTTAAAAGATTTTTTTTAGATTATATTTTGTCTTTTTTCAAATCATATTCACCCCTTTTTCAGATTAGATTTTAGTTTTTGGGGATTTGGTCCCGGCGGCATATTGTCTGCTTGGACTCATGAATGGGCAAAGAACGTCACCTAAACTTGACCTCTTGGCTGTTGTATTACTAGGTCACAGGACATGGCCAACGCGTGAGGTTTGAAAACAGAAGTATTTAGATGATAAAACAAAACGCTGGGAAACCGAAATAAAGCTTTTTTAATTATGCTGTTGTTATGTTGCTTAATATAGAATAGATTTTTAAATCGAATTCGTAATAATGATTAATTTAAGTAATGAAATAAGTAATACTTTCATATACTTACGACAATCTTTAAAAATCAGGTGTGAATAATTTTGTTTTAGGATAAAATTGATGTAATTTTCCTTAAACTTAGAAAAAGACTCGTACGACCCGTTATGCCTCACACATTTTTTTTCTTGATTGACGATTGAAAACGAACAAAAAGACGTTAGAACCAAATTTTTTCTATCCTTTGAATAGTTTTCTTTTTTCACCCACTTTACCTATCCTTTCTTCCTTATGAAGGCCATGAACCGATTCCAACTAAATCAGAACGAAAAACGTTTGGGCATTCATGGAATTGTCGACTTCTGTTGCTGTTAAAACGCAAAAATATGTTTGGTTGTCAAAATACATAGCAGTAATGAAGAAACAGTCTTTATCTGTATATTGTTGGGCGGGAAAAGGACGTAGCAGTTAAGAACAAACCAAAATATCTTTAGATACTTACTAAAGTTATATTAGTCTGATGCAGGATACGTTGCAGAGAAAGATTACGTTGCACCAATCTTCAGGGGTATGAAAATCAGCATTCGAAATCTTGGATTTTATTTGGGTTTGAACACCGATCGCTGCCTCGGACATTAAGCAAACATCTATATAACAAGTCTGGTTAGTCACTCAATATAAACCGTCATGTGACCAACACCCTTTGGCAGCGTGCCATGCTGGAGTGGGTGAGCAATTAAAAAACTGGAAAATGGGGTGATCAATGAATAATTTACTTTTTGTTTAATTCAATTTAAAAAAAAATTATTTACTGTTGGGCAATGATCACTAAAAAAGTGTGAATTTCAAAAAGATAAGCACGAATGCTAAAGGATGAATTTAGCATAAACTTGCATTGCAAATTGAACCTTTTTCTAAAAGCCTACAAAGACAGCTAGACCAATTAGAAATCTATAAGAACCTATGTTAACAGTTTTGGTGACAGTCTTGGTTGACGGTCTCTTTGAGTTATTAACAACCAAATATCAACCTCTATATCAAATCTCATTTAAAAGATTCTATCGGGTGTAAGATCGATCGGATCGGTCCTATTTAGGCGACTTTCTTTTAGAGCAGAATAATGCATTATTCAAATTCATCCTTGCAATAAATCAATTGTTATCTGACACTGAGAGATTAACGGAGCTTAATAGACGCTCCGCTTATGTCTTCTGTTTTCTGAAAATGTCTACGTATTCATATAATAGCATACAACAAGCAATACATACATATAGTTACATTCACATACACCCGAGAGGAAGGCGAAGATGTCACAAATGAAATTTTTCTTATTCAATTTAACATGTTTCGTTAGTTTAACCTAACTTCTCCAGAAACGTGCGAATATAAAAATGCGTGTTTCATAGTTTCCAAGTCAACAATTGGTGTGATATCCCGGCTTTTGAAGACGTTGTCCACTTTTTAATCAACCCTAATGGTTTTATGAATGTCCAGAACAAACTGGATGGTAATTTCGATCTTAGCTGGCGTGTGTCTGTGTGTGGGCGAGCATATTATATTGAATAAAAATCTCATTTGTAACATCATCTTCGGCTTTCCGAATTAATATGATAATGTCAAATGAATCCTAATCCAAAACCATACACTGATCACACACATATATACATATACATATATTAATTTCCTCTTTGCATTCAACATTATTGGAATAACCTCCCAACATTTAGCACATTCTCATAAACAATGGTTTCCCAAACGATGTAGCCGACAACCAAATAAAAAGAAATCTCTGTAATAATAACAATAATGATAAAGATAATAAAAAACGAATCTATGTATTGCAATCAGATAGACAGAAATTACAAACAAGATCGTCAGCATCATCAGTCTTTTAACGTCCGTCGTTTGACATAGACCTTCCCCATGATTAGCCACACTTCTCTATCGTGGGCGTCATAGAGCCAGTACTTTCTGAATTAGTCTACTTCATCTCTCCATCTAGTATTCTGCTGGCTTTGGTTGCGCATATGATCTCTAGGTATCTATGTTGTGAGTCGTGATGTGCATCGGTTGTTAGCAATTCTTGCTACATTACCAGCCCATTGCCATTTGAGTTTTCTAATGGATTCTATGATGTCTGTTTTCTCCTGAATATATTGTGCTGTCTTGTGATCTCTCCATGGGAGGTTGAGCATGATTCTTTCACTTGTACGTTGCACGGTCTGTCTTTCGGTTAGGTTCCATGTTTCAGCTCCATGAGTGGCTGTCGGGAGGATGCATTGGTTGTATAAACATCTTCTTAGGACTAATGAGATCTTTTTGCTTTTGAAAGTTGAGTTTGCTCTGTCGAAGGCTTGCCACCCCACAGTGATTCTTCGCTTGATTTCTTCTTCTTTACAGGATTTGAAACTGTAATTAAACAAACAATACACCAATACACCCCCGTTGAACTTGCCAATCACATAAAACTAATAATTTGCCACGAAATTCGAAACGTCTAAACCTGTTAATATATATATATATATATATATATATATATATATATATATATATATATATATGTATGTATATATATATATATATATATATATATATATATATATATATATATATATGTATATATATATATTGTGTCATTCACAGACAGCTGTTTCGATGAATTACATCTCTCCAGTGTGGCTATAGACATTCCATTATCCCATCCAGTACTGCGAGGCCGAATTGAAACATGCCAAGCTAATGATATTATTTCACATGCTCTTTAGGAGAATGTCTCTCCAATTCACAATCTTTCAATGCACGTGTGAGACATACCACTATTACACTATGTAGACATCTCACCTGGCATCTTTCCGATTCGAGTGCAATAAGAGTCCGTTCAGGCAAGCTTACACCATTTGAAACACCAATACACCAAATTTTGGTCAACAACACGCAAACACAATACGTAAGTCCAATTGTCGAGGAGTTTTGTCATACTTCATACAATTGAAGAGAAAAGATAATCATAATAAGATCTCCTATGGTTATGAGAAGGAAGTGCTTCTCGTGTATAATAACTAGAAGCCCCCCACCCAACGAAAAAAAAAAGAATAGAATCGTCCACCGTAACGAAATCTGCAGGCAAGAATCCTCACCATTTGATGATTTCATTAACTTGAGATAAATGGATCATGAAAAAAATGTGAACTTTAAAAATCTTGATGATGTCTGTAGGATCAATCGAAAACCCTTGATTAGACGTAAAGTTTGGCCAATTCTCACATCAGTTCGACCCTGAAATTTGTTTTCTTCTGAGAGAACAAGAAAACACATTCCTCGTCAAACATATATATATACATATATATATATATATATATATATATATATATATATATGATTAATTTATTTCACGACGTCACGACGTCAAGTTTTTAGCATTTGCAACCAAAATATCGGTCTACACTCATCAGCCAAAATTTTCTTCTTGTGGCTTTTAATCTATCCAAGAAAAAGAGAAATATCGATTTTCTATTCCTTCTTCTTTCTTGAGTGTGGGTGATAAATTGAGTCACCTCGTCTAGCCATGAAATTGCGTGTTCTTTGTCTGCATTTTTTGAAAGTCTGGTGTTAACGTTATGTTCCTCGTGTGAGTATGCATGCGTGTAAATACCGTTTTTCTTAGTTGAAATTCTTACGTGTCAGCTTGTATTGATTATACGTTTGTTTAAGTGTGTGTGTAATTTCTTTAAAATATTTCTTGTATATTGTAAATTGAATTGAATATGTTTTTGTTGTTAGAAATTTAACTAACTGCATGGTTATCCCTTCTCTCTTGTATATGTATTTTCCATTGTTTTTTCTTTCTTTCATGTGTGGTTATTTCAGGGGCATGTCCTGTCCGTTACTGGTTATGTTTGGGTTGCGTCTCCAGTTCATTCGATCACAAAGTGGTACCCCCTACTACCTAACAGCGACACTAGTTGGGGAGCAACCCTTAAAAATGGGCAACAGAAGTACGTTGTGTATATCATTAAATAATTGACGATAACAAACTCTATTCAATACATTTGTTCAAATTTTTGACTTAATTAATTGAAAATGTCTTCTGCTCAATTAGGTCACACGCTCAGTTGTCTCACTCTCAATTTTCCACAATCAGTTGTCGCCACTGAATAGTCACCCCCATATATATATATATATATATATATATATATATATATTAGGAAATGGATATATAATCCGACAAAATATTTATGAATGTGTTCTCACGAGTATTCTGCCGAATTACGTATCCACCTTTAAAAATATAGTTATCGGCGTTAGAAACAAACAGTGCAGTACCGGAACAAAATGAGAAAAATGGGTTTAAGCGGTTATTTGGACCTCCGTATTTCTGTTGGGCTGAGTTGGCTCAATGTTTAAGAGCGACGCTACGTTCATCCGTCGCAGCCCCTGTTTATTTCTATTTACTCTGTCTTGGCCGAGTGACTGATTCTCTGTGTAACGACGGGAGGTCATTTCAAATAGTTTCAAATGAAAAAACGCTTTCTCTCCCTCTCCCTCTCTGTCTCTGTCCGTCTGTCTGTCTGTCTCTCTAAATATATATATACACAAAATGCATTATTTCATCTGAAATTAAGCGACTATGTGAAATATTAATGAAAGGAAAATAGGAGAAAATATATAAATTATTTTGTCATTGCTCCGAATATCATCCGGTGTGATCGAATATTTTTGCCTTTTGTGCATCCGTAGTCGATTTCGACAGTGTTTAAAATTTCTGCGTTCACAAAACAAAGGATTGTCGTTATCTTTCTTACATCTTCGACAGTAACCGAAAAGAACTAATAGATGTAACCTAATACTTCTAATCATACTTCCGTACGGAGAACAATGGTCCAGTTCAGCATTGTACTTACAATGTCAATGCAGTTCCCTTTGCAAAGGCTTAAAAAATAATTTCCAAAAACTTCCGGAAGTACGAAGGTGGTATGGATTGAAATCAAAAATGAATCTAGCGAAAATTGCTGGGCCTCACATGGAGAGACCACAAAACAGCGCAGTACATCCAGGAAAAGACAAGAGTTAGAGACATCATAGAATCCATAAAAAATCTCAAATGGCGGTGGGCTGGCCATGTTGCAAGAATGGCAGACAATCGATGGACATCACGACTCACAACATGGATTCCCCGAGACCACATGCGCAACCGAGGCCGGCAAAATGTTAGATGGAGAGACGAGCTAGACAAGTTCAGGAAGTACTGGCTCCGTGACGCCCATGATAGAGAAGTGTGGCAAATCCTGGGGAAGGTCTATGTCCAACGACGGACGCTAAAAGACTGATGATGATGATGATGATTCTTTCCGAATATTCAACTCTATCGAATGTATCTAAATCCAATGAAGCCAAGCATAGTTCATCATTTTCAGAAAATTAGTCTAACTAGAAACTTTTGCGTGTATCAATTTATTTCAAAACTTGAAAATTAACGAAAGAAATGAAAATCAGATTCAGTATTCAGAGAAATATTATTATTTCAAAAAGTATATGCTTAAAATACGGTTATTTGTTTACATCATAAATCCAAATTAACCGAATTGTATCCAGAAGAAAAAATAATAATAAACAAACAAACAACATAGTCAATAAATGATAACTCCAGCAAAGTGTGAGTTATTTCCTAAAACTGATGAATTTCACGCAAGAAACGAAGGTGTTATCGATTCAAAGCAGAAACTATTATTTGCAGGAGTTATTTTTTCTCGATTTTTTCGAATATTTGACTGAGACGAATTTTTAAAAATCCAGTGTTGCCAATAATGTTTTATTATTGATAGCTGAAAGTTTGGAAATGGCTAAAATCAGCTAATTATTTATTTCCAGCTAACTTATCGTAGAAAGTAATTTTGTTCTACGAATCCGAAACAAATTACTTTTATCGCACATCATATCTTTTATTAGTATCAGATATGATAATCGGCTATCGTAAATTTTTATAGGATAAATTTGAAAAATATTGGCCTGATCTAATCGTAAATTTGCTAATAATGCAGTTCTACTTTTGCCTACATCCTCAGGAACAAGGCAATCAGGCCCTAGGGAGAAAAAACAACCAGTCAGCCACGTCTTTGTCCCCCACTCTCGCCCCACTCGCTCAAAAACGTTCCTGCCTAAATCTGCGAGGCCATCTATTTTTTTTTACCCCCTCTTTCATTTGAGACGTGCACACAAATATACAAACTGAAGTTAACTTTTTATAAACTGATAAGTAAAATTTTCCTATCGTGATTTAAAGGTCCTTATAACTTTTTTATTTGTTATATTTACAATTGAAAAGTTGCCGTAATTATCTTCAGTCGGAATAGAAATCAGATTTTTACCCTGCAGTAAGTCTTGTTGTCAAACGTGTGTGTGGGTTACAGGCTTATTAACTCGAAATTTTAAATTAGGTTGTAGTAGTAAGTACCAAGTCAACGCATGGTGATACGAGTTGTTGATTGGATGGAACCTCAGACCTCATAGTGTACAATCCCATGCCGCAGACACTCAGCTGTCCCGCAGCTATACGAGTAGGACAGTCACATTTAAACCGAGAGGTGATCGAATTTCGCCCGGAAGTAGACAGGAGTAAAGACAGGGGTTGGTGGGAAGATGGTAGCTTATCGTTTCCGGTGTGACAGTCGAAAAAAAATAACGAATCTAATCCGAGTCAACAGGCGGCAGAAAAACAACGTCTAACAATTTAGTCTTTTGTCAATACTTTTTGAAGAAAAAGAAGAGGAGGAGGAGGAGGAAGAGGGGGGAGAGAAAGGGAGGAGAAAAGGAAAAATGAGAAAAAAAGGAAAAGATGAAGGTGTGGTGGAAAGGAGGGGGGAATGGAACACAGTAGAAAAGAGGGAGTAAAATAATGATTACGAGAGAGAAAATGGGAGGAAGCAAAAAGAAAAGGAGGATGAAAGGCTGTGGTTGAATAGATAAAGAGAAGGAAAAAACAGATAATAAAAGAGTGAAAGATTATGACAGTGAAGTAAAAGAAAGATGGAACAGAACGAATATAAAAGTGTGAAAGAATGAAATCAAGAAAGAGATCTAAAGTGTAAGAGGTGAGGACAACTGGAAGAGGAAAGATAAGAAGAAGTTTGAAATGAAGAGGATGAATAGAAATACGGTTTTCCCCCGCTATTGAAAATTAGATGCATTCTGTTGTGAAATAAGTACGGTTGTGTGTATGTGTGTCCGTTGTCAACGAAAAAATAAAGGGACGAACAGAATATATCAGCCATCTCCAAAAAGGGTGGGACAAGGTAATACCAGCTCACCCACAGTCTTCACAGCCTGCCCCGAGAGGATCTTCAGAAACCTAGATCGGGAAAATAAAGGAATCAGAATAGACGGCAAATATCTGAACAACCTCAGATTTGCAGACGACATCGCAGAAAACCTAAACGGTCTCCAACTAATGCTAGATGAACTAAATGAAGAAAGCAAGGAAGTCGGCCTACACATGCTCTTCAGCAAAACGGTCATGTGCAACAACCTCGTCGGAAATGAGAACTCAACAATCAAAATCGAAGACGCAAAACTTGAGGAAATAGACCACTACATCTACCTAGGACAACGAATCTCCACGAAACAATCAGAAGAAGAAATCAAACGAGCAATCATTCTAGGATGGCAAGCCTTCGACAGAACAAGTTCAACCCTCAAAAACAAGAAGATCTCATCCATACCCAAAAGAAAGATATTCAATCGATGCATCCACGCTATAGTCACCTATGGAGCTGAAACATGGAATCTAACGAAGAGACTGACCCAAAGACTGAGAACAATGCAACGTGCACATGAAAGAATCATGCCCAACATCACATTAAGAGACCACAAGACAGCACAGTATATCAGAGAGAAGACAAGAGTCCGAGACATCATAGAATCCACGGAAAATTTAAATGGCAATGGGCTGGTAAAGTTGCAAGAATGACAGACAACCAATGGACATCACGATCCCCAGAGATCACATGCGCAACCGAGGCCAGCAGAATATCAAATGGAGAGACAAACTAGACAAATTCAGAAAGCCTTGGCTCCATGACGCCCATGATAGAGAGATGTAGCGAATCATGGGGAAGGTCTATGTTAAAAGACTGATGATGATGATGATGATGATGAATAAATAGGTCAAATCACGGACGGGGTTTCAGGCGACCAGAAAATCAGAGGTCACAAGGAAAAGATCGTGTGAGGCCGTCTTCGCTGAACGTATAGTATTTTGGGGGTCCACCTGTTCAAGACTTTTAGCTGTTATCGCAGTTCGATCCTTGGAGTAGACGAGACAACACGTAGCCAAACTTAACCGTCCATGGAATTACTCTTGGGGTATGGGAGGGAGCGGAAGAAGAAAAAACAAAAGAAGACAGGGTGGCCGATTAAAAAGTGACAGTGGAAGGACTACTAACGTTACTAGCAATGGATTTCAGACCACTTCGAGACATTTCTATGCTTACAGAAACAGAATTGAATACTTTGATTCATCAGCAAACCTGTTAAGTGTCTCTGATGTTTTGAAGCTTCCAGCAGAAATAAAAAAAAGAACGCCTATAAAAATGGCTGGATTTGAGTCATATTTCTCCCTAACCACGAAGAGGGATTTTTCTACATGGATCCCCCTTTTTTTTTCAAAAAGTTCTTCGATCGAGATCAAAATTCTTTTCCACGTTTCTCTCCCGGAATTTTCGTTAAGGACTATACTTGTCATTCCCGTGAGGTCTGGGCGTCATCGGAATGAAATTTAGTCATGCATTTTTGGAGACAGGAACCTCGCGTATCTCAGGCATAATAGCTTGTACATTTATGGTACAGTTCTTATAAAAACGTCCCTGGGTCGAGCTGGTAAAACATTTTAGCGTTCCCAGACACCATAAAGAGTGATGTTGGTATTTTAGACCGAGTCGTTGGCGTTTGGGATGGTTGCTGGCACAAGAAACTGGGATGTAGGTGATAGAAAAAGACGACCCACGCTGCCTCTATAACAGCTCGTGACAAAGAAAAAAAACTAACAAAACAACAACAACAAAAAAACTGAATGTTATTTTCGCTCTTCGCCTTTATCCGCGAAATCGAAAGAGATGAATAAAACGTATTTTTGAAAAACAGTTGAAGCCTGTATTATGGATAGGAAAGGCGCCTACCATAGCATGAGAATTGAAAAGCTAATCTCGCAGACCAATTAACTAGCGTTGTGAGTTCAATCCTCCATGGGTGCCCAACTAATGTAGACTAAGACTTATAATGATAATGATTATAATAAGAAGAGGAGAAAGCGGGAGATTGGTTTCAGAAAATTTGAGAGAAGTAAAGTAAGTAAGAATATTTGGCAACAATATACTTTGATATCGACCCCTCCCCTCTCTCTATAAGAGGAATTCACGAAGCAAACCTTAGTCCGGCCCAGAATCAAAGGAAGAAAATGTCGAACAGTAAGATTGTGTTGAGCCAATCGTCATAGTGGGGATCTCCTGCCTTAAATCTACTTCTATTTATATGTTTGTCTGCCTGTTAGTGCCGTCTTACCGACTTCAGAGGTACCGAAATTCTATTTGAAATATGAAGATTAAGGTTCATATAATTAAATAGCTGTCATAGAGAACCTTCTTCAAACCTATGTTTACATTCAGGTTTTAAATCAGTGTAAACACAACTGCTTCAAGACCAAATCCTGAGCATAGTTTTACCCGTGGGCTCCAAATATTCATGAGGCCCGGCTGTCTGTGCTTTCACTTTCCAACCCTCACGAATCCGTTGGAGTTCCATCGCCGATGAAATCTCAACAAAATGTATAACAGTATTATCGAACTATTTGGTATCTGAGATAACTTCACACGCACACATACACACACACACACACGCACACACACACACACACACACATATATATATGATAACTGATATTTTTGTCATCCACAGACAGCTGTTTTGTTGTATTACAACTCTTCAGTGTGGCTATAGACTATCCAGTAGCTCTTCCAGTCCCGCTAGGTAAGGTCGAAACCTCCGCTTCAGACCCATACGCAGAGGCATTTGCTCCACCCCTACCATACGCGGAACTGGACAGTCAGTTGGACTGAATTAAGCGATATATGTACTTACATAGAATTCCCCCTCTACCAAAGTGCTCCATTCCAGAGTTGGGAAAGCATTGCATATATATATATATATATATATATATATATGTGTGTGTGTGTGTGTATGTGTGTGTGTGTGTGTGTGTGTAAGTGAGTGTGCATGTGTTCATCAATAAATCTATAGCCTAATTAGGAAAACTTGATTTATTCTGCTGAAGAAATATTCATCCTCCTTTGTCGAAAAATAAAGCCGAGATTCATTTTTCTCATCCGAAGTTATTCAGGAGATTTGGAAAAAGCCATTTTCCCTCTGTAATCACATCATCATCTATCAGCAGCGTAATACTTACCAGCGTTGCATAACTTGGAGGTTAATTGATGACTGGTGGATATTGTTGGGATTATTTGAGGTTAAGTGTGAACGCGAGTGTATTCAGGAAGAAAAAATGTATGAGATTGAGAGAGAAAGAGAGAAAGAGGTTGATATCAAGATATATAGGTGCCAAATATTCTTGCTTCCTTTACTTTTCTCAACTTTTCTGAAACTGTCAACTCGTTTCTTTTTATTCCCATTACTTTTCTCATTTTCTCCTTATTATTGAACGACCGTTGCCATCAAAGATGACGAAGTGTTCTATTTTTGATATATTTACGTGTTTATGTATTCGTGTATTTGCTTATGCGTTTGTGTGTTCCTGTTTCTCTGGTCATACTGTTCTGTCTACAGGTTTGAAAATGAAAGTTGATGATATTTTGCTTTGATGTCAAATTCCTAGAGAGTAGACTTTATTATCTTAATTCGTCAGACGGTATATTGAGAGGAGGGGAAAAGAAAGAGTAATGCCATGACGTCATACGATATCAATTTGCGGCAAGGAAGAGAAAGAAAGTAAGAAAGAAAGAAAGAAAGAAAGAAAGAAAGGAAGGGAGATTGAAATTTTTATGACATCCTCAGAGAATTCGTACGTTCTGATCACACGCTCTTTTGGAATTTTTTGTCTGACAACGCCCCTTTTTAGCAATTTGTTTTGCCTGACCATATCCATATTTAAGCTTCAGTCAGAGAGGAGTTTGACTCTGAAGCAGCCAGTCTGGTTTATTCCTTTAGACTCCTTATGGGTCATGGGACAGCGACCTCTGGTTTTTTTTCATGTGTATGAGTAGCTAACTTGACGCCAAACCCTCTGGAATTACAAGCTGTAGTTTTTCTTCACTCAGAGTAACCCTCTCTTTGATCAGCTATCGAAAAACATGATTATTGTACTGTACACAGACATAAAACATGCATAAGAATTCGAATAAATGTAATCCATTTAGAATAAATATAATTTTCAAGGCAAAAAATGTTTGTAACTGTAGTTCATTGATTACAGTCTGAAAACTAAAAGCTAAGAATAGGGGTCCTTGAGGATATCTCCTTGTATGGAAAAGGTGCTGAGTTTTCAAAGTTTCGAAACCACTATCTAAGATGGACTGCTTCATATCTTCTATAAGGGCATTGAAACATAAACAGCCTCGACTGATACTCGATCCGAGTCTGCCGATTACTTCTTCCAGGCTGGTAACTGTTATGCAACTCCTTGCTTCTATGCAGTAGGTAGTAAGATAGAAATTATATAAAGCTAGACTAAAGGGTCCAGTGGATTGGTTACATAGTTTTGTATTTCATCCCGGTGCCAGTGGCCGGTTTTCGAACCCAAGTAGAAGCCATACTTATGAATGCTGATTTTCGAGAGAGACAGGCGGTTTCCATTTGCCTTGTGCTGAACTAAGATTTGTGAAAGAAGTAAAGTGACCAAGACGAGGAGGGAAATGATAGAAAGTAGGATGTAAGGGACTGTTGAAACAAGATCAAGAAATGATAAGAAAAAAAAAACGGAAGTGGGTTCACAGCCGGGTAACTTTTACGAAGGGACTCTTTGTTAAAACATCATGGAGAACTCTATTTATGGACGCTCGCATACGTGCATTGTTCCCGAATATAAACGCACCTTCAATGAAGGAGCCTAAAATCTGTCTGCTTTGTATACATTTCTCTCAACTTCGAAATTTGAGAGATCACGTGTTTGTTTTTACGTCTGGGTATCCGTTCTCTGAAGCAGACTAGGATGTCCGCTAAGCGAACAAGCCAAAAACTCAATTCGAATTAGATATTCCTTTCTTTTGTATGCTGACGCCGACAAGCCAAGCAGAACGAAGATCCAATTAACCAGAAAATATTAAAGAATGCAAAGCTATGGTCACTGTAGTCATTTAAGAGTTTAATAGAGACATCATAGTTGCTCAAGATATCTTCTGTTACCGTACGAGAGGACTCTCTGTTAAAAAATCATGGATGAATCTGTTTGTTAAGGACGTATGTATACTTACATTGCTGTCAGTGTACAATCCAACAACCTAATTTTAAAAAGCAATAGACTTGCTTCCATGTCTCTTTTGTCCATATTTAATGACTTCGTTGTTGCAAAAGATATCTTGGGTTTCCCTCTTTGTCAGAGAGAAACTAGTTTTCATGGCTTTCCCAAGAGTGCATTTCCGTAGCTTTCCTTAGTACAGAACAAAGCTACAAACTGCTCACAGATGGGGAGACTGGGACGTTTGCAACAAGGGAAGGTTACATCGTCTTATACCTCCAATCAGAAACACTGTGCTAGAGTGATGACACCCATACTGCACATGCATAATTAGACCCCACCAAGAGCACAGAAGACACATTCAACATCTGCCCCTGCATTTGATTAAAAAGGGTTGGGGGCAGATATGAAAACAATTCTTTCATATGCTGTATATTTGTCATCCTGTGCTGACCGACTGTATGATTGCATGTGTCAAAGTCAGTGTGTCTAGCTAGCACTTGGTGTTCTATCATAGCCGATGTGGTTGGGGCGGTTGCAACCAGTTTCAAAAAGTTCATTAGCAGTGTCATTTTGAGATACCTGCATTAAAAAAAAACTTACTTGCTGTGTCATTTTAGGATGTCTGTGCCCAAGGTTGCACTTCACATTCACTTAGGTTTGACAAAAATCGGTGTTTAAAACAGTTGCAATTTTGTACAATGAATATATAGTTGATAAAAGATTGCAGCATTGCAAATTATTTCATTATTCCCGTCTAACACTGAAATATGGAGTGATTGAATCGTACCTGCAACATATGCACATTGACTCAAGGTCGGCGTATATTCCATGCATAAACAAACAAAACTTGATAACTGTTATTGCATAAATAAATGTTATAAAACACTGCATATTTTCAGAATATTTTGCACATCGAAGAAAGAAATTACACAATGTATTTTCAACCCATTGCAGCCGTCCCTGATAAGTGTTGTAATTGTCCCAAGGCTTGGGGTCTGTTGCAACATCTGACTTCTTAATTCCAATTAAATATTGTGAACAATATGTCATATGTGAGATAAAACCTTCATACATCGGATACTGTATTATACTATATTGCATTCCCGATTTGTAATATATATATATATATATATATATATATATATATATATATATATATATATATATATATATATATATATATATATATATTGTTTATCCGTATTCGTTAGAAAAACACACTGTTCATATTTTTGAAAAGGATCGTTAAAGCATGAAGCATCTTTTCGAGTAACAGCAGTTGAAGATATGTTTACAATTTTAGAATTTGCACACGTCCCTCTTGTGATTTTTTAAAATTAACTCATAGAAACATATCTGCTGTTCGCAATAACATATATATATACATTGTAGTAACATATATATATACATTGTAGTAACATATATATATATATACATTGTAGTAACATATATATATACATTGTAGTAACATATATATATACATTGTAGTAACACACACACACACACACACATATATATATATATATTGTAGAAAGCGACGTGTGCAAATTCTAAAATTGAAAATATATCTTCAACTGCTATTACTAGAAAAGATGCTTGATGCTTCGACGATCCTTTTCTAAATTTTGATCACTGTGTTTTTCCAACGAATACGGTTAAACATTATATAAATGTGTGTGTGTGTGTGTGTGTGTGTGTGTGTGTGTGTGTGTGTTTCTCTCCAGCCCCTCTATCTCTATATCTCTCTTTCTCTCTCTCTCTCTCTCTCTATATATATATATGTATATATATATATATATATATATATATATATATATATATATATATGTATATATATATAATCTCCTGTCGTTACATGGTTGATGTATCATTCAATGTAGACAACATAATTGAACCAATATCTGCAGTTTCTTTAGCACAATGATAAATGCATCGCTACATTGAAGCAGCTACCCTATCGGTGAAAGATTCGAATCCTGCAGCAGACCCAATCTCTTTCATTGTTTGGAAATTATTTCGAAAAAGTTTCTTTATAATATAACGCAGTCTTCAATTCACACGCACACACACACACATATATATATATGTATATCTTTGTGTACATATATATGTGCATATATTTTTATATATATGTATATATGTATATATGTACATATTTATATGTATATACATGAAAATATATGTATCAATGTATATATATATATATATATATATATATATATATATATATATATATATATATACACATGCATATATGTGCATATATATTTATGTATATATTTATGTGTACATATATAATTGTGCGTATATATATACATAAATGTATATGAAAATACACGTACATCCGTTGGTGCATTTACTGATTCCCCATCGGTGAAAACGTTTTCAAGGTAATCTACGTAGGAAAGCCTTTTATATCCGTATATATACAAATAAATGTTCATATATCTCCACATCCACATATATTTAAGTGCATATATATACAAAGACACACACACACACATATATATATACACACATAACATATGTACAAATACATTCATATATACATATGTATGTACATATATGTGTATGTATGTAAGTGTAAATATGTATTTGATATGTATACACACACACACACACATATATATATAAATATATATTTACATTTGTGTATACGTTTAAGTACATATATGTGTGTGCATCCATAGATATATATATGTGAGTGTATTCATATATATATATATATATATATATATATATATATATATATATATATATATATATATATATATATATATAAACAGTAATATAGTATTTTTTTCAGAATAAATTTTGTGAAAGCTCGATACTGCACTTTGATGTGTGTTTGAAACATTATATCAGGAGATTGGAATGATGTCTCCCTGATTTTAATTCATTGAAAAACAGTGTTATTAGGCGAGACAGAATCGGTATAATGTTTTTTTTCGGTTTTCTTTTGGGTGGGTGGGGTGTATTGTCCCAATGCGGTACGCTTGCAAAATCATATGGGGCTGAGTAATAATTAACATATTTTCTTGTGTGGATTACAAGGGTGGTAATGCTATTGTAGTTCAAGATAATTGCTATGTGAGTGTTTCATCTGATTGTCTTCTGATTTTCATCATAATTATTTTCATATATATATATTTTGTTATCCAAGTGTTTAGTTTAAATAGTTTTCATAAAAACGCAGGATTATTTAAAAATTTAATCACCACTGCATCAAAGTCCGTCAGTTGAAGGTATGTATTTTGCAGTAATCGGCGCAGAAATTTGTAACGTTGATTGAACGGAGAACGCAAATAAACGTCAATTTTAAGTATTGTACCAAATCTTTTCTATACAATTAACGACTGTGAAGAAAATGCAATCATTTCAAAATAACGCTTTGTGAACTGCGTTTATCTCCCTGAAGTGTTGTTTTGAAATAATATTTAGATATTTATAACTTCCCTTGAAATGTACCGTTTATTAATTTATGTAAAAACATATTCTTTTGGCGAAAGATTTATTGCAATTTTTTTTTATAAGTCTTTCGTCTTCTCTCTAAAGAACCTCACCTCAAAATTAGATTGCTCCTATGAAAAATCGTGTAGAAAATTCTTCAAACGAACACAGTTATCATTGTGAACTCGCTCGAAGGCCCTCTTTGCTGTCTATTAGGCTCGATGCAAAGTCCACACTACATCGGGAGCGCTTGTACACCCACTTGATATATTTGTCTTTGATTTGTACAATGTATGAATATAGTAAATAGAGCAACTTGCCCATGATAGAATAAAAAAGTCGAAGTACTGCAGAGCCATAGTTTGGTGCGATGAAAGGAAAGTATATACATCTCATAGAAACCCTCATAATTTTTTTTCTTAATGAATTTCGTGTTTAAGGAAAAGGATTCCTCCAGTGTTGTACATTTTAACCTTGACAGGTGACTGCAATCAACCTGAAAATGAAAAATTCTTTCATCATCCATCGTTCAACTCTCTACGAAACTTCACTGCTATTCATTGAGAACTTTTGGAGGTATTGTGCTGTATACATATAACTACGATGCCGGGAGATGTTACTGAGAAGAATTTTTGTACCCACCCCGAAATGTAAACGGTTCTTCCTTAACCCATTGAATACCCTTCCACAAAATTTTACTGAAATTCATTGAGAACTTCTGGAGGTATTGCGCTGTATACATAGCAATACGATTCAGGGAGAGAGTGACTGTGAAAAATACCTGAATCCGCCGCGAAATGTAAACATTTTCTCCGTAGCCCATAGCCCACTCTTCCACAAAATTCGACTGAATTCATTGAGAACCTTTGGAGATATTGTGCCATTTTTATATAGATACGGTGTGGGGAATGTGACTGTGAGAAATCCCTAGATCCACCTGAGGATATAAACAGTTATTCATTTGCCAATTGCCCATCTTTCTACAAGATTTCACTGTAATTCATGCAGAAATTTTAGAGGTATCATCTGTCCGAAAATAAGGGTCCAGTCCCGCATCGTAATTGTAGAGTTAATAGAACCCTCCCTCATTATCATCAACCTTTTAGCGTCCGTCGTTGGATATATACCCCAAGATTCACCAGAACTCTCTGTCATGGACTTCACGGAGCCAATAGTTTCTGAACTTGTATAGTTCGTTACTCTATCTTATATTCTGGCGGCCACGGTTTCGAATGCGATCTCTGGGGATCCACGATTTGAGTCGTGATGTCCACTGGTTGTCTGACATTTTTGCAACATAACCAGTCCATTCCCACTTGAGCTTTCTAATGAATTCTTTGATGTCTTGGGCTGGTTAGATTCCATGTTTCAGCTCTATAGGTGACTATCGGGAGAATGAATTGGTCGTTAGGTTTCGGAAAGTCATCTCAATGCAGGCTGTAAAGAGTTTGGGTGAGCTGGTATCATCTTTTAGGAGCTGAAAGGGTTCTGGGTCTTCACGTAGCCAGGAAAAGAAGCTGTTGTGACTGTATATATATTGCAATACTCTGACATATACGGGGTCTACGCCTTGTAGAGTGATAACATCAATAACCTAGGGAATTTCTCTCAAGTCGAAGGCTTTTTTGAAGTTGATAAATGTTAGAGCGAGTGGCATTTTATAATATACTGCTTAGTTGATTTATTGAATGGAGATGGTCAATGACCAAGTAGCTTCTTCTGAAACTAGCTTGTACCCAAGGTTGGTTTTCATCAAGCGTTTTGATGATTCGATTTGTGATAACTTCGGTGGAAAGTTTGTAGATACAACTGAGTTGGCTTATTGGCCTGTAGTTGTTGAGGTCTTTCAGGCTCTCTTTTTAATATAACAGCATCATGATTCCAGTGTTCCAATTTTCTAGGACTCAACTTTGAGGGGTAAGTTTGATAAAAAGGTTAGTTTCCTAGATGTTCAAGTAGATCGATGGTAATGTTATCTGGTCCAGGGACCTTTCCTTTTTTTTTGTTTGTTTGAAGGTTTGTTCCACTTCCCATGGCATTACTTCTGGTAAGTCTTCGAACTGGTTGCTTGAGTTTTGCATAACCGGTTCATTCTTAGATCTTGATCCAAAAGCCATGATTAGGATTGACAGTTTAAAATTATTTTTTGTTATCTAATGTCCTATTTCACAAGAATGAGTTATCTTTCACACAAAATTAAATATATTTCTTAAAAAAATTAAATGAGAAAATATTAACAAACAAATATTTCGGTTGTAACTCTCTAATCCGATACTCTCTAGTTCGGTCACTCTAATCGTCTGCCATATTGGAATCTGCTGCCATTAGTTTGTGGATTTTCAGTTTGGAATTGCGATTTGAACCGTTATTTAGCATTGTATGAACCGACTTGTTTGACTGTGCAAAAACCAAATCGCAGTCGGAACCGATTCAAAGAATTTTAAATACAACAACTTTCGGTGCTTATTTCTGTATAAAAACATACATAAATTTATTGAAATTTTCTAAATCTTACAAATTGTTTTTTAATACAACTAATTGAGAATATAAAGGTATATATTTTTTGAGCAGTGTTCTACCTTTGATAACACAGTAATATCTACGTAGAATGAGCCTGCCAAACAAGGGCTTAGATATATGTTACATACGTAGATATTTCTCTTAGGAGACTCACTTCAGTTTTCCGGCATTTTCTGTGGTCCGATCCTAAGATTGCTGGATCAAAGATGTACAACTGTATTATATTCTTAAACCATTTCAGAACCATCAGGATACCCCGCATTTAACTATACTTATTGCTAGTTTCGAAAGGCGACAATATGGAATGAAAAAACTGATTTAAACATGACTTTCAGTTGATCTTTTGGCCTGATCGTCTGTCATCAAAGGCAGGACAGAGACGACGATCTATGGAGACTTATTATCAGTTCACAGCCCAAAAGATCTTATCCGCAGCAACCGGAAGAGAAACGAAGGTTTTGGTTTCTTTTTGAATATAATAGGCAATTTACATTGTTAGAAGTTCGATCTGAACGACGTTAAGCGAACAATTCAGTCTTTGTTGCATGTGGAGCGTTGCTTTAATTGGCGAGTTGGTGGCGGGAAAAGGTGGCTTCATGTATCACTTATTGTTTTCTATCGTTACACACCCACGCACATACATGCAAATACCATTCATACACAAATAGTATATATGCATACGCATGATTACGCCTGAGCAAGCATATCCTCTAATTCAATCTCATTCATCGGCAAAGCTTCTCTGTCTGGCTATTGGCTGTAGCTGTGGGTACCCTGTAAAAGTCGAATTCATTATCTTAACAATCGGCTTTTCTCAACCGAGGTTTCACGGAACACTAATCTTCAACGAGGGGTTCTTAGAGATTACACGATGTAGTTTATACGTGCGTGTGAAAAGCACCTTTGTTTCCCTCAAGATTTTCTTTACTATAAAACAAATGGCCGTTTATGTCTTGATGACATTTGACAATGAAAAAGATCAACGGCTGTTATTGTTAAAAATCGTCATAATTTTCAGTCTTTATAGGAATTAGCATTCCGAGGGAAATTATGAATCATCATCACCCATATATGTTGCTTGTTAGCTCGTGAATTAAGCAGTGGTGGTGGTTAAATCAAGTTGCCTTCAGGAAAATGTACTCCCACTTTGATTTGAATCGTAAATATACGATTAAAAAAAAACAAAAAAAAAAACATGGACAAAAACTAAGGGACCACTTTGGCATAAACTTTGATTGTAAATTGACCCGCTTCAAAGAAAAAAAACAAAAACAAAAAACTGATCACGAATTACTAAAAAGACACAATCTCTAATAATTTGGTAAAATCATGGAGTTTTTTTTTTCTTTGCTTGTTACAGTATCCGACTCATTAATCGGAAGTTTGGCCGCTCTGGAGAGAATGATTTTTTGATCGTAGAAAATTTGAATGAAGCAGACGACAAACGTCGAGAGTGTTGCATGAAAATGATTCTCTTCGTTCATTCCTTTGTATTTGTTATGTTACGGAATTACAAATCAGTGAATAATCCGGGTTCAGGGTCAATTTCGCAAACAGGATTATTTTTTTATGAAAATGTATTACTTTTTTTAATGATAAATTAAATAATAAAAAACAATACTTTTTCTATATGAATACATTTCAATTTCATCGTTATGAATTTAAGTTGAGTAGTTTAATGAAAGGGCGGAAAGAAAGAGGGGAGAAAAGGTAGTTGGGTAGTTCAACGAAGGGGTATGAAAAGAGAAGAGAATGGGAAGTAAGTTCAATAAGAAGGCAGGGAGAAAGAGTGATTTTGAAAAAAAGATCTCCTCCGTGGGTACAAACAATAATTTAAAACATAAAACATTTGTAACTCTCAATTTAATAGTAGTATACTGCGAGGTGTAATGGTTACCAGCACGGAGAGCGGAATCGATGGACAGATTTCGAGTCCCGGACGAGGTTGTCTGGGTTCCATCATCATCATCAGGCTTTTAGCGTCCGTCGTTGGACATAGACCTTCCCCAGAATTTGCCACACTTCCCTATCATTGGGTGTCACGGAGCCAGTACTTCCTGAACTTGTCTAGCTCGTCTCTCCATCTAACATTTTGCCGGCCTCGGTTGCGCATGTGGTCTCGGGGGGGTTCACTTTGCAAAAAAAAAAAAAAGCCTGCCTCCCCACCCCTGTATGAATAGCAGGGCAGTTAGAGACCTTTAGCAATGTAAAGCAATCCATGTACGAGAAACTTATCCTTACAAAAAATACGTAAAGCTTGGCATTCACCATAGCTAAAACCAACCCCGAACGAAGAAAAAAGGTTTGCTGGTAGCTAGCAAGTGCACCCCGTTAAACCAATTTAACAATGTAACTGCAGCAGAGTGTTTATGACCCTTTGCCCGGGAAGGAGATTACAGGAATAAGCATATCTAAATCTCAGATAAAAATATATTTCTTCTGGCTCTGATGCTTTTCCTGTTCATGATTGAAAATTACATTGAATTTGGTAAATGCATAGGGAGGTGATCTATTGCTTAGTCTTTACTTTCACTTTGGAACAATTTCATAAAATATCCAGAAAAATCATAGGCACACTACTTACACACCTATCAATTTATCTCTGTTCACATTTATCTATCTATCTCAGTCTGTTCATTATCTATCTATCAAACAATCTTTTATTAACTATCTATGTTTCGATCTATCTCAGTTTGTTCTTCATCTCACTCTAATTACCAATCGATCTATCAATCAATTTGTTTATCATCTAACAGTTTATGTCCTATCCATCGATATATCTATGTTTATATCTTTGAGATGTAATTTACAAAATTGAAATCCATTCATCTATCTTATCATTCATCTCTGTCTCTCTCTATCGATATATATATATATATATATATATATATATATATATATATATATATATATATATATATATATACATATATATATATATATAAATCAGTCTAGTATGTATGTATGTATGTATGTATGTTTGTATGTATGTATGTATGTATGTATGTATGTATGTATGTATGTATCTATCTATCTATCTATCTATCTATCTATCTATCCCAGTCTGTTGATTATCCTTCTATCTATATCTGTCTATCTATCGATCCATCAATCTATCTTGAATCACAGCGCATCTTTGGGATGTATTTACGAATTGAAAATCTATTATTCATCATCTATTTATTTAGCTATTAAGTGGAAAGAAAAAAATCTTAAGAAGGTTGAGAAAAGGAGATTGTATACCAAATAAGTAGCAAATCATAAGGTGGACTATTTGGGGGGGGGGCGAATAAAGATGAACAGGGATTCAAAAAGTAAAAAAAGAGATTGAACAGGGGGTAACAGGAATGGCAGAGGTTGGGGAACACAATCAAAACAGGATGAGGGAGAAGTGGGGCTTGGGCCGTGGGTAAACTTCCGGTTTCTTGGAAGGTGATAGATCGTGGTGATCACAGTAAGCTGTTTGCTCCTCAAGTTAATTGCTCGGGGTGCATACACACGCATACATAAGCACCCCTCCTACACACATATGCGCACACACATATACACACATACACAAACAAATACACACACACATACAACTATATATATTCAGGCGCATTCCAGATACTGATGAAAAAAATACTCAATTATGCACCGATTGATATTTTCGATTCTTAACCTTGATGTTCATCAAAATTCTCACAAACATGTTTGTACAATGAATTCGTTAAGTTGATTCTGGCACAGATCCAGGTATGAGAAAAAAATAAGGGGAAGCGATGAACGTGCTGTTCCAATCTTCCAAGTGGATTGCACTCGTCTTTAAATTCAATATCCAAAATCGAAGTATTTTTCCACTTGACGCCAAACATTGAATACTGACGTTGGCAGGGAATATCCAAGTACGTTAGCCCCACTGAGCATCCTTTACAAACTTGGATCTATTGACACACACACACACAACATATATATATATATATATATATATATATATATATATATATATATATATATATATATATATATATATATATATATATACATATGTATATATATATATATGTATATATGTATATATATATATATATATATATATATATATATATATATATATATATATGTATATATATATATATATATAAGCATTTATGCGAATATATACATGTTTGTAATACTTAGGCATGGATCAATTCCAATATTACACACACACACATACACACACACACACACACACACACACACACACACACACACACACACACACACACAGAGGGATACCCTGCGTTGCCCGAGGAAAAATAACTTCAAACGTGACAACACAGTGAAAAGTATCTTCTTTAATAGATTTCTTTGTGCACAACACAAATTGAAAAATAGATTATTTACACAGAGAGCTCAGTCTTTAATTCCGATCTACGCTGATTACAGAACTTCGTGCATTCACAGCTGAAGTAAGGTTTTGACTAAAAAATTTTTAACATTCATTCAACTGCTAAAACCGGAAAACTGAAAAAAAATTTCTTTCTCGGAAGAAACTTTTATTGCTTTCACGCTATAAAACCTTCGTAACGTTTTGGAAAGTGTCAGTTTTTGAAGAAAACACATATTTGGTTCTTGGAGTGAGGTAGGGAAGGATGCTTTTCATGTTCTAACCACAATGCTGGTATGCATCCATCTTTACGTCATTTGTACGAAAGTGCGGCTTTGAAGTATCTATCTTACTGCTAATGAGAAATAAATTATTTCCAGGATTTTTTCGTTTTAATGTATTCAGAAATTTTTTTTTTAATGATAATTAAGTAATATAAAAATATTACTTGTTTTATATGTATATATTTCAATTTAATAGTTATAAATTGGAGTCAAGTCGTTTAATGGAAGGATGGAAAGAAAGAGGGGAGAAATGGTAGTTGGGTAGTTCACCGAGGGGGTATGAGAAGAGGAGGAGAGAATGGGAAGTAAGTTTAATAAGAAGGTAGGGAGAAAGCGGGGTGCAAACAATAGTTTAAAATATGAAACATTTCTAACTCTCAATTTAATATAGGGGTAGTATACTGAGAGGTGTAAAGGTTACCAGCACGGAGAGCGGAATCGGTGGACAGATTTTGGGTTCTGGACGAGATTGTCTGCGTTCGCTTTGCAAAAAAAAAGCCTGCTCCCCCCGCCCCTGGATGAATAGCAGGGCAGTTTGAGACCTTCAGCAATGTAGGGAAGGAAGCTATTCATGTTCTAACCACAATGCTGGTATGGACCCATCTTTACGTCCTTTGTACGAAAGTACAGCTTTGAAGTATCTATCTTAGTGCTAATGAGAAATAAATTATTTCCAGGATTTTTTCCTTTTAATGTATTTAGAAAAAATTCTGAGTTTTTGAAGAATGATTTAGAACGGTTGCACGATAGATAGAAAGTACGAAATCATAACCTAAACATGGACAAAAAATTAAGACGAAGGTGAAAATAACCGAAAATAAATTGCAAATGTCTAGAACAGGGCTTCTCACACTATCTTCATTCGCAACTGATGAGACGAACATTTCCACGACCATAAAGTCATTAGTCACTAATACAAATACTTCTGTTGTAACATTTGGCCATATTTACAGTGTATGTCCTGAGATCCAAGATTTTGCTCGCACCGATTTACTTTCTGTAGTGAACAAACAGCGTTGATCGGAGAATGAGGAATAAACAAATCCATCTGCGGAAAAAATTCGGAAAATATTATTCACGATGTTTACTATTTATGATAGAAAAATTACTAAAATGTAACAGAAACGAAATTTGTATTCATAAAATCACTGAATAGGATTGAGTCATTTCACAGAGGGGAGTAAATATATCTATAGAGATATAAAAAACGAAAAAAAAAAACCAAACTGTAGTTACATAATCATTCTTAATATTTTTGCAAACTCCCAGTAATCTTTACGCTTCAGAGGTCTCAACCCAAAGTTTACGATACTTCATTCAATAAAAATGAATAGGTCAGTGCTTGATACTTGATGGGTGTTACTGGTACTACTTCTTTTGATGACTTCATGGAGACTCGCTGTCCTATGTAGCCAAAATTGTCTGCTTTCTCCAGCTCTGCATTTTCGATTGTGATCGCCGTGTCGTTATCCCTGATATATTTGTCGAACATAAAGCGAAAAATCACACAAGGTTGGCAAACTTTCGTTAGAAAAACTTCCAAAGACAAGAAAATCCCATTAGTCCTAAAAAGAGACAATGTATCCTACTGATAGCCAAATATGGAGCTGAAACATGGAAGCTAACCAAAAAGACTGACCCTCAAACAGAGAACCATGCGATGAGAGAATCATGCTCAATCTCACATGGAGAGATCATGAGAGTTTGAAAACTCAAATGGCAATGGGCTGGACATGCTGCAAAAATGTCAGACAACCGCTGGACATCACGTCTCACAACGTGGACCCCAAAGATCAGGTGCAAGGCTGTGGACGACAGAAAGTGAGATGGCGTGACGAGCTAAATAAATTCAGGAAGTATTGGCTCCGCGATGCCCATGATAGAGAGGTCTGGCGAATCTTTTGGAAGGTTTATGTCCGACGACGGACGCTAACAAACTGATGAAAATAATGATGGTGAGTGGAACTATTGCTGATGATAATTTATTTCCCCTACTTTGCTCCCTTTTCTATCATTGTCAGACATAGTTATAGATAACAAAATTATATATATATATATATATATATATATATATATATATATATATATATATATATATATATATATATATATCCAAATACATGTTTATGTGTTGGTTTTAATTATCCTAGTACTTTTGACCATCACTGGTCTTTCTCAGATTCGTTTTCAAGTCGCAGAGCTGTTAGTCCTAGTTTTCGAATTTTTTTATTGTATTCATCGTCTAGTGTTACCTACGTCACTTCCGTTTGTAATAAATGTACTAATACTTGATGTATTAATGAATGTAATATTTTAGAGTGGTAATTGATATATGTGCTGTTGTATTTTTGTTTATAAGATGTTGGCACCGATTTCATAAGACTACTGACTTATTGATATTCCCTTATATATATATATATATATATATATATATATATATATGTACGTGTGTGTGTGTGTGTGTGTGTGAGTGTGTATGTGTGTGTGTAAAGAAATTGATCATTTAGGAACTAGTTTTTTGCTCAGACCAATTTACTTTCGTCAGTGAGAAAACAGTGTTGATCGGAAAATCAAGAAAAAGCCCTTGATGGGATTCAAACCTACACCCTTGGTAAGCGAGCCAGATCCTGTCAATAGACCTAAAAAAACTACACGGTAGTTAGAAGCCCGAATAAAAACCCATTACTCATCTCTCATTTCGATCGGTATCCAGTTTGTTTGTATTCTGCTAGCTTTCAGAATTATTCGGATTTTATATATTTCTACAGTATTACACAACAATACACATACATAATATATATGTAATATATATGATATGATGTAATATTTGTATAATATATATAATCTATCTATATATATATATATATTATTGTGTCATCCACAGACAGCTGTTTCGATGTATTACATCTCTTCAGTGTGGCTATAGACTTCAACCCATCCTGTACTGCGAGGCAGAATTGAAACCCTCACATCGGACCCGGAGGCCGATATCCTACTTCTGGACTACGGAACTGGGTGGTCAATAAGGCTGAATTTAAGCGATATATTCATTCACGCAGAAACTCTTCATCCACCAGAGTGCTCGATTCCTAAGGAAGAGCATTGCATAAGCTTACAATGGATGAGTTACCTCACTTAAAGAGTGCTCAACCCTGAATAGAGGAGCATTAAGTATTGTGTCATCCATAGACAGCTGTTTTGATGTATTATATCTCTTCAGTGTGGCTATAGACTTTAACCCATCCAGTGCCGCGAGGCAAAATTGAAACTAACAGGGAAACCCTGCGTTGCACGAGAGAGAATAACTCTAAATGTGAAGCCCAATCAACACCTCTAACTCATTTGCTGATGAAAAAAATCAAAATGAAATGCTTTAAACACTGGCTCGAAAATTCCCTTGTATCAGCAATTGGATTTTGGAATTTCTGACTTTTTACATGATAAAGCGGCAAATGATACAGGAGCACTATCATTCACGTATAAAGTATTTACTTGTGAACCAACATTATATTCAATAACATCGTTTCATGTGAAAAGATGGTGTTTGGAATAGATGAAAAAGTACTCAAGTTACCAATTATGTATTGGAAACCTAAAATGCATTAAAAATCGATCGGTAAATGCTTTATTGTAGCGTTTAGAGTTAATAGTCCTAAATTTCTTAGCAAAGCTATTTTTAAAGTTTTCAATTTAATGTCCAATCAGATACTGCAATTTCATAATAAAAGTAAATTCTATAGTGATCTAAATCTCTTTGGGCAGTGAATTATTCTATGCCCGTTAAAGAAAATGGATATTATAAATACCGTAGAGGTGCTAAATCTGAATCTATCTCAGCCTATGATTTTAGTACTATTTACACAAAAATTCCCCATGAAGATCTCATCAAAGAATGGAATGAAATGATTGACATTTACAGAAGGAAATAATAAATATATTGGGTTTACAAATTCTAAAGCTTTCTGATGTAGAACAAAGAAAATGCCAGACTTACTTAACGTGCTCTACCCTTGAGGTGGTTCTTGGTCATCTGATTGAGAAATGTTACCTTAAAATAAATAATATATTTCATCAGATCCTAAGTGTCCCTATTAGGATTGACCCTGCACCCTACTGTGTGAATTTGTATTTGTATAGAGATGAATATATATTCATGTCATCCTTAATTAGAACTAATATAAAGCAAGCACGTTCATATTTAGGTTGTATCCGTTTCAATGACGACCTATGTCCTTTTAATGATGGAGGAGAATTCGGAAATAGTAATATATACCATAAGGATCTTGAATTAAAGTGTGAACATAACGGAATGCAAGCAACTTTCTTAGATTTGGATATCAAAATCGAGTATAGAATGTTTGTCTATAAATTGTTTGATAAACAAAACTCATTTCCATTCCATATCGTACGTATGTCATTTAGAACCGGTAGTATTTCATGTTACATATTTACAGAATATTTGAGAATGGCTTGAACTACTCTTAGATTTATTGAATTTATACCGAAAATTGTTTCCTTAGTTATAAGAATGGTCAATCAAGGCAGCAAAATTAGTAAGATTTTTAGACACTTTGATAAAGCCATGACTAGACATCCTGGTCCCCTTAAATTCATTGGCCTGACCATAATGATTTAATAACGAAAATTGAATAATACGCTAACGAGAATTTAAAAATAGAAAGAATGAATAAGGTATATTAAAATGAACAAATTTTTGATAATGTTTAGGTGAATGACGTGACCAAAAGAGATAGATCCAGTCTTTATCAGTGTGAAAGATCATTGTATTGACTGGAACCAGGGAAAGGGGAAAACATTTTGCCCTGATCAATTTCTCTAACTGATGAGTAGTTGGGCAGATGGGAGATCGAACATGAAGTGCCAAGTAACAAATAGTCCAACTATAAGAATGGAATAACCCATTGAGGTGCTACTATTGGCTGATAAGTGGTTTGGTTTGATTTCAACCATGTATATAAGGCTAATTTATTTGATAATTTGAACGAAAGAAGCAAATTGACGGAAGCAAGATTGTATACGTCTTGTGAAAATCAAGTGTAAGATTTGTTAGAATTGTCAAATTTTTCGATTTTGTTTTGATATCATAGGTTAGTTTGCACGCAGATTAGATTAAAGCTGACACAACAGATTCAATATTCACGTGAGTGAACGCTCAATACAAGTGTTCAAAAAATCTGTAGAATAAAATGACATCCATATAATATATAATATGATAAAACCCCATAAAAATAACAATTTTCCCGTATGACACAAGCGATATACTAAAATCATAGCTGAAAGGAGAGTGTTTGATCAGTACTGATGGGGTGTCGTGTTATTAAAACTGTTTTGTTTTTGAAATACTCAAAATATTTACATGGTAAGCAACTGATGATACCCCCAAGAAGAAAATTTGCACATAATACCATATGATCAAATTATATGTAAAAACACCGTGAAAAATTACATGAAATGCTTAAACAGATTTGACTGTGACTGAAGTGACACAGAAAAATATTTGAAAAAAAATTTCTTTTAAGGGTTTTAGTGTTTAAAGCTGTAAATCTTTCTATACTGTACAAACACACACACACACACACACACACATATATATGTATGTATATATATATATATATATATATATATATATATATATGAAATATAAACCACGATATGTATTAATCCGAAAAAATCTTTTTTCCAGTAGTGCATAATACTTTGAGTAGAGACAATATATTGATTGAATGTGTATGCTTACACATTTAATTTAATATATATATATATATATATATATATATATATATATATATATATATATATATATATATATATATATCCACCGCAGACGTCATCGCATAATAAAGTGCATTGGAGTAGATCGTACTTAATTTGATTTTATGCCAGAAAATTTTGCAGATCATTATCACTATAGTGCGTTTGATTCTCGGGAAGTTGGACTAAGTAAATACCCATTCTTTCCTGTATGTAAGAAAAAAAATAGAGCATTTATTTAGTTTTGTTGATATTAGGAGCTGTAGATTTCCTGATAATATAAACATGTAAAGTTAGCAATGAAATACACTCTCTCTCTCACACACACACACACACACACACACACACACACACACACACACACACACATATACATATACATATATATATATATATATATATATATATATATATATATATATATGTATATAATTTGATGGATTGATAGCAGAAAGGATTAGGAAAGCTACAGTTATTCAAACCAGTCAATACACAGTCGTATTCAATTAATGCTCATTAAAAATACAAGCATACACAAAGGTATATCTATACTTCGCAAATAGATTGATATTTGATATAACTTCTTTCAAGTTGTCATTTTGTAGGTATAACACCAGTGATAAATATTCAAATTTTAACAAAAATACGCTCTTAAATGGGAAAAAAAGCCCCCCAAACTGGTGGCATGAATGTAAATTCACTCCCCGATGAATTGGCACTATACAAACTTCCTAAAAAGCAAACATTTCAAGCTATTGAATCCAAAAAGAGAGCCCCAAAATGAATGAAACATTATTTGGTTCTTGTAACTGTTGAGATGTTTGATCTTTCAGCGGTCAAGCATCTATCGAATTACGGAAGGTGTTTCCATGTAATAATTCATGAAAATCAACGGCACCCTTCGTCTGAAAAATGTCATTTTCAGTCAGTGACAAGGCAGGTTTATTTTAACTATCATTACGGACTGTTGATCTGACTGAAAGGGGCAAGTAGCGTGTTTAAAGCAGCAACCGGAACCGGAAGTCAGCAAGAATAACACTGTTTCTGCTTCACAGCAAAAGCTGGAATAAATTAACAACAAATAAACATGGCTTATGCATCTCCGTTTTTCCTTTTCCTTTATTTTTCTAGTCATTCGGGGAAGGTGAGGCACACTGCAATTTAGCTTATGTACCGGCTGCTTATCGACAGTTTCTATCTGCTTGAATAAATAATATACTCTCAGACCTACAAGTGGCTCATGCAAATGAATACATCTTATTTTACAAGAAAGCTGTAATACTCAAACAAGTGCTGGTTGGCATAATTTCAATTAGAGGCCATTTAGCCTTTAGAATAGTATTTTTTTTTCATCTAAACAGTCGGATACATACCTTGGCCTTCGGTATCTTCACAGTCATTTCAGCCATTCACTGAACAGCGTGACACTTACCACAGAATATCACATATCAGAAGCAGGTTTTCAAATATAACTGGAGTTATAACATATTATTCTTAACCAATGTAACAGTACAGAAGGAATATTAGTCTTCTCTGCCTTTAGATCATCGCTTGAGCTATTTTTGACAGAGTTTTATTGAAATCTCTCTCGTCTCTCTCATCGTTAGCTATCATAGGATGGACCTATCGCTCGTTGTGACAAGATAAGCCCTTTTTGGGGGGTGGGTAAATTTTACAAGTAGCGGTGTTGTTTATAGAGTACCTTGTTTGTATTTTCTTTCATTTTTAGATTTTCAATTCCTTGATTTGAGCAGTTGCTGGTATTGTGGGGATTAAAGAAAGGAAAGGAAAGAAAAGAAAATAAGGCAGGAATTTTGCTGGGTGAGATATCCTCATAAATGGGCATAGGATAGTGAGACAGTCACCTGGCTGAGTGTCCTGGCCAGGCATGTGAACTTCCTGGGGAAATTTGATATTGTGTTTCTATAGGGGTTCCTTTTGGTCATATGTTCGTAGACACCTGTGTCAGAGGTGTGGTTGGGTGTGTCTTTGGGCAACGAGACGCAGTGGATGTACTCCATCATTTCCTGGCTCTGACCCATGATGTAAAATAAGACCGGATTCGTTTTTCACTTCAAATACCTGTCACATTTCTATCCGTGCTAATATACTCCGACTGCAGCCGACAGCTGGAAACATTAGAGAAACAAAACGGAAAATTACCTGAAACCACTTCCTATTTTTTGGTTGATACTTCCTTCTTTCTGCGATAGACTTATGATACCGGAGGTGAAGGATTGAGAAAGAGTAGAGCTGATTAAGAAAACACGGCTGCTAGAAGTCAATACGTCGAGACAAAACTCGGACCAGCCAATTTAAATGAAGAAAAAAAAGCAACGAACAGTCGACACAGTACGTGTGAACATCTGGTTGCACAGTAAGGTACAGTCGCTCTAGTGAATGCGTATATGATTTGAAAGTTGGAGATATTCTTTCAATCAATTCATTCATCACAAAGCAGATTTTGTGAGATCGTTACCGGCCATATCTTTATTGTAGCGGTATATTTAAAATCTCGTGTGCTTCCGCCATAAATGTTTTGCTGTCTGTTTATATGGCCCACTACTGCATTATGGGTGATTTTGTTTTAATGGGAAAGAAACAGCAACCATTCTGTGAGGTATAAAAACGTTGATTATCTTTCGACTGACTTGGTGTTTTTAATGGTTAGTTTATAGCGCAAGTGTTGACCTGTTTTACGATTTGTTCTCTTCTTTGAGATCATCTGACGATTGATTCCTGCTAGGAATGACTTCAATATTCGTTTGTTTTGTTCTCTTTATTTTTTTCTTCAAGCTTAGCTCTCCAAAACATTCTCTCTTAGGCTGACGATTAGTTGGAGATCGCTTGTCTGAGCCTAGAAGTTGTACGGTTGCGGTAAAGACAGAAGACTCTTTGCAAGAGTATTCTGAACTGTTATTTTCGCGAGGAAGATTCCCCATATTATACTTTGTGCTTCGTCTGCTTTATTGTTTACACTTTTGGAAAGTTCAAGTCTTCAAATACAGAATAGGGTTCTTATTTTTTATTGGGTTTTTCAAATCTACGCTTACTATGTTTTCATTGGACTCTTATGAAATTACTGAGTCTCAAATTAGCTCTCTCCAAATTTACGAAATCGATGTATAAAATTTTAGATATTTTTCTATGCACTAATAAAAGTTTAATTATTTTCACGTGTTGGGTATCCAATCCGCCATTTTAGTGAATTCAACTTATGTTCAGATTAATTGTATTAAAGATTGTTCGGGAATATCCATTTTTTCTGAAAGGTTTGCATTTCCTTTTAGAGTAGTGATTGGCTAATCAAAGACATGAAAACCATTCGACTGTTCTAGAAAGTCTAGTTTGGTGATTTCGCGTACAGATTGACTGATCTTTCAATAAAAGGTCAATTAAAGCAATTGTGTCTTTAGACTTGACTTTTTGGACGTTTTCTATAACGTCAGACGTACATGCAATTAACTTTGGGGAAATTCTAGACGAATCTTCAAGAACTTGTGAAGAGTCAGTTTGACTGTGACAAGACAAATGATCTACATTAATTCATACTTTCTTTTTGGTCTTATACTTTGATTCTTTCGGACCATTTTCCTTGCCCTTGATGTCTTTATCACAACGACACCTGGTTGGTAAAAGTATAGATAAAGTTGACTAGATTCCTCGCAGGTTATGAGTTCAATCTATGGGTAAGGGAGTGCAGAAATATACATCGGCTCAAAAGAGATGTAGATCAGTATCATAAAAATTGATGGTCACTAATCCCTCTAGGAAGGGAACCAGACGCAAGAGGTATTAGAATAACATACAATCGTTGATTAAATAAAGTGTTCTGTTCAACATATTCGAATGTTACTGAATGCGATAAACACAAAGACTAGAGAGAGCAGCGGTCGAAACGTTGTAATAAAGACGAGTAAAGTCGACCCGAAAGAAACAAAGTATAATAATAATGACAACCCGTTTCAAGAAATTGGAGAAAACTATATTTTTTTTTTGCATTTTTATTTTTAGGATTTGTTTCTGATTATCTTTCTTGGAACCTTCAAGCTGCTGTGGATGTTGCAAACAAAATTAAGGCATTGATTCTCTAATTTTAATTCGATTGATACATTTTCTACCCTTGGTCAGACATGTTGAGTAAATGCGTAGAGGCACTGACTCTTTGAGCTGTAAGTTTTAAACTGAATGTTGGCCATGCGTCTTTTAGGTATGAGAGCATTTTTATAATCTAATGCTTTACATAATGCGTTTATGTGTTTATTCTATTAGCTGAAGACTAATATTCCCTCGTTAGTATCCCACACCAGATTTAAGAAATTGTTAAACATGGATAAACAAAGTGAAGAAATAAGCGAATTACACGGGAAGACAGAAAACGATAAAGCTAATGGAAATTGCTATTTGATCCCCTATGATCTTTGCGATCAGTCTTGAAATCTGCAAAATTCTTTATGACCCAAAATCCAATATCAAATTTGATGCTCTTCAAGCGCGAATTTTCATGTAGTACTCAGTGGATTTAATGGTAACCTTCTGTAATAGAACAGATGGCCGGCAGCTGAGAAGTCTAAACTTTCGTGTTTTCCATTTACTGTGACGACGAGGTTTGTGATCAAATAATCATATCAGGAAAAATATACATGTATATGTATCGTCACAGATCCTGGAGTTCCCGCGTAATTTAATGCTACATTAGAATTCATTTGGGAGATCATCTTCAAAGAATGTTTTTTCATAAGTAAATTGGCTAATTTCAAGATATCAACCAATTTGGGCTTCAATAATGCTCTTTGTATTCGATCGTCGTCGCATTCAGGAGGCATGGGCACAAGGCCCTTCATTTTATGTGAAGCCCCACGTACCGAATCATCATGCTTTGTACACGCAGAGGAATCTAAATATTGTCTTGTCTTTACAGAGACCAGGGAACAGCTCTGGTCTTTTTATACAATAGGGTGGTTCTACCTAAGGGAACAGGTCCCTGGAAGTAGACATAGTAAATAATTATTCACGAATGGACAAGGATAGAGATTTCATATAATCTCCCCACTATGCTCCCCACTAAGGCACTTTGATTGTTGGTAGTGATTCAAGCTAAAGCTCCGTTAAAACCTTATGTTTATTTCTGATAAATCATTTTGACATTTTGGAGCACATCGACGCCTGTGCAATGGTCATGTGTCATACAAGATTTTGAATATATTTATAGCCATTGATTGCTGAGATATTTCTAACATCACAGGTAATGTGAATTACATATATGTATGTATATATATGTATATTTATATATATATAAAGACTTTCACACTCACGTATATACATATATATATATATATATATATATATATATATATATATATATATATATATATATATATAACTACCAAGTGAGCGTGTGTGAGTGTCCAAGTGTTTATGTGTCCTCATTCTTACCTTAATGTTTTTGTATATCTTTCTTGACCCGATGTTGAAGCCAATAAGTTATTATTCCACGTCATACGAATGACATCACCACTAACGCAATTGTTGCTAAGACACCAGTATCTGGATAAGTGCACGCCTTGTCACATGTCACAGATGACGGAATGGCAAATCAAAATTGTCCGGAAAACCGGAAGAACAGATGGACATGGAGGTAAGAAGTTAAAATAAGGGAACTGCAATATATATATATATATATATATATATATATATATATAGAGAGAGAGAGAGAGAGAGAGAGAGACATAGACAGACAGACAGACAGATGGATAGAGAGACTGACAGAGGGACATATATTCACACTCACAGACAGACGGACACAGAAAGACACATACAGACGGACAGACAGATTATGTTTCTCACCTATTGGATTTCTTTTCAGTAATTTGAACAATTTCATTTCGGCTACTCTTTATCCATGGTTTTTCTTCCATGTTGCTAAAATGGC
>OY735209.1:58094018-58124018 GCA_963457665.1 Thysanoteuthis rhombus
ACTTCACCAATACGTAATATAAGTAGACTACAGTGAATATTCAATATTGGATAACTCTTTGCAGATATTTCATGGTCATAAATCACAATCCGGGGGTCATGCAGGACTGTATGGGTAAATTTACAAGAATGTTTTCAAAGAACTATGACATTATATTCTAGTTTCCGTGTGAACAGACAGGAGTGAATACAGGAATATATGGAATATTAAAACTGGAGAATATTTCACAATCAAAAACGGATTTCTGGTTAGCCTCAAAAATTCAATGACTTTTTTCTTACTGAGTGCCGGACGGTTCCACAAAATTTTATTGAAATTTAATGATAACTTTTGAAGATATCACAGGGACGGACATAGACTAATACAGAAATGTATTAAAAAGGCGCGAAAATATCTCCTGATCGAGAAAAAATCCTAGATTCGCCCAACAAACTTCATCAATTCTTCCTTGTAGGGTGGCTCAGCATTCCGCGAAATTCCATTAAAGTTCATTCAGAACTTTTGGAGATATCATGTGCATAGACAGCAGCGATTATGGAAATGTATAAAATATAAAAACAGCATCAAAAACCAATCCCTGGATCCACCCTAATGTTTTACCGTTCCACGAAATTACCTTGAAATTCATAGATGAATATTTGAGATATCCATAAATTTCTGCTTTGTATCTCCAAAAGTTCTCTATCCTGGTGTTATTTTGTTGGAAGGTGAACCACAGGATGAATTCTGGACTGGGTACAGGAATTTGTTTTTGATTGACGGGTATTTCTCATTTTTATTCGTACATGTCTGTATTTGCCATTGTCTGTTCACGTAACATTTCCAAGAGTTCTCAGAAAAATTCAATGAAATTTAGTGGAAGAGTGAGAAATAGGCATTGAATAGATGATTAAATTTTGGGATGAATCCATTCAAAATAACTCAGTAATTGAAAGAAATATATGTTCACAGTTATCATCTTGAATTTCAAAATGGTCGCCCTCAAATTTCATGGGAAAACTGGCAACTATTCTGTTCTTAATATGCATGGTTTCTTGATAACTTCGTTGCCAAGATTCTACCACCAGAAAATTATAACTCGGAAAATGTGCCAGAAACTGATATGCTATTAACGTTTTCGAGAGCTTCCCTTCTAGATTGACCAGTTCATCTCCAACACAATATAAGTATATACACTCTGGGTAACTTTATAATGATTTGGTCATTCATTATAAAAGAATAAAAACACCGTGTAAAATAAGAACTCTGTTATCTTTCTCCATCATGTACCTTGCTCAAACAATCAGAAATGCTATTTTATAGCTATTTACAATCAGTTTTAGCCACTTTATAGCCAAACGCAAGATGTTTGAATTAACCACCATTAACTTGAACATATCCCCGAATTCTTCCACCACGTTTAGCTTTGTGGCCGATCTTTCAGAATTCAGAATGAAGACAACGCAGTTTTTAAATTCTCAATTAAAAAAAAAATACTACTCCTTACGTATGTGCTTATAAAACATTTTCCTCAATGGTTCATGCTTTATTTTCCCTTTTTATTTACGTACAATAGTTCTCTGTTTGGTATCAAATTTGTTAATGGTGTATTTACATCCGGGTTTGATCCTTCTTTAGTGAAATTCAACTGGACTATTTGTTTTTCTCTTCTTACCCAAACCAGAAGCCATTGTTAGACGAGCCAATCCCTGGCGATAAAAATGCGTTTATGACAAGAATCCAAAAGGAAGAAATTCTTAATTGCATGCAAGACAGTTTTCAATTTTTCAAATTGTTGATCAATTGGAATAAAAAAAACAAAGAAAAAAATTAACAGACACTTTTATTCAAATGGTGCGCATTTGATGACCCCAAAGTGTTCAAAATCGTGTTCAATTTTTCTCTCGATATATCGTCACATTTGGCAAAAAAATTTTCACCTGTCAAAAAAGGGTAAGTATTCATGACTTACGTACCTTTACAGGTATCCCTTATTACATTACTGAGTGCTCTCTAGTTACTTCAATAGACTGAATATAGTTGTACTTCTACGAATAGTTTTTTGTTATCAAGTATTGTTATAACTGAAATAATTGAGCAATTTTTTTATGAATTTCATTCTAAATACATTGATTTTTCATTTTATAGCTAATTCATCGTCGAAAATTATCTAATATCCCTCGCATGTACTTCCAGTTGGCAATCCTGGGATAACTAGTGTAAAATATATTTACACAGGTTATTGTATTCAGTTTGCAATAGGAATTATCTTAAAAATGTTTTGAGACAAAATATTTTGTATCAAAATTTGTATGAAATTATTATGTTGATTTTAATTAACATTTCATCTCCACTAACTTATCAAGGTTTACCTTTCTTGATCGGTCTCAGACTTTACAAACATTCAGGCACTCGTAACTAATTGTGGTGACCTTTTTTTTTTTTAATGGTCCCGATAAAAAAAAGTGTTTGATTGATCAATTTTTCTACTTTCAATCCGTAAGACCTTCTTCACCGGAGAAAATTAGTCAGTTTTGAAAAGAAAAGGTGATTTTCAGGGCTATAGATGCGGTCATATTCACAATATTTCAAACGGGACCACCCGAAAGGAGATGGGACCTCAATTACTTACAAACAGCAACATTCGAAATAATAACCGAATCGGTGATATGATAAACGAAATAAAAACCACAATACAAAAAGAAAATATGGAAAAATATGCGAAATTCTCAGTACGTTCAGTAAGTGAGTCTGAAAGAAAATTTCCCTCTGGCTGTGTTCCTCTCTTAGCAATCGCTTCGTACTCGTGGGGTTGAACCGTTACCAAGGGAAAACCGACGTTAGAAATGTTGTCGACCGAATTACTTTCGAAAAAGGCTGCCATATTGTGATCCCTTGTGACGTCATGCGCAGAAACGATAAGTCACGTAAGATCCAGTAAGATATCGTTTTTACAGGTCAATGCCGCCGAGATCAGAAGCCGATAAGATAATCAAAGGTTCAAGATAAGGTTTCACGGTAACGACGGAAAAAGAATGTTGAGGTAAAGTAAAAAAACATACTGAAATTTGTTTCCTTGTGGAATTTTCTGGGGAAAAAAATTCTCTGTCTTGGCCAAGATACAAACAGAACTCTTCATAGCAAATTGTTGAAACCCTGATAAACTTTTTTTATGCAACGCCTATCTTTGAGCTGCAAATGTCACTGCAAATGACCATGGACCAGGGATGGGAAGTTCTTCAACATACAGCATATCATCTATGACTGTCACTTTCAGACTATTACTTGTTTTAATCCATGCAACAATCCTTTTACTCAATGAACAAAAGAGATAAATAAATAACATACTCAGTGCTCAACAGTTCAGCATAGGTGGACCAATAGGTCGAAAGGTCAACAATATAATATAATTCTTGATCAGTAAGAAATGAAGAATTGTCGACCGTAAGTGATAACAACAGGATACGTTACTAACAACAGACAGTCACATCGATCTTCCACGTAATAGAATAACAAGATTTAAACTAATATTGAGATTATTATAGGTACTAAGTATTGTAATTGTAATTATCAATTTATGACTTGTTCGAAACCATCAATCAAAACTGTCATATATATAGCTCGCTTCAGTCTTCAAGTGGGTCCTGCTGGATGGCGTACAAGCCACACAGAGGGAGCTAGAAGGCTGAAAACCTAAACATTTACCCCTTATTATGCCGACCAATTCTCTTTTCTACCGCCTCATAATGAGGTTTCGAAGAGGGTCCAATTTGCAAAGCAAGTTTATGCTAGATTTATCCCTTAGTTATTGCCCACTTGCTTTTTGAAAATTCAAACTTTTTAAAGATCACTGTCCAAACAAAAGCCGAGAAAAATAACTTATCCATTGATCACACTTTTTCATAATTTGTTCACGTGACAGTTTCATTCGAGTGACTAACCAGACCAGTTTTCTAATGTTTGTTGCTTCTTATCGCAAAAATAGAATTGAGTAATGGTGAATGTTGTTTAATATATAAATTGGAATATCGTCCACCGGTTGGTTTTCGTGGCCGAATCGGTATGGCGCTGTCTATGTCAAAGAGGCTCAAAAGGATATGAGATTCGAGTTTTAATTTCATCGGACGCTAATTCTTTACTTTTCGATCTATGCTTACTAAACAGTTATAGAATGTGAAAAATGACGTGGGTGATGCGATAAAAAAGTAACAAATAGAATGAAAGAAAAAGTGATGAAAATAATTGTTAGACAAATGCTTTATCTAAGAAATGCGGACAACTTCAGACTAGTCTGACACTACTAGGCGTAAATAGATGAAAGGAAAATGATGATAATTGGCAAAGTTTATAGAACCAGAAGTAAATGACACCAGCATCAACGAATTCAACAACAAAGTAACAATAATTGAAGTTGCCATTATGTTTAAACCCAAGAACCCACAAACCCGCACTGAAGTCTCAGATGACACCAAGAATCTCATGGGAAATGCAGCAATCTCAAGTCACTTCAAGAGAGAAAAATTAAAGCAACCGAACAAAACAAGATACACGACAGCAATCATCGAAACAAGTCTCGGAAAAGGTCAGGGTTTCAAAGCTATGTACAAGAATCTCAAGACAGAAACAAATAACTCGAAGAAAACGAAAACCTAATAACAGACAGGGACCAAATCGTCAAACATGCCCAAGATTTTTACAAGAAACAGTACTCCTCCAAACAAGGAACACGAAACAGGATGTACAAGACGCGAGCAATCAATTCGAGGGTTTTCTAGAAGTTATACCATGGGATGTGAGACAAGCCATCAAACACACAGACAAAAGGAAACGCCCCTTGACCAGATAGTATCGCCATCGACATAATCAAAAAAGCTAATGAGATCATCACCAAAAATCTAGCCTTTCTACTCTAGTCCCAGATTATTAGAACGCTGCAATCAAAATGTGCTTCTATGAAATGAAACCCCAAAGACTTCAACATCTACAGACCAAAACATCTACAAACATTTCACTAGTTATCACCAACCAAATCATCAAAACGTTTGATGAAAACCAACCACGGGGACTAGTTGACTTTAGAAGGAGCTACTCGACCAGGAACCATTTCCATTCGATAAATCAACTAGAATTGAAAGCAGCAGGATGTAAAATGCTACTTGCAGTAGCATTTACAGGCTTCAAGAAGGCCTTCAACTCAGTGGAAATTCCCAAGGTAATTGTTGCTATCTCTCCACAAGGTGTAGACCCTGTATATGCCAGAGTACAGCAACAAATATACCGTAGCATCAGCTCCTTTATCAAGCTACATAAAGACTCAGCGCTCCAAAAAGGAGTAAGGCAAAGTGATATCAGCTCACTCGAACTCTTCCCTGTCTGCATCGAGATGATCTTCCAAAACCTGATCTTGGAAAACGAAGGAATAAGAATAGACTTCGAATACCTAAGCAACCTCAGATTTGCAAACGACACCGTCCTTTTTGCCGAGAACCTTTATGGACCTCTTGCTAATGCTAGATGAACTGAATGAAGAGAACAATAAAGTCGGCCTTCACATGAACTTCAGCAAAACAAAAATCATATGCAACAAACATTTCAGAAATAAACACACAACAATTAAAATCGAAAACATGAGACTGGAGAAAGTAGACCACTACATTTATCCAAGACAACGAATATCCAGGAAAGATAAAATCAAGCGAAGAACCACAGTAGGATGGCGAGCCATAGACAGTGAAAGCTCGACCTTCAAGAATATGAAAATCCCATTAGTCCCCAAAAAGAAAGGTATTCAATCAATGCAGGCTCCCGATAGTCACCTATGGAGCTGAAACATGAAACCTAATCAAGGGACTGGCACTCAAATTGAAAACTCTACAATGTGCACATGAAAAAATCATGCTCAACCTCACAAGACAGCACAATGTATTAGGGGAAAAAACCATCGCTTCATGGTAAACCCACAGTCTTGTGGGCATGCATGTGTGTGTATATGTGTGTCGGTGTATTTGTTTGACAACCATAGAGTGACAAAGGATTTATCAGAGAGAGAGAGAGAGAGAGAGAGAGAGAGAGAGAGAGAGAGAGGGGGGGGAATAAATCGAAAGGGGGAGATACAGGGAAAGAGAAACATAGAAAAGGAAAACTTTCAAGTGAAAGAAAAGGTTGTAAAGATGAGAGAGAGAGAGAGAGAGAGAGATGGAAGAATAAGAGAAAAAAGGACATTGAAAATGAAGGAAGAAACAAAAATGAAAAACACATCGAAAAAAGAAAGAAAAATCGCTTGAAAGACCTAATGGGGCCCATTTTCGATGAGAACATCTCAATCGAAGAGCTTTTTCCCCTTTTATATAATCCATAAGAATTATGATACAAAGCAGATATTTTTTCTTATAAACCCTTTTAGATATTTACTATTTGTAAGTAAATTATAAAGGTTTTTTTTATCGAAAACCCTCAAGTCCAATCTTAAAGACGGTGTATCTACGCCCCATAACACGTAATTGGTAATATTTGCTTTCACGTACATTAAGCTATGACATTGTTTAAACAGTATGTAGAGGCTTCAAAAATATAATTTTTCATTGAAGGAATTGTTAAAAAACATATCCATCTGAAATAAACACAATATCGAAATTAAAAACCTGCGTCTTTTTGTTCTGCATCAGATTGCACACCGTGAATGTCTCTCCAGGTACGGACGACGAAAACAGTTCATCCGACATGCCAAGATGTCGTTTTGATAAAGAACAAAAGGCAAGCTTTTGATTTTTATAATTGCGTTATTTTCTTATGAATATGTTCTTCAATTACACTTTTTAATGAAAAGTTATACCCTTTGGAGCTTGTATACGACTTTCTCTGCCTTTATATTTGTTTGAACACAGGAATAGATTTATATACGTCAAAGAAGAGATTACTACATATTTCTAACAATATTTATTTAGCTCAGCTTAGCACAAGGTTAGATTGGAGAAGAAAAATTGTATTGAAATTCAGCATTCGATATCCTGGTATTTAATTGGGATCGATCACTGATCTCAGGTACCAGTGGAACATACGGAAGTATCTCGGTCCAATACATCCAATAATTTGGATGTATAAGGAATCGATTTCGATTCATGTTGTATCTCCTAAACAACCTTCCTATCCGAAAATATTTTTAATTCTAGTTTTCCCCTCAACTTTTAGAAGGGAAAATACTCATTCTAACTTTATATCCTCACCCCCGAATGAAAAAGCAGGAAAGCGTAATTTTCAATAAGCTCTTGAGACGATAGATAGGAGCAAGCATGGCATTTCCTTATTAGATTATGAGACTTTAATCGATTTTTCAGGTTCGTGCCTCGCCAAAATGCATTCCAGAGATCGTTTCCTTACTTCAGCTATAAAGACAAGATATGTTGCCATATATTTCGTTGTCCAAATCATTCGCTCTGTTTTTGTCGTTAAACTGAATTAGCAGCGTTCAGCTCAATTAACATTGACAGAAAAACTTCTCGCAGTACATATTGTGACAGCAATTTATTGTTTGCTTTGTCAATATTGGTAACTTAGTTCTTTGATTGTAACATTGAAAATAGGAGAAAATAAACAGAATTTTCGGTATATCACTCTTTTTTATTTGAAGGAAGGCGAGAATGCAACTGAAACGCTGAAAAAGATTTGTGCAATTGTCGAGAAGGTATTGTGAAACGTGTCAAAAGTGAATTGAGAAATTTCTGGACAGAAACTGATTAATGCTCTATAGTCAGGCAGACCAGCTGTGGGTGATAGCGATCAGATCAAGATGAAGAAATTCTTAAAATTTTCACGTAACGGAGCCAATGAACTTTCTCAGTAATCCAATAAATAGTGATAAGAAGAGGCCAAAACCATTCACAAATGCGCAGAACTTGAAATTTGAATTTTTTTTTCTAGCAGATTGCACGCGTTCAAAATGCAGCATAAGTCTTCTCTAATTCACCGTTGTATCATTGAAAAAAAGGTAATTTCTTATTGAATCTTTCAATACCGCCTTGCCAAAGACAATTGGAATGTTTTGGGTTCTTTTCTGTTGGTCTTCCTCATCCTTCATAAGCATTCAGAGATGATACAGCAGGTGTGGCGGTTTACATAGTGAATAAGTGGAATGTCTAATATAGGTATTTGAAGATAATAAATGGGAGAAACATTCTCTTAGAGAGCAAATGGATTCATATACGTCATTAGCTGGGTTTTTATTTGGTTTCGTTGTTGTTGTTGTTAATAACAAGGTTAGACTTCTTGAATTTTTGTAAATTATTGGCTTTATGTGATTGGAGGTTTTGACGGTGTGTGTGTGTGTGGGGGGTGAATTGGTATATTTTATGATTCATTAATTTCATCCTGTTTGTAATTTATGTTTATCTGATTGCAATAGTATAAGGTTATAAATAATATATATATATATATATATATATATATATATATATATATATATATATATATATATATATATATATATATATATATATATATATATATGTATATATATATATATACATATATATATATATATATATATACATATATATATACATATATATATATATATGTATATATATATATATATATGTATATATATATATATATGTGTGTGTGTGTTTGTGTGTGAGTATAAATATATATTCTTTTTCTTCAATATAATAGCTTCCCTAATCGATGTACTTGACTCAATTGTAAAAAAAGAATATTATAGTGTGAACATTTAAGATCAAAACTCAGCTAATAACTACGTGTACTTTTTTTTATGCATATATATATATATATATATATATATATATATATATATATATATATATATATATATATATATTGTTGTATTGTAAAAAAAAAGAGACATAACCGGAGTGCGTTGTGTATTTATTCACTTAGAGTCATCCCAAAGATGTTTCGGACCGAAAAAGCTTCATCTCCAGCGTAAAGATCTGACATCTTCAGTATTGGTAGAGCAGTAGATGGTGAAATCATTTAATTTTAAGTCCACCATGTTGCTGTGGGTCAGCGAATTAGATTGGTAATGGTGATGGCTATCTTGAGAGTTGGTTGCTGGCTTGTTTTGGTAGGGGTTATCCTAAGGTCAGCTCTCCAATCATACTTTTAAATAGACCTTCCGTAAGATCCGCCACAGCTCTCTATCATGGGCGTTTAGCTCAATGGTAAAGGCAACGCTACGATGAAGCAGCTATCCTATCGGTTGCTGGTTCAATTCCTGCAGCAACCCTGTTTTCTGTAATTGTTTATTCTATTTACGTTATCTAGACTGAGTGATACATATGTATATAAATTTATTTGAAGCCTAAACTTTTAATCTATCCATGGTTTCATTTGTTGAAAGATGCTACAGTAGGTTCATCTTCAGAGTTAGTTGTTTGTGTAACACTGCACGTGCGTATGATTGATTTTTATGTGCATAAATATTTCATACGTGTGAGTTTGTGTTTGTCAGTCCTCGAATTGCCTTAGATGCCGACAAAAATTTTGAGATTTTGAACCAATATTACATTTGTTTTGTTAAAGCTCATGGAAACACATAGAACAAAAAAAGGGAGAGATTTGATCATATTTTGGCATGTTTGTAGTGTCAAGTTCGGTATATTTAAAAGAAGCTTTTTTTTTCATCTTAATAGTTTAAAATTAAACAGAACCACCCAAAAGATGGGGTTTTTTTTCACAATTTCAGAGATTATCACAGGTTCAAACAAATTCCGGTTTGTGTGTGAGTCCAAGATAAGGTATTTTTCAGAAAGGTGTTCAATTGGGAAAAGAATATAGAAATCAGCTTGTTTCTAGGATTACGTCCAGGGCCTGATACATCAATAATCTCCGGTAGGTCAAGGGAATAAATTGTTAAACTCATAAGAAATGATATGTTTTAGTCCCAGGAAGTCCCAAGTAAATCAGATGATATGCATACAAAAATACATCTATCTCTCTCTCTCTCTCTCTCTCTCTCTCTCTCTCTATATATATATATATATATATATATATATATATATATATATATATATATATATATATATATATAGTTTTACTAACATTTGCACATTCGTTCTAGCATCTAATCCATCAGTGCTCTGGGAATGCAGAACAAACATTTGCGGTACCCATCACTTTTCCTGATGTTTCCACAAAAGCCTGCAATTTTTTTACACTACCCAAGCGTGTAGAATTATATAGAAGGGTGGAACTTCTGTCAAATAAATACGTGTAGAATTTTTTGGTTAAGAGCTAAAAAATTATATGTATTTGCAAACGCCCACATACCACAGTGCTAGTAAAAGCCAATTGAAAAATTTCTCATTTTTCTGTTTGGAGTTTTAATCTTAATTTGATGGTTCAAAATAAATTCCTTTATACCTTCGGACAGAAGTGCCCGTTCCAGAGGTGCATGTTTTGAAAAATAGGCCAGACTTTATGGAGTAGCCTGCCATGATAGTCTTGTAAAATAATTTTCAGCTTCGAAGTATTTCTATTGCTTTTCTTCAGTGTTTAGGTATTAAGTAATTTAGATATTTCATATCGAAATTTACGTCTATAATTTTTAATAGAAGATCTATAATCTGTATTCTATTTATTTATTGTTTATAAGATTTCTTCAAAAACTTCCAACTCAACATTACAATGCCAAGTGTGCTGACTAATACTTGGCGAATGTCAATTTCGTACAATGGCCAGTTGTTGAGTAATCAGAGTTCGCGCGCGCCCACGCACACACAGAGACACACGCACAGAGACACACGCACAGACACACATATTTCTTCAGTTATAGTCAGTGCCCATTGCATTTAATGTCCCTATTAAGTGTAGACACCAATACCAACAACAAAGACCGGAGAAAGAATGTATTTCTGGAAAGACCCACCTTTAAATAGTGAAATCGAGTCGTTTGTTGTATCAGGTGGCGCATACAGATTCTCCACATTTCAAATTACCGATCTTTTATCACATATCACCATTGTTGGGTTTCAGATAAATATTACATTCACCTTACATGAAGAGGGTGTGAGAGTCAGAGATATACCCGGATACCTGCGACAAATACTAAAGGGATTGGCACTTTTGTCACTTGCCAACAAGACCACGTATTTTACATTCATAGGTTTACAAAATAAATAAAATGATTTTTTTTCAAAAGTGATTTTTCATTGTCAGTGTTCTTCTAAGGGGTTTTAATTTTGTATGACTGACTTGATCAGTCCATGTAACGATTCTCCTTTCATTTGGTCAACAGTGTCCTCATCAAGAGTTCGCCTGTTTCCCCATATCCTATTGACTCATCTACAGAAGAAGCTGTGGAGTGTCGCTGCAAAGTATTGAACTCAAAAGTGCCAGACGAAGCCGACGGCAGAAACTATCGTATTACTATCACTTGGATATTGGAGTCGAACAGGTATTTACTATCTTCAGCTTGGACTGGTAAAATGCCCCAAGTATCGGCAAACGATGAGGATAAGATTTAAAACAGTAGTGATGGTCCTCGAAACTGGCTTATTACCCTTTACTCAACGCCGAAGCATCCAAGTAATATTCACTAAGTTTAGCTTAATCTGCCACTGACAGTAGTTCACACATGCAGGGAAGCAATTGATGATAAAACTCACTACAGTAGTGATGATCTGTGGAACCAGCTTGCTAAATATTACTTCGCAGCTAAGGGGCCCCGATATTTGCTAAAAATGGCTTCATCATCATCATCAGTCTTTTAACGGCCGTTGTTGGACATAGACCTTCCCCAGGATTCACCACACTTCTCTATCATGGGCGTCGCGGAGCCAGTACTTCCTGAACTTGTCTAGCTCGTCTCTCCATCTAATATTCTGCTGGCCTCGGTTGCGCATGTGATCTCGGGGAATCCATGTCGTGAGTCGTGATGTCCATCGGTTATCCGCCATTCTTGCAACATGGTCAGCCCACCGCTATTTGAGGTTTTTAGTTCCGTCTAGATGGGTTTAAAATGACTAATGCATCATTATTCCTTGTTGTGGGTCGGGTTGGAAGATTCTGCCTGACAGTCAACAATCGACATTCTAAATTAGTGAGTATAGCTTAGTCCACTGGTTCTGAGACTAATTTTGTTGCAGATCCCTTTGGTGATTTTCTAAAAGTCGCAAAACCCATACGTATGATTTTATGACGACCGCATCACCTTGATTTTTGGGTTGGTCAATTCCGATTTGGAGTTAAAACAATCAATACACTGCATTGTGGCAAAGGTACTTTGATATAGTCATTCACTGAATAAGGTTAACTTAGTATAAGTACAAGGCATCCGTTCTGGATAGAACTCACTCCTCTGTTGTAATGACCAGGTTGTCCACCATTACCCACTGAAAGGCAAGCAAAAGATGATTTAATATTAAAGCCATATCCCACTCGAAATAACCTGTAGGTATATTAGGGCTCGTTTATGAATGTTTTTAAGAAATTGTTCCTTGAAACTTTGGATTTTAGCCAGTTAATTTTCTGACTTTATCGAGAAGAGTTTTTTTTCCTATCCAGGAGTCCTACTTTTAAAAGTTGATGTTGCATTCTTCACGTATGTCATTTTAAAATTATATCTGCTGCATTTTCTTTGCTTAGGTCATGTGACCTTTGTTTGTATCCATATCTATTCAGCTATGGAAAATAGGCCTTCACTGATAGTTAAATTGATATTTAAAATGTTCATTATTCATTCATTAACTATTAAAGTTGCATTTAATCAATTCAACCATTTTGGACTTACTTGGCTTGATAGTTAGGTGAACAAAGAAACGACATGTTTCCCCTACAGAAAAGCGTTGGGGACGTCAGTTAAAAACTTGATTATTCGAAAGATCGCAACACCATGTTGCAAAGTAGAGCCACCAGATAAATAATGAACCTGATAAGAACAACAAAAGTATTTAGTTTGAAGAGTGCGTACCTTTGCTAACACCATAAACTAGCTATAACTGTTATAAAGTCAGGGTATATAGCTACAATGCAAGTAAGGTAATGTGGAAGTTTCGACTTTCATATTTTGGACTCTTGTCTTAATATATAAAAAATATTTCTCAACCAAAAAAAAACAAACAAAAAACCCCAAAAAACTTGGATCCACACGGTTTTTTCTTAGCTCATTGCTCACATTTCCACAAAATTTGAACCAATTGATGACTGTTGGAGATATTGTGGGGACAAAAAAACAAAAAAAAACCTATGTGGATACGTATGCCTCTTCCAACTTCGTTGGCAGAGGTAAACCAGTCGAAACTCATTGGAATAATCTTAATTAGAACCAATCATTTTTGACTCACCCCAGTGTTTGTGAAGAACTTTCTTCCCATAACGAAGTGGGATCAGAGGAATAGCATCTGGTTATCTTCGGAGAGAAAAATGACGCACATTGGCTTTTAATTGACTTTGTCTGAGCCCAGCCTTATCACAATGCTGCATTTATGGATTGTTTTGTGAGAATTTGGCAGTGTTTTCATATTCAGGGTGGAATGAAATCTGGGTAGATCGTCATCACTACCCACCCCTGTTTCTCTCCCCTGCTCTACCCAGGCATGTGACGTTATCCACAAGTGATCTCTTGACGGTGGCATGCATTTTTATTTTCTTTCGGAGCCAAGTTGCCATCATGACGTTCTTTCTTGAAGAAAGAATACTTCTGAGTACAGTTATGTAACACTCTTCAAGGTTATAATACTATGGAGTATCTAGACCACTGATTTTAAGCGTGTGGTGCGCACCCTACAAGGGTTTTTCTTGAATATATCAAGGGACAATTTGGAATTCAGGTACAGTTATGTAATGCCCTTCAAAGTTATAATACTATGCCGCGTCTAGACCAGTGTTTTCTGAATGTTAAGCATACACCCTAAAAGGGCGGTTATTTGAATATATTGGGGGGACATTTTGGTATTCTGGTTTAAAGAACGAAAAGCGCTCCGTGTTTCAAAACTGAGTCGTGCTATGGTCTGACTAATTCGTAATTATACAATATTATTAATTCCTAATTACAGAATACTATTAGTGATTTTACTGTAGCTTCCATCGTAACTAATGCTTAACTCATTAATTTTGTGAGTTATAAAAGCATCGAAGTAATTAAGTTATTACTAAATTTCACTCAATTAATAAATGAAAAATATTTTGATAATTTCCTTGCTGAAAACGCTTTTGCCTCGCAATTATTGTTTTACTGCAAAAGCACTGTATTTATCTAAGTAAGGAGTCTTTTTTGTAAGTCCCTACTAAAAGCTAACGTCCATGATTTAAAAGTACAGAAACAAAAAAGTTGCATTTTTTTTTCTCGCTCATGTGCCCCCCTCAGCGGATGCTCATGCCTAAAAAACATGTTTTTGAGGCTCCATCTTTTGTGTTTTAAAGTTATCTAATGAACAAGTAAATTTCCACATGGTTACTTAACTACTACATTTGAGATAAGCGATGGTGGAGAGTTTGAATAGTGAACCTATTATTTAGACAACCTGTCCGCCTTTGGAAAGCCTTACCTCTTACACAAATGTTCAAGTTCACACAAAAACACTGAAAAACTTCGTGGTCTTCTTCTTACATAAAATAGTAGCGTATTCCCTGTTGGTGCCAGACGATGGTGTTCGAGCCCTGATAAAAGCCAGAATTTCTAATGTCGATTTTGAAGGCAGACAAGCACTCTCCTCATAGACGATTGGTATTACTCAATCTCCCAAGCATTTGGCTGTGTACCGGACTGAGTGAAAATTAGAAAATATTAGATAATTGTTAACTTCATTCAAACTTAGAGGGAGATAAGCTTACTTGCACAGATATTAATGGTGATATAAAGAGAAATGAGCGTAATCAGTTTGTAACCGCAGGAACATAAAATACCAAGTTAAATCTGGTGTTAAAAGATCCTGTCAGGGTGAACCTTATTTGCAATTTTGTTTATTTATTTTTCATTGAATCTGACAATTTTTTTTTTACTTTCATCTTAATCTCAAGTTGTTTTTTTTATCAACTTCCAATTCAGGCCATCGTTTATATAGCAACGAATAAAATCGCCATAAGAAATAAAGAACATGTCAACCTTCAATGAGAATTGAACTCACAACCTCATTGCCATAAGGAGATCGGTTTACGCCTGGGTGCTTTTACAAATGTTAGTTCAATTGGCTACTTGGTTCAGCTCTTCTACTTCCTTAGAAGTTCGTAAAATTTGGGTTAAGATGTCAGTTTCCTGAAATGATATACAAAAAGAATAAAAAAGCTCAACTATTGCTGTTAAGGAATTACATGAAGATGTATCCTCAGAAATAGAATTATTTTTCTTAGTAACGAGTTAAAATTCATGCTTTCTCTTGTAGATGTGTCCACACTATTAGACACTTGTCGGTCAGTCTGTCGTTAAAGAAATTGTCGGTCGTTCGTTCTGTACGTTAAACAATGGAAAGAGGAAGTAAGGATGTTGTCTTATTTACCAGCTACTATTATGTGTATTTTCATTCAGTATGATATCTTAAAAAAGGGTGTGAAATTAAATCTATTCGGATCAATAGACAGCGTATCATGTGTTTGTTTTTTACAATGTTGCCAACTATCGTTTGTTATTAATAGCTGAAAACGGGTGCAAAAAAAAAACCCAACCCAAACTAAAATCGGCTAAACGTCTCAATTTTCAGCTAAAATTATAGCTAAAAATGCTATATATACCCATTTAAAGCCAACTTACCAAATCAAATAACCATACACTAAAACCCGAGAACAAATCATTTATACAAATTGTACATTTACTTCAATTAAACTTACTAATTGGTTTTTCTAATAGCCGAATCTTCTGATGAATCAAACTCATCTTCCCCTTCCTCCTCCTACTTCTACTACCACAACTACTAATGCTTTTACTACTTAGTTTAGAATCCCTTTGAAATCGGTAATCACAGATATGGACGTGAGGATGTTGGACGCATCGTTAAACTTATGGTTCTTGTTCACTTCAAATCTTGGTATTTGATAGGAGGTTCGGTTAAGCGGATAGCAGCTTAGAGAATAAACTTGGCAAGCCAAGTTCAAACCCTGACTCAGGTTCTTCACTTTGCACTAACCCCCCAATCCTGGCTATGGATAAAATTGCGTGGGTTGAAGTGGGCGATGCCACTTCGGGTACTTGTCGCCTCTAAGTCTATCTCACATATCACAAACGATAACTGAGTGAATAGTAATGTGATATATGGAGCCTAAACAGGGATGACTGAAGCCTTAGCCAACATATGGGCATATCTGAATCTCTTGTACTTGAAAGAGATGCATAATTGCAACACACGTGGTAAATTCCTTTCCATCTGTTGAGGAATACGAACATCTACCTGCGGAAAACAGACCGACATCTTCTGCATACAATCACATCTGGTCTCACCAGCAGAACATTTCATTCAATAACGCCCCATCCTGCACATTTTTTTCTTGCTTCATGCTCAGCATTTAAAATGGAATTGGTTTATGAGGGACATATCCTTCGCCATAAACGCATCTTCCTCTAACTCTTGCTTAGTATTTCCGGGGGAATGAATTACGCAACCGGGAACTAACTTAATGTGTTCACTGCAAGCACCGGTGTCGGTTGCCATGACACCCACTTCCGTGCCAGTAACGTCACGTGGCCGAGAGAAAAATATCACGTGGTTTAGGTGGACAGCATTGTGCCGTTGCCAGATATTTCTGCGAAAAATTACTCGGATAAATGCCGAGTAAGCCCCAAATGGCGTATATTTGATAATAAGACGCTTCGTATCGTCTTCTATCCAGCATTGGCCGAGCCAGAAAATTAATCAGAGGGACATGGCATAAGTTAACTTTGAATTAAAGTTATTTTATTTCATGAATTATTGATCCCACTATCGTCATCTTAGTTGCTTTATTCTCTATGTCCCACCCGACGTGTTCTCTAGTATTCCTCGAGATGTAATCTTTTAATGGAAATGAAATTCTTAAAAGTCAAATCTTTATCACTCTGATTGTAGCACGTATTGAAGTGTTGGTGAAAGTGATGGACAAAATAAGGGATTCCGTTCATTGATCACCGAATACAACATACAACCAAGGAGTTCCAGCTAACTCATCGGCCTCTAAACACTCTAATCAAACCAAATAAACTGAATTATATGAAATAATGACAGTGCTTCGTCTCATACTTCCAGGACACATTAAGAAGGTTGGGAAGCACACCGGCCGAAAAGCATTAATCGAATCAACAAAGATAACAACATTAGGTCAAATGATTAATGAAATAACGACAACATATCTAGCAATTTTTTAGTTGGGATTTATCCATGCAATCAAAAATGAGTAGAAAAGAGAAAGTTATGTCAAACTTTTCTTCTCTATTTAGAATTAGATTCTAATTTAAATTTTGGATGAAAAAGACGAAACATGATTGATAAAATTCTGACTCAAAAACATATGCCTTATATCTTAGAGATTGATTAATCATTTAAGTAAAACTTGAAACTACAAATTAATCGCATTGGACAGAGATAAACATTTTACCGGGAATGCCAATGGAGAAATTCTGAGCTTTTAAGTTGGATCGGATGTTGTAATATCGAAAACTACCACATGACAAGTTATTACAAAATCTTTTCGTGAAAATGTGGATTTGTCTGCAGTCATAGCTAAACATGAATGTGCCCACGTCAATAGGATGTTGTTGCAAACAGATAGAACCCTTCACCGACAAATGGCCATGGTTATACATCTTATCTCAGACCTAGTTGATAATGACAGTGATGAAATTGACTCAATATCAGATACCAGTGATAGGAAGGTTTGTCTGGTTGTTGATTGAATGTTCATTGGAGTTAAAAGAATTAAGCGCAGTGAAATATTTAGAAACATCCAAGGGTTTTGGTTTCCCCCATCCAGCATTTGATGAACAACACAAGAAAAATATCTTGATAAACTTTACACTTGATCTTACACAAGGAGTTGGCGCGTGGGAAGACGCAGATGCACTCATGACTTGGGCCAGTGAAGGCAGCTACAGTTAAAAATTGGCATGCTTTTACAAGTTGTGATCCCACTGGACATACTATGGGACAAGACTGGTTACTGCGGATCAAACTCATTTCAAACCTCTATTCCAACCGAAGATCATTACTGCAACTTTTGTATTGTATATATAACAAATACAAAATATTCTAAAAATTTTTTGTATATATGTATTTATTTAATAAAACAAAATAAACCTGTGCATATTGCTATGATGAATTTTCGTTAATATATGAGACTGAGTTAATTTTGCTCAATCTGTAAGACAGCCTCCTGGCAATCAATTGGTTGTGTGTTTTAATCATAGAAGGTGAACGTGGATTTTTGATATCGGCCTACACCACTCATATTGATGAGGATTAGTCTTGTTTTTGTCTTGTTCTTGTTGCGATAGGGAAACAAAGTCAACTTCAGACTTTGTACTGGAATTTGAAAGAAGCGAATAAGGCATCTATAAACACAAACAAAAGAGTGTCATTTACAACGACCAACGTAGGTGCAAGCGAAGAACCTCCAACAGATTTGCTTCAAGGATGTGGACAATTCTCTTGCACCTTTTTCTGTCCAGAAGGAATCAACATTACTGAGTCAAAGGAGCTAGGATGGTTCTCATTTATGCAATAGAGAATCCAACATCTGGAGCCGGGAAGTCGCATAGCAATCGAATCCATCATTAAGCAGACATCTGACAATTGGATTTGGCGCAGCAGCCATGTTGAAGCATGTACATGTATGATATACGTAGCAATAGGCGTATCTATAAATTTATCACATAGATATTTGTATTATAATTTTTTTTTACTATTTTGAATTACATATGGTCAAACTCTAAAGTTGGCTTTGTTTTCGTAAAATAACTATTACCTTACCAAAATCCGATCAGTTATATTCATAAAACCATGACGTACACAAAAACTGATGACGATTTGTACAGCAACAAAAACGACAGTGTCAATCCATGTAATGAATAAGATATATTTTGTCTCACGTAAGAAACGATAAATTGCATATCTAGCTAAGAGAACTGAAAACTGTTTGAAAATGTGATCCTTGTAGTATTTCGCTTGTTTCAAAATTAAAAGGTGTTATATTCATTTTGCAAACATTTAATTTCTTACTGATAAAGGTGTTGAAGTGGGATATTTAGTTACGGAATAAATTTGTGTGGAAAAATGCATTCTGTTTTGTATACCTTTTAGATTTTGATGAAGCAAGGGACTTTGACCTAAGTCAATGTGTTGTATGAAGAAGTGTAAATGTTCTTTATCTTCTATCTTGGTATGTTTTACCAATAATATTGTGTTAATATTTAGATGATATAATATCAGATTTGACAAAAAACTATGCTTTAATTCATATTTTAAGAGTACCTATGATTTAAGAGTCGGCCATTTTGAAATACAAAATGGCCGCCGTTAACATTATTGAACATTTTTTTCTCTTATCTGAATGGTATAAAAATATAATTTAATCTTGTTGCTAAGATTCTACCCCCACCCACTGAGGCCCCCACTTTCCGACTGAGTAAAACTACAATTGTACATTTAAGGAAGCAGGAAAATAATTTGCAAATGGAATTTCATACTCCCCAGAATGAATAAAAAATTTCAAGAAAGAGGAACACAGAGGCGGAGAGAATAGAATTGCTAGCGCAAAGAATTTTCGGGCTTTGGGAAAAAATTACATCGTTACTCTGAAAATAAAGCGCTGAGAGACATTATTGAACAAAATGTTGGAAAAATGAAGCAAGACTGTTAAGATATAGTCACTAAAATCTCTAACGACGTCTAATCCAGAATGCATGACATGTGAAACTGAAAAGAAGGATATTGAAGAATCACGAAGTTACTTTGTGCAAGAAGGAAATGAGAACAGTTTCACTTCTGTGCTCGATCTATGCTACGATTACATAAATGAGTCCAGCAATAAATCAGAACTTATAGAGATGAAATATAGATGTCTAAATAGGGAAATATTACCAGAAAGGGGCAAGATATGAATATATTAAGATACATGCATCAATAAGTCTGCAGCCTGCCAATCCAAACACTAATGGAACCAGCATGATTTGAAATTTATCAGTTAAACTCCCCTCCCACTTTTATTCTGACTGAAGATGATCACTGCAATTTTTTTTGAAATGAACAAGAAATTATAAAAATATTTTTTTGTATAAATGTATTAAAATGAAATAAGTCACCGTATATCTTTAACATAAACTTCTTAGATCAATAAAACTTTTCAGCTTGGCTCTGTCGACGAGAGAGCTGTCAACCAATTATTTGGTCGTGATTTCAAATTACAGTAGGGAAATCTTGGTTTTTGAAATTCATCATCATCATCATCATCATTATTATTATTATTATTATTATTATTATTATTATTATTATTATTAAGCCCTTCGGTATTTCTGACATAAAATTTTGGTAGAAATGTAAAACTTGTCAATTTAGCTTAGTTGGTAAGAGACACAGCTATATCAATTTTCACTCCCCTAAATTTACTGAATTTACAACTCATTTAGATCGATTGAAAAATTAGTTGATACTAGATTCTTGTCTTTCATCGGTTCAAAGATCATTTCATTTTTTGTTAAATTCTGTCTTTCACGGATTTTAACCTTCCTATTGCAAAATCTGTTCGTCAGAACATTCCCTTTTTCCTGCAAAACGTTTTTAAAGTCAAATGTGGCCAATGCTATTAAGCTCAACACAGTCTGTTAAAAGACCGGGCAACCTTTGGCGTTCGAACTCAGTATGGTAGCGGATGATCGAGCGAGATGAGCTTGCCAAAAACCTTCATCTTCACCAGGGGGTATATATGAAGGCTTATCAATAGGTCCATGTTCTATTGATGAAAAGAAGCATTCATTCTGCACAGCAAATGTTTACTCTCAAACATAATCTCTTTTCTGGTCAATGCGCCTGATTCAACGGTGAATATTAATCGCATGGATAGACCATTATACCAAGAACATTTGGAATCAAAATTCAGATAGTGAGTACGATTGAGACTGCAGTACCTTTATCAATTGACAGACAAGTGACAGAAAGAAAAATATCTAATATAAAAAACGACTTGCAGGTGTATTTGATATGCAGTAAAGGGATGTGCTAATGCTTGTTGGTTTGAAAGATTTTTTTCATATGTCCCAGCACTCACTAGCCAAACCAAATGCTATTGAATGATCAAAGAATTCGGCTTTTGTGACATGAATCCCCTATGGGAATATCGAGAGCGGTAGTGATGCGGCAACAAGAATATCTGAAGGAAAACCAAGAGAGGAAATAAAAATGGTTGAATAGGAGAAAAAACTGGCAGGTATAATTGAAAAAAAAAATTGAAATAAACAATTAAAAGTCAAATTTGGTCAATGCTGTTAAACTCAACACCGTCTGTCAAAAGACCGAGGAACCTGTGATGATCGAATTCACGGTAGATGCGAATGGTCCAGGTGAATACATAATGGATATATGTATGTAAAGAGAGATAGATAGATAGTTTATGGTAGATGAGGACAGGGTGAAAAGTTGGGATGTTTTAAATTAAATGAACAAGCAACGAGCCAAATTCATCGACTCCCCTGGAGCCCCACATAGATAAACGGTCGCTGGAGTGGGGCGGTGATTATTAAGATTGAATTCACGTCTTGCCTCACTGAATGACCTGAAAGTAAACATTGGCCCCAGATTCGCTCCTCTTTGATTCCCGCAGCACACACACAAAAACACACACATGACATGTATATTCTACTCCTAGGAAAGCGAATTATATTTCATAGAAAGTTAAATAATAATTGAAAGGAGAGGGTTATTCTCATAAAACCCTTTATGATCAGCGCCTGCAAATACACACACACACACACACACAGACACACAAAACAAACTTCCTTGGACTTGACTTACCCTTGTACACAAATTTGTAGTCCTGAGGGTGGAGCCGTCTCCCTCAGATCGGGAAATTCCAAAATGGACCTGAACCTAAATTGACATTTGGAGGTCACTGAAGTTCAGAGCCACCTATTCTATGTTCATTCTCGGGTTAAGTTACCCTTGTACACAAATCTACAGCCCTTAGGATGCAGCTGTCTTTATTAAATTTGAAAATACCAGAATGTTTAGAGGTTACCAGAACTCAGCGCCGCGTATCTTATGTTTATTCAAGGGTCAAGTCAACCTCGTACTAATATTTGTAGCTCATTAGTACAGCAGTCTCTCTTGGATCTGAAAATGTCAAATTTGACCTGACCTTAAATTGACCTATATAGGCCATCAATGGTCAGTAACACCTATCCTATGTTCATCTTGGGTCTAGTTACCCTTGTACACAAATTTGCAGCCTGTAAAGTATAAACTTAAGCAAAAGCGTTTGTCGTCTTTTTAGTTTGGTGATCGTTGTTATTTAAACATCTAATTTCAATTTTCAATTATCGTCCTGGTGTAAGTTCGGATATCAAAACAAGATTGTTATCGACTTAATTTCAGTTAATCAGGGTAGAGTGTGAATTTGTATTAGAATGGCGTTTGTACCTATGAGTCTGTAAGTCAAGTTTTGGTTTAATTAGTTGTAGTATTAAGCCGTTGGGTTGTGATTATATGTTATGAGTTGTATTCACTTATTTTATTTTGGTAGTTTAAAATTATCCTAGTTGGTAGAAGCCTTGGGGGTTAATATTTGTGAGGTCTATTTCGATCTTTTTGATAGTGTGTAGTGTATTTATATGTCGTTAATATTTGCACCTGGTGTTTAGTATTGAGTGATTAGATTCATGGTGTGACATTGAGTGGGTTGTTGTAGGTGTGATTGTTTATTAAGATTAGGAGTTGTAATTGGGGTTAATTATTCATATTAAATTATCCTTTCATCCAAAGTTAGTGTCAACATGCTGTTAGTCAGGATCCAGTTTAAATTTTCCTTTGTGTCTACAGATTGATATAATTTCTCTGCTTCAGTAGGTTCTTTCTGTCTTAAAATTTCAAGATTCTCAGTTTCGCTTCCAGACACAAGTAGCATTTGTCTTTAGAATTATTTGGAGGTCTGGAATTACCCTTGATAGCTCATTTTACATAAGGTGTAAGTTTTTCCTCAAGCTGCCAGAAATATTTTGAGAGTGCAGTTTGAAATTTTAGTTTTATAATTGATTAAGATCTATTGTGTTTGTAATATCTATATTTCCACTGGCCCTTTGAGATTCCAATACGATATTTTTGTTATGTGGTTATTCAGTTGCTGTGATTGTATGTACAGTTCTTGGCAGTGTACTTGTTGTTAACAGGGCATGTATGTTTCAATAACCAAAAGTAGATGTAACTGTACTAATAAAAGCACATATCCCATAAACAAAAAATGTACTACCGAGAGCTGCAAATACTTATCAACAATCACAACAACTGAACAACCACACAACAAAAATATATGTATACAAATAATCATAATCAAAATCAGAAGATAATCAAATGGAACACCCACGTACCGTAAAGTACTCTCCATTACGACCCCAACAAAATACGCCTATAAACTGTTCCATCAGGTAGTTACACCTGCTAATAAATGCTTAATATCGATTGGTGTTTGTTACGGTCGTTGTTGATAACGAGAAGTTTTTGAAAATAATAAGATCCCATTAATCCTAAAGAGAAGGGTGTATAACCAATGCATCCCCCCAATAGTCACATGGAGCTGAAACATGGAACTTAACCAAGAGACAGACCCGTAAATTGAGAACCATGCAAGGTGCACATGAAAGAATAATGCTGGGCCTCACATGGAGAGACCACAAGACAGCACAGTACATCCGAGAAAAGACAAGACTTAGGGACATCATAGAATTCATTAAAAATCTCAAATGGCGGTGGGCCGGCCATGTTGCAAGAATGGTAGACAATCGATGGACATCACGACTCACAACATGGATCACCCGAGGCCACATGCGCAACTGAGGCCGGCAAAATGTTAGATGGAGAATGTTAGACAAGTTTAGGAAGTACTGGCTCTGTGACGCCCATGATAGGGAAGTGTGGCAAATCCTGGGGAAGGTCTATGTCCAACGACGGACACTAAAAGATTGATGATGATATACATCGTAAAAACGTGCCTTTTTTTACGTGAATGATTTTAATGCGATATTTCGTCAAGAAATGAAACATGGTTTCAGATTTGGATCTTGAATCCATGTGGCCACTGCATCAATATGATCTTCATTACCACCATATTAACATTGTAACCAAAAAAAAAAAAAAAAAAAATCGAAACGAAACATGCAGAAAATATTATACAGATTCCGTTTCGACCAAGAACATTGTCGCACAGAAAACAGAAAAGGACAGATCAATCCATTTCCCAATGGGATGTGAATATCGTGATTAGTAGCTAAGTTTTTCCTGTTTTTTACTATATGTGCTCAGACAAAATCTATCCTAAAACTCACTTTTTACTATGAAAAGTCTTCGAATGCTTTCACAAATGATTTCGGGAAAATACTACATAACTGTTCACCAATGGAAACAAACACCTTCCAAATTCAACAGTCAGTTATTCCAATTATATTTATATACATGATAAATAGGTTAGGTCGAATCACAATTTAATATCATACTTTATAATTATAGACATAGAATGAGAACATTGAACTACAATAAGCTATTCTCAGTCCTGGAACTATATTTTCGTTCGGCAGACCAGAATTGAGAAGCTGATAATGAATAATGGAAAAGCCATTGCGCTAAAAACAACTGACAAAACATCAGAATGTTGTATACGACCAGATTGTTTCGAGAACCGAAGGCACCTATAACTTTCAATCACACTGACTTTGCTATTTTCATCACACCGCACATGAAAAAGTCCTTAAGTCATCGCTATGATCAGAATGGCATAAGAAAAGTATATACTAGAAACACGCAGTTAATACTCCTCACAAACCTGCACTCATACACACACAAGTAAACACTTGAACACGCACACACATCACTTAACATTAAATTGATATAAAAACAGCATGAAAATCTACACAGGGACAAAGAATTGTACACATCAATTGATTATACCGATTCTTTGCAGACAGACGGCAAGTAATGAGATTCCGGCAACGCACTCTCACCAGGCGGCCACTATCATATCAGAACCAACAAGAAATCTTTCTCTCATTCCGACCATACGCCGACGATGGCCAAGTAGCCGAAACTTATAAGCAAGAATCACACCAAGCATAAAAATATGGAAGAGTAATTTTTTGATAATGATAGGCTTGATGCATTTCGCCGAGCTTTTGTCGGCATCTTCAAAGAAGCACTTTGTAGCGAGAAAATGCAGTCATTCACATGTTCTAATGTAGTATTAAACTGAAGAAAAAGGGTGTATAACATTTCTGGCATTGGGAAGTGGAAGGAGGAGGGAGTTATCTTGGATGTAAATAGGAAGATGTCATACTTAAGCTGTTTTTAAAAAAATCATAACAGGTATTTACGAAGCTAAAATTTGGCATAGGGGTACAGAGATTTTCTAAAACGTTATTTCAACGGTAATCTAAAAATCCCCCCCATCAACTAATTATTGGATTTCAATTATCATGATACAATGTATAATTTTTCAGCTTATATTTAGTTACATTAATTTGCTCAGCTATATCTTCGATGCACAACATCAAAACAAACAATGATAAAACCCTTGCTATTAACCTGACTTCACTGTGGTATGATTCAGAGACGAGAGACGAAACCGATTTTAAAGGCATTTAAATCGTTCTAACTATTGTAAAAGATTGGTTATTTTTGTTAAACCTTTTAGACACGTTGAACTATACGTATTCCACAAACAGCGAAAGATGATACAAGCCCAATCAGAACAAATTATTGTCACCGCCACTTTTTTTGAATACACTAAAAAATGTTGTTTTTTTTTGTTTTTTTTTGTAAACACTAATTAAAGAGTGGGCTTTTAATGTAAGGGGATATTTGGGGTTTCTCATATATGTATATCCCATCATATATGTATGCAAATATTTCAAAACCCCCAGAATTCCAAAATCCGAAACACTTTTTGTCCCAGACATTTCTGATAAGGGGTACTCAACCTATATTTTGGATCAAATATGTTTGAGAGGAGAGTTGTTACAAAATATATGCTTACACGTTAATTCTGGTTTCCTATTCCATTTTGATTTGCTAAGAGCTGATTTGTGTGAAATGTCCATGTCGTACGACATTGCTATCACAGCTCTGATTATTTGGCAGACCGGGATAGTTTGGTGCATGTGGGTGGGTGGGATGTTTGAATCACCTGCCTTTTGTTCCCATCACTTGATGAGGCCACTGTTAGCCTCATTTTCAGCAGGAAAGATTTGCCCTTTTTACTAATAAATGTATCGTATGTGTTGTAAGCACGAACAGTGTTGTATGAAAAACCTTCTTTCGCCTTGGTAAATAGCTTTTCATATTGTCAAATGAATGTCAACTTTATGCTGTGTAGTGGGATTGACGACAGCGTAGTCTACGTTTATGAAAAATGGCATAAAACAGTGCTCATATATGCTACATTTAAAGCAGCGTCCGATAGAAGTTTTTCTTGAAATAGAATATAAAGAAAACCGTATGTTTGAGACTGGTTGGTACATTGTAAGTGGGGCTACTTGGTTCTCTGTAATTGTATGCGAATGAAGCCTCACATGGAGAGACCACAAGACAGCACAGTACATCCGAGAAAAGACAGGAGTCAGGGACATCATAGAATCCATTAAAAATCTCAAATGGCGGTGGGATGGCCATGTTGCAAGAATGGTGGACAACCAATGGACATCACGACTTGGATCCCCCGAGATCACATACGCAACCGAGGCCGGCAGAATATTAGATGGAGAGACGAGCTAGACAAGTTTAGGAAGTACTGGCTCTGCGACGCCCATGATAGAGAAGTGTGGCAAATCCTAGGGAAGGTCTATGTTCAACGACGGACGTTAAGAGACTGATGATGATGATGATGAAGCAGAGTAAGTCCTGCGAAATTACAAAACAAACTTCAAACAAGTCACTGGTGTCGTCAATCTTTTCTTATGATTCTTTTCCCATCTTCCATCATATTACAATGCATTATTGAGATCAACTCGCGTATGATTCCACTTGTCCTACCAGCTGGTACATTATCTTCCCAAAATCTTACTTTTTACTCAAATACGTTTTTTCTTTCTGGTTTAGGAATTTACGTTTCCCAATCATAGCACAATATATATTACATGTGTACCTACTAGCAAGAGAGCTAATTTGCCAAATCAGATTAAACCAACTATCCGCACTGTTGAGGGAGGTTGTCACTTTCCCCCGAATGTTTAAATGATGATATAATAAACTTGACAAATGTTTCAGATTTAAACGACCCATCCAAAGGAAGTCTCTTTTTCATAGTAACTAGTGGTCATATATGCGTTTTAATGAATTAATTTCACAGGAAGTTACCGTCATCCAAGTGGAAAATGTGTCAACTTGCCTTGGTCTCCTCTAACTGTATATAGAACGTTTGCAAGGCCGATTCGAAATCTCACTAAACAACTTGGCTACATCCTGACACTGTTGGCTCCGGAAAATAATTACTTGAATTTATAACCTGAAACATGAACTTTGACCTTTTTAGGGGTCATCTCATAAATAATCTCTGTATCGGATTGTTATCCTCTGGTTGAGTAGAGGAAATTATTTCGACATTCAACTCCAATGATCAAGCGATGCTGAGCTTTTTCCCACCAACTATGCAACGTGAGAGATGAATTAAGAAGAGAGAGAGAGAGAGAGAGAGGGGGGGGAGCAGTGGAAAAAAGTGGAACTGAACGTAGGGCATGCATAAAAGAGCCAGAGAGAGAGAGAGAGAGAGAGAGAGAGAGAGAGAGAGGTGGGAAAGAATGGTAAAGAGGGAAACTGAACGTAGAGTTTGCATAAAAGAGCCAGAAAAGGAGAGGGACAGACAGACAGAGAGACAGAGTGAGAAGGGGTGATCGTAGATATAGTCCTAGACACAGACATGAACTTAGATGCGATAAGACTGAGATATACACGAACTGTGAAATATATAGATGTTGGGAATAGACAGAGATAAAGGTATAGCGTATATGTCTGGCACAAGGCAGGCACTACTGATGCACCCAGTTTGCCAGCAATAATAACATTAACTATTGCTCTATGGCAGGCGTCCAAGATATTTACAAACCTAAACATAATCTGGCATAGAATCAAAATAGATGCGCAGTTCACGAGGACACTAGTCTTCTGATTCATCTTATTCATCAGCATTTTAGCGTCCGTCGTTGGACATGGACCTTCTCCAAGATTTTCCAGACCTCTCTATCATGGGCATTGCAGGCCACAGTTTCGCATATGATCTTTGGGGATCCACGTTGAGTCATGATGTCCAGCAGCTATCTGCCCTTCTTTCATATCATTGCCATTTGAGTTTTTCATAAAGGATTTTATGACATCTCCGACTCCTGTTTTTTATCTATTATTCTGTACTGTTTTGTGGTCTCGCCTTGCTGAGCATGATTCTTTCTTGTGCATGAAACACGGTTCTGAGTGTCAATCTTTTGGTTCGGTTCGGTTCCATATTTCAACTCCATAAGTGACTATCGAGGGGATGCATTGGTTGGAGTCCCTTCTTTTTAGGACTAATGGGATTTTCTTGTTCTCGAAGGTTGAGCTTGCTCTACCGGAACCTTACTAACTAAGGGAGATAAGTGTTTGGTGTACGTAAGTAACAAACGTGGCTGGAGAAATGGGTGTTACCATTTTCAAATAGGTATACATGTGGGTACTAAGAAATGCAATTGCAAACAGGGATCTGCAGGTGCGTTTGGTGAGCTGATACAATTCATTTCGTGACAATATTCAAATGCATATACTTCCATCAAGGATTAATTCCGAAAATTAATAGAAATAGCTTTGCATACTAGGAATTTTCTTGAAAAACAATACATACCTATTCACGATTTCGGCTGTATAATCCAGTACGACAGTTACAGTGTCAAGATAAAGGATAGAAAAACTGATAACATTCTCTTTCAAACAGAATCCCTTTGTACGTACCCCCATGAGATATTCATTACACAATCCAAAGAAATAGGACTGTGTACTTGAAATCCTATTGAAAAAAGGCTGCACACCTATCTTCACGGCTTTTGCTGTAACTTCTGATGTACAATAGATAATGAACAAGATAAGCTGATGGAATTCTCTTTCTTATGTGCACATACTTCCATCAAGGATTAATCTATCAATTCGAAGAAAAAAGGTCTGTGTAGTTGAAATTTCCCCGAATAATGCTACGTAACTGGCTTCATCGTTTCACGGTAAATTTTCATGATACAAATTGTATGAATTAAAAATTACTCATATGGCGAGATTGAGAGTATTTTTCAATTCCTCATGTCTAAAAATTATGATTTAATACTCAGACATGAGATAAATCTTTGATATTCTTGGCGGTGGCCATTTTGTTTTATGCGAATAAGGTACACATTTTTTCCTCTGGGAACATCTTTTTTTCTAAATGAGAACATTTTAGGGAAAATTATTTCCCTTTTTATAAAGTCCTTGGGTGTCAGGTGCACAGGGATCCCTTTTTGGCCCCCAGACTATTCTATCTAATAACATGCCTGGTATGAGTTCAAACCACCTCGCCAAACGTGGTTCCCGTTTACCATCGCATTTCTGAATGTCCACATGTATACCTATTTGTAAATGCTAACCCCAATTCCTCCTGAATTATTCTCTTTGGGGTAATTTCATGGAGATTCTTTGTCTTAGAAATAGGTTTGTCTACTGTTGTTGTCTACATTTTTCAGCTAGCGCCATATAAAAGACTCCCCAAATATCTATTACGTTCGTCCTCATGTACAATAGTAAGGAGAGTGCGTGCAACGATAGCAATGTCCAGCGAAACTCATTAACAATTACTGTACTGCGGTTGCCTAAGATAATTACTAACTCAAACTAGTATGACACAGGGCCACAACAGTAGAGCAACCGT
>OY735209.1:58129018-58399018 GCA_963457665.1 Thysanoteuthis rhombus
TTAGAGTATGCTTTGCGGGTCTATGCGTGAGTTTCTGAGTGCGTAATTTTCTTGATAAGAGTTTGCTTATATACTGAGCGTGTATGCATGTATGTATGTTGATTAAAGTGTGCGTGTGTGAGCGTATTTGTTCATGTGTGATTATATGCGCATGTGGATTGGTGTTCAAATGAATGTGAAGCTGGAAAGAAGAAGAAGAAGAAGAAGAAGAAGAAGAAGAAGAAGAAGAAGAAGAAGAAGAAGAAGAGCAGCAGCAGCAGCAGCAGCAGCAGCAGCAACAACAACAACCGTTTTTCCTGAAAGTTCAAATTACGAATTAAAAGTTCTTTTGAAAACTAAGAATTTTCTTATCGACTTCCGGTGATATCAGCTCATGTGTGTACGTCATAAGCCGGTTCATATGACTTGTTCCAACGGAAAAACAATGTTTAGCTGTTATGTATCGAATCAAGACGGAAAAATATTCATGCTTGATTTGAACATTTCGTTATTAAAAAAAGGCTTGTCTTGAATGTAGAACGATCTATCAAGTTCTGGAGTATTTCATGTCACTGAAAGATTGTTTCAGTTGCCTCGTTGAGGAGCAATGATTAACAAGCTTTTATCGCTGAGCATGGCTCCTGTATCCTACTGGTTGACCCACACTTGTGGTGGTGTGCCGTACTGAGCTTAGCATAATACACATCTATCAGGTCGGCTTGCTGTCAAGTAGTAGTGAGCATAAGTCTTGCAGGCAATGACCACTATATCTTACTGATTGACGATGGATGTCTACAGAGACAATGATATGTGATGTTTCATGAGCTTAGGAAATACGATACTGATGCAGAATCAACATGTCGTTTTGTAGAGTTTAAAGATGACCGGCTTTTGTTTGAATCCAATGAAATAGTGCTGTTGGAGAATAAGCTCAAAATTTGAATTCAAGACGATGAACGATTTATTGTCGTCTTTGAAAGTTACCCGAACTCAGAAAATGGCTTTCCCATGCTTTAACGGAAGCCAAACGTGAAGCAAGAGAAGATATCTGCTCTTCTCAGGTGAACACATCTCGCCTTTTCTAAAACGATTACTGACCAATGATGAAAAATGGATATTTCACAAGAATAGAAAGCGACACTGACGATGGTTTAGTAGAAGCGAATACGACACGCTAAAGCATTGCTCAAAGTTTTGGTATGTGTTTGGTTGGATTAATGATGGTCTGGACCATTTTGAGTTGTTATCAGTCAATGTCACGTTTACAGACGACATCTCTCGTCGGTAAATAAAGTGTTTAAAGACTGCTTTGATAATAAAGAGTTCTAGATCGATCAATCGTAAAGGTGTTGTGTTCGATCATAATACTGCACGGCTCCAGGCAACAAAGATTACTTCTGAGAAGATTGAAGACGGTGACTGGAAATATTCCAAACCTCCTTTATTCTTCAGATTTTGCCCCATCTAATTTCCATCTTTTCCAGGGAACTCAGAACAATCTAAATGGATTAATTTCAACTAGTTTTCAGAACACACAAAGAGGTAGACACTGCTGTTTCTGTATTCGTTTCCTCCAAGCCAAAAGACTTTGATAAGGTGGTATTATGATGCTTGTGAATCGTTGGAAGCAGGTTAATGATGAAAATGTGATCTCTGTTAAGGAATAAATTCTAATTAAACACGAACTTTTGATATTTTTCTGACCCTAAATTCGGACATTATCTGTCATCATGATCTTTCTTTGTTTATCCAAATTTGTTTTTCATTTTCGATTATTCCGTTCAATTTTGAACTTTCACAGAATTTGAGACATGTTTTTATCACAGTTTAAAAAACAGCATGAAGTACAGGAAGCACTCTTGTTCCCGGCCCTTTAGAACTGGAAACATTATTAATTCCCCAGAGAGCACTTCATTACACGAAGAGGGGTATATTAACGGTCACACTCTGATACCTGAAGTAAAAAAAAAATACCCGAATATTCGAGGAAACTTGCCTTGGCTCGTGTGTGGGTACCTCACACTAGAAAGAGCATATGTCGTATTTGACCTCGTTATATACACCGCATTTTTTCTAACAAAATCACTGAAAACTCACCCTATCAACTGGATGTTGGGATCGGACCATTCTATAATAATTAGCGTCCAATACCGTAAAGCAGTGATTTTTTACCAGTGTGCCAAGGACCTTTGGCTGGTGTACCATTGGATGTTGGACAAATTTCCATGTATGGATACAAGAAGTACTTTTGAATACTTTTCGTCAATAATTGGTACTTTCAAGGAGCGGACTAAACTCTTTTTGAATGATGCAATAAATAAATGTGCTGCTCATTAGAAGCCCAAATTAAGGCCTAAATTGGATTTTCTCCCGTAGTGCGAAACTACCGATCTTTTGAAATGATATAATAATACATTATGATAGTACACATTATTATCATTCATTTTCTTTTGAATGATCAAATCTATCCTTAAATAATAATGATGTGTCTCAACCATTACAGTGTCTGGCTCAAAGTGTCGTGAGTTGAAAAAGATCATTCCTTAAAGTTTTAGCATTTATTGAGTATTTCTGGGTGAAATGAAGGAGTGCCATTATAAAATCTAACAGTATTGATTTTATCCTTCATTCCTCTACAATCTAAAATTATGAAAAAATGTCCCTTAAAAAAAGATAATACTACTACTTGTGTATGTAAAAGCAATAACGAATATGGAGAGAAAAATGTCTCTATGATTTGATTTGATTTTCTGTCAGCCCTAAGGTTCTGGTAGTTGAAGCGGCAGTGCAGCTGGCACCAATAACTAGGCTTTCCATGAGCAAAGGGGATGTAGGTTTGAGTCTACCAGGGAACTTATCCTTTATTTCCGATTCATGTTGTTTACTTGTGACAGAAAGACTGGCGGCCTGAGTTGTAGCGAAAGCAAGTAAATTTGGAATGAAAGATATACTAGTCAAAAATTATTAATGGATGAAAACCCTTCACACTCACACTCACACACACACACACACACAGATAAACACATGGGCACGGATACAAACACACACACACATACACACACACACACACACACACATATATATATATATGTATATATATATGCGTGTGTGTTCATATGCAAAATTTGGTCAATATATAAAATGGCATTAAATTCCTATAAACATTCCACCAATAATGTCTGCGAAGTTTCCTGGCAATTAAATGGCAGGATTATATTTACGATGTCAACGTTTTTGAGATATATCAAATTGCCTTACTAAGTGCCAATTCTGTTCAAAACGAAAATCGGTCGGGTTTCGTTAAATGACATAGCTTTTGAAAAGTTCTTTCAGTAGGGTCTCTAAATTGTGAGTGCTTTCCGCAGAAATCAAAGAAGCGATAACTCCAAATACATTCCTTGCCCTTTGTTCATGTTTGGGAAAGAATATCAGTAATATCCTTGCTTTTTGAGTGTCATTCTCAAAGATGGTAAATACTAGCTATTAAGAAGAGTCTGGGCGTTTTCTGATACCTGGTGTTTACCATGTGCTACGGTAACTTTCATCCAATGAACTTATCAAAGGGCATCGGACAGAGTATTTAGTGTTCCATCCTGATACTGAATCGTCTTGCGACGCTCTCGTAGAGATATTTCAATACAAAAGCAGAGCAAAAAGTCTCGTGTTCATCTCTGTGAGGGTATATCTGTAATAAACCACGGATTGTTCCGGCTAGTATCCCCATCTTTGATACTTTTACCCCAAGATTTTCTGTTTTCCTTTTTTTTCAAAGCGTATTTCACTAATATCTATCTGCTAATCCTTGAATTTCGTCCAATATTTTCCAGAAGCTTTGACGCTCAGATATGTAAATTTTCCAATTGAGGTTGTAGTGATATTAAAAAACAAAAACAAAAACGTTAGCAAACACACACAGAGAAAAAAACTACCGGGTCAAATATCCCAGATAGATGAAAAACACCGGTACACCATCAGTTTCCCGTTATTGGATGGTCCAGCACTCTTTCAATTTTGACAAAATTACAAACACTTGAATTTCTCGTGGTTCTCAGAACTTTATTGCGTCACCATTTGAGGCGTTGTGTGTGGAGCCATCTCTGAATTGTTTATAGTGCTGAGATTATTCCTGCTCCATGAATTCTTTAAAATTCTTGGCCTATCTTATCTAACATTTAGGCTCCAAAGCAAAACGCAGGTGTCAGTGGTGAGGTAAAACGCAAACATGTCTATATTTACCAGACCTTTCCGATGAATGCAAAAAAAAAATCGTTAGAAATGGTTGTACTTCAGATTTTTTGTGATTATAGTATTGTATTTGTACAAATGATATACGACTATCAGATTTATTTCTTTTAATAAACTTAACGATTCATAATAGCGTGTTGCATTTAATCATTTAATTAATATCTAATTTGTTTAATTCAGGTTTCTGATTGTTGTAATGTTTTAAAGATATGAGATGTGCATAATTTGTGGATCAAAGGTATATCATTGAATTACTATTATATGACCTCTGTTCGACGGCACACTGGATTAAAGAATAGTTATTGAACAAAGGATGCTGGAAATCGGTAGTGTAAGTACTGACCGAGACACTGTGGTAAAACAATGAAGGCGAATATATTAGTCTGATTAATTTGAAGATTAATAACGATATTTCATCTCAGCCAACACCTATAATTCTTGCGGGCTCAGCTAGAGAGTGGAGCGTTGAGTAAAAGGAGGGCTCCGACCATAAGTTAGACTTATTGCAACAGAACTGCCTTGGTAAATAAATCAATATTTGGTTTTCCAGTGGATACAGTAATCGGTCTTCAAATCTACACCCAAACCAGGTTGCATTGAATTTCATAACAATCACACCCAACACCAAGAGCACGACTCAACACAAAATTCTGAAAAAAAATGATGCAAAATATGGCTTAACCAAGTAATCTACCTTAAAATACTTATATTATTTCTCATTTGTGGTTAGTCGTTGGTGTGATGCAGCTACTATGAGTAGTCTCTAATCGAAACAGTTGCATAGTAGGATGAAGTTTACTCTCATTACTACTGAGATATCCCCACCTACCACTTCGTTCTGACCTCGTACATAAATGATCGCCAGTTGAACGACATCGGAGAGCAGTACTCGATTTGTAGGGCACGATTGAAGTTGTTTACTGAGAACCATGCAACTTGCACATGAAAGAATAATAATGGAGAGACCACAAGAACGCACAGTACATCCGAGAAAAGACAAGAGTTAGGGACATCATAGAATCCATCAAAAATCTCAAATGGCGGTGGGCTGGCCATGTTGCAAGAATGGCAGACAATCGATGGACATCGCGACTCACAACATGGATCCCCCGAGACCACATGCGCAACCGAGGCCGGCAAAATGTTAGATGGAGAGATGAGCTAGACAAGTTCAGGAAGTACTGGCTCCGTGACGCCCATGATAGGGAAGTGTTGCAAATCCTGGGGAAGGTCTATGTCCAACAACGGACACTAAAAGACTGATGATGATGATGATGATGATGATGATGATGATGATGATGATGATGATTGAAGTTGTTGATTCGAAGTTGTTGTGGAAGAGATGAATTACGGTTCAAATAACCAGATGTTTCTTTGTTACTGTATCAATCGGATACCGAAATCACACCGAGAACAAGTTATTGAAACCACACCCACGTAATAACATTTATGCAACAAAAAAAAACCAGTTTGCATGTACAATGAAATCATTCTTGGTTCCCATTTCTTCAATTTTTGATTGCATAAATATGGGCATTTTGAAGGTTGGGCTTTTCGGGTTTCCCCCCCCAAATCGTCAACAGCTGTAATAGAATCAACTTCATTGGTTCCGTTTTTTTTTTTCATATTGAACAATTCCACGCCCGCGTATTACATATGATTTACAGTGCAGGAATGATTTCAAGAGTACAACTTTAATTTTGAAAGGGAACATAGGTTTCAGAGAAGTGGAGTGGGTAACACACACACACACACTCACACACACACAACCAAACATACGTACATATTTGTTACTATGTATATACTCACGGGCGTTACTTTCTGTAGGGTACTGTTCCTAAGTATTTGAACAAGTACAAAATCTGTTTTTATTGCCTGAGATTGTAGGGACCATCATGGATTTTGAGCGGGGGTGGGGTCCAAATTAACTTACTAGTTTGGCAACTCTTCCATATAACAACGCGAGTTCATTTTTTTCAAATTCCTTGATCGATTTTGAACATGATTTCCGAGGGATAGAAAAACGAAACTCGCTCTCTTTTTTATTCAATCCTATTTAAAACACACACTCGCACACACACACACATACATACACACACACACACACACACACACACACACACACACACACACACACACACACACACATTTTTCATAAATTTACCATTCAGAACCACAAGACCGGATTAATACACGCCTAGTTATGTTGATAGCAAAAATTTTGGTTCTTCTTGTCAGGATTATTTGAACAGACATTTTGCTTCTAATCGCTCGACTTTGAGAGTTCAGAACAAGAATATTATGCAAGAAGAGAGGATGCATTTAGTGTTGTTTTGAGGTTCTGAATGGCAAATTTATGGGAAATGATTTTTGCAGATAGAATTGATTGTTAGATGGAAAGCAAGTTTTGTTTTCGTATTCTTCTGAAATCTTATTCAGAATTGATCAGGGAAATCGAGAAAGTGTACTTACATTGTTATACGGAAGAATTGCCAAAATAATAACTTCGGTATCGGTAATAAATTTTGATCCCCTCGGCTTAAAATCCATAATGGTCTGAAATCTTCGGCAATAAAAACAGATTCTGTGATTATTCAAATACTTACCATATATATATATATATATATATACATATATATATATATATATATATATATATATATATATATATATATATATATATATATGTGGGTGTGTGTGTGTGTGTGTGTGTGTGTGTGTGTGTGTGTGTGTGTGTGTGTGTGCATGTGTGTGTGTTGAAAGAAACCGAGAGAAAAGGATATGAAAGGCTCTGAAGTTTCTTTTCCTTTTTGAATAGTTAGCAATTATTTCCGCTTTTCAGGGGTGGATTAGACCAAGAAGATTCATAGTAATAAACAGAATTGGAAATTGAAGAAATATATCTAAAAAATGCAAAAAGTCTAACAAAATACGATCAAATGTATTTCCCATTTTTTGACCATGGAAGAGGTTGGGATGTTTCTGTTGGATCACTGGATTTATGTCTCAGCAAACCTCAGGTTATTTATATCTCTCTGTTTACCTATCTTTTGATATCTCTCTTTCTATGGCTGTTCACTTTTCCCCACCCTGTCTATCAATAAGAAACCTTCAACCAAAACTGCCACAAAAACATAAGTTTCTACAGTTTTCAAGCTGACCCGGCTGGTTGGCTGGCTATGTATGCATCACGCGTACAGGGCGAACCAATGTAGTTACAGGGCTGAAAATTCAAACATATACTCTTCATGTCTAAAAAAATCGAATTTTCAAAATTTTTCTAAAATCCTCCTCAAAGTAGGTTTTATGGAGTATGTGTAAATTTACAATGTAAGTTTAAGCTAAATCAGTCCTTAGTTTGTGTTTGGTTACATTCATGCTTGTTCTTTTCAAAAAATTCAGACTAAGTGTCCAACAAAAGGCGAGAGGAGTAACTTATTCATTAATCGACCCGTTTCCCAAATTTTAATTGATCACCCAAAACGACATGCTGCTAATAGACGTTGGTCCTGGTTTCTATTAGGTGACTAATCGAGCCCTTCTCTTTATATCTATCTATCTATCTATCTATCTATCTATCTATCTATCTATCTATCTTAAAGTTCTGCTACTGTTATGTCAGTTGTGTTCCTTGCAAATCACTAAGCAGAAATTTTACATTTGGCGTTTGTCATTTACCAAATGACTTTTACAAAGACCTTAACCTCTTTTGGGGATTGCTTTACTTTTTATTCGTTCATTCGCTTTTGAAATATGCTCACAGGGAAGTGCTCGTAAAACCGGAAACGGAAAACTGGCAGACGTAAGCAAACAGCAAAGATAAGGCAGCAGTATGAAAGAAGAGAGAAGAGGGAGACCAGACAAAATATCTCAGCAGTTTACGCTCAAGATAATTTTCGAATTCGTGTGCAACAATAATGGGCGCTTCGTTTTCAAATGCCCGAAATTTCGAACATGGTTCTAAAAGAATTCAGCGTATGGATCTTTAAGAAAAATATTTTGAAATAATATGGTTTCACTTGAAATTAGAAATAGAAAAAAAATGACGAAGAAATTAGCGTTGTGATGTCATGTTATATATATTTGGATAGACTTCGCGTTTTGTATAGAAAAATAAAATCGACTCCAGTTTTGTGTATTTAGATAGCAATCTTTCATTAATACATGTCTGGTTGAATACAACAGACAAGCAATACCTTCTTGGTTAGCTTTTCTTGTTTACCCACACGAGAAGGTATGTCTAGATTCAACGTACGTAAATATTGTCCTAACGATTTTGACGACTGAGTGCTTTCAGCTGCGCAACCAGCCATTTCGAGATCAGTAAAAACTGCCGTGTTTTTCATCCATTGATATCCACGCTTTAATCGTTGGAATTCATTTTATAGTTTACGCTTCAAGAACATTGGCAAGGTGTTCTTAAACATGCCTCTGTTCATACCAAATACTTTCCAGACAACTTTCTCCAACACCAACCTCTTCTAACGGCTTACCCTTTATTTTTATGGTCTTTTGGGAGGCTTCATCGTTGAAATTTACTTTTGTCTTTGTTCTCCCATCTCTGACCTATTTTGATCAGTCAACATGTTTTGTAATTCTTCCAATGCTTCAGGCGTCATGGAAATGTCTCAAGTGGTTCAAATATTCCTCCGTCTATGTTTATTCCCACTCCTTCACAGTTAGTTTCCACACTTCCAAGGCTCTCTCTGAATAGTTTAGATGATATTGTATCCCTTCTCTCATTCCTTTTCGTATTTTCCCCCTGTTATCCGAAAGCAGAGCGTTAACAAAAGATTTTTTGTAAGCCAAGAATGGCGTGAAGCGAAGAATCAATTAACCACGAACTTAAATGGGAAAATAGTTGAATAAATAAATTGAGCGTATTCTGGCCCTAGAAAAAGTTTGTTGGGGTAGTGGTGTGAAGAGGCATAGAAGACTGGGTGCCGTAGTGAGAGGTCAATACCTGCTGCATCTCTAACAGCTCGTTGCGAAATAACCGCTGGGCGTTATTTTTGCATTTTTTTCCGTAAAAGCGAAAGAATTGCGTAAAGCAAACTTTTGAAAAAATGGGAGATACCCGTAAACATAAATGCATACACACATGCGCGTGCACACACACACGTATATGTATATTTAAATAATAATCATACCATAAACAGACAGCTGTTTCGTTGTATTACAACTCTTCAGTGTGGCTGTAGACTATCCATTATCCCATCCAGTACCAAGAGGTAGGATCGAAACATTTGCTTCAGCGACTGGCATTTTGCCACTGCCCTACGCAGTCAGTAAGACTGAATTTAAGCGATATAATTTTACTTACGCACAATTCCCCATCCACCACCAAAGTTGGAAGAGCATTGCTATACTTGAAGAGTGGTCAACCCTATATAAGGGAGTGTTAGTTATTTATGTATATATGTGTGTGTATCGAATTACCAAAAAGTTTTGGTAATTTTTACAGTGCGTGTATGCCGAATTTACTTTGCACTACCGATTTTGGTAGGTCCTTTTTGTGAGCTGTCTCCTCTGCGAGCCAGTGTGCAAACAGCAAGCAAGGGATCCGAAAGTTACAGTCTGCAGAGAGGTGTGGTGTCAACCACTGACATGGTGCATTTCATCCAGGGACCTATTTCCCCAATTTTAACCTGTCTTATTACCTTGAGATGACTTGATATGGTCCCTGTTGAAGTTCTAAAGTCTCCAGAAAGCACAAACCATTGATCGTGGGTCGTTGACCACTGATATCGACAATTCTTCACCATAAAGAACAATTTTCGGTCTCCCATCAGGTTTACTACTGACGTCTATGTTTCTATATCTTAACAAATTGAACCAACGCTGAACAGTTCACACTACGATGGTATTAACATCTAATGTTTTGCTGCTTTTATCAGAAGCTTTAGCTGCATTATATCTTTATTTCAATTTCAATTAGCTGTTGTTTACATATCAAGGACGAGGAACCAATCAGTCATTCGATGTCACACCATGAAGACATCTCTTCGACTAAAGGATAAGTTTACCATGACTTTCTGTTGAAAATCGAACCTCCATTAAAATATGTTTTGAGAGATGATATTAATAAAAATTTCATGGGTCTATGCTGTATGCTTTTTGCGGCAGGCTGTCATGTACGGACGATTGGTTGATTATAGTAAGGTGTCAATCATGGCAAGTTGCTCCGCATTTGTCTCACTCCATTCTAATCTTTCCTCGGGTCTATTAACGAGAATATCATACACTTGGAGCATGTGACAGAAATAATAGAAATTAAAACTCCATTCACTATGTTGAGTGGTCCAGGTAGTTTTATAAAAAAAAACTGTATTGCCAAACCAATTCCTAAAAGATGGCCAATAAGTTTGTGTTCTGAAAAATCTGCAATACTCAAGAAGTGTATAAATCGACTTACAGTCTCAACTTCTGTCATGCACACATACGTGCCCATGTGTACACTTGAAGGCTAAAAAAACACGAACAGACACGGATGTGTACGTACACAATAAGCAAATACATGGCGGAACCCACGCTCAAATACACGCATGCGTATATCAACTCTGAAACATCCGGACCGGAAACGTTAGTTAAGACGTCATGAAGTGTATGATGGCATACACATATGGACGAAAAGAAGTTTAGTACCTTCTGCATCAGAGAAAATATTGATTGGGTGTCGGACGAGTTGGTGGGAGGAGGAAAAAACAGTTGTAGATAAGGTGAAAAAAAGAAAGAGAGAGAAGGGAGAAAGGAAAAAAAACTTAAGCCAGGGATGAGGAGGAGGGGGAAAAAGGAAGAGAAAGAGTAACAAGAAGAGGAGGAACAAATGGTAGTAGGAAGGGAAACGCTAGATAGAAAGTAAGAAAAGGGAGTAGAAGAAAAACAAGTAGCAGAAAAAAGAAAGAAAAAGAGAGAAGAGAATAAGAATAAGAACCTACAAAAAGATTAAAAACCAAATAAGTGATATATATATATATATATATATATATATATATATATATCGGAAACTGGGGCACAATGAATCATTATGATTTTTTTTTTCAAATGAGAATACACCAAAGGAACACTCGCCACTACTTTCTTTTCTCAGGTCAATACATCTGCCATCTCATTTTGTGAAAGACTCGCCTGCTTGACCAATGAAAATAGTGTGCAAGCTAAGAGCCTAAATTTAAGTTAAAAGTAAGTTCCTACTTTCATCTATTCAGAATTATGCTATATGCATTGAAATTAGGATTGAATTATTTCTTGTCTAAACTGCAATCACTGTGCTTGCTCTGTTGAGAGATCTAAGGTTATCTTTCTCAATGGTATGCGTGGACACACTGAATCGGGACATAGTGGATCATTTTAGATATTGATCCACTTCAATTCTTTCAATAAAAATTGATCCTGAGAATTCATACCATATAATTTAATGGTTTGTTTCACTCGGGGACATCACTGTCCCCTGGGGGATGATTCACTGTTTTATGTTTGGGGCACAGTGAACCAGACATAAGAAATAACAAGTGCTCACTAGCTGCTAACGTTTTTCACAGCCAACCGAGTTGGTCTTTTCTTGCTTGTATATATATATATATATATATATATATATGCAATAATTAATAATTGTGTCATCCACAGACAACTGTTTCGTTGAATTACAACTCTTCAGTATGGCTATAGACTATCCAATATCCCCTCCAGTACCGCGAGGTAGGATCGAAACCTTCGTTTCAGACCCAGACGCAGGTGTTCTATCCTTGCCCTACGCAGAAATGGACAGCCACTTGGACCGAATTAAATGATATCTTCACTTATGCGCAATTCCTCATCCACCAGAGTGTTCCATTCCATAATTAGAAGAGCATATATATATATATATATATATATATATATATATATATATATATATATATATATATATATATATATATATATAATGTAATATGTGATTGGCTTTACTGGATTACACGGTACCTGCTGCAAACCTTGCCTATTGGGCCGAATGGATTCAATTCTATCAGTGCAAATTGAGCAAATAGCCTGGAATTTTATACTTCTTACACTCACATACACATATGTATGGTGAGATTCTCTTTATAGATAATAAGGAAAACGCAAATTGTGTGAATAGATACTTTATTTCGCAGGGATCAACGCCACATTATCATTGAGATGGGAAAATGAATTGGAAGGCCTCTCAGTGCAGGAGTTATCCATATTGTGAGTGGGTAGGGTGGTGCTGTTTGAGGTTGTCTTTGAATGGCTAGATTTGCTTTTGTATGATGATTTGTATATCTGTTATCGTGTTATTTGAGTTGGATGGGGATAGGCACGTATGTTATGTCGGTGTTGATTCCTTTCGTTTTTCTACGTGAGAAGAATTTGTGTACTGAGTCTGAGGGATCAAAAGTGAAGGGAGACTTTCCTCCCAACTATAAGTCGGAGGTGACGGGAGACATTCCCACTTTAAGGGGACAGGAGTGAAGGAAAACTTTTTCCTTTAAAAGGATCGAAAGTGAAGGGAAACTTGTTCCACAAGTTTGAAAACCCAAGTCCTCTTTTACTCCCTGAACAGTTCACTTTGCACAGATGGGTACTTCAGCTAGTATATATATATATATATATATATATATATATATATATATATATATATATATATATATATATATATATATGGAGATTTGGAAGAAGTTACAGGAAGATCATAAAAGTTAAATAAAATGACGCATAACAATCGGTTGAAGCATTTAGTGGAAATAGAGACATACTGAAAAGCCACTTGCCAATATGTTTAAAACGTAAAGTGTACAATGCATCATACCATTCATGATACGCGGATGCAGAACACAGAAAGTAATAAAATCACTTGAAAACCCTAAACTCAGAATCGCACATAGAGCAATGGGAAGAGCATTGATAGGAATAACTCAAAGAGTTTGAAAAAGGTCAACATGCATCCGAAGCAGATCAGTGTGAAGATTATCATGATTGTAATTAGGCCTGAAAGATGATGATGTATATATATACATATATATATATATATATATATATATGGGGGGGTGCACGTGCGTGTGTGTGTTTGTGTTATACATATATGAGGATCATATATGCATGATAAATGAAAGTAAAATCCGAATAAATAAATTCCATTCAATCAAATTCAGTTGTTGACACATTTAATTGATAAAAACAGAAAAAGAAACCCAATAGAAAATGGACTTGGAAGAGCCCCAACCATGAAACCAAAAACAAAATAGACTACACTTTAACGGACAAAAGCCACACCATCAAAGACATTCAAATTCTAAACCAAGTGAATGTAGGGAGCTACCATAGAATGGTAAGATGTAAGATGCAAATAAACATAAATAAAGAACGCAGGAAAATGTTTCACATCAGACCACAGCCACTAAAAGTACCGAATGAACTCACTCCAGCCTTCCAGCTAGAATTGAAAAACAGATTTGATATCCTTACCGACGAAAACGACACCAACGTCAATGAATTCCACAGTAAAATAACAACCCCTCCATCAGAAGCAGCCAATATGTTTAAAACACAAGAAACACAGCGACCATTAGCAAAAAATCAGATGAAACCAGGAAACTTATTGAAAAGCGCAGAAACCTCAAACTACAAACAACCACAATGGAAAAAATAGAAGAAACCGAACTGGACAAAACAATAAAGAAGAAACTAAAAAAAGTCAAAAGGGGGTATATGGCAACCATCATCGAGACCAATCTCGAAAAACGTATTTAAAGCAATAAACAAAGCTCTCAGTACAGGACAGAAACAGAAAACTATCATTCTCGAAGCAAACGGAAACAGAGACAGAATTGTTGAACGCACCCAAGAATTTTACCAGGAACTCAACTCTTCAAAACACAGACAATATAACAATGACCAAAATACACAATATATGAACAATCAGTTCGAGTACTTCCAAGAAGTTACGCCATGGGAAGTAAAGCAAGCTATCAAACAAACAAAAAAGGAAAAGCCCCTTGACCCGATAACATCACCATCGATTTACTCAAAAGAGCTGGTAAGAACGTCAACAGAAAGCCAGCAATTCTATTCAATCTTTGTCTTGAACAGAGTATAGTCCTGAAAGACTGGAACAGGGCTATCATAATGCTTCTACATAAAAAAAGAAACTCCAAAGACATCAACAATTACAAACCTTTAAGCCTACTCAACTGCATCTACAAACTTTTCACAAAAATCATCACCAACTGGATAACTAAAATACGAGAAGAAAATCAACCACGGATACAGGCTGGATTTAAGAGAAGTTACTCGACCATGGACCATCACCATTGAATGAATCAGCTGGAAGAGAAGGCAGCAAAATACAAAATGCCACTCGCTGAAGTATTTATAGATTTCAAGAAGGCTTTCAACTCTGTAGAAATTCCCATGGTCATGAAGGCCATCATCCTACAAGGTGTAGACCCTCTATAAGTACAGCAACATATGTACAATCACAGCAACTCCTTCATTAGGCTACATAAGGACTCTGAGCCGAAAAAAAAGGTGTAGGGCAAGGTGATACCAGCTCACCCAAACTCTTTACAGTCTACCTCGAGATGATCTTCAGAAACATTGACTGGGAAAACAGAGGAATCAAAATACACGGCGAATATCTGAGCAACCTTAAATTTGAAGATGATATCGTCCTTCTCACAGAGATCCTACACGACCTCCAACTAATGCTAGATTAACTAAACGAAGCAAGCAAAAAAGTCGACCTACACATGAACTTAAGTAAAACGGAAATCGCGTACAACAATCATATTGAGAATAAGAACATAACTGTCAAGATAGAAGATGTAAAACTCGGCAAGGTAGACCGCTACATCTACTTAGGACAACGAATCTACATGACATCCTTAAAAGAGAAGAAAATCTAGTGAAGAATCACTCTGAGATGGCAAGCCTTTAGCAGAGCAAGCTCAACTTTCAAAAACCAGACGATCCTAATAATCCTAAAAAGAAGAGTATGCAACCAATGCATTCTCCCGATAATCACTTATGGAACTGAAACATGGAACCTAACCAAGAGACAGACCTACAAACTGAGAAGTATGCAACGTGTGCACGTGAGAATCATGCTCAACCTTACATGAAGAGATCACAAGACAGCACAGTATATCAGGAAGAAAACAGGAGTCTGAGACATCATAGAAACAATCAGATAACTCAAATGGCAATGGGTACGCCATGTTGCAAGAATGAAAGACAACCAATGGACATCATGACTCACAACATGTATCCCCAGAGATCACATGAGAAACTGCGGCCGACAGAATACAAGATGGAGAGATGAATTAGACAAATTCAGGAAATACTGGCTCCATGAAGCCCATGATAGAGAATTATGACGAATCCTGGGGAAGATCTATGTCCAACGACGGACGTTAAAAGACCGATGATGATCATTGGAAATTATCAAAGCGTCAGTTTTTCTTTATGTATGGAATAATTCACGAACCAAACATGAAAATCTCTAAAAAAAAAAAAAAAGAAAGAAAAGTCCGTACCTTTTCAGAAATTCCGTCGTCAGTTCCAGAATCTACTACCTCTGCCTTACCCCATTACCCACTACAAAAAAATTCGGTGAAATCCATTCAGATATTTCAGAGATATTGTTTGGACAGACGGGAAGACCTGACCTAAACTTTTGTTGGCAAAGGTAAAACTAAATATTTAAACAATGCCTACAATTTCGAGATACCCTTCCAAGTATCAGGCTCGTTCGGTTTATTTCAAGAGACTAAATGAAAACAAAACTGAAAGGGAAAGCATCTGAGAGCTTGAGTCATCTTTGTTGTGAGTGGATGGAGTTAGATTGTGTAGATAGGTGGATTTTATTCAGGATAAGGGTTCGTATCAGTCATCTTGCTATCTATCTTGGATAGGGGGTAGAAACGCATGTAAGGGTGTGATTAAGGTTGGATCCTTTTGTTTTTCTGTGCAAGCGGAGCTTGTGTCCTCTGTGTATGTGCGTATGTCTAGGGAAATTAGTTATAGATATATATATATATATATATTGGAAAGTATAGCACATTCGTGCATGGCATAGATAAATACAATCATGCAGCAGAATATCCATGCAATCTCTGGTCTTATAGACTGTGTGCAACCACTTGATAATATATGTCTGTTCCGATGGGCATTCTATATGCGTACAACTATGGCCAGATCAGGCATAGTATCCATACGATACTGAATTACATACATGATATATCTGCATACTCGTGCCAGAAATAATATGGCACAGTGCATATCAGTGTACATAAGTATTAATACATCCATGACGTGCATAATTGTATGTGTATAACAATGGTGTACACTGATTCGGTTACAATATACAGTATGCAGTCATATACCAGTATATGTCAGTTCAATGACATATAAGATACAAGTTTAATCGTTTACGCAGGAACATACAGTCCATACAGGTTCCAGCACATGTGTGCCTAAACCAAATGCATAGATCCGTTCTAGTACCCAAGGATGATGTACCTAACTTTTTTTTGTTTTGGTGTGGCGTGTTTCAGAAAGGTGGGTTTTATTTTCGCCTTTCTTCTGGCATTTTGTATGAAAGAGTACGGGTAGTAGAGATACCTGAATGTTTATTCAATGTATTCAATTTCTTTTGTTGACAATCGGGGCTACACATTCTTTTGGGTCGTAGGTGGAAGCATATAATTATCTCAGATTTCATCCTATTGTTGTGGGGAAGGTAGAGGTGGATGTGGTTTATTTTGTTGGTGGATTTGTGATATATGCTAAGTTGTTAGTTGGTGTATGTGCTATGTTCTCGGGTGTCCAAGAAAGGAAGGGTGTAGTCTCATTCTGGATCAGACGCAAAATCTTTTGTGGGTTCGATCTCATTGAGTCTACCCACTAGGTTGGGTACATCAATGGTCTTTGGGTAAATTAGGAGGAAATGTCAATACACCAGAAGTATGTTGCTGATATATTTGAAGGGTCCAACTCTTGGAATTCTGGGTAAAGGCATGAGGAGCGAGCCAATCGGAAAGCCGATTTTTTTTTGTAGAAGTCCTCGTTAAATTGGAAGTAGAACTGATTAGTGCATTGTATGCAAATATTAATTATTATGTCAGTGGACAAGGGTAGGTGTTGTTTAGATTTATTCAAGTGATATTCTAGTATGCTTAAGTATTTTGATGGGTACACTGGTGTATAGAGATTTGGTGCCCGGACTGACTAATGATTTGTTTGTTTGTGTCGACCTCTATTGATCTGTTGACTTAGTCACGTGAATAATTCAAGAGAGAGGGGATGATTGTTCCCAGAAATTACAAAACAAACACAAAACCTAAATGCAGGACCAGCAGATTCAAAAATATCGGACGCTAAGATCTTGTTAACAACACATCCAAAAGAATATTCACATACACCGAACTGGAAGCTCTCAGCTTTGCCACCAGCATGCCAAAAACAATAACATCTAACATTATCACTAGCTGGCAATTCCGTGTAATGACTGCAACAAATTTTACATCGGAGAGACATCGAGACCTCTCAAAAAAATATAATGCCAACGCAAGAGAGCCTTCAGACTGGACAAGAGAACAGCAACATGCAAAATCACAACTCCAACTTTCACCAAGCCCATCTCATCATATAAAATTCCTCGACACGCAGATGCACCGAAGCAGTCCTTATATCCCAATATCGTACAGTAACTCGAAGGTATGGTCTCTTTCAGATTGCAACCCCCTTAAGTACTTTGATTTTGAAACAGAACCACATAGACACAAAACACTGCAGCATACAAGGTATTAGCTAACAACCGACAGTCAATTCGGAAAATGATACAAGCACATATACACCACCCCTTTTAAAAAAGTGAAAGAAATCTTACCAACCATCAATTAAAAAGACTAAATAACAACAGCATGCCTACTTCCACCCTTCCCTACATATACCAACACCTATCCATTGAATGCTAGACATAACCCTCCATCCTATAATATCCAATATACCTTTCCCTGAGAAATGACCATTCTAGCTTATCACTGCCTTTCTTATATAAGACAGGCCAAACATCCACAGAAACAGGAAACATACACTCCAAGACTCATCTCATTTCAAACCGAACCTCAATTCACACAGATACAAACGTCCCCCGCTCCTAGTAAACAGCCAGATGCAGGAATATTCGTATTCTCCTCTTCAGCATCGAACATGTAAACAGCATATTTTTCTCTGTGAACTGCTACAAATATCTGTTCTCTGCAGAGATGGCCGGCCCCATTCGAAATGCATTGAACTACGCTCATGGAATAATAATAAAAACAATTGAAATGTAACACCTATCTTTTGAATTTTTCTTTTCACCTTCCAATTGTCATTTTCATCCACACACATACACACACACAGAGATAGACACAGACACAGACACACACACATATATATATATATATATACACACAAAAATGTGATACAATATGATATATATATATATATGTGATATAATACAATATCTAATGTGTGATGGGTTTATTTCATAAAGAGATTGATACATTTAACATTAAATATTGAGTTGAATTAGAGTAAAGCTTAAACTATGATAGAATAAAGGGATACAAACACGTTCATGCTTCTGCCCTGTTATATATATATATATGTGTGGAGAGAGAGAGAGAGAGAGAGAGAGAGAGAGAGAGAGAGAGAGAGAGAGAGAGAACAGGATGAAATGAGGTTTTGCTTGATATTTGTTTTCCTTTCCATTCAGTTTTTAGCAATGAACTGAACACGTTATTGGAATTATTGTCGGAATATTTGCCAACGAAGTTTTTGGTCGCGTCTTTTCGTCTTACCGTCTGTCCAAATGATATTTCCGAAAGTTCTAAATGGATTCTAAAAAAGAAAAAAAAATTGTAGAAAAGTGGACAATGGAGTGAGAAAATGGTGGCTGGATTCTGGAACAGACGAAGGAATTTCTGCAAAGGTACGGGCTGTTTTTTGCTTTAATTAGAGCTTTTCATGTTTGGTTCGTATATTATTTTATACATAAAGAAAAACAGATGCTTAATTAATTTTGATTAGTTTCATTAATTTCTGTTTTTATTAATTAAATGTGTCAACAACTGAACCTGGATGAATGGGATTTATTGATTCAGATTTTACTTTCATTTACGTATAATGCACACACACACACACACACACACACACATATATATATATATATATATATATATATATATATATATATATATATATATATCATCATCATTTCTACATCTTCCTCGGGCACTGTAAGTCAATTGCTAGACAAAAGCTTTCTCCCCATCTCTTTCCATGCCGATCGTGATTGCAGTAACCTCTGCCATGTCTTATTGATAAACCTTTCTATCTCATCCTTCCATCCTGTGTCTGGTCTTTCCCTACGGCGTTTACTGTCCCTTTTGCTCCATCTGCTGTTCTCCTTTCTTTACAAGTGTCCAGTCCATGTCCATTTTTCCCTATTCAAAGAATGATAAAAAGGACAAGAGTCTCCAGACATGTAGTTTCCCTCCACTTCTGATCCCTCAAGTATATGTGTGTGCCTGGGAGGGGAATTTACCTTTACTATTGACCCTTTTAAGAGAAGAAAATCCCTGTTCACTGTCGACCCTTGAAGGAGAAAAAAGTTTCTTTTCACTTTTGATCTCCTGACGGGTGGACAAGTCTCTCTTCACTTTTGGCTCTTGAATGTTGATTTGAATGAAAAAAATGCTTTGAAATCATTCCCTTTAGACTATTTTCATTTGAAATGCAGATCAAAAGAAGAAAATTAATTCATTTGGCGACCTTTTTTTTTATCAACTACACAATTCAGTTTCACTGGACTTGAATCCTGCTGGACTTGCTAGTATTATGCAACATTAACTAGGATTCTGACCACCATATCCCTTTGGAAGTTGCCTCTAAAGAGACAGGACGCTTTACCTTCTACTTATTTCGGTAAAATTCATTTAGTTTTGGTTTTGTAATTCTATTCTCAATCTCAGCATTTATTCCATTTTATACTATTTAATTATCGCTTATTATTCACAAGCATGTAATTCTAAAATGACGCAATGAGAATTACTTCATTATGGTCAAAGAATCTACAAACCAATTTATTAGTACCATGACTTCATCATTTCTTTTTCTCCAGAAAGAAATTACTTGTAGAAATGAATAATATCAGACTTACGTTCACACAACTCTAATCGCCTAAATTTTGTAGATGAAGTATTGTTATTATGAATTTTCACTATCTCTTCTTTCATCTTCTTTTGCTCATTTACACCTTTTCAGATTTACGTAATAGATTTTCTCAGACGGAGCTTTTTCAATCATTATTGATTCTTGACAAGTATTTATTTCATCTCATTGCTGTTGCTTCTTCACACCCAGAAGTGGTGAGATGTAATAGTCATAAATTTTAATAGCATCTTCGCTGAAGCATTCTCAAAAATAAGAAGATCCCATTAATCCTAAAAAAAGGGTGTATAACCAAGGCATCCCCCCAATAGTCACGTATAAAGCTGAAACATGGAATCTAACCAAGAGACAGATCTGCAAATTGAGAACCATGCAACGTGCACATGAAAGAATTATGCTCAACCTTACATCGAGAGATCGCAAGACAGCACAATACATCTGGGAAAAGACAAGAGTCGGAGACATCATAAAATCTGTTAAAAATCTCAAATGGCAGTGGGCTGGCCATGTCACAAGAATAGCAGATAACCGATGGACATCACGACTCAAGACATGATTCTCCGAGATCACACGCACAACCGAGGCCGGTTGAATATCAGCTGGAGGGACGAGGTAGACAAATTCAGAAAGTACTGGCTCTGCGACGCCCATGATAGAGAAGTGTGGCGAATCCTGGCGAAGGTCTATGTCCAACGACGGACGTTGAAAGACTGATGATGATGATGATGATGATGATGATGATGATGATGATGATGATGATGATGATGATGCTTTTCAGCCTAAAATATCCGATAAAAAGCAACAAAAATGGAAGGAAAAGAAAATCTAGTCGAAAATGAATATGCCACAGTTTTATTCAGATTTCGATTAATTTTCGGATTTTCGAATATTTGTGTATACATAAAAAGATGTAGATAAGAACCAAGATTAATCACCTCACATTACAAGCTCATTCTTTGATTTTAAAAAAATAAAAACGAAAACGTTTTCTGTACTGTATTAAAAATGGAGGTGACAATTATTCGTTTTGCTCGGGACTTGTTTCATCTTTTACCGTCTGTGAAGTAAATATAGTTTTACGTGTCTAAAAGTTTCTTCGAAAATAATCAAGCTTTTACTATAATAAAGACGATTTAAAAAGTTTAGACATCGGACTCGTCTCTCGTATTTGAATCATACTACAGTGAAGTCAGGTGTGGAATTTTCCACTTGTGACGTCAAGTTGATTTAAAAAAAAAAGGTTTCGGATTTTTTAACATTTCGGTTTTTTGAGTTTCTGATGAGGGGCAGACAACCTATGATGCAACCTTTTATTTGTTAGTCAGATGTTGATTACATACAGACATGTTTTTACGAAGCTGGTTTGAATTTAGGTTCTATACAAAGAGCTATGCATTTCTCTACCTTGCCTTCATTCCTAAGGAATAATTATTCCACAGTCGAAAACGCTGAATCTTCAGCTTGCCTTTGAATTTAAAACTGACACAAGCAGAAACTAAAATTTACAGCGTCCATTCACCGGAAGGAAACGACATAAATTATGAAGAAATAAAATAACGACAAATGAAAAAGATATTTCGCTTTATTTTTCTTTAATTATCTTCTAGAGTTCATTTTACCCTTTTTTTGTAGATTATAATTTACGAAATTGTAATCTTCTTGCTTGCGACAAGCTGTTGGTTTATGTAAGTGTTTGTTGCACACATTCTACAGTGTTCTACAGTGTGTCTCATAAATATATACACACGCTTTCTTAGATACTTTGAGCACATGCAATGGCTTATTTACTTATGAAATAGTTTTTGTATCTAGCCCTTACCATAACAATAACTTGGACTTATAAATTTGTCAAATTACATTTACGAAAATAAATACTGCCGTTATTAAAAACCGAAATCTGTATACATTTTGGAGACACTCTGTATAAACAATATGGTTCTTAACACACACACACACAAACACACACACACATATATATATATATATATATATATATATATATATATATATATATATATATATATATATATAGCTTGGCTTCCCAAACGAAGATTTTGGAAGGTTTTTTCCATTGCAGGAGGACCATAGACAGCGGGGCCTGTGTGTGGATTAACCCTCTAGACATACTATTACCCCAAATAGTTTAATTTAGATTGCATGCACAAACTGAATGTAGTACGCATTTGTGCTGCTACCCATTTTGAGCAGTACACTTCATGAGCAATTGAGTAAACAGCAACCAAGGGGCCACTTAGAAGAAAAAGATGGACACTACGTATTAGAGTAAGGAATTCTATCACTTTCAAATCCGAGAATTTGGGGGTTGTACTGGCAATATATGTATAGTGTGCCTCCTGTAGAGTGATGGTTTGTAATCTAGCTCGTTTTGCAAGTTCCATTCACAGTGGGTGCCTGAATTTCATTTGCGATTTCAAATTTCCAGTTCTACTTCATTATGATTTTCTGCTGTGCGACCGTCTGGTGATATTCCTTTCTGGGGTCATAAATTATCCAGCCATTCACATTAATGATAAATAGACTAACTAGTACAGTGTTTGCTTCAAAGTACATCGTTTGGGACCTCATACACTTATCCCAGCGTTCCTTCCACTTTTCAAAAAAGTCTCCCTTTGGGGTCTCCATTAGCTACCTCTTTGCATCCCTCTCAATCTTTTTGTGAAAAGCCAGAAGTCAAAGGGGGCCAAAGGTAGAACCAAAAGCATCGGACCTCACAGGGCTGGACAGTGCGATGTTTTGTCCCCCCCCAAACCGTTCGAGACATGGAGAATGACTCGCTCGATCATTATGAATGCACCGTTCACACAGTATGTAAGCTCACTCAATGGCACCAAATCGTTTTTTTCAATTCTGCGCAACCGGTTCTCGAGATATCAAAAATGGCTGGATACTTTTGGGACAGAAATTAGACCTGAGCAAACTTTATTCGGAAAAAGGGAATGGCAAAAATGTATTTTCGCCAAACGTCTAATGCGCACCTCTGGACGCACAGGCGCGCATTATGACCGGATAAGCCCATAAAAAATCTTATTTATTTAAAGGTCGGCTTTGTGTTTGTGGACGTTTTCATTGAAGACGTATGAGAGCCTAATTGTTTTTAATCATCTTTCATCTCAGTTTCCCGCAGTTGACTCTACTTGGAGCTGAGAAAAAAAATTAGTCATAAGGTTGCATAAATAGAATAAAAACCCTGCAAATGGGACAAGATGGAGAATGCAAAGAATTTTTTGTACAAGAATTTTCGTAACTATTTGTTGGATGTGTTTTATTTATGGGCGGCATCGCATAGTTTTATGTGATTCATTTCTTCACTTTTCTAGGTATGTGTTCCTTTGTAAATGAATAAATACACACACACACACACACACATACGAACGTACGTTCATATACATGGTTGCTTGGTGGTCGAAATAGCAATTTTTCTCTGGCGTCGAAGGCAAGCGAGAGGACAATCATCAACTGTTAAAAATCTAATAACGAATAATCAATATTTTGGAGTTGCCTCTGCGAACAGACAGGTTTAGAAAGTCAACAGATTGTCTCCGTCTTCATTACAGATGCGATAACAGGTTTGGTTAATCACTCAATAAAAACTGCCACGTGACCAACGTCTTTTGGCAGTATCCCATGTTAGGAGTGATCAATTGAAAAATTTGAAGCAGTGTGGGGGATCGACGAAAAAATTACTGCTCTCAACTTGTTGGTAAATAGATCACTAAAAAAGTAAAAAAAAGTCTATAAGAAGCGCGACACAAACTACGGCATCAATTTAGCATAAACTTACATTGCAGATTGAACTCATTAGGGATGGGGTAAAAAAACAAAAAAGAGAGACATATCAAGGAGTAAATGTTGGGATTTACAGCCCTCTAGCTGAATCTTGTGTGTGTGACACAGTCAGCCAGCCAGATTAACTAAAAAACTGAAGAAACCCATGTTGACAGTTTTGATGACAGTCTCGATTGACGTTTTCTAATACAATTACAGTCATTCATTTCTATTATTATTCGGACTATCCTCATCCTGGTTGTTTCTCATACAACATTTCGGTCGTTGTAGACTACGGCCTTCATTAGGTATCATCTGGTAGGTGTGGGGAAGTAGGTTCGATCCCAGTGTGAGACAATAATAATACTACTAATGCTAGGAGGGGAGTGCGGTCAATATACCCCCGTCGGTTAAATAAAGGGTCCGGTTCGTTACTTCCCCACACGTATCAGATGTTACCTAATGAAGGCCGTAGAGTACAACAGCCGAAACGTTGTATGAAAAACAACCAAGATGAGGATAGTCCGAATGGTAATAGAAATAATAATAATACCTCATCTCAAAAATTCAGTGATATACAATTACAGTCATCGAAGACAAACACTGCCACCGTTTTGGCCACCGAGCAAATCTTGTAATGGAGAAACAATATTCTTACAAATTATTCCTAACTTCACAACTTCAAGAATATATATATATATATAAATATATATATATATATATATATATATATATATATATATATATATATATATATATATTAATTTTTAGTTTTGTTATTAAGTATGATGAAATGTTGGAAGAAACAGGCGGTTTCCGAATTAATACTCTTAGACCCGTTTCCTTTCAACCTCAATTCGCACTTATCATTTTGAGGAAATAGGGAAATGTTAGGAGGGCCACATTTCGGACAGAAGGAAATATGATTGTCTCCCTTCTGTCTCCTCCCGCTCCATGGTATGTAACCAGCCCGACATCCTCTTTTCGATGTATCCGGCCCGGAGATTATTTCAGGAAATGGCTGACTGGCTGGTTATAAGACCGGCGCCAACACCATTCGTATCTTTAAAACTAACTGCAAAAATAATTAGAAATGATTATCATCATCAGACCTATTAAATTACCCTTTTAATGACCATCACGGACACCTTGGGGAATTCCCGTTTTGTTGGTAATCTATGCATTCAAGACGATTTTGTTTAATTTTATTCAATTTTGAATGGGAATGAAAATGTTGTATGTAATAGACCTTGACACAGGATATTACTCTCTTAGACGGTACCTCACCATTGAAAAGATAGACGACATTTGTCGGCAGTTGGTCAGTATATTACATCGGCTGTATTCCCTGACACTAATATTATATCGGCGTAATCCCAGCTGGTTGATTGTAGCATATATTTGCACCTGTTTTGTTCTCTGATAGCACAAAGGACTTCTGGTTATTTGAACCGTTACTCCAGTTCACTATGTGCCGCTCAAGAACGACTTTACTCTGACTCCTAATCACAACGATTCTGACTTCTGCTTTCAGAACGGGGCTCTGGTCAAAATGCGACTTCTCACAAAAGCGACACTCACTGCTTGAAGTGATACTTGAAACTCAAGGCTTATTGAATACTAGATTGTAATCCTCCAGTTAAACACTTGACATTCCCAACTTATAAGAACTGAGAGGGGGTGACATCATATTAGTAGCAAGAGTACCGAACACCTTCTTCCTCTTTTAAGACATACCTTTCATTTAATTATCCAACACATTCTCATTAACCTTTGGGACCAGTATCATCAACGTTTTGTCTGGAGTGTTCTTCAGTTTTCATCAGGAACATTTTCCATCCAGTTTGTCATCCGGTATTTAAAAAATTACTGGATGACTTTGCATCATCTCAGAATCTTCCCACGGGTTTTCTGATTCCTTTTAATGTTATCTTTTACTGCATTAACCTAACTTTGACGACACCTGCGATTTGCTTACTGTAAATTAATTGTCCTTTTAGTCCAAACTTTTGTCACCCATCATTCACCCCTGAAAGATAACTTGTTGGTGGTCATCAACGATAACCGAAGAGAGAGATAACCCATGAACAACAATTCCAGTTTGTTATTCGTAATCTAAGAATGGTGGAACAAATTTACAAATGAATTCCACATGCGTTGACAGAAAATCAGAACTTAAGTAGTTTTTAGGAGTGTTCATTGCTACTTATCAGCACCAATTCCGACCCATTTTTAAAACGTTTCATTGGAACGAAGAAAAGATTCATTATGTTAATCGTAGGTGCATTATTTAGTTTGAAAGAATTACTTTTTGGTCGAAAATATTTCTATCTTTCTTATCAATATCCAACATAAAACTTATTACATAGGCAGAAGGTATGTGTGAATAGATTTGAAAATGTACGAGTGTATACCCATACACCTACATCTTTTGAGCTCGAATGTGTTTAAAAAGTTTACCTCCATCTTTGAACCCCCTAAAGGATGGGGAAAAGTCTCCCTTCGATTTTGATCCCTTTACTATTGAACGCTTAAAGAGGGGAAAGAGTCTCCCTCCACCTCCGGTCTCTTAAAAGGGAAAAGGTTTCTCTCCACCTTTCATCGTTCAGGGGGCAAAGAGTCCACCTTCCCTTTTGCACCCTTAAACGATGGAAAAGTTTCCCTATATTAGAAGGGATGTTTTCTTTTACTTTTGATCCCTTAATAGGGGATGTCCCCTCTCACTTTACACTCCTTAAAGAGGGTTTCTTTCAACTTTTGGAACCTTAAAAGGGAAAATATTCCCTTCGCTTTTGTTTTCTTGAAGTATCATGCACAAATGCAAAATCAAAGAGATATGTATTTGGATATTGAATGTAAAATAATCTTCCACTTTAGCATAATAGTTACATTGTAAATGTAACCTCTTTGTAAACCCCTTCAAATTTTTCTTGTAATGTTTTTATATTCTAAAACCTTCCCCTGGTTCATTGAGTATGCAAATTTGGTTGGGCAGCTTGCATGTTCAAGTTGTGATCATTGCGTGACAAACAGACAAACATACACAGAGACAATGTGATACCTTTCAGTCTTTTTATACTATTTTCCTTTCATTTTATGTTTGTTGCTTTTTGTTGCAACTCTCAGGCCAATATTTTACGACGGTTAAGTACTTCCACATTTGAAGCTTAAAAACTGAAAGAGGAGCAAGGTGTACTTTTAAATTTGTCTGTTTTAGCAATACATATATGTTTGTGAGTGTGTGTGTGTGTGAGAGAGAGAGAGAGAGAAAGAGAGAGAGAGAGAGAGGGGGGAGAGAGAGTGGTTGATTGTGTGTGTGATTTGTAAATGGTCGTTTTAGCGAGTCTCCTTAGTAAGCCTTGAGAGGAAATGAGAATTCATAAGTTTCCTGGGATATTTGTCAAATACAAAATATGTACGCCAGATCTCCCAGGAATTGGACCAAAAATACCTATGGAGAATCTCCTTAATCACAGCCCTTCCTTTCTTTTCCTTTCAACTCACGGAAAAGGCTGAAGCAGTTTTTTATCGCCTGCAGTTCCGTGCTGCTGAGTTAGTTCCCTAGATATTTCTTTAGGAAAAAACAAAAACAAAAAAACAAAAACAAAAAAAAAAACAAACCTTCATGTTATAATTCTACTGGGTACTTTTCCTGATCTGTTCACAAGGTCGATTGTCAGCATGAGTTGCCTGTGTGTGCTACAAGTTTAACAGCGCAGCCCAGTCAGCCTGGACAAAGTCTGGATTTTTTTAAATAGATTGTCCCTTATGACCTTGTCACGTAGTAGGTATAGTTGCATATTTCTCAGAGATGCAAGAGATCAGTGTTCAAACTTAGGTAGAAGACAGATTTTGAATGCTGCTCTTCAAGACGTGTTAATAATTTACTTCCTCATCGATTCGGCCTTGTGCAGTACTAAACCAAGCATACTAAATACTGATACGCCGTTACAGATATGCAATGGAATCACAGCGACTCCTTTTTCCTGAAAAATAATCACTGTGTATTGCACATGAGATGAAATTGACGTATGAATCTCATATTAGGAAGTCCTTGCATTTTTACAAAATTTCTGCAATCTGACTGAGATACAAAATAATTGATTCGTCAGGTATTTTCTAATTCACATCAACCTTTTCTCTTTTTCACCAATTAAAAATTGTGAAAGGAGTGTTCAATGAATAAGTTATTTATATCCCCCTTTGTTGTACCGTGATCACTGAAAAGCCCAAATTCAAAATCATATAAATGCTGCTGGATACAAACTAAGGGATCAATTTAACATACACTTGAATAGCAAATTGTACTCCGCTCACTAAAACCTATTGGGGGTGGGATGACTAAAAAAGCAAACCGTCCTTAGAAATTTTCAGCTCTATATTTGTCCGGTCTGTATGTGATACTTATACAGCCCAACAGACAGAGAGACTAACTTGAAAACTGAAGAAACCAAAATTGAAAGTTTTGTTGACAGTTTTAGTTGATGGTTTCTAAAACAGATAATTTTTTGAAGGAAGACTGCACTGAACAGAATGGAACAATGGTTGGTACTCACGAAGCTTAGATCAGTCTTACATAAAGTCACAAGTGTGGAAGGCCAACTGTAATTATGATGGTCAGCGACATTATCCTTGCAACGAGACGCCCGTGTTTTGGTATCTACTAAGTTTACTTTAGTACCACACTTGGCAAAATCGAGAAAAATGGGAGTATGAAAATTGTGTTGCACTGGTCCCCCAGGGGAAAGTTATTGATGTAGGTTAGATCAATACAGCCCAAGGCTAGAAATCTCAGTTTTTGCCAGTGCTCAGACACCGACCATTAAAGCTGACAGGAAATACTCAACTATCTCAGCCAGCAACCAAGCAACAGTTGAATATATATATATATATATATATATATATATATATATATATATATATATATATATATATGTGTGTGTGTGTGTGTGTGTGTGTGTGCACGCGTGTTACATTAAATTTGTAAGGCAAGGGATTTTGTGAAATCCCTGGTGAAAATCCCAGAACCGTAAATTTCATGAAGTCCCTTGTTTCACGTCAGTGTAGTGATGGTTACCAAACTTGTTGCTGACCATTGCTACTGTAACGAGTTCGAGCCTCACCTGGTGTTCCGCTTCAGTGGCCCTGTGTCAAGATGTATATACACTGTAAATACTGAAGTAGAATATGCAGTAGTATAGCGCCAAGTGGGAATCAAACACATTACTGATGTAATCTCCAGTGTCACAAGCTTGTTAATCATTATTACAACAATTGTAAAAGTAGAGATCTCATGGAATTACTGAAATATGTAGTGATTTAAAGAAAAAATACCCTATACGTTTCACTAGATATGTACAGATCGAGCGAGCGAGCGAGCGAGCGAGAGAGAGAGAGAGAGAGAGAGAGAGAGAGAGAGAGAGAGAGAGAGAGAGAGAGAGAGAGAGAAACTAATTAAATATTACAGATTTTACAAGTAGACAAATATACTGACTGTTAGAGAGGTTGGAAGAATGTATTACCAGTCATTCGTAGACAGAGGCTGCTTGTCTGGAAAATCGACATAGGAAAACCTGGCTTTAGTCCATGATCGAACTACAGGAGCAAGCGGAAATGAAGGAAGAAACAAAGAACATAGGAAGAAAAAACAGGAAGTATAGAAAGAAAGAAAAAGAGAATGACAGAAAGAAAGGAAGAAAGAAAGAAAGTGGATATTCGCTGACAAATAAGTCTGTATAGTCGATATGTACGATGAACCGGAAGTTGATTGTAAAACCCCTAATTCGAGGAGCTGTAATACAACCCAGGAATTAAAACAAGGTTTATGTTCTGGGACAGAAATATTAAACGTAACTATGACGCAGAAATAGAAAAGCCTAATTCGGCCAGAAGGGAAAAAGTCAAAACCATTAATTCAAACATGTGATCTAAAGTTCAAAACCAACCATTTCCTCAATAAAAATGGGATCGTGTCACTTAAACGCCCAATAAAAGGTGGGGGACTTAATGCTTTACGTGACACACAGATTGGATACGATGTTAAGTAATTCTACGAAATACTTGAGCGGTTACGTAGTTTTCTAATTGAGTTTTTGTTGTTTTCTGTGAGAGGAAATCTGTAGTGAAGTGCTTTCATTTTTACGGTTTTACTGATGGAATTGACACATTTTTTTCTTTTCTTTTCTTTCAAAGGGCTTGTCTAATAAAAGAACAATGTCATAGGCTTTTTACTCATAACAAGAAAAATATCAGGCGCTAAGCAATTGAACCAGAAATTAATTAACAGATTTTATTGATTGCCCAGAGGGTGAAGGAATGGAGTTTATTAGAAATGTTGGCAAGTTTAGAAATCAACATGACTTACCTGTTAGCTAATACAAGCTTATTTCTCCATATTATTCAATGGGCTGATACTGAAATTAGCTATTTTTATTACGATGTCCAAAAACATGATCAAGCTATGGCGTATATTATTACCATGAAACAAACGAACAGAAAAAAAAAAACAAAAAAAAAAAACGCAGATATGTACAGGTTTCTCTATTATCCCAAAGTAGAACGTTCCTATGAAACTATTCGTTAGCTGAAATAGCGTAAAGCAAAGAAGCAATTACCTTTAATAATTTAATTGTCTTTATTCAATCAGATCGTGTCAATGAATAAGAAAGAAATCCTTTGATCGCGCTAGCCATAACCCTCTTTGGTCAAACCATGCAGCTGAAACTATTAAATCTCCCCTCCTCTACTTCTACGAAATTCAGACGTAAGTAGCAATTATCAAAAGCAGAATTTTCTCTCCCTCCTCTTTCTCTTTCTCTTTCTCATTGAGGTTTCTCTCTGTCTCTCCCACATTCTTCTTATGCGGTTATGGAACATAGGTTATAAAATTTTTCTTTATGACTAATCTGAATATTTTGAGTTGCAGATGCTTAAGTGGTATAAAATCGCATAAATTGTACACAATTTAATACTGTAAATGTTTAGTGGAGACACAAACCTGAAAATAATTACTTCTGACGAAAAACATCTTGCTTCCCACATCGAGCTTCTGCGAGAGCTGGTAGTAAGAAGGGGATTTTTTCCCCCTGTATCTTCAATCTCCCAGTATCATTTTCTCCTGATGCCCGTTTCCTGATAATAAAGATGTAAACTTTTCATCTGGAATAATTGCGGAACGGAAATTTGAATCCTAGTCTAAAAAATAATGATCACTTTTTTGTTTGAAAAAAAATGAACGCTTCCAAACCTTTATAAATTTTTGACTTGAATTTCTTTCATTTTAATTTCAGTTGCTGTTCATCACAACCGTCTGCGCTGCCTCTTGAGCGACAAGAGGTTTTATGGCCGACAGAAGATAAAATCTAACCATTAAAATCAAGTCGTTGATTGATGATCTGAGTAGTTGTGATAAAAAGCAGCTGAAATTAGAATGAAAGAAATGCTAGTAAAAAAAATCGATAGTAGTTGACATTGCTTCAGCAAATGGAAAATGAAATGAAGAACCGTACCTACATTGCATAGAAAATACGTTCGTTTATATCTTGAAAGATGATTACACATATTCGATATTTTATAACAAGAACCATAAGTTCAACGATGAGTTCACCATCTGTGTTAGTAGTTGCAGGAAGAGGTGGAAGATCAGGAAGATAGGGATGGTTCACCCGAAGTTCTAGACCAAGTTTCATATCAATCCAACACCAATGCGGCTGATAATATTGATTTCTAAAATATTGGCAACTACCCGATCGAAAAGTGTCAGAGATGTACTAAAGCATCTAAAAGGTAGAGTTATGATGATAAACTCTTTGCTATTTATGAATATAGCAGAGACTGAAGGCTGAATGAATGAGATCTTACAAGGATTTTTCTTCGTAAAATCAAAAATATAACTTAACTATAACACAAAATCGAGAACCTTGAAATTAAAGGTTGACAATATGGGTAATAGCTTTCTTGCTACCGCTGCTTAGAAAGATAACTCAGTTATGGGGAGGTAGTTCACCCAAGGACTCTTTCGCCTCCTTTTTTTCCCCGTCAACCGTTGTGGTATGCCACTAACGAGACTTATATTGTCAAGCGATTGAACAGAGTACCGGGAGAATTGGATTCGTGCCTTTCCCGGTTGTAATTGTGCAAAAAGAACATAAGCTGTCAGAACTGGAGGTTGGAGTTTGTGTACCGATTCCAATCTGTGCACTTATAGCTGTCACACCAACCGACTAAATAGTCATAAAACGAGAAAACGATTTTAACAAGACTGGTTGCTGCACGGCTGAACTCTTCTCCCTTCTCTTCTGACTGATGGTGATTACTGCAACGTTTTTATTGTATGTATAATAAATGAAAAAATTATGAAAATATGTTTTTTGTAAAAATGGATTAATCAGAATGAAATTAGCCCGTGTGTATCTTTTTGATAAAGATCTGTTAATATCCAAAACCTCTCAATATAGCTCAGTCAGTGAGTCAGCTTCCTAGAAGATCAGTTGGTCGTGAGTTCTAATCATGGTTGGGGAATGTGGGGTTTACACCCTTCATTTTGTTGGGGATTGTTATTGTTCTTGTCACAGAAGGAAAACAAAGTCAACGTTGTAATGCAGTCTGACAAAAAACGCACGGTATATCTTACAAAGTGGTTGAACGAATTTAGTCAAATGCAAAACTGTACAACAGGATTTCGTCAACACTCTGAAAACAGCCTCCCCACTCTGCCACCCGAAACTAAAGCGTTTCTATGAAACCTTTCCTAATCCGAAATGACGATAAACAAAAAGGATTAATTCGTAGAGGTTTTTCTTTGAGCGTTCTGAGACCCCCACCCACCCACCCAATAAAAAAGTATTCCTCTCTGTTCTCCGTTAAGAGTAACCTCGGGACGATCTCTTTCGTGCTTTCTTGATAACTTTGGACACTTCTTGCTGAAGGACGCAAAGGAAAAAAAACGTGATAAAATACACTTGCTTACAAACGTAATTTAAAGCAATGGCGGCTGATAACGTTTCGTAAAAGCGAAATTGCCTAAAATGGACTCTCGTACTGCTGGGGGGGGGGGGGGTTGGCATGAACGGCATTTTATTCTCATTCTAAATATACAACTAAAAAAAATTACATTTCACGCGAGAAAGAATAAAATATGCAACGAACAAGGTTTCTAGAATAATTCGAATGTGACTATTTACGAAGCTCAGCTTGGTCTGACACAGAACCACCATAGTGAACTACCTAGTGAGGATCGAGCTCACTACTTTAGTAATACCATTAGCAAACTTGCTATTCATTGCTCTACTCGAGGCGCACATAAAAACGACCACACCTCGCTAATGAGGATCGAAGTGACCACTTAAGTAGGTATTTACCAAGCTTTTCCACGTGTGATACATGGCCATAGATTTGCAGAACCTGACTCATACTTTTAAATTCACTCCCTACAACCGACTATTTGCGTTATATTTTTGTGGTTTACGTATGAGATCTAATAGTCTCAATAAATTCATTTATCTTTATTGGATGGAGTATTGCAACACATTATTTTCATTAAATTTTGACTGAAATTAAGATGACGGTAAAAACTGGTCGAAATTTAATGAGAATAACGTGTTACAATACTCCATCCAATAATAATAAATAGAGAGTTTGAAGTTATTTCAATCAGCGGTTATCAAGAAATATAACGAAAATGAATAAAAAAAATTACTGATTCTAGATCTTTCTTCATATTTTCTCAAATAATCCCCGTTGTCTTATCTAAATTTGGATATAAACAATTTAAATTGACAACACTCTAGAGAGATAACTGAAATAGTTCAGTAGTTTAGTACGATGGCTACAAAACTATTTTACATGACAATTATGGCTGGCTACTCCAGACCCTCAAGTCCAGCTCCTTCTAAAGGTGCACCTTTGGAACAGGCATAGCTCTAATCTAACAATAATTGAAGAAATCTCTGTGTGTGAGTGGCTGTTGGTACAATTACTCGACAACTGGCCATTCTACGAAGTTGACATTCTCTAGATACATTAGAATACAAGTCATTGCAGCGTCGAGATTAACCTTATATTGATCAGTGGTTCTCGAGAAATCTGATAAAAGTGAATAAAAAACTATAATTATAGATCTGAATCTAGATATAAAATATCTAAATTTGCATCACTAAGAGAAATAACCGAAATAAGACGAAGCTGTAGTTTTTTTTTGCGGCGGATGGAAAATTATTTTGCATGATAATTATGACTGTTGCTCGACACGCCATAAAATCCTTCCAAACATGCGTCTTTGAAATAAGAACTGTCTTAGTTTGACAAAAACAGGAAATCTTTCGTCACGTTGGCGATTACATTTGAAATTGTAAATGCTTTTTACCCAGAGATTCCTCCTTCTCCAACTTTGAGTAGAAATTGTCGCAGACTCAATTTCATCGTGTCGTTTTTTCAAATGTTCAGATACAACCAGTGACGTGTTTACTCTTCCCAGTAGCTTGACATTTACGATCACTTGCGTCTCTGATTTGTTACTGCTTTCGTACAAAAATGTTTCGTTTGCGTTGAGTACCAAGATTATAGAAGTTTTGATTTCTGATTGAAATAAACAATGGGTTTTCTATTCTAGCATTTACTAGGACATCTTATCTGAGAATGAATGAGAAAATAAATAAATTCAAAAGTAAATCCAAGAACACAGAAGCGATAGACATTGGAGTCTTGCAAAACATTTTAATCGCGACAGAATGGTATCTGGACATTGTCATACAGAGAGGTGATGATTTGATGATCTTATTTGATAAAGCGGAACACAAGTGACATCGTCAGATCACAAGGCATTGCGATGTCACCAGAGATACTACTTAAGAATCTATGGCATAAAACGAATTGAGACCCGTCTTCCTTTAATGATACTACAGTGACAAATATGTAATGGCTGTGTATGAACCTTTAAAGAGATCGGATGATTGTTTAATTTCTAGAACCAATGTAAGAGTATGGAAATCCTCAGATGCCCCAGATGCCAGAACCACCATCTCAGCCTCAGAGGAAAGCAAAAGGATACATTTGGCATCAACTTGGCTGTATGATGATGATGATGATGATGATGATGATGATGATGATGATCATCATCATCATCATCATCATCATCATCAGTCTTTCAACGTCCATCGTTGGACATAGACCTTCCCCAGGATTCGCCACACTTCTCTATTATGGGCGTCGCAGAGCCAGTACTTTCTGAATTTGTCTAGCTCGTCTCTCCATCTAATATTCTGCCGGCCTCGGTTGCGCATGTGATCCCGTGGGACCCATGTCTTGAGTCGAAATGTCCATCGGTTGTCCACCATTCTTGCAACATGGCCAGCCCACTGCCATTTGAGTTTTTAAAATGAATTCTATGATTATTTCTATTGATATTCGGACCATCCTCATCTTGGTTGTTTTTCAGACAACGTTTCGGCCGTTGCACTCTACGCCCTTCGTCAGGTATCATCTGGTAGATATTGGGAAGTAACGAACCGGACCCTTTATTCATCCGTTATTTCCCCACATCTACCAGATGATACCTGACGAAGGCCGTAGAGTGCAACGGCCGAAACGTTGTATGAAAAACAACCAAGATTAGGATAGTCTGAATATCAATAGAAATAATAATGATACCTCATCTCAAAAATTCAGAGATATACTGAATTCTATGATGTCTCTGACTCTTGTCTTTTCCCGGATGTACTGTGCTGTCTCGTAGTCTCTGCATGTGAGGCCCACCATAATTTTATCATGTGCACGTTGCATGGTTCTCAATTTGCGAATATGTCTCTTGGTTAGGTTCCATGTTCCATGTTTCAGCTCCTTTGACCTTTGGGAGGATGCATTGGTTAAACACCTTTCTTTTCAGGATTAATGAGATATTCTTATTTTTGAAGGTTGAGCTTGCTCTGCCAAAGGCTGACCATCTTTGTGTGATTCTTCGCTTGATTTCTTCTTCTTTTGAGGTCTCTTGAGAGAAGAGATGGGTCCATGACTTTTCCCAAAGGGCATCAGTGCAAAGTGATTGAACTCGGGTCGCTAATCTCATTGTCTCCGCACCGATCGCGCCTCTGTGTATAGAGAAGCCTTCAAATGATATATAATATTTCAAGTAAGTCAACAGATTATGACATAAGATAAAAGTCAATAGGAATGTCTTCAGGTGATATTCTCTCGGCGCTTTACAAGTGAGTTCAACGTAGACTGGGTATTTTGGAAGAAAGGTCATTTACTATAGCTTTTCATGAACAAATTCAAAAGTAATGCCAGCAAATTAAAAAAAATATGACAAGCGAATTAGAAAATACACCAAGCAAATTAAAAATACAACATGCAAATTTTAAAATACGGCAAGCAAATTTCAAAATACAACAACCATATTTACAATATGGCGAGCAGATTGAAAAATACAGCCTTCAAATTAAAAGAAGTACGACAAGTAAATTGGAAAAATTTGACCAGCGAATTGAAAAGACAAGGGAACTGAATCCATGTACATAAGTGATCACATATGTGTAGTTGGTTGTCGCAAATGTTAATCTCTCTATGTGATATAAGTTCAAACTTGTCTCTTAATAAAATGTTTAGATCTTTTTCGATACTTCCCACCAGGACTCAAGTTCCATAATCCCAAAGTACGAACCCCTACCGCCACCCAAATTAAGATTGCATTTTTTTCTCCGAAAAAGACCTAAAATATTGTCTTTATCCTTAGTCCGCATCGCGACAACGAAATCCTTTCACCTTCCTCTAACCCCTACCAGGAGATAGGGGTAGCAAAATAAATTTGACATTTCAATTCTCATTGGGTGAAAAAATTTGTTTTTGTGGTGAGTAACGAAAAAGCCCCAAGAAGCTTTGCAGTTTATAGCTAATTTTTTTCTCATCTTTTGACATCATTAGCCTCTTCAAGCCAAAGCTTACCAAACCTGACTATTGAAAGCCTCTAAAATATTACAACTGAAAAGATATATAAGATGACAAATATGCAACGTGCACATGAGAGAATCATGCTCAATCTCACATGGAGTGATCACAAGACAGCGCAATATATCAGGGGAAAAACAGGAATACGCGACATCATAAAATCAAATGGCAATGGGCTGGTGATGTTTCCAGAATGGCAGACAACCGAGGGACATCACGATGAGATCATTTGCGTAACCAAAGACGGTAGAATACAAGATGGAGAGATGAACTAGACAAGTTCAGAGAGTGTTGGCTCCGTGACGCCCATGATAGAGAGGTCTGGGGGAATACTGGGAAAGAGCTATGTCCAACGACAGATGATAAAAGACGGTTATGATGACAAGAGTGACTTTCCTCATGAGTACATCTTTTAAGTTGGGTTCACGATCACCAGACTGACCTTTCGGGAGAAAGACCATCCAGATTTCCATCAAGCAAGTCATGCATACTGCATACGTAATATGGCCGGGTTCTGTCTTGTTGAAAACAATATGTGTGCATGATGCACGGCCACAAAAAAAGAAAAGAAAAGAAAATGGAGAAAATCAAGATGATATGGACGGCAGACATAAAACTTTGCATGTAGCACATTGCATAAGCGTTTGTTAATTAGATCTGTAAGGTTTTTATTGGATCCATAGAATTATTTTGTGACTAATTGGTCGTCACATTTGAGACACACTACGTACGTACCGAAGAGCTCTGAATGCAAATAATCATCAGGTTTATGTCTGGATTGAGAGTAAAGTTTTGCTCATATTTGGATTTCGTTGTGATCTGCGTCAAAGGTTTACTAAGAGGTCATAAGTTTCGATGTCAACGGTCGTAGAAAAGCTAACAAAAAGATAAACAATACGCTCTTCTAGGTCAGCTCTGGGCAAGGTCTTGTACCTAACATTTTCACGGTCATGCCTTACTTTAAGATCAATAAAGTTACTAGTTTTCCTCCTCCATTCGAGTAAGTTGCAGCGACGAATATTTCTTAATAATTATTTATTTTGCGAAGAACTAGACAGCTTTATAATAAGAATATATCATGTAATATATAATAAGAGTTGAGTTTAATTGAATAATTATACAGCTGCTGTGAATTATTATTCAAAGAGAGCAGGCGAAAATATTGGGGAACAAATCATTTGAAATTCCAACTTATGAGAAAAGAACTCGCCATCACAATCAATTATGGAAGAACCGTATCGTCAAAATTCGAAGTCATGTAAATAAGTTCCATCGAAGATTTATGGTATGGCGTTTTCCACTGGAAAACATCTAAAAGAGAGTAAAAAAAGTGTCTAGAAACATCTAGATTCTCCAGAATCTGGATGTCATTAATAAAGCTGACGAAGTAAGGCCCCTAAAAAGTAAAGGCTTTTTTTTTTTGGAAAATGTAATAAGAACCTCTTAGACGGGGTGTAGTGGAGTAGTGATACTAATTTTCGAATCCGTAGACAAGTCAGAATGGCCAGGAGCAGTGGAACAAACAAACATAAACAGATACACAAAAAGATACAACCCTTTGCCATCTATGATGGCTACGGTGGTTCAATTATGCTATCGTAACTGATACATACGATCGGATCTTTTTTCTTGTTTGTATTGTAGTTCTTCAATTTGTGGGCCTATTATTGAGAGACATATACTCACTACCCCTAAGCTAAAAACATACACTACACTGGGATAATACCTTTCAACCACCATATTGCAAGCCAAGGGATCATAGATACGCAATAACTCGCTTATCGAAAAATAGATTAACAAAAGGCGACTGGAAATCTACTGAAAATTCTTCTTTGACTTTGTATGATCAATATGGAAGAATCGCTGTGTCATAAAACTATATTCATTTTTTTAAATCCCAAGTTGAAGCGGAGATGTTCATGAGGTCCTGGATGTCGTCTTTACTTTATAATTCCTCGACAAAAAATGTTTTTATTACTCTCGTGTCCTGCATAGAATTGGGTGCAGCATTTACTGTAGATCTCTTTTCCTGAATTTATTTTTGGTACAATCAGTGGAATTAATTGGTTTATCACTAAAATAAAGTAACAGAACGGAGAAATAAAAATAGAGGAAGGCATCAGAATTCGAACGTAGTTGAAAATAGTCTAGAAAACATAGGGTTATGTTTTTGAAAATTCTTTTTGTCTCGATATTAATCAGCATTAATTGTGTTTATGTTATCTATCTGATAGATTTATTTTTCATAAGAAGAAAGAGAATATCGAGTCAACATTCAAAAACAATGTTTGGATCTAGGGAATTCGTGCTAGATATCAACGGAATTTATTTTCTGATTATTCATCTAATGTTTATCACCAACACATCATTATCGTTGTTGTCTTTAATCTTCACACTCATGCACACACACACACACACACACACACACACACACACACAATATCAAATTCATATCATATACTCTTGTCTGAATTTTGTTCGACGGGTTGGATTTATTATTATGTACGATACGGTTGGACTAAGTTCCTCGTCTATGCGTTAATTTATTTATTAAGTTTTCGGATGTGCACCCTCTGACCAATGTCAGGTGTTTTTGGTTCTAGGATTCCACATTCTAGAACCAACAATACCCGACGAGGGCTGGAGGGTACCCATCCGCGTCTTGTGAATAAATAAACACATCGAAGACGAAAACAGTCCGACCACATCATATATAATGATTCATACAATATATGTATGTATTCAATAATACGCACCTACACATATATCTAACGTTGTTTATCAAGTCATTAAGAATCATGATCCTGTTCTAAAACTTTGTAATTAAGTGACCGATCTCAATTAGTGAAATTTATAAGAATATTTTTTTAGGTTATTGACGAAAATATATTTACGTAGCATTATTTTCTTAATTCTCATATTTAATCTACGTACGTCTATCTCTCTCTCCCTCTGTCTATATACATATGTGTGTGTGTGTGTGTGTGTGTGTGTGTGTGTGTGTGTGTGTTTCTTCTCATTACCCTTCCTATCTGAGACAAGCCAAACAGCCAGAGAGACAGGAAACAAACATCCTCTGACCCTGCCTCTCACAGACCCTTCTCATTTCAAACCAAACTTTACTCTCACCTACACGGATACAAACACCTCCCTTATGTCTCCTACTAAACAACCAAATAACACAGAAATATTCCCATTTCTTTCCTCGACCTCAAACATGTAATCAGCATTTTTTATGTGAACAGCTGCAACTATTTATAATATGTAATTATAATAAGAAAAATCGGAGATGTAACATCTGCTTTTTCTCAGTTTTTTAAAAATCTACTTTCCAATGGCCACTTTCTTCAAAACACACACACACACACACACACACATACACATACATATGTATACATATATATATATATATATATATATATATATATATATATATATATATATATATATATATATATATATATCAATCATATATATCATAGGTAACATGGGAGACCTGCAAACCCCACAACTGCTGGGTAAGAATGCACCGGAAAAGGACATAGTCAGAAAGAAAGTGTCGGTGTTCGAGTCCTCACAAAAGTCTAGATTTGAAATTCAAGCAGGCAGTCTCTTCTGAACGAGATGATTGGATCAACATAATACCCCTACCGCCTTTTTCCCCCAACTGGTTTTGCACTCGGTATTCAGCAGATCCACTGACAGCGATAACACTGTACCGAGAGCAATTATCGCTTAACAATTTGACGAGGTGTACAATTTATTGACGTATACAAATTACCATGAAGGTCAAAATAAAATGAGATTATGAAATAAAACAATATAAATTCCGCAAACACACTTATTTTTATTTATTTATGCTAAAAACGTTTCATCAAATTTAAGGGATATCTTGCTGTTTAAACACTAAACAGGTTTCGGTCAACTGATTTTCACATCGTAGTTCAGCGTCATTTCTAAACTTGACCGTTTGGGATTTCATTATATATATATATATATATATATATATATATATATATATATATATTGTGTCATCCACAGAGAGCTGTTTCGTTGTATTACAACTTTTCAGTGTGGCTATAGACTATCCGTTATCCCATACAGTACCACGAGGCAGGATTGAAACCTTCGCTTCAGAGACTTCAGATGCGCTAAGGAACTGGACGGTCAGTAGGGCCGAATTTATGCGATATATTTATTTAGTTTAAATTCCTCGTCCACCAGAGTGCTCTACTCCTATGGAAGTACTTTTCTGGTGATCATTTAATTTTTGACTATTTACTCCTATCTTCATCTTTATTTTTAGTTGCTTAAAAAAAAAAAAATCAGAAATTAAGATGAAGTTAATTATTCATCTATTTCGAATCATTCCATTCTTCAGTGGGTAAATCTAATCCCTGAAAAATGGATCGTTGAAAAGTATGATAAAAAAACCCAGCAATAATTGATGAAGAGAAGTGAAACTAAAAGGAAATGTGTTACATCATGGATCGTTTTCAGCTATTTATGGATTATTGCAGTTAATTTGATCAATTCTAAATTCTAAAACATCTCTTTGAACCGCAAGATATCCCATTTAAATTTCGGGCGTAAGTTATATAGATGGTAATAAATGTCTTTAAAAATAGATTTCACAAACAAACATTTTTATTTACGTTTAATAAAGTTAATATACATCAAATTCAAGTTTCAAGTGTACGATATACAAATAATAGCAAAGATCTTTTAAATGGATTTCACAAACACTTTTATTTACACACAAAAAAAAAATTAATATACATAAAATTTAAGATCCAGGTGTAAGATATAGATAAAGGTTTATTGAAAATTCACGAACGAACAATTTTATTTTAACTGGAAAAACTAAGACTTAAACTTTAGTTATAGGTGTAAGCCACGGATAATAATAAAGGTAAAAATCAAACAACAAAAAAATTATTTTCTGTACTCAAAAGAGCTGAAAAGTCTGAAAGTAAAGTTGATTTATATCAGCGTTACTTTCAAGACTTTTTATCTTCAACTTCTAAGATGTAAATAAATAAATTAAAAATGGTACGAAGATATTTTTTCCTAACATCGAAAACATTTATCTAAATTCTCCATTCATTTTTTTTACGAATAGAGTAAATATTTATCAACAATATAAATAATTCTTCACAAGTTTTCAACGTTTTTCTCATAACGTTTTTTTGTAAAAGGTTCGAGAAGTACATAAATAGCCGAAAATTGAAAGATCTCGGTAAATAATTCATCTCGGTAAATTGTATCTCGATAAATTATACATATACATACACAAACACACACACACACACACACACACACGCACATATATATATATATATATATATATATATATATATATATATATATATATATATCGATAAATGTCGGTAAAGTGCTGTCAGTAACTTGTCGGTGAATCGTTGTCGATAAATACTCCACGACTTGTACTACGCTTTGTGTAGATATATATAAATATTTATATATATATATATATATATATATATATATATATATATATATATTCATATTCACATATATCTTCATATACATATATATATATATATATATCTATATATATATATATATGTATGTGTATATATATATATGTATATATATATATATATATATATATATATATATATATATATATATATATATATATATATATATATATATATATATATATGTATATATCGATAAATGTCGGTAATGTGCTGTCAGTAACTTGTCGGTGAATCGTTGTCGGTGAATCGTTGTCGGTAAATACTCCACGACTTGTACTAAGCTTTGTACATATATATATATATATATATATATATATATATATATATATATATATATATATATATATATATATAGAGAGAGAGAGAGAGAGAGAGAGAGAGAGAGAGAAAGAGAGAGAGGAGTACGTTTTGGAAAATAGAGACATTCCAGATCTGGATAATGGAAGATGTCGGTGGAGTTGACGAACTAGTGAAACTTTAGACGCGTTCCTTATGTGGTATCAAATTTAAAAATGTGAACAAACAAGCCATCAATCAAATAAACAAACAAAGACTGAGGTTGTTCGGTACGATTTTCCGATCATCATCTTGCCTCACATGAAATAAAACACACGCTTCACAAAATGAGAAAACAATTGCAAGTGAATTCACATAAACTCCTAATGATGAAAATGTCTTCCAAACAACAATAACACTGACAGACGTGCGGAATCTTCAGTGCTGACCATGTAAAAAAATGAGTGGAAATTGTAACAAATTCACTTCGAAGGAATGAAGTGGATACTTATTAAGGCAGGTCTAGTCTGACCCCAAAGTCAGGATATTAAGGATCGTGCTTGTCAGCCATGCTCTACGGCTGGAATAAACTACGCTTTCGTTTTTCAAGACTGAAATAGAGGAAGAGTCTGGGGCGGCGGATCTGCGTCCGACTTTGTAGAGGATGTAAAGATATAAAAAAAATTATCAGAAGGAAAGCGGCGATTAAATCAATGAGAAGATGTAAAGCATACAGAAATTTTTACGACGCAGAGAAGGAGAGAGAAAGTCCGGATATTGGGGGTGGTGGGTGGAGGGAGGGAGAGATAGGAGGTGTAGAGAAAACAGAAAAAAACCTAAGAAAAGAGATTTGATGCTCATGTTGATCAAAACTGGTGAATTTTGGACAAGGAAGGAGGGAGTAGCTGGAAGGGTGCGGGGGCTGGGAAAGAGAATACGACCCGGAAGTAAATTGTGATGAAGAAGAAGAAAAAAAGGAGGTTAATTGCATTTTATTCTCTGACTTTGGTGCCTGAATGGTGATGTCTGAACATCTCGGTTGTGTGACGTTTACTTGATTGAATTCATGGTCTGCATCCATCTTGGTTTGGCGTCAGCAGCGAGCGTAAAAGGGCGGGGTTTTGAGGGGGTTAGCAGTTTTGAGATGAAGGAGTGAGAGACGGAGACATGAGGGGTGAATCTGTAGATAGATAGATAGATAGATAGACAAGAACAGACTGAAGTGAATACCATTCGAAAATTCTAGTTTTAATTTGGACATCAACCACTGGCGCCAGAAAGAAATGATGCAACTACCTCGGCCACCAATCAGGCCCAAGTATACCTACAAGATATTTTTAGATTGAAAATAAAGCCAGAAAAAGGAAATTGAGACCATGATAATACATGGAACAGGAAAGAGAAGGAAGAAAGAAGGAAAGATAATAGAAAAGGCATGAACCTGTGGCTGCTACAGGGACAAACTCTACTCCAACTTCTATTCCGAGTGAAGATGATTTCGGCAACTTTTCTATCGTAGGATACATCAATATGATGAATGGAAAAAAAATTATAAAGATGGATCCCCAGAGATCACGTAAGAAACCGAGGCCGACAGAACACAAGATGGAGAGATGAACTTGCCAGATTCAGGAAATACTGGCTTCGCGATGCCCATGATAGAGAATTGTGGCGAATCCTGGGGAAGGTCTATGTCCAACGACGGACGTTAAAAGACTGATGATGATGATGCTGATATTTTTTAGGATAAATGTATATATTCATAAGAATAAGAATCAGCCATATCTGTCGGATACATTTAGATATGAAAGACTAGTCAGTTTAGCTCATTTGATACATCAATAGCCTACCAGTTTGGTGGTTGTGATTTCAGTAGAGGAATGCTAATTTCGATTCCTCAAATTTTGTGAGCGTTGTACTTGTTACGGTAGAAAAACGAAGTCAACACCAGGTTTTGATAGCGGAATGGTATGAAAAGAAGATGGTAAGTTTACATCAAGTAAGTTCTGGTTGTAATGTGGTATTAGTCTTCGCTTGATGTAAACTTGCCATCATTTTCTGTCAACATTCTCCGCCAGGAACTCTGAAGAAGTCCAGAGTTCCGAAACGTTAACTACCATCAAAGAATTTGAGATGTACTAATCAGCCTCAAGCCTTTTTTCCCCCAAAATGTCAAATTTCTTCACGTCATCTTGGTGGATATCCATTTTTCTAACACACACACTCATGCAAACGCACGTGTACACACACACACACACACACACATATATATATATATATATATATCTCAAATCAACCGAGTAAGAGAAAGGAGATATAAAGGAGAAAGGTAGAGACAAACACATATAGAAAGAGAAGAAATTATGTTCCTTCCGATAACATTTACCATCGGCAAGGACCTGTGATCATGATGTTATCAGGGGTAATTCTAGTAGCGCTCGCACAGTCACGCCCTGTCGCGTTGCACGTCGAGAAGTGTCGAATTGTCCAGACAGGAGGGGAAAATTAACTGGGCCACTAAAAAATACGATGACTTAACATTATAGGATGGTGTATACTACACCAGCTCAAACACACACACACACACACACACACATATATATATATATATATATATATATATATATATATATATATATATATATATATATATATATATATATATATATATCGTTCATTCTTGGTCTACTCGTTTCATTCAACGCAACAGTTACGTATCAAGAAATGGATATGTATGACCTGACGGAATGATTATGAATTTCGTTATACTATATAGAAACATTTACTTGGAATGATCTTCCGTCTTCATACGGTTAATGTCTCAATTAGCCCAGCAAATGTAAATAGGATAAACAATCGTAGAAAATGGGGCTATTACAGGGATTGAACCTGTGGCCAATAGGTAGTTGTTTTAAAGAAGCGATGCCGTCACCATTGAGCTAAACAGCCGCTGGTAATGCAAAGGCCCAAAGCAGTTATTTAGCTCAATGGTGAGAACTCTTCAGCTTAATACTTAACTGATGCGTTGAAAGAAACAAATAGACCGAGAGCAAACGAGATGAGAATTTTGGATGAAAACAGTTTGGGCCTTTATATATATATATATATATATATATATATATATATATATATATATATATATATATATATATATATATTGGATTGAAATGACTATTCAGTAGACCTTACGTACAAGTGAGACTTCTTAGTTTATTTTGACATTTCGCAAATTCACCCAGGCTTCTTCAGAAAAAGTGATGGAGATACAATAAATTGTCTGATCTATACACTTGATGACTGGTTGTGGGCGGGTTTAATGATTCATAATTCAAATAAGTGGATATTAAGTGTTTTGAATCGTAGAAGTTCGGGTGATGCATCTTGAAAGCGGGCTGTTTCATTTTCAAGTGTTTAATGAATCTATCGACGTCCGTATCTTTGGTAACTATTTAAAACACTTAACATCCACAAAATCCGTCCACAACCAGACATGGACTCTATATAACAGACAATTTCTCGTATCTACTTCAATTGTTTTCAAGGTGTCAGGATAAACTGGCGAAATGTCAAAATGAACAAAGAAATCTCATTTGCACACAAGATATTCTGGATTGTCATTTCATTCTAACATTGTCGGATGAATTCTAAACGGAAGTGAAACTCGAGAAAAATTATCCACTCATGATGGCTCACAAGTCAGTACATATTGATGGTAAAAGTTCTAAGTAGAAAAAAAGAGAAATGTTTTAATCTTCACAAGCCGTGGAACACACACTAAATAATTGTAACGAAGAAATTAAAAAAAAAAAAAGAAGTAAGGTACACATCACAGACCCGCAATTCTTATTCTTGGAAGAAATCATAATGAATTCATTTCCTAATTCAAAAGTGATATCAAAATTAATGCGAAGTCAAATAAATTCTACTCTTAGTGGTCGTCTCTCGTATCTGATGCTACAGGGTCCGGTTGACAATATTTCTCCCATTAGAGACGTACGGTACTTGGTAAATCATAAATATGTTTGTTTCCTTGGGAAGCTCCACTCCTTCGATACAAAGTAAAATGAAAATAAGAAAATGGGGAAAGCTTCGAAAGAATCGACCGAGACAGCATAAAAAAGGTATTTACTCAAGAAAAATTTGCAATGCAAAATCGTTTCTAGAAATGTTTTTAAAATCAACTGTCTGGGAAAGAGATAAAGGAATTCAAAGACGTCGTTCAAAAAGACGTTATTTGACTATAAAGAATTTTTCTTTAAGTCCAGAGTAAATGAGACTTAATTGCTGCATAATATCAATCTGAAATGCCCCCAGAAAAATACTTGATGAATTCTCAGAAAATGTTGAAAATGCTATAGTTTTGAGCAGACAGCGGTTTATCAGATATCTGAAATAATTTTGTTTCCATTTTGACTGTACATTAGTCATTGATGGTTTTACAAGGAATATTATCATCAACCTTTAGCGTCCGTCGAAGACATAGATCTTCCCCAAGATTGGACAGATATCTCTATCATGGGCATCGAGGAGCCAATATGTTCTGAACTTGTCTAGTTCGTTACGCCATCTTATATTTTGTCGGTTGCATTTTCACAAATGAGTCAGGATGTCTAGCGATTGTCTGAAATTCTTACAACACGGACAGCTCATCGCCATTTGTGTTTTCGAAAGGTTTATAAGATATCTCTGGCCCTATTGGTCTGACTGGCTAGCTCGGTGACTATGTGTTTATCACGCATACAGGCAGCACTAACGAAGATAGAATGCTTAAGATTTAGATATCTACTCCTTAGTATGTCCGGAAAAAAACTTTTTCTTACCCCCGCCCCACTAAAATCATTTTAGTTGAGCGTTCAAATTGCAATGTAAGTTAATGCTAAATGTGTACCTTAGTTTGTGTTCTGCAGTGTTTTTTTTTCGGATTCAAACTTTTTTAGTGATCACAATAAGAGAGAAATAATTCATTCATTTATCACTCCTCATTTCCATTTTTTAATTGATTAATGCTGCCAGAAGACGTCGGGTACGTGACAGTTTCTATTAAGTGATTAACTAGATTAACCTCTCCCTTTTGTTGATTAAGCAACGAGCTTAAGATTGGTTACTGGACGAGTCAGGGAAAAAGTATGAGTCATTGTTATTAGCTTTTTTACATGAACTGAAGCCAGCGAATATTTGAATAAGACCTGACAAATGAGAACACACTGTAATCAAGCTCTAGAGTGTTCATATTTTCGGGCTAGAAATTAGTTTACGCCTGCTGTGTTGGTAACGCTTTTTTCTCTCCAAACTTTGTTGGTTGTTAAACTGTCGAGAAACTATAATGCAAATCGAGTTAATTTTTTCAATTGCTTCTTTCTTAATTCTAGATGTACACTTGGCATCAGTTGATGCAAAAGTTTAGCTACTGCGTAATAAGTTATTGCATTAATAAGATCTTGAGTCTGCATTCACAAATGATAACACCCATATGCAAGAACGAGCGCACACCCACCCTGACTCACTTACATACACACAAATATATATATATATATATATATATATATATATATATATATATGTATACATACATACGTATATATATATATATATATATATATATATATATATATATATATGTGTGTGTGTGTGTGTGTGTGTGTGTAAGTAAACGGGGAATATCTAGAGAGGTTCAACTGTTTAAAATGGTTTATTCCAAACTTATAGAAGCACTTATTTAGCAGCGTTTCGACAATATTATATTATCAAGCACTAAACATTATTCTAACTCTAATATAACTATTAACTTTTATAGTTGACTGATAATTGAAATTCAAGCGTTAAAGCGACAGAAATGAATTAGTAAATGTATAGCAAATATTTCAAGACTAACAATAATATTACAATATAATCTCTCTTTATAATTCATAAAAAAAAGCATATTCTTTGTTGCAGGTTCCATCTGAGACAAGAATATTTCTCTATTGTTAAGAATATAATTTACTCTATGCTCATCTTGCAAATATAATCCTCAGAAGGGTTTTGATGCTATAAATCAATTATACAGTTATTAAACCTTATTCACTCATGCATATCACATTTCATGTCTTGTATTGTCTTGTCTTATTGCCGGGTGTACACGTGCATAAGCTGAGATTCTAAGACCAGGTTTTCGGGTCAAATATTAGGATGTTGATCTATATGTACTTAATGGTTTTATTGATCTGAGGAAGGGATAGGTGAAACACTTAGCTCCAAACATGAGAACTCTTGATCACTTTCCCTGATGAAATATGGGGTCCGCCAGGAGAGTATCCAGTCATTTAATTTTTACGAAGATTAGCCCACCAATAACAATGGCACCTTAGTCCCCCTTCTAAATACATACCATGTGACCTCATACATTTATTCAAGTGTGCCCTCAAATTTTAGTGCACAGACCCTTTTCAGGGTTGCAATCAACTGCCTCGAAGCGTCCTCTTTAATCTCGTCCACGATCTGAAATCTCTTCCCTTCCAACAGCAAAAATCACTGGGAACCAAATCTATAGTGGGCTGACAGACATGAGTAATGCAGTCCTTTCCCCAAAAATCTGCACTAGACGTGAAGAATGTGAATCGAGGATGCGATGGCAACAAGTTTACTCAATGGCATCTCAATGGGAGAGTTCACGCATTCAAGATCAACTCTGCTTGATTGTCAAGTTATATCAAAGTTGCGTAACCAGTTCCTGAGATATTCAAAATGGTAGCTTGTTTTCCGGACAAAACATATATCAGTTATACTAGTCTGTGCAGGAGAAACTTACTAAGTTAAGGTAGATTAACTGCTCTACATTCTTTCAGTAGGCTCTATGGAAATCTTTCATGCCAGCTTGCCAAATCTTATATGGTTTGAGAGCAGATACAGAAATAAAGGAAAAGAATTAAACTCCTTTCGATATTTTCACACATAAATTTACAATAAACTCACATCAACATCTTATAATTGTTTAAACCAGTAAACAGAAGCCACCAGCTGTTTAGAGTTGGCATTGTTGCGAAGGCAGACTTTATGTCTCACCGAAGTAAGCGCAAGGTAGCCAAATATTCACTATGTTACAGTTTGATAGCACAGGATTATGTAAACGATAGATTTTAATGAGAATGTGTTTTATGAATGATAAGATAGAGTTGCCATATGTCCGGATTTTAGCGGTTGGTCCAAGGTTACGTAAGATATATTTTGTCAGCATTTGTTGTTTGTTTCCAAGGGTGGGGAACATTTTCACGTTTAAAGGCAACATTTAAATTTATTGACTATTAATAAGGCCACACTTCAGAACCTTTTAGTACAGATTCTAATCTGCGGTAAAATCTTAAGTTCAGAACATTTGATTAATAACCATGTCCTGATTTAATTAGTATATACTACTTAGGAGAAATGAAAAACTTTACTTTTAATGACTTTTTTAGTTGCTTTTGGCGAGAAAGCATTGGGATATCAAGGGCGTAGGAGACCTCTAGTGATGGTCTACAAGGCCACATGCAACTTTAAGGTGCTGGTTCCCAACCCCTGGTTTACACTAAAAAGAAACAACAAACTCTGGAGGATATTACTCATTACTTGGCACGAAAACAAAGTTAAACTGATACACGGGATCGACTAATGCACTAGTATATACAGTAAAACCTTTACCATGACAAAATAAAAGATTTGCGATCGGAAGTCCTAAGAACTTTCATAATGAAACCGGAGGTGCAAACATGCTGACATCATTATTCGCAACTTTGGACTGCAACTGCGGATTAGAATCAGATTAGGAACAGAAAAAAATACCCGAAGGAGACAAAAACGCTGATGCAAATTCCGGTTAAATGACATTATGTCATGATATTTACTAAGCTAAGCTTAGTTCAATACCAAATGTAGAATGATGGCGCCAATGGGGAGGGCTATAGGAGAGAAGTATTTGATTACCTCCGTTAAGAAGCAAGCTTTACTTGGTTTAGCTCTGGGTGGAATAGTTGTTGGGAGATTTCGTAACGCCGATCTTCCAAGTGGGTAGATCCTAGTTTTCACCTGGTCTCGAACACCGACGTCTGGCGTTAATGCGTCGTACTCAACTCCCTCAGCCACAAAGTACGACCGAATATATATCTACTAACGTGTTAAAAATTTCTATCTAAATCTACAAAGTTCATAATGTTGCTTTCATTTTAACATGGCAGAAAGTCGTAGAATTCACTTGGACTCCGCCCACCAGAGAGCATTTTCAAATTGCCCCTAAAGAAGAAAGGCGGTCTTTGATACCATAACTGTCACAGAAAATTTTGTTTAGAAATGCCTCAAGATGCATTTTATTTTATTTGGGAGTCAGGATAAGTTTTACAGACTGCCTGCGTTTGGTGAAAAAAAAAAAAAGAAAAGAAAACTAGTTGGATTAGTCAAAGCACCCCCCCCAAACCCTAAAAGGGATAGGGTCTAGGATATACTCTAATATCTGCGTCTAAGTCTGAGGAATACAGACAGTCTTTTGTATTTTTGCATCCATATTCTATGAAATAAATATCAACAGACATCGCCCCCCATTGCACTAAAAGATTAGGGTCATGGGTACATCTTGATATTTACGAAAGAGACCAAAGGACTCGTGTGATATTTAGCACTTGCCCACATGAAAAAAGGCTTTGTGTCATTACAAAATGACTATTGTCATTGACTAGATTACTTAGCATTCATCCGAGCTGTCTAAAAGCATGTATAATGTTTCTTGGTATGGGGATCGTATTGAGAGGTTTAGGGTCAGGAGTATATCATAATAATAAATAATAGAATCTCAAGAAGCTAGCTTTCTTAGGGGTAGAAGCATAACTACTCACATAAAGCTATATGATGCTGCATTTTACATTTTGCAAGTATGCAAAACAGATACCACCGATAAATAAAACTGTTCCAGGTACTTGATCACTTCGTTGGGGCATAGACTAGAAGGTTGCAGGCGTGCATCGCTGATGATACACAAGACATACAAGCTGAAATGCAGTTCTCTAAATCGTCAGTTTTGCACAGGAACCAAGTCGAAAAATCTCGAAATTGCCACATCTTTAGTAGAACGAGGTTAAAAGCACGTTTTAATGCTGATCTCATAGAGGGTGGGATCCAGTGGACTTCGTTCAAATGGGTAATCTCATACGTGTTTAAAGAATAGATTGTCTGCGTTGAGCATATCCGTTGTAAAGCCCACCGAAGAAGAAAACATGACTAACATCTCGCTTTGAATACAGTCGATTCTTATAATTTTATTTCAGAACAGTCAGTATCAGAAAGCTTGGCACAGAAAAGAGTAACGGATTACAAGAGGCCACATATATTCTTCTTCCTCTTCTCCCTTCTTTTTTTGTTGTTGTTCTTCATCTTGTATTTTTCTCTCTTTATGATTCTGTTATGTATTCTGATATATATACACACACACACACACACACACACACATATATATATATATATATATATATATATATATATATATATATATATATATATATACATATATATATATATATATATATATATATATATATACATATATATATATATATATATATATATATATATATATATATATATATACATATATAGTCTAGACAGCTTTAAACACTAAACATTTTCAATTTTGTTTTTTTTTGTCATTTCAGTCACTCATTTCCCAATATCTATTAATGAAATTTATGTAATTTTCTTCAGGAATTTTTTTTTACGTGTACTTAGTGTATTATATAATAAATGTAAATTTTCTCTTGCTGGGATAATCAGCTGTTTCTCATATAACTCCTTCAGGGATTTTAATATATATATATATATATATATATATATATATATATATATATATATATATATATATATATATATATATATATATATATGATAGCTTGGCTCAGCGAACGAAGATTTGTTGGAAGGGTTTACCACAGTAATAAAGATATATAGACACCGGGACCTGTGTGAGGAATACCCCTCGAGCCTGAGCAAAGGAGTTTTTAGGTAATGTGCAACTTGCCCAGGGTCGATCCCATCCTTTAGATCAAGACTTTGTATCCTACCTAAAGTCCATTGAGGTGGACCGAATAGGAGCAAAGTCCTTAGGTCGTAGGTTTGACAAGAATGTCCTCCTCCTGGCAGATACGAGATTGCTATGGGGGCCTGCCGCCCCTTTTGTGGGAGTATTCCGACTGCAAGGCTGACCTGTGGATTAAATCACAGGACGGGAATATTAGTTGATAGATGCCAAGCTGGCCGTAGAGTTCTTCAGTCCCTTTGAATGAAGATCAGGGCAGTACGACTGTCTGCAAATTTAAGCACAGATCCTGGACACTCCAACAATAGCAGATGTGCGCTGGTTTATAGGGTCTGCTACCCCCTTGGAGTGTTTCGCAATCCAGCTCTGTCACAATTGCAAAAACAAAGACTCGCGTTTGTTTAATAACTTTTACCTTAGTGTAAGTCCTGACAACCTACCCACAACCAGCTGTTTGAAGCCACTGATACATCCTATTCCTCACACACCTGTCATTAGGCAAAAATATATATTCACCTGCATTGTACCACCTCCCAGCTGACATTGAACACATTCCACTCCATCGACTGACAAACAAATTTTCTTAGACAGAATTATATTAATATATATATCAATGTTTTGGAATCAGGTAACTGATTAGTGAAATAGACTTCAAAATCTCATTCTAATCCTCTTTAAAAAAAAACAAACGCTCCGTCTTGACAATAGGAAGGAAGATGTGTACAAAATGTGTTCAGGGTCGACATTAAATATCGTTCGATGCTGAAAATATCTACTTCTGCCGGTAAGACATATCAGAGGTTGGAGTGATCGAAGTCGTCACGGAGGGCCTTTGTCCGGCAGTCGACTTATAATGGCTGGTGATACATACATATATATATATATATATATATATATATATATATATATATATATATATATATATATATATATATATATATATATATATATCAGCGTAGCTCATTCTGTTGCAAGTCAAATAAAGCGTTGTATAATGTATTGTACCAATCTTCCAATTAGTTAGAATCTGATCCGTCTACCTTCACAATCAGAATTCCTGTTTTTTTTTTTTTAAATCTCTGCTATCAACCTGTACTGGCACCAATGAGAAATAATCTTATCCACCAAGCAGGCTATGTATTACTAAGCTCAGCTTAACCTGGCCCAGGGTCACTAATGTGAGGCGTCTAGCGAAGATTTAACTCATTACAGTAGCGGTCCGACAGACTAGTTTACTAACTCATACTTTGGGGCGAGGCACCTGGCAGTAAATAATTATCTCATGTGTTTTGCCGAGTATTGCTCTTTTTGGTTGAGCATCAATTATGCTTCTTTATTGATCGTCCCTCCAATTGCTCCGATAGGTAAAAATGGATGGTGTATTTATTGTTATTGTCAAACCCCAAAACTTGAGTTATAGTTAAACTCCAAAACTGGACTTGACGAAATCAAGGAGGACAATCCTCACCAAAATTGGGGTAAAATCTACATTCAAAGTTATAGTAATCATCTTCATAGAGTTTGGAGCAGCGTTTGGCACTGCCAAAGCCAGTCTTGTTTGTCATTGTAATTAAAAATTAAAAAAAAATCATTAAAAAGATTTTCTGAAAACCGAGATTTCAGGAATCACCAAGCAGGAGATTATATTAGGGAGCAAAAAGGTGTCAGGGATATCAAAGAAACTATCAGTAAAGTTAAATGACAACATACAGGCCATGTTGTAAGAATATCGGTCAACCACTGGACATCGCAAATCACAACTAGTAATTCTTGATTTTATGAAATAGCGTGATGATATGAAGAGGTTTGTAATATTTTTGCACCATGACACTCGGAACCAAAACAAAACAAAAAACAAACAAAACAAAAAACAAACAAAACAAAAAACAAACAAACAAACAATCAAACAAAAACAAAACACAACAAAAAGCAAAACAAAACGTGCAGACCTATGTTCAACCACAGAATTAGAATTTACAGATAGAAAATGTACCCCCCGAGTATCTTTTTCTGTTTCGACCGAACTTGCAAGACCTCAGTTGTAAAACGAAATAATCAAGTCTCAAAATACATTTTTTGAATAAAACCAAGTTTTTTTAAAGTCAATTCCTTTCTGCAAGATTTTATTTTACGAACACACCCAAAACTCGAAAGCACTCAGAGAGTCCATACCTCTGCCAACACCATATTCAGGAGGAGTAATCGGGCATAGATCTGCCTCCAAATTCGATCTGCCCTTCCGTATCCTATTGCCTACATTTTCATTGAAATTCATTGAGAACTTTTGGAGATATCGTGTGGATAAAATTATATTTTGGTAATATGTGGTTTGGACATTCGACAAATGGAAAGTAATTGTGGAAAAATATCACTCAATCAGATTGGATTCCCCCAATTTCAACCACCTCTTCCTTGCCCCTTTCTCACCACCAAATTTCATTGAAATGCTAATCTTTTATCTTCAAAGATCTAAAAAATATGCATTCTACCCATCTTTGAATTTGAAACTATACAATTGCATATCCTCAGATTTCCAGAGAATAATTTTGTTCTAGGATTGGCATTGAGATATCTCTTCATTTGTCCCCGAAGCAGCTGGCGAGATACCTTGTCTTTGTTCCAAGAACAGCAGACGAGAATTCTCATGAGAAATTTCTTTACTTTTGAGTGGATGAGAATTTCTTTTTTGACAGGGGCCAGCTAATGACATATCTCCCGATGAATGTCTTTGTTCCTGGAGTTGGCTGACAGGATATCTCTCCAAAATTTCACTGATCCTAGAGTGGCTATCTATTGAGAATTTTATACGTTCCAGGAGCGGATGACGGGGTAGCTTATAATGAGGGTAGTGAAAGCTTACGAGATATTTAGTCGTTATAACGTTACATGAAAATATTTTAGTCCCGAGCGATTAAACGGTAAAAACTCTCACACTTTTCCGATACGATCTATACTCAATAATTTATAGATTGGATTAAAAACGAGGTTTCTTGTTGGTCTGGTAGATGGATATAAAATTTGTTCTAAATCCATCATCATCATCACTATCATCAATCTCTAAAGTCCGTTGTTGGACATAGTTTTTTTCCCCAATTCTATTCTGTGCAAGACATGGGATGTGGTGGATATTGCATTACCCTACTGACTCATGACATTTCGGTAGGGGTAGACTTATCTTAGTCTGGCAGATCAGTCTTGGTCTCTTCGACAATTTAATAGAGCATACACGGAACTGTCCTTGATTTCTTCACTGCATATAAGCTTTTTGATTTCTCCTGCTAAAAAGCAGTTTTTTAAGAACTTCCAAAATGACACCTGTTTCCTTTGAATGTCCAACTCCAAATAGATAACATATGAATAAACAAATAATCACATTTTGATGAAACCCGTAAAAAATTGTGAGGCTTCCATTTACACCGATTCTGAGATTCCATATCGTTATAATTTATAAGGGTTAAAACTAATGCATTTGGGTTTAATTTCTCGATTGAAATGCTGAACTTTCAAAATACCGAACTATTTTTTTTTTGACTCGACTCTGCACATGCAAGTAAAGGATTTGGTGACAATGAATTCACTTTTTAAAAAAAACCAAAATCTAAAGTCAAGACAATTTAGTTGTAAATAACTCCTTTTCTGAAACCCAAGACGCTACTTGCGTACATTTTAGTCGCTTACATTCTCTCTAATTCTACTCGTCACTCGCCCGCCTTTGTTGCTGTACTCAAGTGTCACGTTGATAACATTCTCTCGATTGATGTACAAAAAAAAAAATCAACAACAAACAAGATGAAAAGAAACAAGAAAAGAGACGAAAAAAGTAAAAGGAGAAATGGAAAAAAAGAGCGACAGGAACAAGGGTGCATTTGCTAAGGCTTCTTCTTTTGAGATAGTGTTAAAAAGAGCTGAACCGATGGAGTTATCTGATAATGAGGGAAACTTCAGAATAATTCCACGTTGGAATGTTGGCTATTCGCCCACGAAGGAGTCAACATAGCCATAGAAATTAGAACCGAGGCTGCTGATGGTCATGTTGAGGGAACACACCACTCACTCAATTTGAAAAAAAAAAGTATCTTTAGGACGTCGTTTCATTTTCATAATTAATTAATTTTCAAATTTGCTGACGGACTATTCGGGTTTACACGTTTTAGCCCTTGGGAATATGAATTAAATCTGCATTTACCTGTCAGAAATTTCATCGCATGTCAGATCCAATTAGAATTAATTTATGATAAACGTCTCATAATATCATGTCTTATATTTAAGGAATGCACAGCTGTGTTAAAGTTATAACTTGTGGTACCAGCAGTTTTAGTTCAATGGTTAAAACTTTGAAGTAATGAGCGAAAGGCAGGGCCGTGCAGAGGGTGGACCAGTGGGGCCATTTGGTTCGGGCCACCAGACACCCCGTTCATTATTTCGGATTATTCACTCGAGTGGCGAAGGAAATAAATACATGGATTTTAAATTATAAAACAATTTTACCCCCTCCGTCTGGAAATGAATCACTGTCATCGTTACAACATTTTTATTACAATATTCCCACTGCGTATATAATTCCTCTCTGAACCAACCCGACTCTTCGGACAGTGATCAAAGAGGTCGACACGCGATTGAAGTTGTCCGTTTCAAACGGAGACGGATTTTGGAAAAAAAAAGATGTAATTCTTTTTAAATAAGAAAATTTAATCATATATTTACTTACACTCATTCTCTCTTTCACTTTCACACACACTCTCTTCCGTATCTCATTCCAAAACAAACTTATGAATAATAATAATAATAATAATAATAATAATAATAATAATAATAATAATAATAATGATGATGATGATGATGATGATGATGATGATAATAATAATAAAAAAAAAAAAAAAAACGAGAATCGACAGAACACAGACAAACAGCGAGTGCCGCCTGTGCGGTGAAAGGGATGAGATCGTAAACCACATTACTAGTGAATGTAATCAACTAGCCCAGGAGGAATATAAACTCAGACACAATACTGATACAACAGTGATACACTTGGAACTGAGTAAACGAATGGGATTTAACGTGGTACCAGCACGAACCGGAGACAGCCCTGGAGAATGGAAACCACAAATTATTTTGGGACTTTGCCATTCAAACGTACCACCTCATCCAAGCGAGAGGACCAGTCCTGGTAATCGTAGATAAGAAGAGGAAAACCTGCCAAATAATAGACGTGGCCGTACCTGCAGACCATAGAGTAAAGAGGTAAGAGAGAGAAAAAATACCAGGATCTGGCAAGAGAATTGAAGAGGGTGTGGAAGATGAAAGTCAGGGTAGTACCAATAATGATAGGTGCACTCAGAACTGTACCAAAAACACTGAAGGCGAGATTGGAGGAACTCGGGATGAAAGGAAGGATTGAGACTGAATAGACTACAGCACTGCTAGGAACCGCAAGAATACCGATAAAAGTGCTAGAAATATAAGTTGTACGATCCCAGCTGTTAGCAGCGGTCTAACAGAGAAGGAGGGAGAAAAAACACCCAAATGGTAGTGGAGGTACGAACCATAGCACCGTTGTGATAAGTGAATGAGAGAGCAGATATGGGTCGAAGGCCTGAGGGGACTTACTATCACTCAGCCTTCAGCAATGACCATCGGGCAACTGGTGTGAAAATGTGAACCACAATATTGCTGTAGACGATGAGAGTGTGGAGAGGAGGACTGGAGACTTTAGGAGACTTGCTGTCACTCAACATCCAGCGCTAACCACCAGGCAATTGGTGTGAAATTGCTAATAATAATAATAATAATAATAGTGTGAGAAAAGAAGGCCTGCCAAATAGTAGACGTTGCTGTACCTGCAGACCATAGAGTAAAAAAGAAGGAGGGTGAAAAAAGGAAAAATACCAGGACCTAGCAAGGGAGTTAAGGAAAATGTGGAACATGAAAACCAGGGTAGTACCGGTCATAGTGGGAGCACTAGGAACTGTCCCCAAAACGCTGAGGGAGAGACTGGAGGAGATTGGGATTAGGGGGAGGATAGAGACCGTACAGACCACAGCACTACTTGGAACTGCACGGATACTGAGGAAGGTGCTAGAGATATAAGTACTGCAACGAATAGTAGCTCTGTCATGATATGCGAAAGAGGGAGGAGACGTTAGCTGAGGACCTGAGGAGACTTATTGTCACTCAGCCTTCAGCGATAACCACTGGGCAACCGGTGTGAAACTGTAAATCGTAGAATTACTGCGACCTATGAGGACTAGGAGAGGAGGGCTGGAGACTTGAGGAGACTTGCTGTCACTCAAACTCCAGCGGTTACCACCAGGCAACTGGTGTGAGATTCCTAATGATAATAATAATAATAATAATAATAATAATAATAATAATAATAATAATAAGAAGAAGAAGAAGAAGAAGATGAAGAAGAAGAAGAAGAAGAAGAAGGAGAAAGGGAAGGATTTTTTACAAGCAATATTTTTGTAATGAAGGTTGGAGGAGTTTAAAAGAAAGGAAAGAATACCTATTGTTAATGTCGAGAAATATTTGAGAGATACAAAAGAAACAAAAGAATTGGTTTGCTAGCGCTGAAGGAGTAAAGGTGTGCCTTGACAGAAATGGATAGGTCGACGTTCGTCAGTAATCATGCCTTGGTATATAAAGAGTAAATGATTGTATTTCAGTTCCCCATTGATACGGCCTGTATACGTAATACATTCTTACCTTCATACATAGATAATCAACTGGAAATCTTAACAAAACTCTTTTGACAATTTTGATGACAGTTTTTGTTGACAGTATCTGATAATTTTTTTAGAGTTAAGAGCACCAAATGTTGCCCGTATGAATAAATGGATCAAATTTTTTTGAGAAATTCTATGGCTACAACACTAAGTATTAATGACATTATTATTATTATTTTATTCCGATCTAAAAGACGAAAAGAAGACATTAAATACAACCTTTTTAGCTGTTTTTGTTCGACGGAAAAACGACAATCTCCAACATCCGAAATCATCTCTGTCAAACCGGGATGGAACTTTTATTCAAAAAATTAGTAATCAGTTAGTTTTCTTCACCGAAACAGAAAATGTAAAAATAATGAATTTACTTATCCACTCATACAACATTTTAAATGTTGCAAAAATAATTACCCGCTATGAAAAAAACATTTTAAAGAGCAAATTTCAAATTTCTCAAGCATCATAACACTTCTCAAGTGTCATGAATGTCTGGTCATTTCTGCATTTTTTTTGTGAATGAAATTCTTTCCATATTGTCGATTAAAACTTTTAAAAGAAAAAAATTTCAAATTTATCAAGCATCATAACACTTTTTCTGTATCATGAATGTCTGGTCATTTTTGCATTTTTTCTGCATGATATTCTTCGCATTTTTTCGATTACTACTTTTAAAAGGAATATCGTACAACTTTTCAAACCTGCAATTTCTATTCATTGCTAAAGCGAGGATAATATTTATAACAGCCTAACACCCACAGCTATAAGTAGCTTCTTAACAACTTTTTATCGTATTCTATTCGATGAAAATTATGATTTTATATAATTCCTACTAAGTTCTGAAGTATGAAACTTATAGAGTATTTAGAAAAAATGTTTTCTCACCAAGTTGTATCTAGCTAGCTTCCATAAAACCCCTACATCAAACAAAATTGAATCAGAAAGAAACAGAACTGAAATAATTTTGATCGAAATCTGTTCGAGCGTCTCTGTTCGGTACTCGATCTCTGTAAAATATCCTTGCTTCGAAGCTGATCTCTTTATATACACATTTTAAAATTCTAATATTTATCTCTACTTTCGATGTGCTTTTTTACACTAGCTTTATCATTTTCAACATTGCCTTAAAATATGTTACATCAGTTTTGCTCTACAAGTAGCATATAACTGAATACGTACATTTTTATTTCTAACTTGCCTGTATTTCTCTTTCGTGTATTTTACTGTTATAATTGAAGAAAACTTTTTTAAAACAATATTTAAACGTCAACATGTTTACTAATCCAAAGACACTATGAACCTAACAATATTTCTATACAAAGATGATCATTTGATTTCACTCCAAACAAATACATTTTCATTACATTGGTGACCTCGGCCTATTCAATTCCCCAAAGCAATATTTCTTCGAGGTTCATTTTCTAAACAAACCATCAAGAACAATTTGCATTCTCGACATATTGCTGACCCAGCGTGCAAAGAGGCATTTACCAGTACCATAATGATATACTTGGAAGTCGATGTTCATCATATATAACACAGATTCATCACATACAACATACGTTTATCAAATACATCATGTTCATCTTATGCAACACATGTTCATTATGTATAACATGTTCATCATATACAGCATATGCTCATCATATAGAACACATGTTCATCATTTGCAACACATGTTCATCATATAAAGTACATTTTCATCATATATAACATATTCTCATCATATACAACGTATGCTCATCATATAAAGTACATGTTAATCATATGCAACACATGTTCATCATGTATAACATGTTCATCATATACAGCATATGCTCATCATATACAACATATGTTCATCATATAGTGTACATGTTCATGTGTATAGCCAAAATATATAAACCATATGTATTTAGCACAAAACATTTATTTGGGCTCAAAGTTCCTCGGCATTTTTTAGAAACTGTCAAACAAAACTGTCACAGAAACAGTCAACATGGGTCTTTTCAATTTTCAAGTTGGTCTGGCTAGTTGGCTAGCTATGTATCATGCATTCAGGCGGCACAAATGGAGCTAGAAGGCTGGAACTTTAAGCATTTACTCATTATTATTTCTGGAAAAGAAATCTTTAATAATCCTTCCCCAAGATATGTTTTTAGTCGGGTTCTCAATTTACAATGGAACTTTTGACTAAACTGATCCCTTATACCAACCTGCGTTGAAAATCAGCATTTTGTTACTGTTACCTGGGTTTGAACACCAACTACTTTGAAATATAAAACTAAGTCATCCACCAATGAAGCTTTCAGAGCAAAATATGATAATTTTTATTAATGTTATTTTCTGTAAATGATCTCATTATCTCCTGTTTTATTTACTTCACGCGATGGTCACAATGCCTACTTTATCTTGCATGAGAGGTGATTCCTATCAAAACTGCGCTCCAGAGAGCCTGTAGAGTTTGGATCTCTTTAAAAAGATGGTGTAATGGTGTATTTTGCTCTCTGCAAGAAATATCGAATTACAAATTTGAAAAAAAATAGAAGATGATTGATCAGAGATGACATAATCTCTTTAAAGCTCAGACTTGAAGACGTGATAATACGCTTTCGGCTATATATATATATATATATATATATATATATATATATATATATATATAATGAACCAAGAATCCTGTTTTGGGTAGTTTCTCTCCCAGATTTTCAGTATATATATATATATATATATATATATATATATATATATATATATATATATATATATATATATATATATATATATGTGTGTGTGTGTGTGTGTGTGTGTGTGTGTGTGAGTGTGTGTGTGTGTGTGTGGTAATTATAAAGACGTTTATGTAGGAATATTTTGTAATGTACCCCGACACCTACATGTCAGCCATTACACCACGACAATGCGTTCAGGCAGAGGAAATATATCATAAGTATAACATAAATGCATTAGAACGTGTAAAACTAACCCCTCAAATCCAGCTTTTAAGTGACACAGACCGACTCCAGAAGTTGAACCTGGAAATTCTGAAGTACAGACGAACCTAGGCTGATCTATTCGAGACATTTTGCATCATCTCATGAGGAAAAGACTCAGCCAAGCAAATGTTACAACGAAGAATATAAATTCCTTCAATGGTAACCCAACTACATTTTACTGGAGTTCCTACTTGGCCATGAATCTGGTATTGTTGGACGTATAGTTCAATAATGTCGCTCCACAAACGCTTTACATTAAAAAAGGGTTCTAAATCCAAGACCAAATGGACTTCTGGAAAAAAGAAATGTTCTTCTCACGTTTGCATGAGAGCTGAAAAGTTCAATGAAATCCTCAAGTCACTTCCAGTAATAATGTTTCTGAGGATGATGCAAAACTTCAGAATATCAATGAAATTTCCCTCTTCTTGTTAGTTAATGAAATATTTATTACCGATTAGTATTTTTCAAAATCATATGATTTTTTTGTACTTAGGAAGGATTTGATGAACAATATATATAATTCACGGGTCAATTCGCGTATGTAAGCAACACAATACTTATAATATACATATATATATATATATATATATATATTTATATATATATATATATGTGTGCGTGTGTGTGTGTATATACATATATATATAGATATTGTTCTTAAATTAAACTATATGCATTTATATATATATGTGTGTGTGTGTGTGTGCGTGTGTATACATATATATATATATATAAATATTGTTCTTAAATTAAACTATATGTATTCATATATATATATATATATATAAATATATATATATATATATATATATATATATATATATATATATATGTATATATATATATATATATATATATATTGTTTTCAAACAGCCTAACTCATATTCGTTTCTGCAGTTTCCATATGCTGTCAATCATTAGGTTTCGGTGAATCTAAGAATAATTAACGATTAAACATCACACACTCTTAGAGTTCCTTCCCTTCTGTTTTTGTAGCGATGATTGTTTTGTACCCGTTGAACCCGGAAGAGGAAACATTTATTGTTCAAAGTCCGACAGCCAACCGCGAACCATTCAAGTTTTTTTCCTATAAAAAGAAAAGGAAAAGAAACTTGTTTTATTTTTAATTGTTCCCTTTGCTCGTTATTCATTCATTTCTTTAGCCTCTTGGTCGGTGACAATTTGAGGAAAAAAAAAATCAAAGCTCTCCCAGGTGGATGCAGATGACTTCTGACGCCGTCTACCGTCGGAGAATGCCGAGATTTTTGTCAATGTAGCACGAAGCTGTGATTCACGGAAGGCGAGGGTCACGGTCGAGGTACGACAAGACAATACAAAAACAAACAAATTGCACCAAATAACTCCACACAACAAAATCCAAGCCCTTTTGTGGAAATTAGGCTCGACCCAGCTGAATATCCGCGGAGCAACATTTGATTCTATCTCATAACACTTCGTTTCAATAACGATTTCACACAATTAAATGGCAAACTTTCATTTGGTTTATTTCTGTCAGTTTTATTCATTTTTTCTTGTTATTGCTATTTCCATTGTTGTTGTTGAACTCCTACAGAAAATCTGGAGCTCTGTCAAACTCTAGTGCTTCGTTTTCCTACCATAATAAGAACAATCCTCGTCAAAACAAGGGGTTGTAAACCGATTTATAAGCCCCCCCCATTCCCTTACTGTGATTTGGACTCACAGCAAACTTATTGCCACGAGGCTTTCTTACTGATGGAATCAAATCAACAAGCCTTGTGTATTAAGGAAAATTTATCGTACACATACACATGGGTTTATTTCATTCTAATAATTTGATAGATTTATACTAAAAATATATGTTTCATATATATTTTTATTTATTATATGTATCAAACGAAAGTTGCAGTAATCATCCTCGGTCGGAATAGAAATTGGAGTGAAGTTTGACCCTGCAGCTGCCATTATTATTATTATTATTATTATTATTATTATTATTATTATTATTGCAATTTCACACCAGTAGCCTGGTGGTTCCCACTGGAGATTAAGTGACAGCAAGTCTCCTCAAGTCTCCAGCCCTCCTCTCCACATTCTCATTGACGACAGAAATACTGTGGATTACAGTTTCACACCAGTTGCCCAGTGGTCATTGCTGAAGGCTGAGTGACAGTTAGTCTCCTCAGGGCTTCAGCCCACATCTTTTCTCTCCCTTGCCTATCACGTTAGTGCTATGGTTCACATCTCTGCTTCCATTTTCCTTCCTCCTCTGTTAGGCCCCTGCTAACATTTAGTGCTGCAAACCTTATATTTCTAGTACTTAACTCAGTATCCGTGCAGTTCCTAGCAGTGCTGTGGTCTGTACAGTCTCAATCTTTCCTTTCATCCCCAGGACCTGGCAAGGGAGCTGAAAAAGGTGTGGAACATGACAGTCAGGGTAGTACCTGTAATGGTAGGTGCACTCAGAACTTGAAGAAATTGAAAGCCAGATTGGAAGAACTGGTAATAAAGGGAAGGATTCAGACTATACACACCTCAGCACTACAGGAGACTGCACGAATACTGCAGAGAATGCAAGAAATATGAGATCTATGACTTGTTGCTGTTAGCCCACTGCTAACATGGAGAAGAGGGGAAAACAAGAAAACACAAAAAAAACACACCAGAAAACATTACAAATGGTGATGGAGGTACGAACCACAGCGCTGCTGTGATAGGTGGGGAAGATAGGAGAGGAGGGCTGAAGATCAGAAGAGACATTATCACCCAGCCTTCAGCGTTAACCACTGGGCATCTAGTATGGAACTATGAACCACAGCATTGATTGGACTGTGAGAGTATGAAGAGGAGGTCAAGAGACTGGAGGAAACTTGCTGTCACTCAGTCTCCAGCTGTGACCACAGGGCCACTGAAGTGACTAATGATAATAATAATAATAATAATAATAATAATAATAATAATAATAATAATAATAATTGTTACAGTTATTATCTTGGCTTCGGTTGACCCCAGTTTATTTCTTAAAGAGAAAGTTGCATCCAAGACATTTCTGATCAATTTTGCAGTTCCCAGCAATGTTGCTTTTTGTAAGAGCTCTCTGCTTCTTTTTTACTCTAACTTCTTCAACCAGTCTTTCAAATTATTAGGTATTATACTAAGGGCTCCAACAACTATTAGCAGTACATCAACATAGGCCAAACTGCATTTCTGTCCTCAGTTCATAATAATTTTCAACCTTTTGTTGCCCCATCTGTTCCACCCATTTTTCCCCAAGAACAGCATCATCTATTATCTAGCAAATCTTATCATCTTTGCACATTATCACAATATCAGGTCTTCTGTGTATCACATAATCCTTTTCGATGCTGAAATCCCACAGAATCTTTACCCTATCATTTTCCATCATGCTTTCTGATTTGTGCTTATACCACTTAACATTTCCAATCAATCCAAACCTCTGGCACAGCTCCATATTCACAATTCTTGATATACTATCATGGCGTTGTTTATATCTCTTCTGAGACAGTTTTTTTTTACATCTTGTAGTCAAATGATACACTGATTCATCTCTTTTTCCACACAATCTACATTTCTCGGATATGTCTGTTTGATCAATGTTTTTCTTGATCAAGTTGGTTTTCAGGTCTTGATCTTGCAAAAATCATACCCTCACTTTCCTTTTCCAAAACCCTCTTCTTAATACATTCCCAGAAATCTTCTTTTCTCGTGGCTTCTGTGTCCTACAATAACTATGTAACTGCTTTTTCCTCGACTGAGAATGTTTCTCTTCCTTCCTTTGTTTCTTTAATGTTAAAACGCTTTCATTCGCCACAGGCAAAATCCCTTCATTCACAACTAATCGAAGTAACCCTTCTGTTGTGTTGGAAATATATATGTTTTTTAAGTCTGTGTTGATGCTCTTCCTTCGTTTCATCTTTTATTTCACTGTGGATCACTTCATACGCTTCTAATACGTCCGGGTACTTTGTCAGATTTGATTTCTTGTATTACCTCTCCCGAGATCAATTCTATTCCATCCTCATTCACAAGTTTTCCTCTTTTCATTATATGTGCACGCTTGTTGATCCTGAAGTCCATTTCAATGTTCCTGGTGAAGTTCCTGACTGTGTTTTTCAACTTTTCTACTTCCTTTTCGGTACTCCCATAGAGTTTCAAATCACCCCGTGAAGAGGGGGTGATCTTTTTTGTCTTCCCTCTATCAAATATTGGTATCATGCAGTGTCTCTCCTCAGAATATGACTTCTTCTTCTTCTTCTTCTTCTTCTTCTTCTTCTTCTTCTTCTTCTTCTTCTTATTATTATTATTATTATTATTATTATTATTATTATTATTATTATTATTCATACGTCTGCATGTTCACACCAGATTCTGGCGGTCATCCCTAAAGCCTGAGTGACACCAAGTCTCCCGAAGCCCCAGTCCCCCTTTTAGCATTTCGACCGTCCACAGCTATGCTGTAGTTATTATTCTCTCACTAGATGTCAGGTGGTCATCCCTGAAGGCTGAGTGACAGTAAGCGTCCTCACATATCACAGCAGCGCTTCCTCCACTTTTCTAACACTTATGCAATGTTCTTTCTAGCTATCCAAACATTTCTGACGACTGGAAGCCGTTAGTCGCTCATTTACTGAACCCATTGTTGCAGATTCCAGTAGTGCTTTGGACTGCATAGCCCCAATCCTCCCTCTTATTTCCAGCTCCTCCCATCTTGACTTCAATGTTTTTCGCATTGGTCTGAGTGCCTACTATTCTATTCATGTACATGTTTTTCCAATCCCGTTTTTGACAGTTGGACAATCCTCTACGCTGATGCTACCCCTTTAGCCATATTTCTCTTCACATACAATCTGTGTGTTATCTCTTGGGTGTAGGGTGTTTTCTAGTTAACCGATCCATTGATTGGAATTCGTCCAAGAAATGGTCCTGTGCATCTTACCATCTCTAACGCGCATGTGTTCATCAAACTTTTGCATTTTAATTCATTTTCTAATATTTTCATTGTTCTCCTGAGTTAATACTTTAATCTAATTTGTTCGGGTATATTTCATGAAACCAGAATGTTTGCGAATTAAACAAAGTTCTTCTGTATGATGTCTGAGATTTGTTTATTGCTTTGCAGTGAAGGTAAAAAGCTGGACGAACATTATTCAAGTATGGTGATTCCATAATACCTAGCAGGGATGAAAAATCTGTTAAAACAATCATTCTCAGTCCTGGGTTTGAAGAGAAAGCTATTATCTGTGAAATAAAAGGAGAGTTCATATAATCAAGGGAAAATAGATTATAAGGTATACACGGTATACGATATCCTAGTTTATCCATGCGTCAAAAATAAAAAGTGGTGCTGTTTAAATGATTCTGTAATAGTATTGTACTTGAAAAAGAAACATTACGTTGCTTTGCATTTTCTTGCTAATGTTTAACCAGAATGAACTCGGATATTTATGCATTTGTAAAACTAACACATGAATATATAGATAAGGGAAGCCACTCCGCAAATAGTATTTAATAGTTATCTCCAGTGACAAATGTTACAGACAAAAATATAGTTTATCTCCTGGCTTATGAAAATAGATGATCTGTATGCAACGATAGATAGATGGAAAATGAAATGATATTCTATAGCTAATGTATGATTACTTGAGATTATTTTCTTAATACCATATCTATCTGGGTTTGAACACAAAAAGTTCAGTCAGAAGGTAAAAACTGTGAAATTTTACAGGAGCAGAGTGCGATCACATAGCCGAAGATGGACTGCTTCACAAGAATATATAGCACTAACAGCCCCACTATTTCTGGGAAGGGAGGGGTGAAGTGGATTCATGCTTTTCGCAAGGGCATCAGTGTAAAGTGAACGCAAACTGTACAAGCTAGAGTTTGGTGCGCCGATTTCATCCCTTATGTCGTTAATCGTTGGACTAACCACACTTCCTAAAATGATTGAAAGGAAAAAACTGGGAAACTGGCCTGGCTGCCGCAGGGTCGAAACCCTATCCAACTTTTATTCTGACTAAAGATGATTTCTGAAACTTTTGTATTTCATACATAATAAATGAACACATACACACACGCACACACATATATATATATATATATATATATATATATATATATATATATATATATATATATATATATTCTTTGTATAAAGACATTTATTTATTAGAATGAAATAAGCCCCGTGCATATCTACATGATGAATTTCCAAAACTTGAAAATTTGGCTCAGTCAGTTGGACAGTCTCCTGGTAATCAGCTGGTCGTGATTCCTAATCAAAGTAAGGAAATGTGGATTTTACATACAGTTCACACCTCTTTGGGTGATATTTGTTCTTGTTGTTCTTGTTAAAGTAAAAAAAAAAAAAAAAAGTCAATTCCAGTTTGGGGGTCTGACGACAATGGCCTCACCCTTTTAGGCAGTCATTCAGAGCCTCGAACTTTTTCCACGTGTTCTATGCTCTCTGGTTTGTTTTCTATTCAACATTGTATTATTCAATGCAAGCGAAATGATCGAGTATTTAGGGTCACGTTTCAGGTTCACTGGAGAAGAGGAGAAACAAGTACTGTTGTTCAGGATGTTGTAATTATTCGGTCATTGACAAAGCAAAAAAATAATAATTGATAAATGGTAGATATGGAAATTGTTGGAATGTTTGCGAATTTAACTCACAGTTTCCGGTTCTCATTGCCTCCATTCCTTGTTGAGGAAGCATCCACTTCCCTCTTGGCTTCAAAGACGGGACATTCCATGTGTCAAACCAAGCGTGGCAAGTCATGCTGTTAATCTCCTTTTGCACCAACTGACTGATTATGATATCACCTGGCATAGAAATAGATTTGCATCAATCAATGGACATAAAATTTGGGTGAGTGATCCAATCGCGTTCAAATCTATTGCTCGGTTGCTATAGGCCCCTATTTGTTCATCGAAAGGGGCACCAAGATCAAGTGTGTGTGACGAACTCCGATCCAAACCTGGAGTTGACTTTGTTCTCCTACCGTAACAAGAACAACAAGAAGAATCCTCACCAAATTTAGGGGAGTAACAAATAACATTCCTCTGACGTGATTTGAAATAACGACCTACCGATTGGTATTCGTACTGGCTGGGCTAAATTGACTAGTCTTACGTGTCTGCCAAAAACTATCTTAGGAATGAACAAGAGCTTATTTCATTCTAACAAATACATTAGTCAAATTACTGTGATTTGAAATTATAACGAAGGGATTTGTAGCTGTTTCTCTTACCGACTGAGCCACAGTGTCAACTCCTCCATATCTACGATACGCATCTAAGAGATGGACAAAGGTATATTCAATTGTAATAGATAAATCAAAACTAAAAAAAATATTCATATGCAATAAAAAAGTTTCAGTTATCATCTTCAGTTGGAATAAAATTAGGAGTGGAGTTCAACCCTGGAGCAGCATGGTTTGATTCCTTGTCTAATGATTGGAGAGCGCATTAACCATATTCGAACACACCCTGCAGAAGAAAAGCAATAGCGTCAAGCATTTGTGTCCGTAATAGAGGCAGCGAGTACCATATTTCTCCCTCTCATACACTCCAGTATCCTATACCTCTGAGCAATCAAAACCTCCGATGACTCAGCCTAAAATACCAACATAACCATTTCCAAACTTTTAGTGTTTCCATATTGCCTATTAAATTCACCATTATGTCACATAAATCACATTGATTTCCTCACCATAGACACACATGCTGAAATGCACCTACACGTATATATATATATATATATATATATATATATATATATGAATTTCAGTTCCATAGGAGATAATTGCAGCTAAAAACTTGGAAAATTGTCTATAAAAGACTCAGATGTGCGGAGATGTAACTATATGCTAAATTTCATCATTCTCGATGCAAAATTGAGACCCACAATTCAGGAAATTGCCTAGAAATGACCAGGTGTGATCTTGAATGATCACAAAGGTCAATTCTTCCATTTTGGTTTCATAGGTGCTACCCTGTGGCTAAAAACATAGAAAATTGTTTTAAAAGGACAAGAAATGGCCTCTGGAGAACTTGAATGATGTTAGAACGTCAACGTCACATAGATTGCGATATTCACCAAAAAAAGATACACCTATGTATCAAATCTCAGAATCCTTGGTGCTGTATAAAAAAAATAACCTCTGGTGACCGCGAATGATCACTGAGGTCAACTTCCTATAGCTTCTGTGTCATATTGACCTCTCCTTAGTCTACATTCAGAATATTAGTTCGATGCACCTTGTAGTTTTAGCGGAGAAAAGGCACGAGTAATCAAAAAAAAAAAAAAGTCAAAATACTTTTGTATATTTATATATATATATATATATATATATATATATATGTGTGTGTGTGTGTGTGTGTGTGTGTATGTGTGTGAGTGCGTCTCTTTGTGTGCATTCGTATGTGTGTGCGTACGTAAGCCAATAAGTCTGAAGACTATTGATGAAAAAAGTATTTAGTTCATACAGCAAATATTCATTTCAGCATTATCTCCTTTAATCATATAGCTTGAGTATTATACAAAGAAAGTTCCTGATCAAAATTCAACTCATAGCTATTTGTCTGTTTACTATCTATTCTCATATAAGGTTAGCTTGAATTTATTACCATAGGTTAAGTTGAAGATTTTTTAATGATATCTCGAGTCATAACACCCCTCTTCTGAAATTACATTGTAGTAATAGATTGTGAGATTACCTTACTAATCATTGGTCTAGTGGTCTTGTTGAAACATGAGCTTTCTTTTATAATTTGTCTAATGAAGTTACATATTTCTCATTGATATAAGAGTTCGGTGTTCGAGTCCTGATGGAAGCAAGGATCTTGAAACCTAATTTGCAAGGCTGGCGGGCTGCCCTCGATCAGAAAATTGGCTCAAAACAATATCTGTTACTTCCATGACATACTTACCTATCTATCATACCTTTATATATTGATCAATTACAACATTTTTCGTTGTTCAACATTGAACGTAAGATCTTTTTCCATGTAAAAGCCAGAAGATTGACAAAATTTTTATAACGCATGGATTATGCAAAAGAGGGAATTGTCAGAATTCCAGGTTAGCTCGATCATAAAGAAAGAATTTCTATTTGGGCCATTCATATCTTGGTCTTTTTCATACAACGTTTCGGCCGTTGTACTCTACGGCCTTCATCAGGTAGGTGAGGCGAAGTAACAAACCGAACCCTTTATTTAACCGTATATAGACTGCATCCCCCTCTTAGCATTAGTAGTATATTATAATTGTCTCACCCTGGGATTGAACCTGGAACCATCATATTACTTGCAGTAATTTTGTCTGGTTCTGTAACCACTACGCTATGTGTCCACATGCTAATGCCAAGAGGGGAGTGCAGTCTATGTAACCCCGTCGGTTAAATAAAGAGTTCGGTTCGTTACTTCCCCACATCTACCAGATGATACCTGACGAAGGCCATAGAGTACAACGGCCGAAGCGTTGTATGAAAAACAAGCAAGATGAGGATGGTCCAAATATTAATAGAAATGATAATAATACCTCATCTAAAAAATCCAGAGATATAATAAAGAAAGAATCCCGAAAGCAACCAAGTTAGACTTGATCTACTTCGACTATGAAAATCTCCACAGATTAGGGCAGTCATGACGAACCTATGATATACGTATCAGCAATAACACGCTGTAAGTTTCCAGGTGACACGCAATGGACTTCATTTAATTTCATTAGCCTATCTTTATTAAAACTCTTAGTTCTATAAATATAGTTAAAAAAATTGGCTGCTTATCTATAAGCATATACCTAAAGCTAAAGACATGTATACTTGTAAGTGACACTGCGATAACAAGATTAGTTACAAAATTTAAAATTTCTCGGGACTACGGCGACGTGCGCTAATAAAAAAAATCAATAGTTCTTTTTCTGGATTTCCAGAAAAAATGAAAAGTCTCATATCGCGGTATTTCAATAGTAAGTATACAAGATTTTCGAATAAGAAATATTCTCTTTGGATGGTATGTATTTTCCATTGCTATCATGTTGATCAGCCTAATTTCATCATTGCTTCTTGCATGGGCGATGTAGATGATATGGCACAGTGTGTAGGACAGAATTTTCAGTGATGGACAAGAGAATTTCGTCCCATTGTTGAAGGCTTTTATGCAAGATATGGCGCTTTGGAATATGTGTTATTCCAGAGTAGAAATCTCGCATAAACCATCCCACGATACGCCTACAAGAGCTCTGCAGTAGAGCAATGATGAAAATGTCTCTGCCTATCCCTAAGAGAAGGGAGTGGTCTCAGAAATCGAGTTTCCGATCAAGGGGAACGACGTCCAAGAAATCTGTGAAAAAAAGCATGAAGAGCCCAAGTCGTTGCTACACCTACCTCATATTTTACTGATCGCAATCACTGAAAAGATGTAATAAATCATATAAAAGATGACAGATGCGCCGTTGATGAATTTGATCTCATTGCCCAAAATAAATTGAGGCACATGATTCACGAACTATTTTTGCCATTGCAATTAAACAAGACACCCCTTCTGAAAGTTGAAATAGCGAAACCTTTAATCAGTAAATATGGTCGGGGGTAATGGTCTCCTTACCAAGTATGACATTATACATCACCGGCATCACTCCTGGGGGTGTATAAGATAAACAAAGTATAACTCTAGCCGAGACCTACTTGTAAGAAGCGCCCGGCTCTCCTTCAAAACTGGAAGAAAACGGAATATCAGAGACACCCTAGGGCAGGACTTCTCAAAATATGAGTCGGGACCCTAAAGATTATTGGGGGTAGCAGAAATATTTCAAAATCTTTTTTAAAGGAATAATCATGTAACTAATGCTTTTTAGTCAGTACAAAAATGTATTTCATCTGGTTTTATATTAAAATTGCCCAATGCTATTTTACTTAAAAAAAGAGAGAAGCTTTTGTACGTTTCGCGATTTATTCCAAAAAATGATACTTTTCTCGTAATATACTCTGTAAAACTTCATAATGATTATAAATACGTTGCAATTTTTGGTATTTTCCTGTGGTATTTATTTGTCACTATGTTCAGTTACTGTTATATTTCGGATAAAAACTAACTATATATATATTCTTAGTATCTATTGTTTTCATAACTGCGAGTGATTGGTTGCCAAAAATGTTGTCTCATCAAAAGGGGTGAATGGAAAGAAGGATAAAGGGGGCAGTTTTTGCTAAGACAGAGCAAGAGTCTATTACCATACATACCGTAGGTGATGAAAGAACACCACAAGAAGAAATAGGGGGGGGGGTTGGAGAGATCTACCACATTAGATATAGATGATGATAAAAAAGATTTGTCAAAAAGTCTAGCTGCATATGTCTGACCATACTGTATTCTGAAAAGTATGTTTTATTGGAATACTTGAAAAAATATTCGCAGGTAATCGTTTCTGCTTTCAATCCATAACATCTTTGTTTTCTTCGTGAAATGTGTTAGTTTTCCAAAATCATTCCCACTTTTAATGTTAAAGTTATCATTTATCGTCAATGTTTTCTTTTTTTCGGTTCCGATTCGGTTTAGCAAATGTAATCAAATTTAATAATGTGAGGAGCATAAAACAAGTGTGAAAATGAATTTCAATCAAAATGACAGCCCATATACACCAGTCAGCCACGAATTATAGAAGTTGATGGGGACCGACCTATACGATGTGGGAAGACTGCTTGCCCCAAATGAATGAATGTTCTCTAAAATGCTACATATCCAGACATAACCAAGAACTAAAGACCTTTGTCAATGTTACAAAAAATGTTGTGGAACTGCCAAGAGAATTTTAGCTTTCACTCAGGTAAAATCAAAAATCGAGCCGGAGAGAAAAATTCTGGAAGATTTTTTTTTAGAAAAAAAAGTCCATATCATCGTTATTCAATGTTTATACGGATTGGAGAGTCTCAACAGATTTAGAACAATATCTCGTCTTTCTAGTTGAGATCACAATAAACGCTCAGCGTCCAAGCCTTGTAATCTGGTCGGTTAATCAAAAAAAGAGTTCATATTGTTGAATTAAACATTTTTTTTGATGAAAATATCGATTGAGCTCAATTTGAAAAAATTGAAGGTATCTGAGAAGAATGCTGAGAGAATGGCTGGATAACGAAACTGTTGTCAAATCTCGTACAAACCTAGAGTTGACTTCGTACCTCAGAGTTACAAGAACAAGAACAACCCTCACCAAATTTAGGGTAGTAAAAATCAACATTCCCCTACCATGATCTGAAATGCTTGTGGTGTTTCTTACCGACTGAGTTGAACTGTCAACCCTTCGATATCTACCAAAATTTATGCTAGAAATGGACGAGCCCTTATTTCAAAAGAAATACGTTTATAAATTCAACATTTCCCTATCAATACACACACACACACACACACACACACACACACACACATATATATATATATATATATATATATATATATATAATTATGATGAATGAATGAATGAATGAACAGCAAGGTTTCGCGAATGAGGATTGTGTCTTTCTCCTTGCTGATGTGAGCTAGCTATGGGGGTCTGCTACCCTTTGTCGTTGCGCCTCGACAGTGAAACTAACATGTGGTTAAACCACTGGGCGATAACATCCTGTAGTTGATAGATGATTGAGCTGGCTATTGGGTTCTACTGTCCCTTTATACAATTTTAACATTCTAAAATTGCATTTTCAAGTAGATACCTGTAAAATTCCCCATCCGTCCAGATTCAACGTCTTTTCTATGTCTTGGATAACTAATGCCACAAAGTCCAGTTTAAGGTTAAGAAAATATCAGAGCAGTGCAAAGAGTGCTTATTTTTTTCTGTTGATAGTTTCTTACGTATAGAATCTGATTTCCGCACTCTGCCCGAGTATTTTTACTTGAAAATTCATTACTGCACACACACACACACACACACACACACGCACACACACACGTGTACACAAATATGATACATGGAATCAAATGCACATACGCACTCACATACACTCACATACACAAAGATACACACATACACAGTTGCTCTTGCTATTTGTCTCACATCACATGTGCCTACGATGCAAACCAAAGGAGAAAAAAAGGGTCTTTCCAATTACTAACCAGTTTTTCACGTGGAAGACTCGTTTCATAGGGATATCCATTCAGGGTATATTTCCAGAAATCCAACCCCTTCCCCCACAGCAACGTTGGAGTTTCGCTTTATGGTTGAGATAGTTTCGTGTTTTCCATTGACGTGGTATATTCTAAGAAAAAAAATAGCCCTCGATACCAAGACAAACGAGAATGGACCTGAATTTTAGAAGCTGAATGTTATGGCCAACACGTCAACCTATTAGGGAGATTGGCGTTACACGATCTTCGAAAGAAAGTGAAAGAAAAAAAAAACAGCATATACCTGTATACAAACATCTGGAAAAAATCCGGCACCTAAAATCTTAACATGACCATAGCTGTTCCGCATATTCGATGGAAGACAAAAGACAAGCGAGAATGGAGCTGAATTTTAGAAGCTGAATGTTATGGCCAACACGTCAACCTATTAGGGAGATTGGCGTTACACGATCTTCCAAAGAAAGTGAAAAAAAAAAAACAGCATGTATACAAACATCTAGAAAAATCCGGCACCTAAAATCCTAACATGACCATAGCTGTTGTGCATATTCAATGGAGGACAACTAATCGATAAATCAACAAATACATAGACGCCGCACAATTATAACCTTTTCTCCTGTCAAAATAAATGTTTAGTGACGTCTAATTTCCGCCTTGTTCAAATGACCTCAATATTCGCTTCGAATTTATCATTAACGAAAGAGGCTGCTTGGCTGGGAAGGTTTTTTCTTTTCTTTACCAAGGAATGCGTTTAAAGGTTCTCAAAGTGGATTAACAGCTATGCACTATTGAAGTATATTGGGGTACGGATGGATGGAGGTGTATAGTGGATGAGGATGCAGAGTGAATAGGGTTGCAGAGTGGGTGGAGGTTAGGGGTGAACGGAGGTGTGGAAAATGAAATTGGCAAAATGAGTTCGAGTTTCAGCCAAGGTTGTTTGCTTTCACTTCATCCAAATGCCCTTTGGAAAGGTCTGAATACCCCCTTCCTTAGCTATGGGTAGATATCAGGGCAAGTGGTAGAATTGGGACTCAGCAAGGAAGTCCATCAAAGAGAGGGTTAATTTGACAAAAACAAATTACAGCTTGGCAATCGGCATAGCTGGTCCCAAGCCTGGGCAAAGAAGGCAAGCAGGTAATGGGATTAGCAACTCCACCCGTCTCCAACAGATACTTGACATAAAATATCGAAATAGCCTTTCCCATGTCATGATTCTACAACAAACCAAGAGCTCCAGCATTGAGAACCACCTGAATGTTGTTGCTTATCCGGGGACCAAAAAAGCGCTTCGGGGTTCGGGCCCCGTGGCCATCAAAGGAGCCATCGGTACAACAACAGCAATAACAACCAAACAATGTTCACATTAACAGGGGAAACTGTCATCATCGTTTCGCCGTACAATCACATGGGTTAAATTGCAGGTATTCAGAGCAATACTTGAACTTGCACTCTCGATCAAAGGAGCTTGATATATCATATAACAATAACTGTATGTCTTGGCCAAAAAGATGAAGCAAGTCAAAGACATTTTTATCGTATTACTGCTTCGACGCCTCTTTTTGTAGACTACCTTGAACTTGAAGACAAAAAACACATTAACCAAAAAGTGTTGGTATGATGAATTGAAAAGAAATGAAACGACATTAATTAAGTGAGATAAATATGTATAATATTAGAAATGATTTAATACCAGAACCTCAGATAATTCGAAGTGCTGAAGTACTATTGTTTAGTACTTCCGTTCCTGGAGCCCCTTTCTATTTGTGGGGAAAGATGCCTTAACCTCAGAACTTCGGATAACCTGAAGCACTGCTTAGTTTTATATAACCCTGTTACCTCATGCCCCTTTTCACTTACGGGATGATTCTTCAATCTAAGAACTTCGGATAACTTTGAGCACTGCTTTATTACCTACCTCTTAAATTGTGACGCCAGTTTTGCGATAACAATAATGTTTTTCTTCTTTCCTTCTCCGTCTACTTTTAACCCATCTTCAACTTGTTCATCCGCCGTAGCAAATAAACTAAAAGCCCGTGTGGACAAAGAAACGGTTTAGACTTTGAGACAACAACATTCAGAGTGACTCATAGCAAATTTCTAAAAAGTACATTGAAAGAAGATGAAAAGAGAATCGGTTGTCCTTTAAATTCAATGCCCGTGGCTCGAATATTAGCCTTGGAAAATATTGTCTGTGAAACCTTTTCTTATTGGCTACTCAAAGAACTTGAATTACACTCTCAATTTTGCAAAAATACCGATTTCGCTACGATTTTCTAAAATATGTGTATCAAGGAACAGGAAAGAACAATAACGAAAAGGAATATAATTTTACATGTATATTTTACAGATTTTTTGTGGTGATTAAGGGATTTAGGGTTAGAGTAATGGTTAAGCTTATTCATTGACGGGAGCAAATATTACTGTTCATAAATGATATACCGTGGATTCCAGAAGGGTTCATCTGGACCAACGATTCTGTACTCAATAACTGGCTGGTCCGATTAACCGAACTAATCAATTTTTTTATGCACGAAACACAGAAGTTGTTTTGAGAACTAACACAAACATTTTTAGTATTTCTATCAGATTTAAAAAAAAAATGGTAATTTGGTAGTACTACCGCTAGTCCCAAATAAGCAGCGCTTTGGTCGCTAATAATCGGAGCAAATTAGCGATGATTATACTCGTTTGAATCGGTTTTCACAAATTTGGTCCAATTGTGCGGTTAGTCCTAATAACCACTGTTCCTATTAAGCGGAATCCACTCTATTTGCTTTACATTTCCCGTCGCTCTTTATATTTAACCCCAACTCTTTTTCCAATGAATTAACGAATATATTAACAAAGAATTGTCCCCAATGGAAATAGAAAGTAACCGTTGTGAATGTGAGAGACGCTCATTAAGTCAGAGACACCAATGTAACTAATTTAGGATTACAAAGGAAGTGGTCCTGGGAAGTATTTTCTGCGGTCACTTCTCTTGAGTACGTGATTCGTCAATCAATTTGACAATCTATATTAATGGCTTTTCATATTTGATTAGTTCTTAATCATGAGAATGCAAATTACAGGTCATTTTAGAATTCATATTTCTAAGGTATGATTAAGCTGGAAGACTTTGTTCCAAACCTGGGTATTGCTCAGATTGGAGAGCAAGAGACTATTGATAGTGAGGTCTGAAGTTCCCATTTCTGGTACAGGTATCCCTCGCTTTTGTAAGTTCATTTTCGATTAAGCTTTTGAGGAAAAGGATGGACTGCAAAAATATAACTCATTATTTGTTTTGCAGTGAACTGTTATTGAAACAGCGTTCATCTGCTTTCTCTGTCTCTTACTCCACACTCTCCAGTGCTATCCATCGACCGAGCTCCCGCCGATTCAGCTTAACTTATCATCAGCATTTTGGGTCAGGAACGCTAAAAAAAAACCAAACTCTCCATATGAAATAATGGTAATTACCTCTTCGTTTTATGCAATTTCGGCTTACAAAAGCTCTAAAAAAAGATAAGAACACGCTCCTAATGAATAGCAGGGGAAACCTGTGCTAGGTTAGCAGAACATTGACAAAATCTTATACACAAGAGCAAGGGAAGTAGCCAAGATGATAGCGCACTTTCTAAAATAAGCAATTTCTCACATACTTAGTACATACCATAACATCAATTTTGTGGAGGGAAGTCAGAATGACCTGAGTAAAGAAAAAAAAAATGTTAAAAAGACATTCTTTTGCTAATACTTTTAGTGCAGGGTGTCATGTTACAAGCAATATCTTGAGGAAATTTCGAAGTACATGTATATCAGATGTGAAAAAAAACATGTTTCCAATTTTTACTATAATTTACAGACCATCTTTTGGAGGAAATTATCGTATTTATCGCATAGTCGGGATCATTCATGGAAGATACACCTTACCGCATGGAAAAAAGGATTCTGAACAGTTTTCTTTGAAATCAGGAATAACATACTAAAAATTTATCTCAGACTGACCACAACAACGGTATATATTCCAAGATTGCATCCAAGATGGCCACCGTATATGTAAAAAGTCCATTATACGTTCAGTATTCACCCAACACAAGTTTTCCCAATGGTCTCTTGTTGTATGTAGAGTTCTCAATAACACATCGAAATTCTACTACAGTTTGACCACTGGAAAGGTATACATTCCTTGATGGCGTCTAAGATGGCCGCAAGAATAATTTAAATACCTAGTACTCTTTCATTATCAATTATTGGCGGGTTTTCCCAACGGTTTCTAATAGTTCCGGGTGAGCTTGATAAGATATAAAAATTTCATCCCAGTCAAACCACTGAAAAGTTATAATTCTCTAGACGCCCATGCTGGCCTCAGAATTGTTGAAATATCATTTACTTGCTCACCGCGTACCCTAGGCAAGCTTCTTCAACTGATCATATAGTGTCAAGTGTACTTGATAACATATTGAGATTTCACTACAATGCTAGTCTATATCAATGTAGGAAGTATATAAATGTATTAATTATTACTACAAAAAAGGCATCGCAGTTTCTTTTGGGTGCAATGTTTTTTTCTAACATAAATGTATTCGGTCATAACAGTGCATGGTCGAACCATAATTGCGTGTCCTATCCCTGTTACTCTTTGTCTTGTATCATTAAGCTCGAAAACAAAAACAATTCAACAATGTCCACAGAGTGTCAGACACAAACAAAAGGGTAGAATCAAGCTTGAGCAACTTTATTAGAGATTGGACTTGATACCGCCGCTGTTTCAATGATCGTCTATTTCTTTGATCCTTTGTCCTTTGGTTGCGCTGTTAGAATTATATCACAGTATCTGTAAAGTCTTTTCCCTCATTGTCACAAAATGAACGTTGTTCTCTACTTTGCTTTCAATTTTTCCATGGGTCATCATCATCATCAGTCTTTTAACGTCCGTCGTTGGACATAGACCTTCGCCAGGATTCACCACATTTCTCTATCATGGGCGTTGCTGAGCCAATATTTTCTGAATATGTCTAGTTCATCTCTCCATCTTGTGTTCTGTCGGCCTCGGTTTCTCATATGATCTCTGGGGATCCATGTTGTGAGACGTAATGCCCATCGGTTGTCTTTCATTCTTGCAACATGCCTTCCCAATGCCGCTAGTTTTTTTAATTGCTTCTATGATGTCACAGCCCCCAGTTTTCTTTCTGATATATTGTGCTGTCTTGTGATCTCTCCATGATTCTCTCATGCGCATGTTGCATGCTTCTCAGTTTGTGGGTTTGTCTCTTGGTTAGGTTCCATGTTTCAGCTCTCTAAGTGACTATCGGGAGAATGCATTGGTTGTATACTCTTCTTTTTAGGATTATCGGGATCGTCTGGTTTTTGAAAGTTGAGCTTGCTCTGCCGAGGGCTTGTCATTCCAAAGTGATTCTTCTCTTGATTTCCTCCTCTTTTGAGGATCTCATAGAGATTCGTTATCCTAGGTAGATGTAGTGGTTTACCTTGCCGAGTTTTGCATCTTCCATCTTGACAATTATGATCTTATTCTCAACATGATTGTTGCACTTCCAAATGGTACAGAATCTGAATTTTTCAGAGGTTCACTCATTTCTATTTCTAAAAATGAAACTGTCAACTTTTCTCGTAATTGTAATCAAGTCATTGTAATCAAATATTAGATATGCTAATGGGATTTCTACATACCCCAAACCTTGGGATTTGCAGCAAAATCTCTTGTCTAGAATGAATAATGAGCGAACAATGGGCATTTTAAATATTTGGCACCCATCTAAGATACCATCTTGAAAATCACACATCTCAAGTGGTCGTACTATGGTAGAATTTTGATGTGTTATCAAACACCTTGACAATACATGAAACCACCCTAAAAAACTTGACTAGACTAGAGTTAATAATTGATGAATAACGGACATTTCAAAGATCTGGCGGACATCTTAGACACTATCTTGAGAATTTTACCTATGGTCCTGTGATAGAAATTTGATATGGTACCAAGCACACTTGACACAACAATAAATCGTTGAGAAAATCTGTCTAGGGTGAAATATGAACGAGAAATAGGCACTTAAAAAATTCGGCTGCCATCGTGAAAATTATATATTTACGGTGGTCATGACTGTTGGAGACTGTTGTAGACCTATAGTATGTCATTGAGTACACTTGATACTATTACAAGACTGTTGAGATATCTTTTGGTGTAATTATTTAAGGGAGGAGGGTAGATTTTTTTCAAAAAGCAAAATGATTTATCTGTTAACGTTGGCATTCATTTTCCTGAATCCTTTTTGACCGCTGGCTTATTTTCCGCATTTCCATCGGCTAAAAGATCACTTTCGTCAATCATCACGTTATCGAGTAGCCAATCACTCGGAAACAGAGGGATTCAAATTTAGGGCTTCTTTTAATGTTCCATCAAATTTCCAAAAACTCCATTTCTATTTTCCATTGTCAGTGCGATAGTTATTTTCACGGGACCCTATTTTTACAATTTATGGAAAAGAAAGCATCAATTGCAAAATTTGTTCCGTGTGTTCTATACATATATATGAAAAGGTTTAGTATTCAAAATATCGTCGGAAATATCTATGAAGGCTGAAAACACACTTCCGGTCATTCGTTAAAAGTAGGCAAAAATGTAACTGAAGCAGGAACAATAATTTATATATTCACTTGCTCGTCTTGATGAATTCTCTTATTTTCTTTATTTGATTTCATTTATGATCGTATATGTACGGACACATTATATGGCGATATGGCGAAAAAATGAAAAGAAATGAGAGAATTCATCAAAGAAAAACAAGTCAATACATCAATTGTATTGCTACTATTTCACTTCAAAAATTTTCGCCAACGGCTAAACCCTATCGTGGTTGTACACATGCGATCGTAAATTTAAAAAAAGAGAGAGATAAGAGAGTTCATCAAATATAAGCAAGTGTAGTTCCTGAATCGTATCGTCACTGCTTCAGTTACATTTCTACTCCTTTTAACAAACGGTCAAACATTTTTCCTTCAAATATTTTTCCTTCATGAATATTATACAGGGTATTTTAAATGCTAAATATTATAATTTATTGCACTTATATAGAACATATAACAAAAATTTTACAATAGAAGCTTTTTTCCCATAAATTGTTAAATTGGAGTCCCGTAAAAAAATGCAAATCGCCCTAATTATAGAAAATAAAATATCAATCAGTGTTTTTCGGAATTCAATGGAACATTAAATAAAGCCCTAAATTGACACCGTTTGTTTCCAGGTAATTCGATACATGACAATCTGATGATAAAGATATCTTTCAGTCAATGGCATGAACCCTCCCCTTCACAAAAATAATCAAGATAGTCCATAGAAAATGAATTTCATACAAGTGCATCTTTTATACCAATTTGATTTAGACTAGTGAAAAGTTAGACAAAACTCAGTTTATGCCAAAAATAAATTATACACTTACAACATTAAGCAAAAGTGCTGTAGACAAAACTGATTTTTGCCAAAGTGAGATAGACATTATATCCCACATAATCGTTGTAAAAATGGTTACCACTGATTTGTTTTACAAACTTGATCTTCGGGTGGTATCGTGATAGAACAATTACTCAGAAATTCCCGTGTTTTTCTGGTTTCACTTTTGTAAGTTTGTTTTGAGTTAGTATTTTGTTAGTCAGTTTTGATATATATATTAGCGAAATTGTGACCAATAAGAAGTAAAATGGCTTGATGATTGGGACAAATTCCGAATGTTTTGGCACCATTTCGTTCATATGCGAAATGACTGGGGAAAGCTTTTGTCCAACAACAGATTTCAAATGGCTGGATCTGCTGCTCCTGCTGCTGCTGTCAATAATAATACGAAGAAGAAGAAGAAGAAGAAGAAGAAGAAGAAGAAGAAGAAGAAGAAGAAGAAGAAGAAGAACTGCGTAATATAAGAGATGCTTCAATTTTAACAAGTTCACTCGATTCGATGGATGATAAACTAAAAAAAAACACTTTATTTGAAATCGTCAACCAAAACTGTCAATATAGGTTTCTTTAGTTTTCAATCTGGTTTGGATGTCCGTTGCAGACTGTCTGGCTCTGTGTGCACAATGCGTACAGGCTGTACCAATGGAGCTGGAAGGTTGAAAAAATTCAACGTTTACTCATTATTATGTCTGGAAAAACATTTATTTTTTCAATTTCTCCTCTAATTTGGCTTTTAGTTTTGAGGAAGGATCTATTTGCAATGTAAGTTTATGCTAAATTGATCCCTTAGTTTGAGTCACGCTTATTTTTGAAAATTCAGACATTTCAGTGACCAATGCCCAACAAAAGGCGGGAGCAGTAATTTATTCATTGATCACCCCTTTTTCATTTAAAAAAAATTTCATTCCACAAAAGGCATGCTGACAAAGACTTTGGTCACGTGACGGTTCCCATTGAGTGACTAACTAAACCCGTTTATAAATGATTTAGCCGTAGGCAAATGAAAATGGTTTTCACTCAACGTCTTTTTAGAACTGCCATAAATAGGCTATTGATGTTAATGGTGGATTTGTTCTCGTTACATAACTGAGATGAATGTAAATCAAAGAAATTCATTTTCAAACCAATGAGTCATCGGTCCGCCCAACGCCCAACCCCAACCAAAAAAGCTTTGATCTATTTTTTTTTTCATATTGAAAAGAGAACATGCGAGTGATTTATTCATTTTTGTACAATATTGATTAACTTCCAGAATCCGTGTTGGAATGAAAGTCCTCATGAAGCTCCCATTGCCTCGTTACAGGCGATAACGGGCGGCAGTATTGGAGAAGCAGCTTCGTCAACAACATTGTCGACAAAAATATAGACATATCATTGATCGAATATAGATTGCTTTCTGTTGTGGCTTCAGCAATAATATCTGATGAATAGGTAATATATTACTGAATTAGACGGTATAATACCCCCTGTTTCAGTTACGTTCACTTTTGGCTCATTTGGGCGGGGGGAAGTCTTCAATATGTCCTCAATTACGCTTATTATTATTATTATTATTATTATTATTATTATTATTATTATTATTATTATTATTATTATTATTATTATTATCATTATTTGGAATCTCACACCAGTTGCCTGGTGGTAACCGCTGGAGTTTGAGTGACAGCAAGTCTCCTCAAGTCTCCAGCCCTCCTCTCCTAGTACTCATAGGTCGCAGTAATTCTACGATTTACAGTTTCACACCGGTTGCCCAGTGGTTATCGCTGGAGGCTGAGTGACAATAAGTCTCCTCAGGTCCTCAGCTAACGTCTCCTCTCTCTTTCGCATATCGTGACAGAGCTACAGTTCGTTGCAGTACTTATATCTCCAGCACCTTCCTCAGTATCCGTGCAGTTCCCAGTAGTGCTGTGGTCTGTACGGTCTCTATCCTTCCTCTAATCCCGATCTCCTCCAGTCTCACCCTCAGCGTTTTGGGGACAGTTCCCAGTGCGCCCACTATGAACGGTACTACCCTGGTTTTCAAGTTCCACATCTTCCTCAACTCTCTTGCTAAGTCCTGGTATTTTTCCCTTTTTTCACCCTCCTTCTTTTTTACTCTATGGTCTGCAGGTACAGCAACGTCTACTATTTGGCAGGCCTTCCTTTTTTTGTCTACTATTACTAAGTCCGGCCTTCTTGCCTGGATGAGGTGGTCAGTTTGGATGTCAAAGTCCCAAAGTAGTTTGTGGTTGTCATTCTCCAAAACTGCCTCTGGCTTGTGCTGATACCACTTTTCTACATGATTGAATCCCATTTGTTTGCTTAGTTACCAGTGTATCATCGTTGCTACTCTATCGTGTCTGTGCTTATACTCCTTCTGGGCGAGCTGCCTACATTCACTAGTAATGTGGTTTACTGTCTCATCTCTTTCACCGCACATGCGGCATTTGCTGTTTGTCTGTGTTCTGTCGATTTTTGTTTTATGCAGTTTATCCTTATGCTTTTGTTTTGGGCTGCCATGATGAGCGATTCTGTTTCTCTCTTAAGGTTCCCTTTTCGTGACCACGTCCATGATTTCTCGTCTGCTATTATTATTATTATTATTATTATTATTATTATTATTATTATTATTTCGGAATCTCACACCAGTTGCCTGGTGGTAACCGCTGGAGTTTGAGTGACAGCAAGTCTCCTCAAGTCTCCAGCCCTCCTCTCCTAGTACTCATAGGTCGCAGTAATTCTACGATTTACAGTTTCACACCGGTTGCCCAGTGGTTATCGCTGAAGGCTGAGTGACAATAAGTCTCCTCAGGTCCTCAGCTAACGTCTCCTCTCTCTTTCGCATATCATGACAGAGCTACTATTCGTTGCAGTACTTATATCTCTAGCACCTTCCTCAGTATCCGTGCAGTTCCAAGTAGCGCTGTGGTCTGTACGGTCTCTATCCTCCCCCTAATCCCGATCTCCTCCAGTCTATCCCTCAGCGTTTTGGGGACAGTTCCTAGTGCTCCCACTATGACCGGTACTACCCTGGTTTTCATGTTCCACATTTTCCTTAACTCCCTTGCTAGGTCCTGGTATTTTTCCCTTTTTTCACCCTCCTTCTTTTTTACTCTATGGTCTGCAGGCACAGCAACGTCTACTATTTGGCAGGCCTTCCTTTTTTTTGTCTACTATTACTAAGTCCGGTCTTCTAGCCTGGATGAGGTGGTCAGTTTGGATGTCAAAGTCCCACAGTAGTTTGTGGTTGTCATTCTCCTATTATTATTATTATTATTATTATTATTATTATTATTATTATTATTATTATTATTGTAATAAACCAATGAGTTTAATGGCTTTTCCAAAGTTTCTAACTGTACTGAGATTATTGTTATTTACGATAGGTTTTCTGGTAAAATTATTATAGTTCTAAATGCATTATTATTTAGGGAAGAAATCGGTGATTTATCTTGAATTATTTTTTGTGATTTTATTTTTTCAACCTAATTTCATGGAAGTTTTTGTTACACGCGCGTGCGCAGACACGTTAAAATAATGCCATCAAATACGCAATCTGAGAAAAGTGAAGAGTAGGTTTATACGGTTATATTTTATCTTCCGTCAATCGTGAAGCTCTTGTAGCACAAGTGTTATAGCAGCTGTAACGAAAACTGACTCTGTGAGGCAAAAGGTATAGAAGCTCGTGTTTCACTGAGAGCTTTTACATTATTACTGATCCATGCAGTTTACTAATGGCTGTAGACTGACGGTCTTAGTAGTTGTGAAGGGAAACAACAAAATTAAGATGGAAGAAATTCCAGTCAAAAATTGATATATGATAATATGAATTTCTTGGACTTGAGAGGCGGTCTTCCGTGCCGTTTAACCTAGGTCAGCATTAAATGGAATGCTTCTCTTGCAAAGACTCCAAGTTAGGGTTGCCATACGTCTGTATTCCCTGGGACATGTCCTCCATTCAGGTGTTGAAATCTTCATCTGGAAAGGATTATCAAAATAATCAAAATCCGGAATTTCAGCTTTCATTCTTCCGCCGGAAGAATGATATTTGAGAGAGAGAGAGAGAGAGAGAGAGAGAGAGAGAGAGAGAGAGAGAGAGAGAAAGAATGAAAGAAAGAAAGAAAGAAAGAGAGAAAGAAAGAAAGAAAGGAGACGAGGAGTGGTAAGTATACTGTGCTGCCAACCAAGCAGTTTAAAGGCAAGCTTGAATTGCTATCAACTGATTTTCGTGTTCGTCAGCCACGCGCATTGATTTTCTCTGTATTGAGATCAGCCCAATGAAATATTGATGGGCACCTCGTCAAGAGGTAATGTTTAAAGAGTTTGTTCCGCTCATCATACCTGATAACTAGTTAGTTCGATCCTCACTAGGGGCCCCATTCATATGGTCTTGTACAAAAAGTAAACTGACGTTCGGAGATAACAAGTTAAACCTTGACAGTCGACCCTTTTAAAATGGTTCTATTTAAACTGTAGTATTTGTTTTTCTTACCCGGCATTCAAGGCAATATTTTTCAACCATATTCTAACCACTGTCGTTATATCATGTTCGTGTATTGACAACGATCTGACAGATCTGCAAATTGAGAACCATGCAACGTACACATGAAAGAATTATATGCTGGGCCTCACATGGAGAGACTACAAGACAGCACAGTGCATCTGAGAAAAGACAAGAGTAAGGGACATCATACAATCCATAAAAAATCTCAAATGGTGGTGGGCTGGCTATGTTGCAAGAATGGCGGACAATCGATGGACATCACGACTCACGACATGGATCCCCTGAGTTCACATGCACAACCGAGGCTGGCAGAATATAAGATGGAGAGACGAGCTAGACAAATTCAGAAAGTACTTGCTCTGCGACGCCCATGATAGAGAAGTGTGGCAGATCCTGTGGAAGGTCTATGTCCCACGTCGGACGTTCCAAGACTGACGATGATGATTGACAACGATGACAGCGACAAAGAGCCCACACTTTTTTGAACTATACTGACCCGGAACGCCCACTTTTTCGAATTTTCAGACATGGCCATCCTACCCTGACTTTTTTCTCAATTCCATGTTTTATTTTATTTTATTTTATTTTAATTTATTCTATTTTATTGTATTTCACATTCACCATTCAATTTTCTTTATTCAATGGAGCATTTCTCTTATTTTCTGTTTCAGTCATTGCATTTCTGTAAGTAAACTATCCAACCTTCCTCACATGTACATCGTGTCCTTTAATCGATTTAAAAAAATAACAAACTTTCATCTCTTCGCTGATCATAGTGAAGGCACAATCCCTCAATATTTAGCTCCAGTATCCATGATTTGTTCAGAGCAATTTTTTTTATTGATTCTGTTGGTTAGTATACTGAAGTATGTGAAGTAAGTGGAAAACATGTTTGGCATTTTTTGACAACGTTTACCATATTTGGGCATCGATTGAAATTCGGCTCCAGTCTCCAAAAGGATAAACATTTTAATAACACCAAACACGGTCATGTCATACATCATTGGATTGGTATTGATGGGTAGATCATTTTTACAGTAAGTGTTCAAATAATTTCCAAACAATAGATTACAGACATGCTCCTATAAGAAAATATATATATATAATCGAGGATACAAGGGGGTGCATTGTAAGCCCCGCTGGCTCCCCACATATTTGGATAACCATATTTTTGTGTTTAGTTGGTTAATGGATGAAATATGCATGCTCGTGACTTATGTAAAACATGATCTGCACTTTAAAACCTTTCCTGACCATACTTGGTTTTGTCTTTAATTTTGGCCAATGTAAACCCTGAGCCATATTTCAATCGTGCCTAAATATGGTAAACAGGATTTTAAAAATACCAGACGTGTTTTCCACATTAGTAACAGGATTAGAAAAAAAAATGTTCTAGACAAAAAATGTACACTGATGTAGGATTGAACTCTTACCGATCAAAGCAATAGAGGTGTAATACTCAAATTTTACACTGCGCTTCCTTATTCACGGTTGAGCATTCTCAAAGTAAGTTAACTCGTTAATTGCTTTTCCAACTCTGGAATAGAGCACTCTGGTGGATGGGGAAATATATCATTTAAGTTCGGCCTTAGCGACCGTGCATTTCTGCGTAGGGCAGAGATAAAATGCCAGCCTCTGGATCTGAAACGAAGGTTTCGATCCTACTTTGTGGTACTGGATGGAATAATGGATAATCAATAGCCACACTGAAGAGTTGTAATACAACGAAACATGACACCGTTATTTAATCATATATATATATATATATATATATATATATATATATATATATATATATATATATATATATATAACCGGAGCTTACTTCGATATGTGACCGTATTTGTGCGTCTTTCTATGTGAATCACTTTAATGTGTGTTATCATTATTAAAATTACTTAATTAATGATGATAAGTTTGAATTAATCATATACTTCCTATAGACATTGTATAAGTGCAGAGACTCCATAATAATTCTCATATATAGACTCCGTGCTTAGCGCACAAGGAAACGTATCCATTGTACGATAGCATTGAATCAAATATAATCTTATAATTAAAAGATGAACCTGCAAACAACGTTTCTGAATCACTCATTTTTACTAATTTTGAAATAAACTGAATTAAGGATTTACTCTCATCAACAAGCATTATGCACTTGTTCTTTTTCTCTCACGGATATAAGTACTCCGTGCAACATTTGTCTGCAAGATCAGAATAAAAATACCGACATCAGTAAAGCGACACGATTTGAATGGATCAGGCTGTTCAGTTGAATAAATGAATCATAAATTTAATTGGCTGCGGTGAACAAAATGGAGACAATAAGATGGACTTCTGATTCTATGGGCGGAAAGAAAAACTCCATTTTTATATGATAGACTTATTGTTAATAGAACCGTACCTCGTAAAACCTGAGTAAAACGATTTTTCGTAAAATAACTTGAGATTTATTAAAAATTCGTGTCCTGTCTCAATTTTGTGGGAATTTGTCGTAAATTATACCTTATGGATCTGCCTATACACAAAGATTTTTATAGGCTGAATTATGAAAAAATAATCAGTCAGATCTAGCCGAAAATGGCTAATTTGGTTACCCTGGAATAAATTTGCCGACAGAAAGGGCATTGCAGGTACATTACGGAATCCCATGCATCCACATTTGATACGTCTCTGATATATATATATATATATATATATATATATATATATATATATATGATAATTAACAATATGGAAAAAGATTGAGATAAAATTAGAATTTACATTATAATTAATATAATTTAATTATATAGTAAAGATGAGTGCCTGATGAATTTCGTTTCAATCACAAACTTCTTCAGATGTTGATCAAAAGTCCAAACTTACGGGGGTGGGGGAGAGGAGGCATCTGTTGTTGTTATTCGATGTTCTATCTATTCAATGTTTCGGTTCAATCGAAAAGTAGGAGCCGTATAAGGTTCATATTACTTGCTCGGTGTGCAAGTGTGTGTAAATATGTATGAGTTACTATGATCAAGTCATAGTACGTATGCATAATTTGTGTAAGTGAGTTTCTGTAGCTTGGGGTGTGTTTGTAAGGCTATGGTCAAGTTATTGTGCATGTGTCTGTGTACAAAATGGTATAGATGAGCTGGGAAGGTCTCTTCAAGGGGATATCGGTTATTCATATTGATTGTGGCTATTTCCAAAAACAATATCATTCCATCGAGCCAAAAAGCGTTTGTTTTGTTTTCGAGTCTAATGCAATTATTATATGATATCATTCCTTATAATTATATGAATATAATTTTAGGATCTCGACATGCGTATTTATCGTGAATAAAAGCTTATAAAAATTATATTAACTAGCATAGTATTCGTCAAAACCACGGGATTATTAGGATCAGTGTGTTTGTAGGTTCTGTCTTCGATCAAAATGTGGTTCCCCGGCTCTTGCCTTGGATCAGAGCGTTGTATAGTGAAAAGTGTAATACACACACACACACACACACACACACACATACACACACATACATATGCATGTGCATGCACATACGCACGCACGCACGCACGCACGCACATACCAGCTTCCTATCTCGGTTAGGATTGTTAGATTCTAACATTATTGTTACATTGAAAATAGAATTGTCTCATAATTTTACAGTATAACTATAAGGTTACAATGCCACTAAAATATAGCAAATCTAACCTGTGGTAGTGGGAGTTGATAGGAGTTACATCATAGTCACATCGTAACATTATCATTACTTTATAAATAGATATCCAATAAAATTAAAAAAAGTTTGGACTCTGTCCGCCGATTCCATTTTCTGTGACTCTAACCAGTGGGTCTGTATCGCTACATATGATCTTTATATAAAGTTTAAATAGAAGTTGCAAATTATATTGACCTGTAGGGACCTTGGAGATCAGTGCAATTTATCCTATGTTAATCCTTGAGCCAAGTTACCCGTGTAAACAAATTTAAAACCCATAGGGTGCAGTCGTCTCCCAGAGATACGGAAATTGTAGTGAGATAATCATATCTTATAGTTATGGAAATTTGTCTTTATTGATTGAAGGAATTTTTCATCCTGAAAATTGAGTTTTCCTCAGGAAAACGGTCGTATGCTTTATATAATTCACTGGGACAGGTTTTAAACAATGTCTCCAAAGAGTTCCGGGAATCTGAAAACAAAAGAGGAACTTTTTGTTTGGCCACAAACAAATGTCCATAATTAGAAAGTATAGAATCCTGAAAAGGGGGAAAAGATTATTTATTGTACAGAAACACAAACACCGTTACTACCTTTTCTTCTCTCAGAGTATCAGCAGCCATGCCATCACTAACAGAAAAAATACAGCTAAAAGGCCGAATATTGTCATTATCAATGAAGAAGACATTCAGGTTATACTGAGGAGACTTGCTGTTACTCAGTTTTCCAGTGGTGACCACCAGGCAACGGGAGTGAAAATGTATTTGCCTGGTGGTAACCGCTGGAGTTTGAGTGACAGCAAGTCTCCTCAAGTCTCCAGCCCTTCTCTTCTCACAGTAATGCTGCGGTTTACAGTTTCACACCGGTTGCCCAGTGGTCATTGCTGAAGGCTGAGTGACAATAAGTCTCCTCAGGTCTTCAGCCAACATCTCTTCTCTCCTTTGCCTATCATGCCAGTGCTGTGGTTCGCATTCCCGCTTTCATTTCCCAACTTTTGTTAGGTCACTGTATTATCATTATTATTATTATTATTATTATTATTATTATTATTATTATTATTATTATTATTATTATTATTATTATTATTATTATTATTATTATTCATGCGTCTGCATGTTCATACCAGATTCTTTTGGTCATTGGTGGAGACTATGAGATATCAAGTCTCTTCAAGCCCCACTCCTACTTTCAGCATTTTCGCCGTCCACAACTGTGCTGTGGTTATCATTCTCTCACCAGATGTCAGGTGGTCATGCCTAAAGGCTGAGTGACAGTAAGTCTCCTCTCGACGCCCTGACACATCACAGCAACCATTCACCCGCTTTTCTAACACTTATGCAATGTTCTTTCTAGCTATCCAAACATTTCTGACGACTGGAAGCCGTTAGTCGCTCATTTACAGAACCCATTATGGCATCTTCCGGTAGTGCACCAAACTGCATAACAACAACAACAACAACAACAACAACAACAACAACAACAATAATACGCTCATCATGGCAGCCCAAAACAAAAGCATAAGGACAAACTACATAAAAACAAAAATCGACAGAACACAGACAAACAGCAAATGCCGCATGTGCGGTGAAAGAGATGAGACAGTAAACCACATAACTAGTGAATGTAGTCAACTCGCCCAGAAGGAGTATAAGCATAGACACGATAGAGTAGCAACGATGATACACTGGGAACTAAGTAAACAAATGGGATTCAACCATGTGGAAAAGTGGTATCAGCACAAGCCAGAGGCAGTTTTGGAGAATGACAACCACAAACTACTGTGGGACCTTGACATCCAAACTGACCACCTCATCCAGGCTAGAAGACCGGACTTAGTAATAGTAGACAAAAAAAGGAAGACCTGCCAAATAGTAGACGTTGCTGTACCTGCGGACCATAGAGTGAAAAAGAAGGAGGGTGAAAAAAGGGAAAAATACCAGGACCTAGCAAGGGAGTTAAGGAAAATGTGGAACTTGAAAACCAGGGTAGTACCGGTCATAGTGGGAGCACTAGGAACTGTCCCCAAAACGCTGAGGGATAGACTGGAGGAGATCGGGATTAGGGGGAGGATAGAGACCGTACAGACCACAGCACTACTGGGAACTGCACGGATACTGAGGAAGGTGCTAGAGATATAAGTACTGTATTGTGTGGACAGACAGACTCGAGCGAATATAACTATCGTGGGGAAGGTCTATTTACAACGACGGACGATAAAAAACTGATGATGATGTGTAGTTAAAAGTTGAAAATAATGGAAAATAGGATTGTCAATGGCCAAAAATGAATACAAGTATTACTGGTAGAGGTGCATGGTTATATCTATTTATATCTATTATGAAAAATAAATATACACGTAGGTTCGTCAGTCAGCCCATGGCCCATCGATGGAAAGGCAACAAAAACAAAAAAAAAGATCAAACATTATTCAGTGAAAATTTCCGATCTGAATTTTGCTGATAACAGTGTCAGGCTATGGACTTATCGATCCAATTTTGTATAGTAATCATTCATTTCTTTTTATTGGTTATATATGTTACGCCAAATCGACGATGCTTATTTGGCAAAATTTTGATTTTTGTTACAATGAATAAATAAATGAATAGTTTTAATCTAATCAGAGGTTTATCTAACCAAAACAAAGATACAAATTAATTATTTTTTTTACAAAGTTTTCGTAATCAAAGGGGAATTACATTTTCTTCACAAAAAATAGATAAATACGTAGTTTTGATTTGACCAAAAGTTTTTTTTAAATCGAAAATAAAACATTTATCTTTACGATCAAAAGGTTGTGAAATCAAAGTGAAATTAACAAAAAAAATGAGTAAATTTCTCAAACTAGGTAATTTCGCCGATTCGTTTAAATCATTGTGAGAGACTGACTCTTTACGAAAATGCCCTAAAATATTCTGGAAATCTTACACGAGATTTATTAATTTTCGGAAAGATTCACAAATTCATTTATCTTCCAACCTTATCAAAAGAAGTGTTTAAGTTGGTTCTTCTCCGTTCGAACGAGATAGCATTTAGAATCTGGTTTTCTCAAGCATCCATTTCGCTTGCAATTCAGGGTCAATGCTTCAAGTTTCTCTTCCAAAGAATTAAAGAAACTTGAAGAATTAAAACTGATTTGTTTCATCCCGTTTAAACCCTTTGAAGTCTTTTGTTCTGCACGTTTTTGTCGATGTCAAACGTGTTTTGCTTGTAAAAAGACAGACACCCGTAACATATTTGACTATCGTAGCGAGAATCTTTCAACTCCGATTTACTTTATCTTCTTTTGTCAAAAAAATGCGGTAAATGGAAGGGTGGAAGGATTACGGCGAGTTAGGTACGCAACCAAGAGTTCCATGTACAATTCAGTCTGCATTCGTCGCATAAGAGGTCATTTTGTGAAAGACCATTTGTCAAGCTTTTAACCTACTTGTTGCTACACGCTTCTTAATTAGTCTTATCAAGTCGGCAGTCCAATGCCACTGACGGAATAACTCGTCTTGCGATAGTCTATTTTTTTCTCCTTAGATGCATTAATGTATTCATTATATTTATTAGATACAAGTTTACCACTTGCCGTCAAAAATTTCCAGCAGAATTAAGTCATTTTGCAATTGCATTATACTTATGAAAAATCAAAAGCATTATGTTGCACTGCATTTTCTTGCTCATGTTCAACATTACTGAACAGTAGAATAATCTGAATGTAAAAATGGGTAAAAATACATTTTTCAAGTTTAACGTAGCATAAAATTCTACTTCTACGAAGTTACATCGCTATCGCTGTACTTGCATCAACAAAAGACGGCCAAATTAGTCCAAATAAACCATTGTTGTCGTAATTTAGTTAGACCGTCTATGATGTGATCGAACTATTCTTCTCATATAAGTGTTCATTTATTCACAAAACACCCGACGAGGGCCGGAGGGTACACGGTTGGAACGTTGTGAACAAATGAACACATATACGCTAGAAATAGTCTGGCCATATAATACATAATGATTAAAACCTATGCAATGTTTTCGATGTATTGTAACAAATAAATGGATGGGGGATATCGATTATTGCTTCTCAAAACCAACCCATAATCGCAATCTCTGACCTCGTCAATTGGTACCATTTGGAAATGACCGGAATTTTCTGATTTTCCATTTTATCGAATCGAATTTGAGTTTTTAATTGGGGGAAAAGGACAAAAGTACCGAGTTTTTCTTCCATGTATTAGAGTGTGTTCTCTGATGTTGGTGCTTAGGCTTTATAGTCCTGGCGCTGTAATAGAGCTCCTTGGGAATTCTTGACTTGACTAATGAAACCTATTGTTAGAGGGACCTTCGGTGAGTAAGAATATCTTTAATAGACATTCCAGATCAATTTTACCAAAGGTTTTCCCGTGTTGCTACTTTGAATGAAATCGGGCCAAAATTAAGAAAGAAAGCAAAAAAAAGAGACGAGGGTAAAGAGGAGAGGGAGAGAGAGAGAGAGAGAGAGAGAGAGAGAGAGAGAGAGAGAGAGAGAGAGAAGAGGGGGGAAATGAAGAATGAGAATTAAAAAATGGACAGAAAAGGGAGTAAAGAGAAAAGAAGGGGTGAAAGAAAGATGATAGGAGAGTAGAAAAAGAAAGAGTGAAAGAAAAAAGTTCAATAAAGAAAGTAAAACGGAAAATAAAAGGAAAACAGAAAAGAAAGAGAGAGAAAAAAAAGCACGGAAATAAAAAGGAAAGAAAGTAAAAAGATATGAATCAATCAGCAGAGATTGTGATCGGAGGAGCTAGTCAAGAGCTACAGAGAACTGCTGACCACAAGATCTGAGGTTTCTTATCCACAAATCGTTAGCGCGTGGGTTTTAACTGATTTCTATGTACAATGACCGGTCTTTCTCTATAGCTGCAATTTTAGCACTCATAAACATATTTGAGGTATATTTTCATTGATATACGTGTGTGTGTGATGATTATAAAGACATTTATATAGGATGCACGACATCGAAGTTACTCATTAGTAAATCGAGCGGCCTCAAATCATGTACATAAAAAATAGCCTTATTAGCTCAGTCGGTACGGTAAGAGCAGAGCCGCGTATAGGCTGCTTCCTGGTGGACGCTAGTTCAATATCCGCACGATGCTCATTTCTTTCTTCATTTACATAATCCATGATCCCTTTTGTGTCACACATAACTTTCACTGCATGATTTTCATCCTCAATAACATGATCTACATCTATGGCTGAAGATGGTATCCTAGTTTTGTTCACTGAAAAATTTCCTTGTTTCAAGAACTCCCACAATTCCTGATCTTCTTTGTGTCCAAACATTTCAGAAAGATAGACAGGCAACATTTTTACAAGGTTTTGACGGTCATGAAAGAAGTACTTGACCAAGTTATTCAGAGAAGTCAGGTATTTGTGTTGACTGGCACAGTATTATCAATTCTCCCTTCTCGCGTTTAACTTGGGAGCTCCATATGTGAACTAACAGTTATCAACAGATCAATGTATAAAGAAGCTTCGGAATTTGAAAGTTCGAAGGTACCACGCTTCTTTCTTTGAGAGTTCTGCTTTTATTAGCTTCTTCATCATCGTCACCATCATCCTTTTAGCATCCGTCGTTGGACATAGAACTTCCTCAGGATTCGCCAGACCTCTATCTATGATATTTCTGACTCCTTGTCTTTCTCTAATATGCTGTACTGTTTTAGGAATTCTCCACGTAATGTTGAGCATGATTTTCTCATGTGAACATGGTTCTCAGTATGAGGGTCAATCTTTTGGTTAAGTTCCATGTTTCAGCTCCATAGATGACTATCGGGAGGATGCATCGGTTGTATACCCTTGTTTATAAGGCTTATAGGATTTTCTTGTTCTTAAAGGTTAACCTTGCTCCACCAAAAGCTTGCTATCCTAGCATGATTCTTCAGGTGATCTCTCCTTCTGAGGACTTCATGAAGATTTGTTGTCATAGGAAGATATAGTGATATACTTTTTCCAGGACTTCATCTTCAATATGGATTTCTGTGTCTTTGTCCTCAACACGTTAGCTGTACATTAGGTATTCAGGGAAACAACACGCTCTAGGCAAGGGTTTGCCTTTGTGCGGCATTGCTACGTATCTTTCCAGACTCTTTATAGCGATACGATGTTATGAATTTTGCCGCTGAGTGTTTTCCTTGATTGAACTATTGAGATGTTTCTCATCTTCTTGTTTTATCAACCTGGTATCCATGCCATTTTCCAAAAGAATGTTTGTGCGTGTTATGTTTACATTATTCATGTCCAGAGCAATTTTCGATCGTTCGTTCAATCCAGCTTTCACCAGATTGAAGATTTCGATATCGGATGTAACCGGTGCAACATTACTAATATCTCGAATATTGGAAATATCGTCCATGTTCGCCTCTCATGGCAAATATATACAACATTTCATTTGATACTGGCCATCATTTGCTACAACATTTGAAGGTTAAATATAAGCGAATGATATATAAAGCAAAAGAATCTCATAATACACCAAATAAATACATAGCTTTGCTAAAAGCTTTCACAACTACACATACATGCACCCAAATACACAGAGATGATTAAACGCTTACACGCACATTACACATTTTCACACACACACACACACACACACACAAGGATGGGTCAATAATTATCTGGCCTGGCACGTAGTTATTAGCAGAATTATGATCTAAAATTTCTACTGTGGTTGATTTATGCCGGATTCTCCACCAATATGTTGAAAAAAAAAGGGTAAAAGGTATGCATTTTTCATCATTTGACTCCGGAATCATTGATGTAACTAATCTTAAGAAGACCTTGTGTTGTGCAAGGGAATTTCTTTCAATAAATATCAACGTTTCGTCCGAACATAGTGGCTTTATCAAGAAAGTATAATGGAGATATATGAAATGGTGGTCATTGTACACTGGTGAACAGTTGAAATATATTAAAATAATTTTCATTTGCTCAACACATAATTTTCTGAAATTGTCATTTCACTCTAATATCATCGGAGAAATCATAGTCAACACCGATACACTGATCAGTTTAGGGTCAGATTAATTTAGGTATTTTTAAATCTAAGGGAGACGGCTGCACCCTACGGACTGCCAATTTGTGTACAATAAATTAACAACACCCGATGAGGAACAAAAGATAGGTTTTGATGACCTCAAAAAGATCAATTCAAGGTCAGGTCAATTTCGGCAAAAAGTTTGTTGGGCTTTTTCAAATCTAAGGCTAGCTTAATCTGTATATGAACCTAGGATAAGAGGTGCTGACTTTCGGTGAACTCTAAAAGTCAAATCATGTTGGGGTCAGTTTAGTCATTTTCAAAACTAAGAGAGACGGCTACATCCTGACGGGTGCAAAATTGTGTACATGGGTAAATTGACCCAGGATGGACATGGGAGAGGTGGAACTGAATCCTGGTGACCTCTAAAAGGTAATTCAAGGTTTCATATATACATATATATATATATATATATATATATATATATAAATATTTGCATACACACACACACATATATATATATATATATATATAAGCATATGGAGTCGTAAAGAAGGGGAACGCATAAAATATGACTGATGGTGTGTTTTGTCTACGTGACTGGCACGGAAAAATTTTGTCTGCTTTCTTGATACATCTGATTTCTATTTTAAAAATCAACCTTCGTTTATTCTTAATTGATATTCCGCGTCCAACCGGTTTTACGGCGTTTTGTCTCAACATGTACCTGAATCTGATGGTTGTCTCTTGCTTGCCCGACAGGTACGAAATCTAGTAAACAACCGCGTCTTCCAAAGAGATGGACTCAGATAGAGGATTCAAATGTTAACGAGGGAGTTGAGTAGATCAACAAATACACACGGACTATTTTAGCTGAAATACTTCTGCAAATGATACCAAGGCAGTTGAGTTGAACGGCGAATATACACACGGACCATTTCAACTGTGCTTCGGCATCCAGTCTATTCTCGAGACCTTGGCTTTGCGACTATAGGACCAGGCCAGGTATTTGAGAGTTCTACAAAGGGAATCGGCACGTACAGAGCCGTATTATAGATTCAACATATGTCTCCTGGGGATGAGGTCTAGATTACATTCTTCAGATTCATTCGAAAAGATATTCAGAACCAACAATAATGCAAACTTAGCAAACCATCACAGAGTTGTGACAGTGGCTTAGCGAGAAATCCAAGCACCCAGGGCAAGAACAGCACCCGGGGCAAGGACAGCACCCGGGGCAAGAACAGCACCCGGGGATAGTTGCACTCATGCAACGTGCGCAGGGAGGAATCATGCTCAACGTCACTTGGAGAAATCACAAGATAGCTAAAGGAAAGACCAGAGTCAAATAACAAAAAAAGACAGGGGTCAGAGATATAGAAATCAATAACAAATTGGAGAAGGGGATGTTCAATGAATGAGTTACTTCTCTCGCATTTTGTTGCATAGTAATCACTAAAAAGTCTAAATTTTCAAAAAGATTAGTATGTATGCTACTGGACTCAAACTAAGGGACAGATTTAGCATATACTTACATTGTAGATTGACCCCTCTAAATGAAAAAACCTTTGGGCCTTTTTTTTTTTTTTAAAAAAAGAAGTTTTTTTTAGACGTTATGGAGAGTAAGTGTTTTAATTTTTAGACCCTTATCTCCTTTTGATGCAGCCTGTACGCGTGATTCAACCAGTCAGCAAGGCCAACTTGAAAACTAAAAATCTATATTTGCAGTTTTTGGTTGACGGTTAGCAATGCTTCATCAAATAAAGAATTAAGTTAAAAGTTAATTGCTCCACTCAAAGAAGATATTGTGAAATATTTGATCTTCCTTTCATTTATTCACTTCAACATTTTTGGTATTATATTTTTTCTGAAGAAAATTTTCGAAAGAGAAAGGAATGAAGAAAGATGAACCATTGTCTTATAATTGCATTGAAAAAAAAACCCCACAGACATTGATAAATTATTTTCAACTGATACCAATAATCATCATCATCATTATGATGATCATCATTCTTTAGGGTCCGTTGTTGGACAAAGAAGTTTCCCCAGGAATCGCCAGATCTTTCTATCATGGGCGTCGCAGCCCAATGCTTTTAGAACTTGTTTAGTTCGTCACGCTATCTTACATTTTACAGACCGCAGTTTTGCATATGCTCTCTTGGGATCTATGTTGTGAGTCGTGATGTCGGTTGGTTGTCTGCCATTCTCACAACATGACCAGCCCATTGCCTTTTGAGTTTTCAGATTGATTTTATGATAACCCCGACACCTGTTTTTTTCGAATATACTGTGCTGCTTTGTGATCTCCCCACATGATGCTGAGCATGATTCTCCCATGTGCACATTGTATGGTTCTCCATTGGAGGGTCAATCTTTTGGTTGCATTCCATGTTTTAGCTTCATAGGTGACTATCGGGGCGATTCATTGGTTGTATACCCTTCTTTTTGAAACTAATGGGACTTTCTTGTTCTTATAAGTTGTGACTGTTCTTCTAAAAGTTTGCCAACTTCTGTGATTCTTTTGAGGCTTTCATAGAGATTAGTTGTCCTGTACTGGTTTACGTCATTCAGACTTGCATTTTCGATATGGATTTTTGTGTCGTTGTCTCCAACATGTTTGTTATATATGACATTTCTTTTACTAAAGTTCATGGGAAGACCAACTTTCTTGTTCTCTTTGTTCAGTTCGCCTAGCATTATTTGGAGATCGTTAAGGTTAATACCAAAGTTATATTCCAAAATGATAGTGTTCTAAGATGGAACTATAGATAAGTAAATTAGTTGTTAAAAAAACACTTTTTCTGGAGAATCAGCCCGAAAAATGAATCCATACTGACTTCTTGCATGAATGAAATAGATAATCATTATGTTCGCAACTTTTGTCATCTTAAATCAACAATCAAATGTTCTACCAATGTCAGCATAGGTACTGATTATACAAGGTGTCTATAATAATAAAGATTTTTTTTTATTATATACATTATGTTTCAATCTCTTGCTTCTATCTTTTTCTAGATTTTTCTTTGTTTCCCATCCGAAACACTTACTTCACTTCGTCCTGCCGTTTTGTCTAAAAATATACATTCTTTAACATGGAAGCAATCGTTTCTTTCCGTGGAAATTACTTGCAGTCTAAAAGGAGAATCCCTTAGGATGTGAGGTTTGCATTGCAAATGAATCAATCATGTTCAACCCACTTATAATAGCATCATTTTTTTTCTTCTCTTCTTTTCTTTGTTTGATACGGCGTCTCTTCTCTTGTTTGAACTAATTTAGTTATGCAAAACTCCTTCATTGATTTATTAAAAAAAAAACCGCACCAACAACAAGAGACCTCGAGAAGAAACAAGCAAAAAACAAAACATTTGTAAATCATATACTTTCATAATATGAACTTAGTCAATAAAATTTTGCTCCACTTATCGATCGATTGGAGACTATCAATCTCAGCTTTGATACTGATAATACAAGTCAATAATATAGATGGGCGTGGGTGCAAAGGCAGAGAGTCCACAATAATTATCAAATTGCAAATCCGTATTATTTTGAATCATTTATGTTAGTGCATTTTAAGGCAACCTCAATTCAATATCACTGTTCCAGCTTCTGAGATGTCACAAAAAGTTAAAAAGAATCTGATTTTAAATATCATATAGATATCTTTACCAAGGGAATTAGCGCGAATGACTCCAGTGTCTGACAGACAGTTTTGAAATTGCTAAGCACGAAGAAAAAAATCTGGCAATCTCTCTTCGGTGATAAGCCCATGAATATCAGCGAGGCAACATACAAGCATCATATGTTGGTGTAGCGGTAACGGTTCGGGCAATGGAATCGGTAACCTGCGCTTAAAACCCCGGACGGGGCTATTTATGTTTATTTCGCACTAATGCCCTTAGGTACCGATATGAATACATCTTTCCTCCATCCGGGTATAGGTAAAACTGTAGGGCACATTTGGAAGGCAACCAGTCTTGGAGATGGACAACTTTGATTACGAACCAGGGAGTCGAGCCTGAAGGCGATTTGACGTCCTTCCGACGGTCCCTGCAGCCAAGCTGATGCCAGACGTATCGCCCCCTGCTTTCCTTTGGACTGCATTAACGAGGCCGAGTTGGAGAGATTCTGACGACTGGGAATTCCGAAATCTCCGTACGCTACCCCTCGGCATGCGAAGGCCATTCACGAGGATGGATCAAATTCATGGACTGACACGTATTAATTATTCGAATTTTGGTCTGAAACTTTTGCTCTATTATGTTAAATCTACGTGACTAATATTCCCCATCGAATTAACTCCATTCTCATGTTTCGCTTTTTTTCTTTTTGTAGAAGAGAAAAAGTGGTTTAAAGTGGACTTTCGATAAACGGATATACCTGTGTGTATACACGTGTATACACATGCCCACACTTCCCTCTGTTTTTCTGGGTTTTGTGCCATCATTTAACTATTTTTGGCCTGACAAAGCCAAACCCTGCGAATCGATCACCACGAAAATAAATCAATATATAGATAATCGTATTTACATTCTGTCACTGTTTCGTGATATATATATATATATATATATATATATATATATATATATATATATATATATATATACATTTACAACTTTCCAGCCAACTTTCATGAGCCAAGAAATGAAACATTAATTCAAAGACCTGAGAATTGGATTAATTGACCAGATGACAATGTCAAGACCCTGGGCTGTGAACGTGGATTTCAGAAGAATGTTGAGTCATCGTTCCACATTATCTGATCTGGGACAACTGGCTTTCTCCATTTTCAAAAAATGGAATGACTCTACACTCTTTTCTGGCGGGATGATATTACTCTCTTTCACCACAGTTTCGGGGTATCGTGGGGAATATCTATTTTGTTTCTGACGTAGTGATAATTGTGCTGTGTCATGGCCTTACACACACACACACACACAGACACACACACACAGACAGACACACACACACAGACACACACACACACACAGACACACACACACATATATATATAAATTTATTGGATTAGTTGTCACAGCTTTACATATATATATATATATATATATATATATATATATATATATATATATATTGGATTAGTTAGACTAACAATTCTTAGGACCCCCCGCATAATTTTGTGAGAACCTATTCAAACTTATGTAATCATTGCTAATTTACTTTGTTTATTATGACCCATCCACTGCTCATTCGGACCAAGCAGCAGTGCTACCGAAATACCATTTTAAAAAAAAATTAAATTCTGATAAAATTACTATAAATATGTTGTTGCTTTTTTTGTTTTCGAAACAACTATCTTTCAAATATTTTCAACTCGTAAGTCAAATAAAATGTGAAATTTTTGTGTATACAAAAATGAAGTTGTTCTGTTTATCGGACCAGTCGGTTCAAATTTGTGATTTCCGATGCGGTCCTATTAACTGGAATGCAAGATTCTATCCAACAAACAACCAGGTAAAATAAGTTCTATCCATGGTAAAGGTTGAGTATGAATTCTGCTATTCTCATAAAAAAAAAACTGTTCCTGTTAAACACTAAGCATTCAAATTTGATCTCTCATTTGATTTGCCAACCAGGTCGATATTGTCAGTACCATTTTAAATATTCTTTTTAATAGTGATTTCAAAACACATAGACAGGCATATATAGATAAGCAGATAGATAGATAGATAGATAGATAGATAGATAGATAGATAAGAATAGACTAAGGTAGATATATATTTATTGCTATTCACATAAGGTACTTCTAAATGTTCGTAACTCTTTTAGATCGTGAAGTTGGACATGTATACCGATGGTCTGTCACTATGCACAGCCTCACTTCTAAATAAGCAGAATTCCGCCATTTTTTTTTCTACTGAATGCTTCTTCTCAGAGACATTTAATATTTGCGTGGCTTTTCCTATTTCGTTAATGCAATTATGACGAAATGTAGACAGTTCATTTCTATTGCTCATCCCCGTTACTCTACTATGGCATTTAAACCATGTTTTCTGACGCCGAAATTTACGTCAGCTTCAATTCAATAACGCCACACATTCGAATTTCTCACTTTCCTGTAAAATTGGCAGTGTCTTTTTTTGTGGTTTGAAGTTTCAGTTATGTTGAGGTAAAAAAAAAAATTACCTCATTCTAATTTTGTTTTCCTAGATTAGCATATGTATGCATCTTCATTGCTGAAGCACGAACAGAAATTCATTCTCATTCAGGTTGAGCAAAAGCAGATATTACACTTTATTCCTAAATTTAAAGAATATGTTTTGAAAGAAAGAAATTAGGCGGTGATCATAAAGTCCTTCCTTGTTATGTACTGTCATATCTAAAAAAAAAACTAGGCTAAATGTTTGAAATCAGGGAGATGCTTTATGCTCATTCTGTAATCCGTTTGTGGTATCACTCGGTTAGCATTACGCTGATATAGAATCGTAGGTTTCAGAATTACTGGAAACAGAATGAGCTGGATGGCTTCCGATAAGGATTTGGGTAACGGCATTTGGAGAAAACTCATCTACTTGGGTTATCTCGGCAATTTGCAGTATCAAAACACTGTGGCCCAACAACAAATAAATGGGCCACGGATTTTTCTCTCTTTAGGTGTCCGTGTGTCTGCAAGCGTGTCCGATCATCCCAGGTTACATTTTTGAGGCCACAACCTTCACAAATTTGCATGGGCATATCACTTGGTACCCCTTTGAAAAAAAACTTTTTTTTCTCTATCCAAAAAAGTTCTTTTCGGGGTCTCTATGGTCATTTTGGACCCTTTTTCTGATAATTTTATATAAAAGATTAATTTGTAGATAGTTTTACTTTATATTTTAGACTGCTTTTTCCGATAATCAGTTCTGGTACGTACGTGGGCTACGGTGATTCATGTATGCGAGTTTCATGTTATTTACGCCAACGTGTGTCTGTATATGTATACCGATGTATGCACACGCACACGCACACACACACACACACGTATCTATTTACTTAATTTCCCCTTTCCCGCCTCCTCACTGCTATTCATTGCACACCTGTTCCACTTGCTCTTTGCCTTTCAATCTCTCCATCTTTTTCCTGTTTCCTGTTTTACCATTTCCGATTTCTGCAAGCAGACTCTTTGCATTCGTCTTAGATTAGCTTCTTACGCCAACATTACCGAAATCTTGATACGGGAGAGGGGGAGAGAGAGGGGAAGGAACAGGAATTAAGAGCTGTTCAAATTAGATTTTCCGGTTTTTGCGAAGTAACAGGAAATAATCAAATAGCAAAAAGAGAAAAATAAATCTGAAAGTCAGACCATAGATACGCTAGTTCGATCTTTACTGCCTTTAAGAGCCACTTCCTTCAGAAGCCCGTTCCTTTCGAAGCTCCGATCGTTAAAAGACTTGTTCTGAAAGCACCTTCATTTAACAGCCCCTTCCTTTTGGATCCCCACTTTGAAGAAAAAATTTCGTTCCGGTCTATCAGTCAGTCAGTGACCTAAAGGGGCTGAATGCACTAAAAAGGAGCTTGATCCAGATTCAAAAGAGCTAAAAATGCGTCCATATTATTTTTAAAAAAGTTAAAGGAATATAGATTAGTTGGCTATTCTTATCTTTCCCGATTCAAAATGGCCGCTGCACCAGCTGGTTAGGGAAATTATTTTTAGGTTAAGTGTCAGGGTTATTGTCGTCTGCTCCTTTGATTTTGAATTCGCCATCAGCGCCTGCTACTGTACAGCTGACGTAGCGGGCATTTTGTGACGGGAAAGGTCACAATTGCGGCACAGTTTGGGAAATATAGAATTGTTTTCCCATTCAAAAGAAAAACAGAATAAGATTGGAAAAGAAGTTGGATTGAAAACAATAAACAACTAATATACATACATGCACACACACACACACACACACACACACACACACACACATATATATATATATATATATGTATATATATATATATATCTGTCGACGAAGTTTGAAGAGATTAGTGTATTCACTTGTTTGCTTGTCGGTAGAGTTTCCCACACAGCACCTCTAAAGGTTCTCAATGAATTTCAATGACATTTCCTTGAAGGATGGGCCATAAACTAAGAATAGATCGAATTGTTGGGTCGAAAGTGGTAGACACAGTTCACTAAAACAGCCTTTCAAAAAGGTATAGAATGCCAATATCAGATGATAATATAGGCGTACATGAATAATTAATTGGACAAATAAAATTGAACATGAGTTTATATTCAGTTTTTGTTAAAGTTCAATGTCTACACTACAACACATCAAAATTTTAGCTCTGTAATTCTATTTTTAAGGGTTTTAGAGTGAAAAAAAAAAAGAAAAATGATCCGAAGCTAAATTCACCCGATGAAAGTTGACGGTTATCTGCTTTTCGGCTAAATCTTTAACGGTTTATCAATTTAGCGTTCTCATTGGCTGTGCCTATCACTGGAGGTGGATCAAAGAATCTTTTTACTGCTATCTCCTCTGCATTGCAGCTATATATGAACTGATTTTCATTTAGGTTACTGGCATGGACAATGGAATTCAGTTCGATCTCCGACTGTACCCGTTTGCATAAACTTTGTTTTAATGCCATTTGGAAAGGCATGAATCCATCTCTTCTTTCCCCCCTTGAACTTTAGTTAGACAGCCGGGTAGACTAGACGTTTTCGCTTTAGTTGGCAACCAGTCCAGGAAAAGGACAAGCTTTGGATTAAAAATTGAGAGAGTCCAACCCCTTACTGGACTCGACAGTCTGTACTGGGGAGACCAGCAGTTGGTTCAAGGGGTAGAAAAACGACAACGTGCAATGCATTTGGGGGCACGATGCGCACAGCGTGACGTTCCGAGCATCATGTTCATTCACTGGATCCAGGTTTGTCACTTCTGGACTCAGATTGACTGGGACGAGAGATTGGGGCTGACGATATATGCAGATATCCCACGCTTCAAGTCAAAAGTAAGTCATGACTTCAAACCTTGCAGTGCTACTGCTCTGCTAAAAACCGAAGCCTTGGTTATCATCGATTACAAAAAACGGACCCATCCCTTCAATAAAGTATGGTACGCCAACTCTTTCCATTGAAACTCTGGACCTGTTTGCTTATTAACTTATTTTTAATATTACAATATCCCAGTCTCCTTCGTAATTCGAAAAAAAGACTTAACATCTGTAAAAGCAAAATCATTGTTATAGAGAAGAGAATGAATTGGGAAGAAGACTTGGGAATCGACTATACGAACAATAGCGATACTATGAAAAATGGACATCAGTCTCAAAAATTAAAAATCAACAAATGGGAAAAAGCTAATAGCTTGAGAATAGCTATTTTATTTTTTTAAAAAGGGATTTTTTCCATACGTGTCAAGGATTTAAAAAATTATTGCTAATTTCTTTGATAAATAAAGCAAAAAATAATGACATGCATCTCCCATCTGTAATTTGTAAGGAAATGTGAGAAGGTTGGAGTTTCATTGAGAGATATCTGAGAACGCAAAAACAGGATGTTGATTATTATGAATGAATGGGAAAGCCGTAAATAAATAACGTAATTTAAAACCCATTTATGCAAGGGTACGCGTTGCTTTTCCGTCCGTCCGTTAGAGCCTGGCTTTATCCACTTGGTTTATTCGACGGGTTTCTTCTGAGCAACATTTTTTTTCCCAATGAAGTTACTTCGGAGTATGAAATGAATACATGTCACCTCTTTGTACCACCCAAGGGAATGGTAAATCTTTGCCATAAATAATAGCAAAATACTTCTCATAACAGAGGCGAGCGCACACACACACGCAGATGTTAAGGTACACACACACACCGTGGTTAAGGCGCGCGTGCGCACACACACACACACACACACACACATATATATTGCGTTGTATTATATTGAAACTCTTATTTGAAATGATATCCCGTTCTCATACGGTGAATGTATCATCTGGCCTAGGCAACGTAAATAGAATAAAGAATCGAAGAAAGTAGGGCTGCAGCAGGAGTCGAACCTACAACAGATATGTGACGAGAGTGTATTTGTATACGGCTTTCCCATCCTGGACAAAAAACAAAGATTGGTTGTATCGTAAGGTATTGCTATGGATCTCCAAGTTCATGGTAATGATACTGTTGTCTCGAGAGTCATCATCCAATGAAAACACTATTGACGCTTCGGTTGTTGTTTTGAAGCAGCATGCATATGAAATCACGAATCTCGTTAATAATGGAGATTTGCTTAACCCCTGTGTTACGGTGTTTCTTTCTGAAAATTGTGTTCTACCCAAAAAAACGGTCGTAGGTTTTAGATATTTTAATCTAAATTTAGACAACAATTTCCAAAGAGTTCCGTGATTTTCAACAACAAAAAAGGCATTTTTAAGACTGCTCCAAAAGTAACGTTTAGAAATCACAATTAAGGAGAATTTTCTTTAGTACCGAAGTCTAAAACGGCTATCTTGTTTCTACTTTTTGTTTACATTGCTAAAGTTACACAAGTCGAGATTATCATTCATTTTTTTTTTCATTCAATACATACATTATAAAAATTTTTTAAAAAGCCAAAAGCGCCAATAATAACAATTTACAATTTTCTTCATAGAGAATAATACTCTCGGGATGAGTATGAGAATCAACTGAGTCAACGAAATAGCTCTTACCCCTGCTCATCCTCATCTACCTTCTGCTACTACTACCACGGACGGTGAACTCATCGTTGAACTTACGGTTTTTGTTGAAAGAAAAAAAACCCGATGAATTCAGCCGAAAAGTGCATTGTTCCAAATGATGGGCAGGATTTTGTTTTTATTTTTTAAATTGTTACCTTTAAGTGGAAGAGTCCATTGTTATGTGTGCGAAAATAAAAAAAAATCACACTGTTATTTGTGTAAGTATTTTCCTCTGTCACGAAATCTTAAGGGACATGGGGAAAAGCTCATTGGTTGAAAATCACAAAACACGAGGTCGAATTTCCTAATATTTAAGAATAAAAGTTAAATAAAAATAACCCTTTCCGAACGGTCACTACCATGCATAACATGTTTATTGACCACTGGATATAAACATCCATCACATCATTGATAATAGAGTCATATTTTTGGATATAAAAGTGAATAAGAGCATGGATCGTAAAAACGAAAGGTTTCAATTTAGATCGCTGGCCCAAAATAGGTTATAATCAACTAATTCGTTTGAAAGAAAAAAAAAAAATTGTCCATTCCAAAATATCAGCCAAATGCTTTTAAAATACACGATACCCACGTGGCAACGTCACAACAAATGAACAAAAGCTGGCATAACCTCTGCTTTTATAATTTTCTTTATAAAAATCAATGAGCGATAGAGAGAACAGGAGGGGGAAGAAGAAGAAAAATGAGAGAGAGATACTGAGAGAGAGAGAGAGAGAGAGAGAGAGAGAGAGAGAGAGAGAGAGAGAGAGAGAGAAAGAACTAAATAAAAATATAGATTGTATGCTGAGAATTGTTCTTCCAATTATTCTTTCTATGCGAAGAAATCTTTTGAGGGTTAGTGTGATTTGCTTGATTTTTGTGCAGACATGCTACGGGGAAATCAATAGGCGTCTCACTGACTGATCCATGATTGATTAAGCTATCTCAACTGATGCCGGTCCCCCTTCTCCTATCTCGGCTTAGCGCCAGAAGCTCACAGGTTTATACGTATATATCTGCACCATCGACAGAATATAAGACATCCAACACTGCTCTTAACTATCCACGCCCTTCTCGTCCTTGACAGAAGAACGCCTCTTATGTCCGAGTGTCTGTTTGATGGATATCACATTAAATGCACCCACAAGAAGTTCCTTGTCGTTCACTCAGGCTATCGCTGCCTGTGGAAATTTTATTGGTCTCGTAATTGTTTGATGACTTTATAAGGGGGAGAAGGAGAAAGCGAGCGAGAGAGAGAGAGGGAGAGAGAGAGAGCGGGAGGGAAAGAGAGGGAGCGAGAAAGAACTTGAGAGACAAAGAGAGAAAAAAGATAGAGAGAGAGAAGAGAAAGAAAGAGGAGGAGAAGGATAGATGGATAGAGATAGATAGATGGATAGAGATAGATAGATAGATAGATAGATAGAGAGAGAGAAGGGGAGAGAGAGAGAGGGAGGCGGAAGAAAGCAATCCTCATTCCAAGTCTCAGTATTATAGCATTTATCGTTTTGTTTTTGGCCATGTCAGTTATTCATTCTTTGAGTATAAGCAATTCATACGTGAATGTATTCAATGTGGGACAAATAAGATAACTACGATGTTTTTCATATAGAACATACAGACTATGTACAGGAACTTGCTAAAGCATATCTAAAATAAAACAATGCAAAATTCCTTAGGCAGATCATCAAATCATGTTGTCTCCTAGTTTAACCAGTAATCACCCTGCATCTCGAGAGAAGGGTGTATTTTCTATGATATTCCCACCCTGTCAGTGCTGCAGAATCTATCGATATGACTCAATGTAGAAAGAAATATCAGTTTTAAAAGGCACATGCTGGAAGGATATAAGCTAGAGTTTAGTTCACAAAAATCAATCGCCGTTCGATTTGACACTTTTTCAATGCAGAACAAGACATTTTTCCAATAAAGCACCAGAATATTTTACGCATGCGCTGGTGAAATTAGAGTTTTTGAAGGTCAAAAGACTTTCTAAAAACTTCTTCTGTTGCTGGTTGCTGTCCCAGATACTTATTACTTAAGATTCCAGAAATTCAATCCAGAAATGGTCGAAAGAGGAGACGGTTTGATTAAGCTATAATGCTAACTTTTAAGTACTTGCCAAACCTGTCGGAGTAATAAATATTTTGCAATCTCAGAAATGTCACCGTGACAATCAACATTCATACCTGATCAACTTTATATAAGACTGATCTCTATTCATACAGGGATGACACCCCGTTAAAGAAATTAAAAAATGATGATAGATGAAGTCTAACGAGTATAGTCTTGTCAATTTTCTCAGAATAAAGTTACGAGCTGCTAAAATCAAAATTTGATCACGCCACTTTACTACGAGAGCACGAAAAATTACTCTCAAGAGAAATGTTTTTTTTTTCTATTTTGTCAAATTTTTTAGACATCTTTTGAAAATTTCTTTAAGCGTGAATCATCCTATATACTGTTGTAAAAAAAATATAAGTAAACACTTCATATATGCGTCCCAAATGAGAAGTTTCAAAGTAGAAGATCAAAATTAAGTAACTTTATTCCGAGAAAACTGACTCAATTTATGATTATTTTCAAAACAGCTACATATTTTGTTTTGAATACAATTAGGAAAACAAGTTTAAATGTAACAATATCTTATTTGAAAAAATTCATAATAAGAATAAAGCTTTCAAGCGAAAAAATAACCATTTCAATTTTCACTTTTGTAAGAGGGTACAAATGTAACAATTTGCAGGGGGTGCAGTCGGACCAAGCACTGCAACCGATCTGTATGTATTTAAACAAATTTCAGAACAAAATTCCAGAGGACGAAATTATTGCATGGGGTCGGCTTTTTGATTCTTAGTGAGCCGGGCAAGCTGGGCTCGTTTGACCTTAGCAACACTAGTTCCAACAACACAACCTGCAGCCGAACTAAAAATGTTTCAATGAAAAATCTTTCCAGACGTAAAAACACATTTACATTTTTTTAAATTTTCAGTATTACCATTGATGGGTGTAATATAGATCCGTCAATTGTCATCCACGCAATCGCCACACGCTCAGTTGTCCGCCACTCAGTTGTCAACACTCGATAGTCGCACGCTCAACAGTCAGTCAGTCGATTATATGAATGAATGAATGAATTAATGAGTTCAATATTGGGAACAACTCTTGGAACTAATTATGTTGTCTGGATGGTCTACTGCGACCAGCAAAAAAGCTCAGATTTTAAAGTTTTATCTAAACATATAATCGGCATAAAGAAAATGTATTCTCTGTTAGTGCATTGATCTCATTGATTAATGTACCCTCATTATGTAGATAAAGAGAGATTCGAGTTGAGTTGAGACTTGGAAAAAATCTTAAGATTTGGTGAGTTGAATTATTAAAAATTAATCATGTAATAAAATAGCTGTAAACACGTTATTGCCGATCAATCCATGAATTACACAATCACTTTTTACGGGCAATATATAGTCTTGTATTCTGGGAACATCAAGTTAAGATTATATAAAAGAATTGCACTGTGCCATTATTGTTTAATGACATTAAGATTCAAACTTTCAAACCACTCGCCCTCGCTGATTAGGTCAGGGGATGCAATTCCCCGCCCCCTTTACAGAGGCCAATAGTGTTGAACGAGGATTTCTTGATTTATAGACATCCGGCAGCCATTTTTTAATTTTAATTTTAAAACATATTGCAATAATTTATGTATCTTCTTCTAAATTTTTAATTTGATTTAATTGCAAAAGAATGGAACAAAGTGAGTCATCAAAAAAACAAAAAACAAAAAACAAACAAACTTTTTTCGTACTTGAAGCAGGTTTTAAACTATTTTTAAATGAACATTGTTTACATTCCTGTCAACGAAATCAATTAAATTACCTACACCATAAAGGATGTGCTCTGTGTCCTGACGAAAAAAAAAATCTCTGTTTTTGAATATCTTCCCAAAAAGCAGTTTTTTTTAGAAATTAAATTTAATGATTGATAACTGGATTTCGGAAAAATATTTCTGGAGAAGTCGTAGATGAAATTTCCAATTAGCAAAACGTCTCTCAATGAAAGTTATTTGTAAAAAAAATATAATTACTTTTGCGTACTTGAACCAGGTTCTAGACTGTTTTAATGTCAACTTTTGTCGTCCAAAATAAACTTCAGTTCAGACTGAATCAGACCAAAGAAAAAACACTAAAAACACTAAACTCTGTTATAAAAAATCTTCAAAAATTAAGATAATCGCTATGGGAAGAGGATTTGACGGAAATGAATCAATTTGATTATTACTTGACTTGAATTTTGAAAAAAATTGTCTAATTTTTATTTAAGATGTTTTGAAAAATATATTTGTCTACATCGGATATCTTTTTACCTGTAAAAATTAAGCTGGTATTGAGCGTGTTTGCTAAACCCATATGTGATGAAAACCCGCTTAGATTTTTGAGTGCCTCGTGTAATAGCTGGCAAAATCTCATATTACTCGCAATGGCAATAGAGAGAGGGAGACTTTTGCCATTGCAAGTAATATGAGATTTTGCCAGCTATTACACGAGGCACTCAAAAATCTAAGCGGGTTTTCATCACATATGGGTTTAGCAAACACGCTCAATACCAACTTAATTTTTGACTGAATTGACAGGTAAAAAGATATCCGATATATATATATATATATATATATATATATATATATATATATATATATAAAATAATATGACGCATTTATTATCTTATTTATCCTGTCGAATCATATATCCATTTCTTGATAATATAATCGTCTTTATTGAGAATAGAATAGTGCAGATATTGACAGGGAATGAACAAGATGAGATTAGGAAATATGGTAGATATTTGGACCTTCGACTCACCAGCGGGCTGATTAGCTCAATGGTCAGAGCCGTTGAAGCGGTTACCAATCGACGATCTTTCAAGATTACTTCTTGAATTGCTGCCCTCTCTTTCTCTCTCTCTCTCTCTCTCTCTCTCTCTCTCTCTCTCTATATATATATATATATATATATATATATATATACATATGTATATATGTGTGTGCCTGTGTACATTTTGCTGCCCCTGCTCTGTTTGATTTCTACCCCATCAACGTTAAAAACCTTTCTCGAATCTGAGCAAAAAAACAAAAGAAGGTCTGGTTAGTCAATCAATAGAAACCGCCATGCGACCAACGTCTTTTGACAGCATACTGTGTTGGGGTGATCAATTAAAAAAATGGATCATTAATTTTAGTTACTTCTCTTGTTTAGTTGGGGGGAGTGATCACTAAAATGTTTGTACCCCCCCCCAAAAAAAAACAGCAAAAAAACAAAAGAAAACAAAATAAACAACAAAAAAAAACAACAAACAAACAAACCAAAAACAAACAAAACACAAAACAAAACAACAAAAGCAAACGTAGATGTTACTGGACATAAGCAAAGGGATAAATTTAACATAAACTTGGATTGCAAATTCAACCATCCACACCAATATAAACCTATCTAGGATGGGGTGATTTGAAAAAAAAAAAAACACTATAAAGAGTAAATGTTTAAATTTTCAGCCCTCTAGCACCAACAGTGCATCCTGTATGCGTGATACATACATAGATACTTAGCCAAACCCTCGGTCAACCAGCCAGACCAACTTGAAAACGGAAGAAAACTCCGTTGACATTTTTGGTGACAATTTTTAACAAAACACGGAGCTTTCGTTTTGACGACACCCATTAATGAAATTCACCTTACCCCGTGTTAGACAGTCAGCAGCGAATCTGACGTGTCTTCACACTCTATTAGAAAGCACATCTAGAGTCTGTTTGTTCGAACTGCCATAAACAGATGGCGCTTCAAACGTTTATCTGACACTTTTGGGGGCATTGATATTTTATTCACTTTTATATCTTTGCCAGACTTACTGGTCCGGTTAGCTTCAGAGGAAACATACCTATCTATATTCGTACATGTTTAAACATGTTCCCGTACACGTTCCTATGATTAAATTAATTCATAGTTTGTTTTTTTTCTAATAACTCCACGCGTTTTAGGTTGTGCCTATATGTAAATAAATCTATCCTATCAAACGACAATTGGAATGTAGATCGAGGCAAAATTGCCTGTAATATTTATGAGCTCTAATTAACAAGTCCCAATGATTTAATTAACGAGGAATTCGCGCCTTTAAAGTTTTAGATTTTGCCGTTCGTATAACGTCTTCTCGTAGAGCTTTCGAACTTAGGGGTACCGTGGGAAAACACTGATCGAAATGGCTTTTGAAAACTTTATGATAGGTAAGACGGTATCTAAAATTCCATTTTGGATTAGGGATCAGCGAACTGAACCAGTGCAGCAGGTGGGGGGTGGGGTTGACTGTGAATCATCGAAGATAATTTTTATAAATATGGCCAATAACGGGGTCTTTTTTTGAGATATATAAAAAAATGGAATTTGAGAAGTAGGTATTCGCCGTATCACCATTTCCACCATTGTGGGAAATAGACCATTCGTGGGGTCGTTCTCCCAAATGTTTCTTCAGAATCATAAAAGAGTGATTAAGACAGTAATATATTTCATTTAATGTGATGGAGCATGTGTTACTGGATAATCCGTTGTATTATTAACATGTAAATAGTGAAATTGAATAGAATTATGATTCTGTTAATATAATATTGATCCTATACTATTACTCCGTTTATACGTACGAACGTTACGCCTTCCGATTATTATTTATTCTCCTCTCTCATATCTCTTACCACCCTTTCTTCCCGTCTTTTCTCTCATGTCTCCTCACACATCCTCGCTATGTAATAAACAAGGATAAGAATGGAAGAGTGTGTTCATGCTTGAATGCAAGCAAAATGGACTCAACTTTCACTATAACTGTCTCTCTTCCTATCTATCCTTGAAATGTGATGAAGTTATGAACAAAATGATATATTTCAATCGCACAAATAAATATGTGGGGGCAATGATGGTATCTTAGTTGTCAACACCTGAGAGAATTCTACGGGTCCAATTAAGTAAGTATTACAGACCTGTAGACCCAGAAATATTTTCAGTGTTATAATGCTAGTTTTTTCAAATATTGGAGATTTTTCAAACTGACTATTTGCATTCTAGATGTTTGACGGCTAACAATGTGTCCAAAAGTGACTTAGAAATTGGCTGTGCAGGAAATTTACAATGATTGTTTGTATACTTGAAAATCAGGTTTTCTTTTTAATTTTTTAAATTTTCATTAAAATTTTCATTGCCTTTGACATAAGCTACAGAAGAAACTGTTCAATTATAATCATGGATTTATCAAACATATTCACTTAAACACACACTGCTATTGTTATCAAAATCAGTCGATCTCAAATACTTCATTCAATATGAATTGAACATTTTTAAATTTGAAAAAAATACATTAATTTTTTAATAGAAACTTTGTAAGAAAAGAACTTATAAAACAATAAGATGTAAACTCATTAGAATGAATGCAAAATGTTCTATATTATCTGGTAAATATTATTAGTCGGCAATTGCTGACCCTGTTCAGAAGTGATCATAGTTAGCGGCTTCTTTAGCAATTTGAAGGTCATATTTTGCGTTGGATATTTTGTAGATAGCAAGTATTTCATTTTATTCAATAAGAGTTTTAACCGAATCCAGAGAAAGAACGATTTTTAACAACCTGATAATAAATCTCAGATTTTTCGACCGCCATTCCAGAGTTCAGTCGCTTTTGATCCCTTGTCTGCCTCTGGATTTATTTCTGGCAAATCCACTTGACAAACGCTTCAGCTCTGAAATTCTGGACCTATCCAAACTAACCCCGATAGACAAAGTATATTGATTCAATTGCTGAAGCTATTCAAAATGAGGCTCTTCCTTGATTCCATTGAGTGGAAATTCTTCCTTGGTGCCAACGGGCAATGAACGAATATAGAATGTTGAGCTTATGCACGACGAATTCCGTAGCCTTCATCTGAGGCTTGTGATACAGAATCTACCGAAAACATCACCTTCTTGCCAGAAATGATCGAAAGAAGTAAATAAATTCCGAAACGATTCAAATGAAAGAAGTTTCGTACAATAATAGGGGAGCTATAATTCGTGCTTTGCTGAATTTGTGACCAGTAAAGCATAATGATTTAACCATTACAGGATCGTTGTTGATAATACACGATGTCAGTTGTGCGACTAAAAATGGACAAGAGTGGATTATGCGTGTCAAACAATAGTGGCATCTGGTCATGTGACATCACGCATTGTATCAGATGTCGTGATTGATCATTCACGTATGGGGGATGAATTACACATCCGTCATTTACTTCGCTTTTATTCATGAATTTTCCCTGAATCTGCTCGGCTGCTTTTACGCATTCTGATGGGTTTTGAAAAAAAATGATTTCTTTGGGTTTCACGCTAAGTAGATAATGTGCGTGTCCGTCTGTAGACTTGCAAGCTGCTTTATTTCAAAAATTTCATAAGAACACAAATATACACACTACCGAAATATATGTGCGTGTTATTGAGAAATGGATGTATGATTCGACAAAAAAAAATTATCTTTCCACCGTGTAGTAACGGGAGATCATTTCAGATAAGAAATTTAGTAACATATATATGTTAATAATAAGGAATGAGACAAAATCAGGAGTAAAAGTATATGGAAACTTTATTTTTAATTGATTGATTAATTGATTAATTAATGAATTGATTGGTATGCTATATGTTTCGTGAAGGATTCCCATCTCCAGTAGCATGTGTGTACTTTTTAGTGGTTAAAGGGTTTCCGAAGAAAACAAATTTAGCTTAAGATGTTTTGCTTTGAGAGCAATAATGAAAATCGAGAAATGATGAGTCCAGGCTGTATTGTGTCTGTGAAGAAATCAATGGTGGCATGTTGAATATTATGTTGGAAGTAGTAGCAGCAGTCATGGTTATTTTATTGGTTGTGCTAATCAAAGATAGAGGGCATTCTTAAGCATCGGTTGTCATGGATACTGGGGAGCTGGATAATAGTTTACTGTCAGACTGTTTGGGTACTTGGAAAGTTGGGGATGAAGCTATATCTAGTGTTGATTAATAAAGTGGGGTAAGGGGGTCCTTATTATACATGATCGAATATCCGTTGGGAAATGTATATTCTGTAACCTTAATGGTAATTTTGGATGTTCCAGAAGATCAGATGGCTTTGAGTTGTACAAATGAAATACCATACAAAGGTTTATAAAGGCAGGGGTCTGTGTGAAGTTCCCAGTGTTGGATATACATAAATGGGGATTGGGTGTAGGGTAAGGTAAGTTTGTGACATTAATTATAGGTGGGTGGGAATTGAATGTGGGTTTCTTGTGGAGAATGAAGGCATGTGAATGTTAAGGGGTGTTTGGGCCTGAATGGAAGAAAGAATAGTGAGTCAGTGAATATAGTGTAATTAAGAGTAGGAGGATTATGATATTACAGATCGGTGTTCATAAGGTTGTTAAGTTAAGTGATATATATATAATTAACCGTTAAATCCAGGAATTGTTTGTTTCCATGAGTAAACACTTATATGATATTTTAGTTGTGATAATTTCCCCCCAAATCACTAATAAGAGTGCTCGATGACTTGATATAGTAAAGCCTAGGTTTTTAGATAGATTTTATCCGAGAAAATAAAGTAAAAGGTTAAAAAAAACTTATCAAAAAACAACAAAACAAACAATACTGTAGTTCGATGTATGTTTAAGATATCACTTAAGCAGAATGGCTTGATCTTTCTCTGGTTTTGGTTGATTGAAAAACAGTGTTATTACACGAATAGAACCGCTATTATGATTTCTTCGAATTCCATTTTTTTTGATGGGGGTATTGTGTTAATGTGGTTATAGCGAAGATCTGATGGGGCAGAGTGGTTTGTAGGTGTATTTTGTTGCGTGGGTTGTTAGGGGCGATATTCATTTCTTGTTTTATTATTGTGTAATACATACGGTACGTGGCTATTGGATTGTTTTCTGATTTTGATATTAATCATTTTTATATATTTTTGGTATGTTAGCGTTCAGTTTGAATCAGTTTTCAATTATGATTATAATCAATTATTTTAAACCATTTTTTAAAATTTCAATCTTTATTGTTGGTGTATAGGTCCCTAGTGCGACCGTAGTAGTTCATCCAAGTTGGTAGAAGCCGTGGGTGTTAATATTGACATATCAAAATTTTGACATCCATCAGTTGATTTTCCTTTTAAATCTCATTTAATGTACAAAGCTCATAATGTTTGTTTGACATCTGTAAGTTGGTTATCCTTTTCAATTCATGTTTTTCTTTCTGATCTTACAAATTGATAAAAACATTATAAACAATATATATATATATTTATATATATATATATATATATATATATATATATATATATATATATATATATTATATATATATATATATATATATATATATATATATATATATATATATATATATATATATATATAGTAGAATGTAGATTCACTACACAAACTAGCTCATGTTTCTGCCCTCTTCGGGTCTCATCAGGCGAATCTTATTATTTCCAACTCTACTCTAAAACGACTTAACTTCAAGAGTAAAAAGTTGTATGTATCGAGCACTGTATGAAATAAATCCATTACATTTCAGCAGTGGCTTTATATTATTGATATATTATTATATTATGTTATACTGCTAGCCTAATTTGTACCACATATACTGTCTATTTATCTAAAGTTCTACTTCAACTCAACTCAATGTTGAAAATGTATCGAGCATCCTATGAAATAAACCTATCACACATCCGATGTTGAATTACTGATTTGCACACACACACACACACACACACACACACACACATATATATATATATATATATATATATATATATATATATATATATATATATATATATATATGTATGTATATATATAAAGAGAGAGAGAGTGAGAAAGAGAGAGAGAGAGAGAGAGAGAGAGAGAGAGGGGTGGGGTGAAGCGTGAGAGAAGGAAAAGAGAGGAAAGAGAGAGAAGGAATAAGAAAATGTGATATATACATACATATAAATAAGGGGAGAAATATATATATATACATATAAGATATTTGTTGACGTATGATACAAACTACTTTTCCAATTTATTCAAGAAGTAAGCATCCTATTATAATGAAAAAAAAAGCAACATATCTAACTACGGAGATAGCTTCTTTTTCATTATTTTCAATTCATGTTCTATTTCTATAGCAGTTGTCCTCATTATTTCTCTGCAGCAATTTGTACCTTTTAGTTCTGAAATAAACAGCTTCGCACTGCCTCATGAAATTCATCTCAGAAACTTTGCTTCACAGTGTTCACGCAAAATAATCCAAAAAATATTACTCTCTTTGGACACTGACGATATCTTTAAGAATGTTAAAAGACACTAGAAAAAATTCTAATGTTGGATTATCAAATGTATTTATGACTGAAAACTCGAAGAATATAAAAGAGTACACAGTTTAGATCAGTAGAACCGAATTATTACCAATATCATAATTAGTTTGCACGGATGTATTTCTTTATCTAATTATGTTTCAAGGTACTGCAAGGCTTAGCAAGTAAGTGACATAACTTGCAATAAACAAGCAAATGAAGTCTTGTCCACAGAAATAACTTCGTTCCTAGGCATATGCTCTTTTTTTTTCTTCCGTTTTGAATAGTTAAAATCGAGCAGATGTTTTTTTTGAACTTTTAGGAGTCTAAATCTAAGGGATTTTATTTCATTTTATATATTTTAAGGGTCAAAATGGGAAGGAGAAGTTGTTTTTTCAGTCAGGGGTAAAAATGTGGAAGATTTTCTTACTTTAAGTGTAAAACTCGATGATGGAGATTTTGCACACTCCAAGGGGTTAAAATCAAGAGATTTTTTTTTTTACTTTTCGGGGCCAAATCGAGGGGAAAGATTTTTTTTCACTTTAAGGGCTCAAGAACGTGGGCTAATTTTTGCTTCACTTTTAGAGGTCGAAATGCAAGGAATTTTTTTTTCACTCCAAGTCGTCACAACCAAAGGGAATACTTTTTTACTTTTGAGGGGGACAGAATCTTGAGGAATTTTTACCACGTAAGGGCTCAAAATCCATTTTTTTCTCTTTTAGAGAGAATAAACGTCACCACTCGTTTGTGAACGTTTATTTTAATTTTTTGAAGTGAAAATCAAATGGAGCTTTTAAGAACCGCAGACTGATTTTTTATTCTCATTTATAGTGGTCAAAATCGAGAGGGAACTTTTACTTCCATTTTATGGGCTCAAAATGAACATTATCCCCTTCTCCTTTCCAATATCTATACCTAACGCCCTTTTTACTATTTGCCCAATTTTTAAAAAAATAGCCCTCCTTTTGAATATCAGCCCTCTTTATCAATAGCCCCCATTCCCTTGATCTTACTCCCCCATCCTTAACATTCATAACATTTAAACTCTCCTATTATATCATCAACCATTTTTAAAATGTCTGAACCCTATTTTTTTTTACATCAGTTACCCCTCTTTTTAGAGATTAGCCCTATTTTTTCTAACGTTGACACCAGTCATTTTTTATATTTTGACCCCATGACCCTTTTTTTTTTACATTAGTCCTCCTTTCCTACATTAGCTCGACTCTTTCTATCTATTAGCCGAACATCATTTTTTACATTAGTGCTCCACTTCTTTAACATTATTCCCTTTTATTCTATAACAGTGTAAAATGTGATATTGAATCGATTTTAAAAACGAATTTATTTATCATTCATTATATATATATGTACAATACAAAAGTTCCAGTAATCATCTCCATTCGGAATAAAAGTTGAAACGGAGTTTGAGCCTGCAGCATCCAGACTTCTTTTCTATTCATCTTCATTCATTCTTTTAAAATCTCAACTTCGCTTTTATTCATGATGATTTTTTAATTCATTTTTCACGGTGGTTCTTATTGAAACCATGAACATCCGCTACCACTCTTCAGGGGAGAGGGGGTATATCTTTGCAATATCTTAGAAGCCATCCTGTTACACGATCGATGAGATTATCTGATCCAAGGACGTGAATGAAGGTCGAATGTCCTGTTCGTAGCGGATGAACAATAATGATATCACGTGGTTTTATTTTTCCCTTGTCCTGCCAATTCTCAGATATTCATTTGCAAATTGCTGGACTTTACGAAGGTACAAGAGTTATCTCCCTTCACCACCGGAATTCAAAAGGCTAGTACTATTCCAGGTATTAATAGTCTTCGTTTTCTTCGTAAAGGCAATGTGGACTGAATATAATTGCTCATTGTCGTTTGGGGGGTTTGCCGATCAAAGTTTGAGCTTGTGTTCCGTTTTTAACAACACAGCTGTCAAATAGATTAGGTGATTCAAATGGGGAAAATTAGGAAAAAACAAAACTTTGGTAAGCGTATGATTAACCTCCAAGGAATTTTCCTGGCTTTTGGATTTTGCTTGATATGGTAAAGTGCCGATATGGTCTGTTTGACATTAAAGGTCAACCTCCGTGTTTGTTTATAAAACAAGAATAAAAAGACTCTGTGAGAAATATACACATAAGCCTTTTTGTGGGTGAGATTTGAAACAAATTCTTGGGTGGTATGTTTTTATGTTCGAACCACAAGGTAGTATCAAGACAAAATGTTTTGAATTCCCTAAAAGATTCAGAAATAATTGATTTCCCTCCATGTTTTGGTTGCAGAACTAGCATTTCCAAAAAAATACCGTGTATGCTAGCGTTAAGTCGACCATAAAAAACTAAGGTGTTAAATCAAGTTTAGTCCAATATTCTCCGGATAAGTCGATTAGTCTCATGTAGAGACGAATGATTTTATGTAGAGACGACTTATCTTGTGAAGAGTTGACTATCAACTTGATTTTAGTTGCTTTTTATAGTAACTACTCAGACTGTGAATTACATTATCATCATCATCATTAGCTGCAGCAGGATCAGCAAAAGCATCAGCCTTTTACCGTTCATCGTTGGACAAAGACCTTACTCAAGATTCGCCAGACTCCTCTATCATGAACTATGCTCTTACTTTCTGTTGCACACAATTTCACTTATGATCTCTAGACATCCACGCTGTGAGTTGTGATGTCCACTGGCTGTCTGTAATTTAAGATTTCTAATGGTTCCGATGATATCTTGGACCCCTGTCGTTTTCCTAATGTTCTGTGTTGTCTTTCGATCTCTCCATGTAAGGTTGAACATGATTCTCTCCTGTGTCCGTTGCATGGTTGGTTCTCTATTTGATGGTCAATCTTTTGGTTATATGTTTCAGCTTCATAGATGACTATCGAGAGGATGTATTGGTTGTAGACTATTCAGGTTTTGTGGGAATTTCTTGTTCTTGAAAGTTGAGCTTGCTCAGCCGAAAGATAGCCAAGCCAGGGTGATTCTTCGCTTGATTTCTTCTTTAGTCTTAAGTGACTATCGGGAAGATACATTGGTTTTATACCCTTCTTTTTGGGACTAATAGGATTTTCTTGCTTTCAATGTTTGAGCATGCCCTGCCAAAGGCTTGCCATCCTCGGATGATCCTTCGCTTGATTTCTTCTTCTTTTGAGGGTTTCATGAAGATTCGTAGTCCTAGGTAGATGTAATGGTCTACTTCTATCAGCTCTGCGTTTTCAATTTTCAGTGAGTAAACAATAATCTGCAGATGATATGTTCAAAAGACACGTCAGTGAAATTCGGCGTCAACTGAAGGTAAACACAAACAAGCAACGTCATGATTACGTGAGTTGAGTAAATTAACGTGATCAGAGTATGTATTGGAACATCCACGTTCACTGGACATTCGTTTGTCCCTGCCTTTCAATGCCCAGAGTTCTAAGATGCAGGTTGGCACGCCACAATTAGTTGCTGGAGGTTGTGAGACAATATGAGAATAGAAAATCTTGTCCCGTACACGATCCAGACATTATGAAATCAACTACAGAAATCTTACTACTCTTAATAACTTAACAGAATATCCCTGGCCGTTTATATCACACATGCATATTCATAAATAGTCTAGTCTTCATTTCCCTTTCTGTGAATGCTGAGGTGTTGCGCGTCTATACACCGACATTGCCATTTTTATATTAACAAAAACGATGTCCATCGTTGTTATCAAACGACTATGCATTTTCATGGCGATTAGAGAATGAAAATGTTTGAATGGACACAAATGTTACGACCAAAATCCTCTAGAAAAGGATGCAAAAAAATAAAGCTGTAGATATTTCTTTCGAAATGAATTCATGAAAGAAAAGTTCCTCCACATGGAAAACCGATCAAGAGATATCAAAATCCTCTGGATCATATCCTTTCATTTTTTTCACATGCGTATAATTTATACAGTCATTATAAGTGCAGGTGCTCAACATATGTTCAGTTAAAACCGAATGAATTTTCCATCAGCATAAAACAAACTTACAAGGTGATCATGGTACCAGAGTTCGAAGGGGTTCGCACCATGGTGTCCAACAAACACATATGTGCAAGCGCGTCTGTACTTGCATGAGCATGTGAAAGAGAGAGGATAGAAGGGAGAAATGCTGCTACCATTGAAATTAGTATTGATTTCCTTGAGTGAAAGCAAAATGGATCCCACTGAAAAGCGAAGGAAGTTTCTTAAACCACCCGGGATTTCTAACTCTAAACATTTAAGAGTTTTCCGAGACGCTTTGTTTTCAAATAATGTTTCTACTCTTCACCTAAGATCATTCTCCGGAGGCCACACACACACACACACAGATTGATAGATAGATAAATCAAACTATACTAATCTTACCTTCTATGAGTCATTATCAAACAGAAAGTTGTTTAGACTATTGATATCATTCTTTGTGTTGCTTCTATTGTTACAATATTTCTGCTGATTCATTCTACGGCATTCTTCAGGCGTGCAATCCGTAAGTAAAGATAAAGATCTTTTTTCAGAAAATGGTGTCAAACAAAAGAAAAATCAAGTCTGACACGAGCCAATGAGAAATAGGAGGAGGAGGAGGAGGAAGAAAGGGGAGATTTTGTTGCTCCCAATGTTCCAAGTAAAAAAAAGGTTGAAATGCAGGAAAAGGCAAGAATAGAAATATTGGCCTTTTCCTGCACTTACACTGGCAAATATCTCGGTACTAAGCATATAAGTGTGAGCGTAGGCCACAAGCAAGAAATGTTTAATTCATCGTAGATGTTAATGGGACTTTTAAATCCAATTTCGAAATTTTGGCAGAATAACAATAATTGCAAAACTAAAAAATTACATTTTAAAAATATCTATTATTACATTTTTTAGGCAGTACTTGGGGTCTTAAGTCTTGAAAATTGCTGTAAGGCATCGAACGAAAACGTAAAAGAAATTATAAATGAAACATTTCTCTTGTTTGTGATGTATATATATGTATTGAGTGCCCTGCAAAACTTTTAGCCTAACTTAAAAAACTTGAAAGCGTTGAATAGATTCGTTATCATTTCTATTATTATTCAGACCATCCTCATCTTGGTTGTTTTCCATACAACATTTCGGGCGTTGTACTCTACGGACTTCATCAGGTATCATCCGTGGGGAAGTAACGAACCGAACCCTTGATTTTAACCGACGGGGGTATATTGACTGCACTCCCCTCTTAGCATTAGTAGTAGTAGATTGAACCTGGAACCATCAGATTACTTACAGGAATTTGTCTTGTTCTGTAACCACTACGCCATGTGGACAACAGGTGCTAATTTTTAGGAGCCTTAAACCTCGGGTGACAGTTTTTGGTTTTTGATGTTATTGTTTTCTGTCTTTCATTATCATCTAGAATAATCCATTACCATTTGAGATTTTTGGGTTGGCCAGTCAAAAGAGCAAAGTCAAGAAGTAAAAGTTTGGGCAGTGTTCATGAGTTGAGCAGTTTTGAAGAAATCTTAATAATTGGAAATTTACATCACAACTAAACTTTAAATTAGTTGGCATTTAGTGTGATATAAAGGGGTCAAAATTCAATTTATTGATTACTGATGTTGTTGAAATGGTGTCAACAAAATATGCGAAGGAGCCCAAAGTTGTCCGATTACGAATGCGATGGGATTTTAACTTAAATTAATCGAAGTTAGTTGTGAAAAAATATTTGCGTGGTCCAGATAGTTATGGATCCAACAAAAGAGGTTGTAGACATAAGAAGACGTCTGATTGTGAGAAGGCAGATATCAGATTATTTGGAGGTATGGAGTTGCTAATGGTGGCCCATTTCACAGGAGGTGTAAGTCCCATTCTCCTGAAGACGAACATCGGAAATACCGGAATATATCGGAAAAGTTTTTTTTCTAATTCTTTGTTTTTCTAATCTCTCCCTCCCTTTGTGTGTGTGTATATATATATATATATATATATATATATATATATATATCACAGTTTTTGCACTACTCCCCAGTATTCTTTGACCCACTTAAATCATTTTGTTCCCCTCCCCCTTAATTGCTTTGATTACTCTCCCTCCAATCATTTCCCCTCCTCATTTGATAGAAATGTTCAGAATAATGCATGGTTTAGAATAAGTTGACGGTAGTTTTTACTAAAAGGAGATACAATTGACTAAGAGGACATTAATATGCTGTAGAAGTGAAAAGAAGTACATCAATTGAACACCAGGAAATTCTTTGATAGCAAAAGAGTTGTAGGAAAATAGTATTGATTATTAGAATGTGTAGTGCTCTCACGATATCCATACAATAACTCATCTTGCTAGATCGATACCTAAGACGTGAGCAAAAATTACAATCCTGTAAGATGTAATTTCTGTTATTTTACGCCTATAATTTGTAAAATTACCCTTGTCTCAAGCTACTTTGTGTAATTCTTGGGGTGGAATAAACCAACTCAACGTAGAGAAGTCAATACTGCTTCGTGGCCTGTCCCCAACGCGAATTTTTGAATCAACAAATTGTAGTGCAACCAGCAGCCCCTTCATGAAATGTACCCGTTATAATTTGTTTATTTATTCATGTTCCATTCATTTTGGGGGGCCGCTTCTCTTACAACAGATTCCAATACATCAATACCATTCCAACGCTTATTGGCACGTCTCAATGTTGTGTAATGCGCTTACATACAGTTTTTTTTTTAAATTGTGGTTTTAGAGGGGTTTCTATCCAGAATTTAAGTACATTGGTAAATCGGACCCTTACTCTCCATAATTCGTACAGTTTCGAAGTATTCGATTACTTCCTTTGTGAAAGTTGTAAAATCTTTTAGCCTCTAATATTGTGCGCTTTCATTAATTTCCTACAGTTCCTCCTGGAAATATAAATTCTAGTCTTAAAAATGAACATTTATATTTTGGTGAGAGTACTTTTGGCCAGTATAGATATGGGAATTTTGTTTTCTAAAATGTTATCAAAATCTAATTGCATTACTTAAAATGTCATCAAGATTAAATCGCAGTTACTAAAATGTCAGGATTAGTAATTGTTTTGTGTAACATTATCACAGATCTCATTATCTGAGAAAAATCTCGATTATCCTACATTAAACGTGACAGTCACTCATCTGAGAACTATGCAACGTGCACAAGATGAGAGCACAAGACAGCAGAGTATATTGGGGGCAGAGACATAGAAATCGTAAGAAAACTCAAATGGCAATAGGCTGGTCTTGTAATAACAATGGCAGACAGTTGGACTCACCACACTGATCTCTAGAGATCATATGATGCAAAATATGAGATGAGAAGAGCTCAGAAAATATTGGCTCCACGCCGCCCATGATAGAGAGGTCAAGTGAACCTTGGGCGAGATCTGTGCCCAACAATGAACGCTACTGATGATAATATGTTCTATGATGCAAAAGGAGATCGTGGGTGCCGTGACTCATCTGGTAAAAAAAAAATCGCTGTATAAACTCGTGTAAAAGTCGATTTCCTAGTATAGAGCGATTACCTAGATTTGCAGATCCCTGGTAGTTAGCCTGGTCCTGATAGTTGAAGCCTTGTGTCAGACTTAGCTGGGATTAGTAAGTATACAAAGACAAGCCCCTTAATGTTGGCTTGAAATTAGTAATTTTTCTAGAATCGTTTTCAAAAAAATCGAACGGGTTTTTTTTTCAATAGACCTGAACTGATACTTTTTAAAAATATTTGACTTGACTTTTTCTAATTTTTGCTCTTGCTGCTGTTGTGAATTTATTACGACATTATCAGCGACTTCGCCGAAGAAAAATATTCTAATACAAGATAAACTCCTGCTTGGCATGTAAACAATTGCACAGGTATAATATATGATGCTTCTTCAATCAATACACGTATATTCTAGACTTGAAAACTTCATATCAAATAGATATCTGTATTCGTAAAATCTACCGAAGCCCAACCAGAATAAAAGTGAGTCCCAACAAAAGTATACCTGATCAAAAAACAAAGGAATGGGTGTACGTAAATTTAAAAGTCCGGAGCAATAGGGGAAAAAGTATAGGGAGAAATGGATTCATGCATTTCCCAACACTATTAGTATGAAGTTTATAAATCATGCCTCCTGTGTGCTCCACTCTGGTGGTTTTGTGACAGATTAAGCTCCAAATAGTCATTAACAACCGCAACTTGTCCGTGTTGATAACGTTACTTTACATCGCTGCGACCATGGGTGTCCTTGAATCAGGCCTTCTCACTGAGGACGTTTGAATTTCGGAACCCTATTGACAATGAACGGCAATGGCTTAGTGTCACGCCGGGATTAGCATCTCAATCAATGGTCAAGCGTACCATCTGCAATCTGGATCACACGGTGGATTCTTCTTGCTTACAGAACGAATGCCGGTTGTAATGCCTATTATGTAACAGGGTTGCCCATAACCATGACTTGACATAGGAGCGGACGAATTTCTTTGTTATTTTCAGGTTAAGTTTAGATTTATGGAATATATTATTATGCAAAATTTCACATCTTGAATTTATTCATTATTTGATCATAGAAGTTTCAATGGAAAACTATACAATGTTTTAGATCCATTCGGAACCTCTCTTAGTTTTTGTACTGCCACAACCCCAACACCCTAATTTCCATTTCCCATACCATCCTGGTCCCTGTCACATTTTCCTTTTTTTTTAAATTTTGGGTCACGGGTTTTGATTAGTTCCCGTGTTAGTTTATAATACAATCACAATGTATCGAAGACCAAAAAAACCTATTTAATTCAATAAATAATTGACTTATATAGAATGCAAATCGACATTTCTGAAGCTTTCTCCTCGTCACAAAGTTTATGTTTATTTATGGCTTACTTGAGAATTTCTCTCAGGAGCTTTCCGGATTCGTTGCATTATTTTAATTGCTTTAGATCAAATACTATTATTTGTTGGAAGGTTAACTATTCAAATGAATATGAGCCTGCTTGCGTGCATACGAACGTACGTGAGTCTCTGAGTCTCTGACATAGAGAGAGGGAGAGAGAGAGATGAGAATGAATGAAAGAGTGTTAATGCATTTGAGCCTCTCTGTGAGAAAAATGTGAATTCTTAAGGTTAGACTGGTTTTGCACTGATATGTTCTCCATTTAATCCTCGAAATCTTAATCCTGGTAATTGAAAAAAAATTCTCCAAAAATTCTGCAAAATTAATTATTACGGCTGCTTCAAAATTCATCATCACCATCATCATCATCATCAACATCATTATCAGTCTTTTAACGTCCGTCGTTGGACATAGGCCTTCACTGGGATCCGCCACATGTCTCTATCATGGGCGTAGCAGAGCCCGTACTTTATCAATTTGTCTAGTTCATCTCTCCACCTTGTATTTTGTCAGCCTCAATTTCGCATGTGGTCTGTGGGGATCCATGTTGTGGGTCGTGATGTTCATCAATTGACTTTCATTCTTGCAACATGATCAGCCCATTGCCATTTGAGTTTTCCTATAGATTCTATGATGTCTCGGATTCCCATTTTCTTTCTGATATATAATGCTGTCTTGTGATCTCTCCATGTGAGGTTGAGCATAATTCTCTCGTGCGCACGTTGCATGCTTCTCAGTTTACGGATTTGTCTCTTGCTTAGTTTCCACGTTCCAGCTCCATAAGTGACTATCGGGAGAATGCATTGGTTATATACCCTTCTTTTTAGGATTATTAGGATCATCTGGTTCTTGAAAGTTGAGCTTGCTCTGCCGAAGGCTTGCCACCCCAAAGTGATTCTCCGCTTGATTTCCTCTCCTTTTGTGGATTTCATAGAGATTCTGGAACGTCCAGCAGAACAAATTCAGTGGTGCCTCACAAAATTACGTGATAAAAACCAATTTCTGATAATTTTTGGCGGCCTTCATCTTGAAAATGGAATGTGGAATTTTTTGGGTAACCTGTTGAAAGGATTTGGATGAAACACTGCAATCACTAAAGCAAACAGAGTAACAAGTGTCTCAACGCAAGCATTATTACCGTGTGCATGCATTGCAGGAACCAGGCATACCCACCTTATGACAGTTCTAACTTTAGCAAAGCTTAAAAAACAATCGTATATTCATATTGGAGGAACTGTATGAAGTCATCTTCTGGGAAATTATACTGGAGACAGAATTATAAATGTTAATTTCCATCAGATCACGCTGTGAGAGGAATTTCAATCTCTACGTAGAAGCTCTCTCGGACCTTATGTCACTCTTTTACAGCTTTGACCACTATAATCACAGAGCATGGGTGAGCATTCACCAGAGGAATATGGTACCCCTGTCTGAGAGAATTGAATCTGTATTTAGAAGAAATTGCTTTTCAAAGAAGCCAGACACATGTTTTTCATTTATGCGTATGGATCAGGAACATGAAAATGAGAACTGCAAGGTGAGAGGAGCTCTAGGTCTCACCCTGGAGCTACAAGCATTTCATCGTTGGGTATTTGGGTCAGACCAAGCACACCCTCCGAATTAGTCTGAAGGATCAATCTGCGCTTCAAATATTAGAACTGATTACAAAGATCACGAGGAAATAGCTACATTAGGGAGCGGGGTGGCTCTCCGGAACAGACATGAAGCTTCAGGCTACAACTGAAGATACTTATGGCAACCCATTTGAAGACAAAATTTCCGAAATTACTGGTGCTAAATACACGTTCTTATACTGATTAGTCTGTCATTATTAGATTAGACAGAAGCAATATGAATCATCCAAATGGGTTCTTGTCAAGCGAGAATAAATTGTACGTACAGCAATTAAATGAAATTCTCTTCCGTTGTTCAAAACATCAAGACCAAAAAAAAAAAAAGATATTACTGGGAAACACATAGCATCACTGAAGTCTAAGTTTGCTCTGAGCTCAAGATTGTTATACAGACATTAGGACACTTAGCTGATTTTCTTTACTCATGATACTCATTTATAAAATCAGAAACTCCAAAACTCTTTGAACTTTATTGAAGACGGTGGATTACTGTTGCACACCATTCACCCGACAGGTAACGCCTCTTAAGGATATGCAAATGGGTTTGTCAAACAGCAACTGGAGATTGTTAAAATGGTGGACATTATCCAAAATCGATACTTACTGTCAAACATTAAAAGTGAGATCCATGGTGACGAAGGAATAGGGGGTAGAATCACAATATCAGGATCTACAAAAATCTCACGGAAAACGAATTTCAAAATATTTAGTAAATTATCAGAATGAAGAGCAGCTGAATGAACTTAGCCACATAACAAGACATGATTCCCACCAGACCAAGACACGCACATCACTTAACATGAATCCGTAGTACCTAAAGGACCAGATCTTGATTTACAAGATTTGCCGTATGAAGAAGCTGAGGCATGCATAATTGTACACACGAGGCATGCACTTTACTGCAGACACAAGGACATCAGGTTGCAAACATTAGATACAGATATCCTGCTTCTACTTATTTCTTGACATGGCGGTAGTGATTGGTTTTGGAATCGGGAATGAGGTGGATGTATAGTGAAAGAACAATCTGGTCGGAATTTGGCAGAAACGAGTCTATAGCATTTCATGTCTTCCCAAGTTTCACTGCGACTGACATTCAGAGAGAAAAGAAAGAGATCATGGTGAATCTGGGAGCATTTTTGTTGAATTAACAAAAGCTTTTCTATTAATGGCAAAGGTTTCTATTCTGTTACTGTTGAGGCTGTCCACTTCAAACTCTTGTCTACACAGTTCTGCTGTATGACAGAGGGTCGATGCTGGCAGTATCAATGAGGTATAACGATGTTTATTCGTGAAAGAGGGTCGATCATTTGAATATATAGCTCTAGTGAATTACTCTTGAAATTTCATAAAATCCTCTACTTGCAAATTTATTTACACAATATCTACGGCCTTATACATTTTCATCGATGTTGTAATCATCGTAATTATTCATAAAATTGTTTACATCTTTTGATAGCACAACATGTACTGGTAATCTATCCAATAGTTCAACCACTGTATTGCTAAAAAATAATTTTCTAATATTGAGTCTATTTTTTATTTACTTCATTTGATTATGTGCGGGCTCTCAGTACCTTGTCCTCTCAAATATTGATATAATATACCATTGTGATATCATTACTGTTTCCCAAACTCATTAAAGGCAACGTAATACACTTTTTGGAATAGAGTACAACATGCGAAGAGAGCTGCTTATACATCTGGCATCTGGGCATCATATATACAGCCATAATCGACCATTCTTCATTATAATGACTGGGATGGAGGAAGGATGAAGGAGCCTGAATGCCTGAAGAGTCTACCAGGAGGCCACCATTGACGCCAGTTCTTTGCTTGGAAGCCATTACTGTTCCTACTCTAACATGCATTTGCAGATGTGAATTCAACTTTATCGGACCAAGAATTCGTTTGATAGGTTCTGTAAAATGTGTAATGTTCAAGGTGCTCGTAATATCCATATGTTTAATGACCTCACCGTGACCTTTGGAGGTAAAAATGAGTAACTAATATCCAACATATTATTTCCAAGCTGAATAGGTGGGTTTAAAGTTATAATTGTATTATTTTGGTTATTGTAGCAAAGTTTTAATCTTATTTCCAACACAACTTTATCATATATGAATGAGAATTACATTAACACTCTTATAACCAAGCACGCAATATTCGTCCGCTGGTAAAATATTTCGACGAATTTTTTACTGCGTGGGAAGTTTTTGAGATGGAACAATTACTTTTTTTTAATTTTGTAGTTAAACTTTTCATCCGTATTTTTTATTTTTTTAATCCCAATGAGGAAAAATTATGGGCAATTGAAGGGAGACGAGTTACTATTGCGACTTAAGGGTCGGTTGTGAAAGGGTTAATAGCATCAAAACGTTCTCTGGAGGTCCATGTTGGGTTAAAAAAAAGATTTTTTCAAATTCACAGAGTCATCTTGGATAATTGACGCCATTACAGTAATGACAATAATTTTGCTTTAAGCCATCGAAAATATTAAATGCAATTAGTTCAAGTACCACCCCCCGAAAATTTGGTGTTTGTGTCCAGCACATAATATTATTGTCGCTTAGGGTCTGAATTATATATTTTTCAGTTTAAAAAGTTGTCTTCATGCCAATTTACTGACTTGTTGATTTCACCAAAGCGAGATTTTAAAAGTATAAAAGAAACAGTACCGGTTTCCCATGCTTTTCAAAATTTGCTTTAAGCCACTTCATCGCTTTTACGAGAAAAAGGCGAAAAGTGAAAATAGCTTTCATTGTTTCCTTTGCAGCGAGTCATTGTATAAGTAGCAGCCCAGCCCCCCCTCTCTTTACCGTACACCCCAATCTCATGTAGTTACCACCATCGATGATTCAGCTTAATATAAAATAATCACCATTTTTGGACTTGGGAACATTAACCGAAAAATTCCCATATTAATAAATGGTAATCGCTTTTTCACTTCATGGAATTTCGGCTTTTGTAAGTTTTTTTTCTCCTTCGGATAGCGAGGGAATCTTTTATTGGCCTGGTGTATATGAGCTTGCAAATCAAAAACATTTTGGGAATTGTCTACCGCAGACATTAAGTCATGATAAAAGTGGATCAACAAATGCATGAAACATATTTTTACATTTTTAGCTTTTCTTCTTTGAAATCGCACACACAAAGCAGTTCCAGTAAAGTATATTTTTCATATAATAATATGCTGATCTTTACGTGTATGATAAAGATTTGCTTAACTTCTATGCCACGATGTTTCTCCCTGAATATTGCATTTTTTCACCACCCCTACCAAAAAAAAACAAAAAAACAGTTGTAGACTTTAGATATTTCATTCGAGATGTTTCCAGACTATAATTTCCAAAGAATTCCGTGATTTTGTAAACTAAAAAAAAACATTTTTTTAGACCGTGTAAAAAGTATCGTTTAAAATTGTTACATACTGAAGACTAGAAGGGCTTTATCGTTATCTTCCTTTGTTTGCATACCTGTAACAAAGCAAGCCAAGACTATAATTCAATGTTTTTTACAACCACTGCATTTATTTCAATGGGGATTCAATCTTGTTTTTAGTATTTATATAATATTACACAAAAGGAGAATGAAAAAGTTTTCTATGAAAATAGCGTGGTAAGCTAAACCCATATTTGACCGAACCCATTGTATTATTTCAACTAACATTTACCTTCACGAAGCACATAAAATTACTTATTTGCTATTCAGATTTCAGTCTATCCGTCATTAAGGGATTAACAGACACAAAGAATAAGTTTAAACCGAATCTTAATTGTTACTCTTTCCAAGTGCTAAAAGTTACAGTCATAACTACGAATTTTGCCAACCCTTTCAGTTTCTCTCTAGAAAAAAAAACTTGAAGTTCAAAAAACGACGGTTTTTATCCAGATTTACTCTCATATTTCAGTTCGTTTGGAGTAAATTAAACAGTAAACTGAAAAAAATGTTCTTCAAGAAATGCCTACAGTTTACTTTAAAACAACACTAGATGAAAATACCCATCCTCCTGGCGGTTATCCCCAGCTATATGATGACAACGGCCGTAAAACCACAAGTTGAGTAATGCCTTAATGTTTCATGGCCGTAGGCTCCATATAGTTGGAGTGTCGTCTGGGAGGTGGGTATTTTCTGTTTGCAATGATACAATATAGTTGATAATTGTATTATAATGGTTCATAATTAATAATCATAATTATATACACAAAGTAGAAAAACCTTTGTTTCTAATTAAATAAACTTCCCTCATCTATGATTGCCTTCACAAAAAATATCAATAAATAAAACAAAAATGCTCACTCACCCACTCTTCTGTTTGTCAACCATTGTGGCATACCAAAAACAAGACATCTTAGTGAAAATATCTGACGATGGCACAAAGTCAATGGATGTGGACTTATACATCTCACAAGAGCATTAGTATTAAATGAATACAATCGTCTACAGCCGAAATTCAATATTTTTCTTGATTCCGTTATGACAATCATTACGCCACCTCGTACCGCCATTTTCTTTAAACATCTTCCATTTGTATTCGAAGTTCCGTGGGAGGTGGAGTCGGCTGTCGCGCTATTTGACTCGTCTGTTTTTTTTTATCCACTTTTATTTCACAAAACCAATTTATTCTAATGTACTTCCAGCTTGCTATGCTCTTCGAAGATCCACCGGGGCCACGTTGACCGAAAATGTCGGGAAATTGTTCCTAACTCTGCCCGGTGCCAGTCTCTCAAGACGCTGGACGATAAGTGGGACTTTTTCCCTGATTGAATTCAGGGTTGCCTGTCTTGCTACACCAAAGCAGAAAACCCCAAAATGGAATTAATTATGTTGAGTCAGTTTGAGTACACTTGGGGAAAGCATGAATCCATACCTTTCCCAAGTGTACAAAAAACTGACACAACCTGAGTTTGAACTCGACTAATTAATTCCATTCTTTGTGCCGCTAACCGTTAGACCACGTGCTCCTCCTTTTTATATCCATTCAGACTATAGTGCTTTTATAGTATCTTTATATGCCAGATTTAAAACCCTACGTACTTACCACGATATAATCCACTTGTTCAGTAGAGACCCGTTCCACCTTCTTAATGAATAAACATGTTTGTATTGATACTTCCCACTCTTAATACTCACCATACATACCTTTGTTTTGATCTGATGATATATATATATATATATATATATATATATATATATATATATATATATATATATATATATATATATATATGTATATATATATATATATATATATATATATATATATATATATATATATATATATATATATATATATATATATATATATATATATATATATATAAGTGGTTGATCTAGATCATTTATTATTTTTCAATCTTCAATTAACTTACCTGACAGGTACAAATGAGCGTGAATTTTCTCGTCAATGAAGACAAATTTAGGGATAAAACATCCGGTTGGTCATCACGCGTGAGTTGATACAAAAGGCGATCAATTATTCGTTTTCTCTCACAAGTTCTAGCATCGGGAAATGTTTGTAGATAACTTACGGTGAATTATATGCATACAAAGTCTATATGTGAATGAATTTTTTAAAAATCACCCCACTTCAACTAATAATACCAGTCTGATTCAGATAAGTATGGCTTGATCGTGTTTTTATTTTTTTTTAATTATTTTTTTTTTTGATTTTCCTTATTCATTTTCCGAAAATTCAACTCTAAATTCTGCGAGTAGTGATCTTCTTGTTAGTCAATCTTTCATTGTCTTCTCTTTATCTCCCCACCCTCTCTCTGAAGTGCATCATGGGCCACCGTGACAGGCATGACCCAACACTCCCCATGGTTTGCACAACTGTTCCTGCTGGGTCCTCGGTCCCAAAAGGTCCAGCAACATGCTTCGGGTAGGGTGATGTGCTCAAAAAGCGGCTCCCAAACACTTCACAAAGGTCGTCAGTCCACCAGAGATTACCCAAACATAGCCCCCAAATTATACATTGGTACCAACAACGTCAGAAAACTCTTAATTGACTTGCACACAACCGATCTAGAAATCAAAAACATCAAATGTGACATTACAGGCATTAGCAAAATGAGAAGATCCAGAGAAGAAATTATCAAAGTAGGGAGCAAACTTCTTTACAGCAATGGAAAAGAGAAAGTAAAACAAAGTGGAGTAGGCTTTCTCATCAATAAGGACCTCAAAGACAACGTGGCAGGCTTCAAGGCCGCCTCGGACCGAATAGCCAGTATCACCATACAACTTTCAAAGAGGTACAAACTGGATATCATCCAAGTCTACGCTCTCAATTCGCAATCAACCCAAGATGAAATAGATAATTTCTATGATGACTTGAACTCCCTACTGTAAGACACCCGAAAACATTTGAATGTCATCATGAGAGACTTCAACGCACAGGTAGGACAAAGAAATGAAAATTGCAGGACAAGAGAGGAGAAGATTTTGCCAACTTTGCAACGGCTAATGGGTTCAAAATCATGAACACTTTCTTCAAGGAAGGACCTAGTGGGAAATTAACTCGGAAAAGCTCCAACTACGAAACGAAGAATAAAATATACACCATAATGGGCAAAAGCGACACCGTCAAAGACATCGTATATCAAGTCCTATATCAAGTCAATGCAGGGTGCAACCACAGAATGGTAAGAAGTAAAATGCAAATAAACTCCAACAAAGAACGCAGAGAAATGTTCCTCACCAAACTGCAACCACTAGACATACCAAAAGAACACACTCAACTCTTCAAGCTTGAACTGAAAAAATATAAAATTCTTACAGAACAAGAGAACGACACTAACATCAACGAACTCAACAACGAAATAACAGTCTCTCCAATGGAAGTCGCCACTATATTTGAACCAACAAGCACACAAACCATCAATGAAATCTCAGATGAAACCAAGAATCTCATGGAAAAACGCAGAAAGCCTGCGACAACAAGAAAAGAGAAAATTGAAGAGACCGAAATGAATAAAACAATAAAGGAAAAAAAGGAAGAGAAGACAGAAGAAAATACACGACAGCAGTCATCGAATCAACTCTCGAAAAAGATTAGGGCTTCGAAGCTATAAACAAAAGTCTCAATTTAGGACGGAAACAAATAACCAGCATACTCGAGGAAAATGGAGACTTAACAAGAGACAGAGACAGTGTTGTCGAGCGTGCCAAAGAATTTTACCAAAAACTTTACTCATCCGAACAAGGATAACAAAACCATGAACAGGACACGCAATATGCAAGCAATCAGCTCAAGGATTTCCCATGGGAGGTGAAACAAGCCATCAAACAAACAAACAAAGGAAAAGCCCCTGGACTAGATAACATCACCATTGATCTACTCAAAATTTGCAGGTAAGATCTTCACTATGGAACTAGCTATTCTTTTCATCTTATGCCAAAGTAAAGTCCCAGAAGATTGGAACACTGCTATCATAATGCTTTAAAAGAAAAAGCCCAAAAGACTTCAACAGCAACAAACCTATAAGCCTACTAAACTGAATATACAAACTTTTCACAAAAATTAATTCCAACCGAACAAGAAAAACATTAGGTGAAAACCAACCACGGGAGCAAGCTGGCTCCAGAAGAAGCTACTCGACCATGGACCATCTGCATTCGATGAATCAGCTGAAAGAAAAAGCAGCAAAATACAAGATGCTACTCACTGAAGCATTTATAGACTTCAAGAAGGCCTTCGACTCAGTTGAGATTACTATGGTCATTAAGTCCATCACCCTACAAGGTGTAGACTCCGTATACGTCAGAGTATTATAACATATATACAGTCATAGCAGCTCCTTTATCAGGCTACATAAAGACTCGGAGCCTTTTCAGCTCCAAAACAGGGTAAGACAAGATGATACCAGCTCACCCAAACTCTTCACAGCCTGTCTCAGTATAATCTTCCAAGACTTATACTGGGAAAGTAAAGGAATTAAAATAGACGGTGAATATCTAAGCAACCTCAGATTCTCAGATAGCATCGCTTTTTTCGCAGAGAACTTACACGACCTCCAACTAATGCTAGATTAACTAAAAGAAGAAAGCAAGAAAGTCGGACTACACATAGACTTCGACAAAACAAAGATCATATGCAACAATCACGACAGAAAAAAGAACACAAAGATTAAAACCGAAGACGTAGAACTGGAGAAAGTAGACCACTACAACTATCTAGAACAACGAATCTCTAAAGAAGATGAAATCAAGCGAAGAATCACTCTAGGATGGCAAGCCTTTCATAGAGCAAGGTCAACCTTCAAGAACGAGAACATCCATTAATCCTAAAAAAAGGTATACAACCAATGCATCTCTCTGATAGTCACTAATTGAGCTCAAACATGGAACCTAACAAAAAGACCCACCAACTGAAAACCATGAAACGTGCACATGAAAGAATTATGTTAAACCTCGCATGGAGAGATCACAAGACAGCACAATATATCCAGGAGTAAACAAGAATCCAAGACATTATAGAATCCATTAAAAAAATTCAAATAGCAATGGGCTGGTCATGTTGCATGAATGGCAGGCAACCGATGGACCTCACGACTCACAACATGGACCCCCAGAGATGACATGTGCAACTGAGGCCGGTAGAGTACTAGATGGAAGGACGAACTAGACAAATTCATAAATTATTGGTTTTGCGACGCCCACAATAGAGAAGTGGCGATTTTGGGGAAGGTCTATGTCTAACGACGGACATTAAGAGACTGATGATGATGATGATGGATTGAGTCAGAGATACAAATTAACTAAAAAGCATCATCACACAAACACAGCTGCAGTTCCCTTTCATCTCTTTCTCTCTTTCTTCCTGATAACTCATCTTATTATAGTAGTTAGCTGGTTGATTTCATAACATTAAGCTCAATTCTTACAGAGTTCCCTCTCTCTCTTTTTCTTCCTTTCGTTCTCCCTCTTTTTTCTCTTCCTTCTCACTCACACAAATACTCTGTTTCTCTCTCCCTCTGATAACCCATTTTAGTTATTATATGATCTCATGAAAGTAACGTCAATATGCCCAAAGATATGTCCACGTGCCAAACTTGGCTCTGTCTCACAAATGTCTTGTGCTCCATTTTGACCTTTTAGTTCTGATGCAAGAGAAACTTAATGGTCTAGTTCCAGGGGGGCCGTCCCCTCTACGGGTTGCACTTCCTAATTACACTTGAGTGAGTAGGGTAATAGACAACCCCTGATGTCTGAGGAGTCTCAAAAGGGAAATGCTGAGGGAATTAGACTATTTCTGGCATTATCCACACGTACGCGTGTAGGCCCTTCACATTAAACTTAACTTTGTGTCCCATCCACCCTCGTGCGAAGGCAAATAAATACCGATCAATTCAGTGCGAGTAAAAAGTGGTGGCGGAGGGTGGGGGTGAGTAGGTGTAATGGTTATCATCCTAGAAAATGGTTCCGGCGAACCAAGTTTGAATTTCGACTGAGATTGCGTATTATCCTTTCGCGCTGATATCCTTGAGAAAGATATAAATCCAACTCATCTGATGCCCTGAGTCATTGCCAGTTACGCCTTCAGTTTTGTCATTGACATACCACAATAATAAATAAACAGAGAAAAGAGCGGATAAATAAGAATAATCCAGTTTCTCATAATCACCTAATTTGTACAGACAAACTGGCTGCTATATCCACTGTCAGTATTGACAGACGGAAGGCGGACCAGTCTGTGTAAACTGATACTTATTTCTCACAGATGGAAACACCTTTAGAATAAAGAGAGCATTACATATTTAGACTAATCCTGCACTAGGCAAATCAAAAACACTGACATGAGAAACTGAATGTTGGGTTAGAATGTGACCTCGTCAAATTCATTTCATAAAATAAAAAGGCAAAATTAAACTTTTTATTAATTTTGTATTTTTTTTTGTTTCTATTCGCGCAATCGGTTGTGCTAAACAAAGTCTTGTTAAATATCAACTGGTCCTCAATGAAACGTCGTAAAATTGGTATTGATAAAATCTTTCAGTAAATTTGTTATTCATAAATGTTATTTATTATTCCCTAGCGTCTTCGTAAACCTGTATCAAATTAAAGTTCAGATGTACAATAATTAAAATTGGTTGCAAAATCATCATCATCATCATCATCATCATCAGCAGCAGCAGCAGCAGCAGCAGTCCGTTGCTGGACATAGGTTTTCTCCAAGGTCTGTTGTTGTAAGTTTGAGACTTGATGAACGACGGGGCTCACCCTGCCACGCTTGTCTAAGTTGGCAGGGATGGGTTGATCTTAGTCTGAAAGCCCAGCCTTGGTCTCCTCAACGATGTAGAATGTCCTTGGCACAGTCCAAGACTTGTTCGCTGCAAGTCACAATAAATCAAGAACCGTACTGTTGATATTTATTAAGGTCCATCGTAGTACGACATAACGCTACAAATGAACAGCACTGAGTGAGAATTCAACTCACTACAGCAATAATAAGCTGCTTAACAAATTTGCCAACCACTGCTTGAGGGTGACGCATCTAAGTTAAGAATGACATTAAACAAAACTACTAATTGAAGGGTCAGTGTAAAAAATTCTTGTTATATTTTCATCGAATTTTTGTTGAGAAAATCGAGTGTGGATCGCTGGATTATGTATTCAAGAACAGTTGATAGGTTTTTGACAAGGCGCTTCCGGTTATTCATCTAACCATTTGAAATATTCATGAGCTCTGTGATCAGAACCAAATTTGTAATTATATATAAGTTTGGTGCAAAATAATTGCAGTTTTCACCAACTTTAAAGCAGTATATCTCAGCTTAAACTTATTAACCGAATAAAGAACCTTCATAATCTAAACATTTTTGCCAACTAAAAACAAGTATATTCATTCCGGAAGCGTGGAATTCTGGGATACTGGAACGGATGAGATGCTACTTGGTTGTTGAAGACCTTCCCTCGCAGGAAGTGATTAAAATGCTTGAAAGAGTAGTAGTCGGTCGGCGAGAAGTCCGATAAATACGCTGGATGTCGCGGAGTTTCGTAGCCCTGTCCATTCAAAACCTGCAGGGTCAAATGCAGCCAGACGTTGTCATGAAGAACAATTGTTCCTCTTCGACTGATCAATATTGGACGTAAGCGTTTCATTCCTTGGTGCCTTTTGTCGATTTCCAGGAGAAACTTCTTTGAGGTGCTTCACTACTGTCTAGCCACTGCGTAGAACGCCGTCGATTGTTGGACAGAATCCATTTTTCTTCACGCGTTGCAATGCGATCAACAAATGAATTGTTTTGTTGTACGAAAGAAGCTCAGAGTAGATTTTGTAACAGCAATTTTCTTTTTCGTTCAGTTCGTGTGGCATCCATTCCTTGGGCTTTATTGCTTTTCCAGTTTGGTGTAAACGTCGAATAATTGGTGAATGTGTGAGTTCCTCTGCAACCTCTCGATATGTTTTGCTAGGGTCTGCCCCAATTATGGCCAACAATTAGATGTAGTCAATCCCAGATGGGTGCTGATGACCCTCCCTAACCTCAAGGCTCTAGTGTTATGTATATAGTGTTTTATTATAGATTATTTTGAAAACCTACTTAAAATGATCTCCCGTTATGACACTGTGAATGCATCATTTGGCTCAGACAAGGTAAATAGAATAAGCAATTAAAGAAAATGAGGTTGATGCAGGAAATCGAACCTGCAACCGATAGGGTAAACACCTCAACGTTGCGTTGCTCATATCATTTGGTTGAACAACTGCCAAAATAGATCAATGATAACTCTATTTTGAAGCGGCTATCCTAGTGATCGCCAGTTTGATTCCTGCTGCAGCCTAATTTTTAAAAAAATTGTTTATTCTATTTACGTTTTCTAGGGCCAAATGGTACATATTTGTATATACAGTGAACGATTGGGAATTAGACAAACTCGGGAGAAAAAGTATATTGAGTCTATATTGAGCTTATTAGTATGCTATTTTGAGAAGGGTTCCATCTTCAGTGGCATATGTGTACCTTTAAGAGATGGAGAAATTTATGGTGGTTTGGTTTGATTTTTTGTGGAAGTAGTAGCAGCAGTTATAGGTATTTTATTGGTTGTACTAGTCAAGGGTGATGTACATTCTTAAGTATTGGATGTCAAAGTTATTGTGAATCTGGGTCATGGTCCAGTATTGAGCTATTTGGGTACTTAGTAAGGTGATATATATATATATATATATATATATATATATATATATGTTCTCAATTCATAAAATACAAACAGAGAAGAACAGATACCGTCTGTTGTTGATATTTAACCCCAGTGCACAATATTTAACTTAGTAAATAGAACTATCAATATACATGAATAGGAATTACAAGGATATAAACCCAGTAAATGTTAATATTTCGTGCCTCTCACAATTGTAAGTAACCGGCTGTATGTTGTTACCTTTGGATTATGAAGACAAAAAGATCATTTACATTTGAATAATGCATCTTCCTACTATCCAATCAGGTTTGAGTGTTTCTGAAAACCTAGAAGATCATCATCATCATCATCATCATTATCATCACCAGTCTTTTAAAGTCCCTTGTTGAACATAGACCTTCCCCCAGATTCTCCACAATTCTCTATCATGGGCGTCGCAGAGCCAGTATTTCCTGAATCTGTTTAGTTCATCTCTCATACCTAAAAGAAATAACCAATAATTTCTAGATACGTATGAGAACGACCCATCAGACTTACCTCCCTTTTTCCTGAATTACCCATATATATATATATATATATATATATATATATATATATATATATATATATATATATATATGCGTGTGTGTGCATAACGTAACTTTTCAGATTTAGTTGGGTGGAGTGCACTACAATAGAGGAGGACTGCTACATTAGTACCACGATCGGTTTTTGTCATGCGCAATGGCAGTTCACCATCGCAATTATTCAATGCCCTTTTTTGCTGGGTAAAAGTCGCCCGAGAGACATCCACTTCGCTCAGTTACCCACAGAAGCAGAGGAAAAGGCGAAACCCATAACCTTTTATATAATTTCGGATGAGGAAGGTAAGAAGAGGCGTTCACCAAAAGATGCTAAAATTGCTACAGATCTTCAATTTCCGTGTGGGAAGAAAGTCGAAAGGTTGGCACAGGAAGGTAATTTCATATCACTGGAGATGTTGGCAAGAATGATATATTGAAACTGTAATAATTATACCACATGCTATCACAGCTTTTTACAACGACTGCTTGTTGGAAACTATCAACCAAATCCTCATACTAGTCTGGTTGGCTTTGTATGTATGTATGTATGTATGTATGTATGTGTGTGTGTGTGTATGTATGTATGTATGTGTGTATGTATGTGTGTATGTATATATGTGTGTATGTATGTGTGTGTATGTATGTGTGTATGTATGCATGTATGTATGTATGTACAATTGAGTTAGGGTGTTGGGTATTCAAACATATACTTTTTATTTTGTGCAGATAGTCATTTTTTAATCATCTACCCTATATAAATTTTTATTAGGAGTTCAAATGTAAATTTATGCTAAATTGGTTCTAAACAGTGTTGAGGCCTGTTTTTCTTTAATAAAAGTATTTTTAGTGATCGCTGGACGACAAAAGTCGAGAGAAATAACATTGATCACACTTTTTGCCAATATTTTTATTTGATCACCCCAACACGGCATCTTGTCAAAAAACGTTGATCACCTGACGGTTTCTATTGAGTGACTAACCAGGCCTGTCTGTATTGCTGATGAAGAAAGAACTGGAAAAGCGAATTTGGTAGATTTATTGGGTATGTCCAGAAAGTATTCAACCATTTTTGGAAAACATTTGAAAGCATTTTTACCACCATTACTGCAACTAGTGATTTACAGCACGATCAATTCTCATTCCATCTCGCCATAACAGTAAAAGTAAAATTAATTTAGAGGTGACATCTAGACATTTTGGATATCTCAAGAACCGGTTGCACTGGCCCGATGTATATCGGCAACTAATCAGAGATCTAACCGCCCATGGGCGAACAGCCACTTTCCCGTGTAATTACTGAGTCGACAGTTAGACGCCACCGTCTACTCGGGTAGTACAACGGTTGGCATGTCGACCTCACAGCCAGAAGGCCTCCTCGATTCCTGGTATGACAGAAGAGTATGGAAAATTCTTCATTAGGAAGAATTTCCCTATCTACTCAGCAGCTAAGTGAGTACACTCTAAGCTGTGTGAAGGTATTCCTTCGGTGGATTTGCATCCTAGGAAGCGCTCTATAAATTTGATTATATATATATATATATATATATATATATATATATATATATATATATATATATATTCGTGTATTAAGAAATATATATATTCTTATGTATATATATTCTTTGTATATTTATACTGAAAAAAATTCAATTTTAAAGATTTCATAAGCGTGATAAAGCCCCTGATCATTCTCCGATGTAATGCAAGTCAGTCAATTTCCAATCACTGTTAATGTACGGGGCCATGTATGTGTAATAACCGCCCAGTCTGCGCAATGAAGTTTTAAAATGAAGTCCATGTGCACAGACGATCCCGCTCTATAAGCCAGGGTTTTGCATCTTAGGGCCCATAGAAATGGCACGAATAGGAGCAAGATCCCTTTGTCGTATGTCTGTTTCCTGTGACTGATGCAAGAGCTAGCTATCTGAGTCTGCCGTCTCTTTGCTGGCGTATTCCGACAGTATGGCCTAAATGGATTATCAAACAACAGGACGTGAACAAACCTCAGCTGTTGGATACCCGAGGTGGCTATAGAGTTCTACTACCCTTTTGGAGGAGAATTGCGAGAGTGTGACTGCCTGTTTGATTTCAGGCTCAGATCCAAAACACTAGGACTGAGGCAGAAGACTGAAAAATACGACAAAACATAAGACAAGACGCCACAGAGCCAAAGAACATTTGGAACGATATATGGGGATGCCAAAAGAGACACAATCTCTTTATTAACAAAGAACATATAATACATAGGTGAGAGAGAAAATGTACTGAGTACGACCATGATAAAACACATATGCCAGAAAATAACCAACTTGGTAGCACCAGGATCTGATGATGGGTAGGTCCCACCCTGGATGACCGAAGACAGAACGACACTTGAACAAAAAGACATTAAAGACAGGAATCAGGCAAGCAACTATAGAGCAATAACGTGCCTACAACTCATGTGGAGCGTTCTGACCGAACAAATAGCAGAGGGGACACTTACCAGAAGAATAGAAAGAATGTACGAAAAAAAGCAAATGAGGAGAATGTAAGGAAAAGAAACAAAAAATGTTGCAATAGAATGGATAGATTAGAAAAAGCGTACGACATGATTTCACGCAACTCTATACACAATTGCTTTAGGATATTCGAAATCAGTGAACCAGTGGTGAGATTCATAGCCAACTCTATGGAAAGCTGGAAAGTAGACTTGACAGCTGCAGAAGGGAACTTAGCTGAGGTAAGTATAAATAGAGGAATTTTCCTGAGGGTTCTCTCTCTCTCTCTCTCTCTCTCTCTCTGCTACTATTGCCTTGAGCGTTATACTGCTTAACTGAATCTCGAAAATCAGCAGAAGACACTAATCCTTCAAAACAGAAAGAAAGTCAAGCACCTCATGTACATGGACGACATAAAGCTATTTGTAGAGAATAGGAAGAAGCTCGAAATGCTGTTCAGTAAAGTTGAAAAATACAACGATGACATTGGAATGGAGTCCGAGATAAAAGAATACGCGCTAATGGTAATAAACAAGATGAGGCCTACAGCGACGGAAAGAATCGACTCACCGAACAACAAACAAACTAGAGTATTTACTACACGGGACTCATATAGGTACTTAAGGATTATCGAATGCAACTCGGTGGAATAGGAAGAGATAGAAAAAAAAAAGAATACCTTGGGAGGATAAAACAATATTAGAGACTAAACTACATAGTAGAAACTCCATAAACGGAATTGGTAGTATGATACACATGTCCATTTTCCGGATGAGGGCCAATCAATGGATCGGCAAACAAGGGAACATATGACAACGCACATGGCTCTGCACCCCAGAAATGAAACAGACAGACCGTATGTGAAAAGGAAAGAGGATGACAGAGGACTCATCAGTATGTGCAGAGAAAGGGATGAGACCGTAAACCACAGAACCAGTGAATGTAGTCAATTAGCCCCCAAAGGGTACAAAAACAGACACAATAGGGTAGCAACAGTGATACACTTGGAACTGAGCAATCGATTGGATTCAACCATGCGAAAAAATGGTAGCAGCACAAACCGGACACATCCGTGGAAAATAGAAGGCAGAAATTACTTTGTTACTTTGACATTCAAACTGACGGCACTATCCAAGTGAGGACACCAGACTTGGTAACTGTAGACAAAAGAAGGAGAACCTACAAAATAATAGATGTGGCTGTGCCAGTGGATCACAGAGAAAATGAGAGAGAGTGAAAATGTAGGGAAATACCAGGACCTGGCAAGGGTGCTAAAGAAGGTGTGGAACGTAGAAGTCCATGGTAGGTGCACTTGGAACAGTACCAAAGACACTGTAAACGAGATTGGAAGAACTATATTGGAGACTATACAGACCACAGCACAATTAGGACCACACGAATATTGAGGAGAGTACTGGAAATATGAGACATACGACTCCAAGCTGATGGCAATGGTCTAACACCCAAGAAAAAGGCATGGATGGAGGCGGTACAAACCACAGCGCCGCCTTGTTAGGTAAGGACGATATGAGAGGAGGGCTGGAAACCTTGGGAGACTTAGTGTCACTCAGCCTTCAGCGATAACCACCAAGCAACTGGTGTGAGACCTTATACCACAGCACTACTGTGGACTGTCGGGGTATGAAGAGGAGGGCTGGAGACCTGCGGAGACTTGCTGGCAACTGGTGTGAAATTGCAAATAAAGATAATAGTAATACCATCGAGACAACAACAAAAATAATATAGTAAGTTCTGATACGCCCCTCTGCAGGTAGAGAAAGAGGGGGGGGGAGCGAGGGATATAGACGTTAAATTCTGCTAATTAGTCGAAACATATTTTTTGTAGGCTGGGTATAACAGAAGGGAAAGATGATTTGTGTGGAGTAATGCAGATGGCATTGAAACATAAGCTATAAGAAACAGGAGAAAATAGTGTTAGGCCTTTGACTCCATGGATTCGAAGCAACCCCATAGCGTCAGAATATGACACAAACTATTTCTTCATTGAGAAGGTCGAGGGTTTTCACTTCAAAAGCGGTTATCTAAAGATGGAAAACTCCTGCAGATTATTTGCATTCGCATACATAAGCACAAAGCGCATCAGAGTGTTCATCTTTGTGGGAAAAAAATTGGCCAAGCACAATATTTATACAACTGCCACTAGATGTCGGGAAGTAGGTGTTGGGTTGGGGAAGAGTTTAAATGAGCAGGTGCCACATGCAACAATCACAACTGACGAAAACATCGCGACAGCTGTGGTCTTTCACACGGTGGAAACATTATATATTCATCCCGAATGATCGAGCCATGACTCCCAAAATAACACTGCTATCAGGGAAGTACTTTTTATTGGGGACCCTGCCTGACCGTACCTGATTTTGCCTGATGGAATGCTTTTGTTTTGCTGAACAATGCAAAAAAAAAAAAGAAAATTGTGCCAGGCACAATCAGGAACGGTCAGGTAGGGTCCCCTATAAAAAGTACAGCCTGCTGCAATCATCTTTATTTTTTACACCATGGTTTGCAAAGTTTAGCTAAGCGTTTAGTTTGATCAGGAGTTTGGGAGGGTTGTGTGGAGGGCCTATAAAATGTAATGATAGACGATCTAGGTGTACATAGTGTAATAGTTAGCATAGCCGCCTTACAGGGTTCCATAGAGGGTTCCGGGTTCGATTCCCGGTATGAGCTAAGAATGTAGAAAACTCTTCATTAAGACAAATGTTGTTTTTTTTTCCAATATAATCTCCTCCCTTGTCAAGGCTCTTGATACAATTGCGAATATAAATCACATACATAGAAACATAATACAGTGATAATTTTGGGGTATAAGTCAGGCTATGGACTTATTATTGCACATTCATATGTGTTGTGCTTGTTGTTGCCTTGTATTTTGCAAAGATCTAAGTAGGCATATTTCATTTTTGGTACAGTCGTCTGGCAAAGGTTTTACCATTCGATGAACTTCCCATGTGTTAGCAACATAAAGGGGCATCACGTGAGAGGTACAATTACTTCTTAAAACATCGATAGTCGACAGTGTAAAACAATGTACTGGGGGTAAAACATAGCGACAATTTTCCAGGCTAAGTCACTTTTCGATAAAAAACGCAGCACATGTGTTGATTAGAAGAGATGTACACACAAACACACACAATGAAAATAAAACGATTTCCTAATACTACATGATGAATTTATCATTTGGCCTAGACAACGTATATAGAATAAACAATAAAAGTGATTGTGGCTAATGCAGGAATCGAACCTGCAAAGGATATGGTAGCCAGTTCAAGGTAGCGTTGCTCTTACCATTGAGCTATACCGCTACCGGTAATGGTAAGAGCAAAGTTATTTAGAAGCAGCTAACCTATTGATCGTAGGTTCGATTCCTGCAGCAGACCTTTTTTCTTTATTAGTTCAATCAATCAACGTTGTCTAGGCCAAATGATACACTCACCGTGTAATGGCGGGAGATCATTACAAATCAGAGTTTCAATATAATATAATGCAATCTATAATTATTCTGTCAGATCATAGATTCATTTCTTTGCAACATATATATATATATATATATATATATATATATATACATATATATATATATATATGCATACCCCGTGCACACATGAGCGTCCGCTGGCTTAGGTGGGAAAACAGGGCCTTTCGACCCCCTTGGATTAGGCCTTCTTACCGATAGCTAGGGGGGGGGTTCAAAGTCAGGACCTTGTAGTCAATGAAAGATTATGGTGTAGTACAAGTGTTTGATCTAAGCCCATCTTAATGGTCCCATATAAAAATATTTCATCATTTGTCACAAAGATAATGATATATCTTTCCCCACCCCTGGAAAATTGAAAGTGGATGCCAATGCTTCCACACTGAGAGATTGCGTAATGGTCATCTTCACGGGAAAATGTAATCGACGATTCAAGTTCTAATTTCAACTGAAGCTGCCCTGATGCCCTTTATAAAGAAGCCAATACGTTTCTCCATGTGCTTTGATCCATCTGCAGATATCTTGACAAAATGTCACGATGGTTGATAGAGACAAGCCTGAGTGATTTTGAGAGTCGCACAAAGCAATCTCACAAGACTTACATGCTCAGGCAATTGTAGCAAAGAACTTGTAGCCCTGCCCATAGTCAGCATTGATAGAATCCACTTATATATATATATATATATATATATATATATATATATATATATATATATATATATATATAATGAAACTTTCCATTTTTTACCATTGAAAAGGAAAGATGTATCAGTCAAAGTATCCATGGCTACGAGCCATAGAAGTCATCCTCAATCCGATCAGAGTTATTTCAACCTGTTATTCCATAACTATTTTTTAGGATCTAGGTCCATCTAATATGTTTATATCTTTGATTATATCTATAATTCAATTTTTTAGTTTGGAGTTTATCTGCTATTTTTCCATAGCCCTGTTTCGTGGGTATTACATAAATAGCAGAGACAAGAGACAATTTTCCACAGCTAACATCATTGGAAAAGTGAGGGAGATACAAAAAGGTGTCAGTTCTATAGATCCTATATCCAATTTTTGGTATAATGTCCCGAATATGCACGGGCGTTGATCACTTTTGAGTAGCGGTTTTCAAGTGTCCCCTAAAAACTGGAGTGGTGATTTACTTCGATCATCTGCTGAACTGTGTGTTCTACTTTCAAGGGAGTGTATCATATAAGTTTCGTGTAAGGAATGGTTCTGTATATTTGTGCGTTGGTAAATGTGTCTATCCGGGAGTACTTTGGGCATTAGATCGAAAATGATTCGAGATAAACCAAATTTGATATGTGCAGAAGTTTTTGCATTGAGGTCAGACAGCTTTGTATTGTTAATTGGTTTGTGGTTGAAAAAACTCCATCTAATGTGGTGTCATGTTTCATGTGTGTCTATTGGTCGCTTAGCTGATTGATGTGAACTGGTTTATATAAGTTGGTGTATCTATTAGATTAGTGAGATAGATGGAGTCGAAGTTGGTATTTAGAGGTAGAGAAACCCTACCCTATGTCAAGTGATCATGATCATCATCCTTTTAGCGTCCGTCGGTGGACAGACTTTCCCCAAAAATCACCAGGCCTCTCTATCGTTGGCATTGCAGAGTCAATACTTTCTGAACATATTTTGTCGGTCACAGTTTTGTATGTGATCTCTGGAATCCACGTTGTGAGTCGTGATGTCCAGTGGTTGTCTCTGATTATCACATGACCTCTCCATTACCACTTGAGCTTTCTAACGGATGCCATGATATCTCAGACTCAGCTCCATAAGAGGCGATGCATTGTTGTACACTTTTTTTAGGAGGTCAGATTTTCTTGCTCTTGAAGGTTAAACTTGCTTTCTGAATTTTTGTAATCCTAGAGTGATTTTTTGCTTGATTTCTACTTCTTTTGTTGATTCAATGGAGATTTGTTGTCATTCGTAGATGTAGAATATGCCACTCGTTAGAGCATTTGCCGATAACCAGACGACCTTAGATTAATTGGAAATCCCCTTGGTTACTATTATTCAACAAGGTGTCGAATACATATGTGTACATGAATCTTTCTCGACCGACAAGTGTGAATATGACTTTGCAAATAAGGTTTTGATGAATGGAATAGATCACGGAGATAATTCCAGGAAAAAGAAGTAATATGCATTAATCAATGTGCGTGTGAGAGCTTGCTAAAATAAGAATTAATGAGTGTGTGCGTGAGAGAGAGAGAGAGAGAGAGAGGGGAAAGCTGGCTAAACTAAGGCTTTAGTTATTGTAGTTTATGAATGGAGCTAAAGCTAATCTCGTTAACTGGCTATCTGCATTGTTCGGTTATGAATTTGGCTGGTTGCGGGAATATTTGCAAGCAGCTTGGTCTCTGATCGATAGTATTGCATTGAGAGATTACCACAGATCCAATGCATTTCCATTTTTTATGTTCTTTCTTGACGATGCTGGCATGTCGAAAATCGAATTCGTCGCCTAATTTATTTTGATGTGGTGTGAGGGCGTTCGAATGATCATCAGTCTTCAGTGCTCTGCGGTGTTTGTAAAGTTTTGAGAGGTCTGGAGGTTTCTCCGATGTATGACAGTGGATTGCATATATACATGGCTTGGAGTTGTTCTCACTTCCTGGTTTGGTGATTAGGTTTCTGATAGTCTTAAACGTACCAGTTGTAATGAGTACGTAAGAAACTTAAAGTTAGCGAATGTCGTGGTGTCTGAGCTTGTTGGTTATAAGATTTATCCATTTTGTGAGATCTTGTCTTTGGTACTTTTAGAAGAGTTGTGTATTTTAAATACTTATCTTTTGATATTGTGTATGAAATGGTGGTGGATGTCCATGAAGGTGTATTTAATTCATCTTTCTTCCTTTTCTAATGTTGAGGGTTGCATATCTTGAAGGCTCTCAGGTATAGATCAATGATGACATCCGACTTGATTTAATTCATTTAAATGAACGATCACAGTGTTCGTAGCATTATCCCAAACACTTTACCGTATAGAATGTAAAGCGTTATGATGGATTAAAGAATGTTTGCAAATATTCAAACTGTAGGATGAAAACCTCAGAGCGTCAACGCTTCAAAACAGCTTCCCAAGTCCCGAAGAAACTGCGCAGTGAGAAACCTTAGTTTCATGTCACACTGCAAGGCAACAGCTGCAAGAGACTAAATGGAGAGTTTATTTAAAGGAGACATTTATCAATTCTGTCAAACGCCAGAGAAAAAAAAAACTTTCGGTTTTGCCAATTATGGATTGAAATGAAAGATTGGAGCCATATTCTATGGTTTTACGAGTCAACATTCAAGATGGTTACGTTTTATGGTGTCCTACAAACATATCTGTTACCATCCGGTTAAATCATTTTTAATTTTGACTCGTCAGACCACAAAATATAGGTCCGATCTTCCACAGTCCAATCTATAATTCATTTGTTGAAGGTGAGAGGTTTTTGCGTTTGATATCTATCAACAATCAATGTATGAACATCTATCTATCTATCTATCAATCTATCTCTCTCTCTTTCTCTCTCTCTCTCTCTACATATATATATATATATATATATATATATATATATATATAGTTAAGTGGAGAATTAGCTACACTAACATGTTTATGTTTCTGCCCTGGCAAATGATTAATTTCATTTTAGATCTCTATTTAGGATGAGTTTTTCTTCAAGGGGGGGGGGTCTATTTTTCTCTGGTGTAGGATCTTACTCTTATTCTATTTATATATCTTTTCTTTTTCTTTTCCCTTTCTTTTTCCTTTGTTTAGTGGTTAGTCATTGCTTGGTATGCTTTTCTATTTTAGAAAGTGGAGATACTGTGCTTTCTGGTAGTTATGAATTATAAACTAGCAAGAGATAGTATAAGCATTTTAACCAGTGTGATGTTAAACCATCAGCTCCTTGCAATGTGTCTCCTCTCTGGGGGTATTTTGTTCTCACTTGAATCTTGTTTCCCAGTGTTAGGATTCACTTTTATATGACCTTAGCGGTTAGTTTAATTGTTCTAGGTCTGGTCTGTTACTACATATCTGAGATAATTATGGTAATTGGGTTGCTCTATAAAGTGGTCGGTGGTATATGATAATAATAATAATAATAATAATAATGATAACGAGGGAAATACGATAACTATGGAGGTCAATTTTTATATGTGGGGTGTTAAATCATGTTTTTAATGGAAATTTTAAGCGGTGCCAGCACTTCAACGCTACTTTATTTTTTTCTATTTAATAATTTTGTTTCGTTTTTTGTTCTATTGGCAAAAGTGAGGATTTCTAATTTCTTATTTGGGCATTGGCGGCATGGGTTTCAATATTTACGCTTATGTACATTTGTTTTAATATTTTCCATTTTACTGTAAGTTTGAGATTGCAATCATTCAGTCTCCAATGATATTTTGATGGTGATGTTCTATTTCTATATTTTTCCATTTGTAAAAGATGATGTATGGTTGGCTAATCTGAATTTAAAGGGTGTTCTCGTTATTCCTATAACATTTCACTTCTAAAGGTTTCTCTTGGGTGGTTATTTCAGCTTGGTATACAATATTTGATTTTAGACATTTATTTGGCAAAGGGCATTTGTTTTTGTTTAGTGTGTTGCAATATGGTTTATTTATGCTTTCCTCATTAGTATTAATTTTAATTACTTTTGTGTTATATTTTGTTATGAACTTAATAAAATTATCCGTACAACTATAGATAATTTTCAGTTTATTCTTGTTAAATATTCCACTCGGTGGGTTGCTTGTGGGGGAAACATTTTTCTATTGATTAGAGGACTAGTTGGTTTTTACTTGTAGATTGAATAGCAGTGTACTGTGTTTAACTTTTTTGGATTTTACTTTTTCATCATATTTAGAGCTAGTTTCGGTATAACCGCTGTCCTCTAAGGTTTTAGTACATTTATTTCTAACATCGTTGAATATTATTTCATTTTAGGAGTTATATATAGATCTTTGCTAATTCCATGGCTTCCTCGGAGATTCCTTTAGATATAGAAGATTAGCGGTTCATTATGTCAAATTACACAAGAGCAAAAGTATTTTTTTGCTTAATGTTGCTAAATCAGATAATGGCCTCATTTGTATTTATCCATTGGTTTACGTGTAGTGTTTTTTTGATGCTGTAGTTTATTTCCTCTTGAAACTTCTTGTTGATTTTTCCTCTCCGGGATTTTGTGGGGTTAATTTGTGTTGTGGTGTATTTGTTATGATATACAGTTTGTGGTCTCTCATGAGTATTCAGGCATCTTTTTCTGTAGTTTCCCTACTCTATCATCGATGTTTTTGCTCTCCTTATTTATTGTTGTTTTATAGTTGTTCCTCTTGGTGTTCAGGAGTTTATTGTAGGTTTGGTAATTCATTTCATATATATATTGTTAGTCTTGTCTCCTTTTATGAATATTTTGTTTGATTAGTTGATTTATTCTATTTCTTTTTTTTTAGTTTTCTCTGGTATAAGCGTATGTGCTTTTAAAAATGTAATGTTGGTGATTGTCATATGTAAGTCCTGTTCAAAGTTTTCCAGTATTTTGCTACGTGTTTTTGTTTTTGTTTTTTTCGTGTTGAATCCGAAAAAATCTTTTTCCTCGTTTTGCTTGTTGGATCTGTAAATGTAGAAAAAGGCTTTCAAGCTCATGCATCTGATAAGATCTCCTGTTTTCCCCTGTAGCAGTATCATGTAGTGGTGTTCGTTGAGGATGGGATGTCCTCGAAGGAGTGCTCGATTTTTATTATTTCCATCTGTGTTGCTTGTAGACATAATATCCGTAAAAATACTCTGCTAGCGTGTTTGGCAAGGAGCTATATCACACAATACAAATCAGGAATATAATATCACATTAGATATGTGACGGATTTATTTTATAAGGTGCTCGATACATTCAACAGTAAACAGTAGATTGAGTTAGAGCTCAACTCTAACTCAATGTTTAATGTCAAGTGTACCGACCATTTTATGAAATAAACCCATCACATATCGGATATTGTATTATAATACATTGTATTCCTGCTTTGGACATAGACCTTCCACTGTTCTATCTGAAGGACAATGTGATTAGGACCACGACAGACAACGGCAGAAACTTCGTCAAGGCTTTTGTACAATTTGGCACAGGAGCTGAACTCTTGCTAGATAATCCGGAGCCTGCTGCGGATCCAGACTTAAAGGGTGACAAGGATGTGGATCGGAACATGGATCCCAAGGCTGGAGTTGTGGATAAGTTGGAGTACATTTCTGTTGAGGCGAGTACAAGTCTATCGACCAGGACCATAACCACCCTGAGCGCATGAGGGGCACAGCTCACACCTTCAACTTGGTAGTGAGCATAGATTCTGTCAAGGGGTTTGACAGTACTCCGTTCAGGAAAAAGTTAAGCATGAAGAATGTGGCCATGGAATCTCTGATACCCGGTTCAATAACCATCTACAAGAGGGGAAAAGGCCGACTAGATTAAGTCTGAAGAAGCCAAATCATATAAAAATAACAAGGATTCAGATATTAGTTCTAACAACTCATAGGAATGTTGATTTACTGTCTAGAGAATTTTGTGTTTTAGCCAACCTCTTTTCTTTTCTTTTCAACTTACATGTGTTGTTGAGGTTAGAGTTCAAGTCTTGCAATTACAAGCGTTCTCCTACTAACAAACTTCCAAGTCAGAAACTTTCAGATATCAAAACAAATCTTTCTGTGAATTCAGACTGCCCTGGTGTAGAAGTTCAACCACCATTTATTAGACGGCTTTGCTGTGACTGCTTAGTGTGACCGTGTAAACTTGGTGTAACACAGTTGCTGTCTTTGTGTGGCATTACACTGTTATTTGTGGATTTCAAACACACATGTTTTCAACATCCAAATTGGAAGTTTATCTTCAAGAAAAAGAGTCATCATTGTTTGTTAGAGAAAATATTATTTGCTCAAATATCAACAACTTTTTTAGACTTTGTTAAATTTTTCCAACTTTAAGATTAGGTAAGGTACATCATATGAACAGCTGATGACATTTTTATTTGAGTGCATCAGCTTGGTGGTCCTTGGAAGTCTCAAGTCTGGGCAAGACCAGGTCGCCATACATTCAAGATTTTATGACCAACCCTAAGGCAGGATGCAAGTTCACTGAAGGGATACCTTCATCCTAATCACACTGCATAGAACGTACTCAGTTTGCAGCTGAGGGCACAGGGAAATTTATCTTAATGAAGAGTTTTCCATGTTCTTTGTTCATACTGGGAATTGAACCTGGCACCTTCTGCTTGTTAGGAAGATGTACAAATGATTATACTATCTGAGATAATTTCTATTGTTAGAAGTTTGACTTTAATCTGTTTGGTAAGCCGTGGTAGTATGAATTGTTCAGATTTCTGAATATTTGGATTTACAAACAACCCCAGGAACCTGTACAATTCATAAGTAAAAAAACTCCTGTATCGTATTTGTTTTTTTGATTTTGTTTCATCCTTTTTCAAATTATTTTTTGTTATAGAGAAGCAATGATAGAAATCTAAAGTAAGTGATATTTAAAGAAATGGAACAGAATAGGAAAACAGGAATAGAAATAATTTTGCTTTTGCTTACGAAGTCAATTACAGATAGAAAAGTGTTTTCAAATAACAAAAAAAAAAACACCAATGTTTTGTATTGATAAAGCAAAAGATGGAAGGGAAACGAATCAAAACTGTGTGTTACTTTAATGAGATGACCTGTGGGGTGGGGTTGACACCAAAATATGCATGTAGGCTGTATAAACACAAACGTAGTAGGGTGGTACAGGTGGTGGTTGTATGTGTATGAAAGTATACAAAAAATAAAAGGAGTGGGTAGGTCAAAAAGAGAAAAGGTATATAAGAGTTGGGAGAGAGAGAGAGAGAAAGAGACAGGAAAAGAGATAGAGAGTGAACATGTACATTTTTTATTGAATATGTGTTTTGTGTTGACACATGATGTTACACAAATGTATGGATGAGAGTGAATTCAGAAAGAACCCGAATTTGCAAGATTATTACAGAACACAATATTTCTCTCTCAATTTATCCAAATCTCTCGTTCTCTCTCTCTTTCTCTCTCTCTCTCGTTTTATAGATTTTAGGGCAATACCTGTCCCAAATGTGTTTGGAGGGGGTCAGACTTTATACCATAACAGCCATGAAAAACGAATTTCCATCCATCATACAAAACTACGGCTTTGAAGTATCTAATTTCAGTTCAGTGTCAGCAATCTATATGTTTTATACCTAAATTCATATCTATATTTTCAGGTGTAAGATCAATTACATGTGATGTTCCATTTATTTTTATTAGATTTCACAAGAACCGATGATCCAAACAACTTCAAAGTTGACACTGCAATGCCTCGTTTACTGAATGATAGTGGATATCAACTTCCTACAATGGCTGTTGTTGAGTTATCTCATCATTGCATACACACCCATTGAGATTTCTCCAATAACAGTTTGATTAAAGTCAGCTGTGTACAGGAGTGAGTGAGGGTGAATATTTATCAAGTTGAGTTTAGTCTGGCAATATAGTATCACACATTATTGAATGCATCCTTAGAACTTCTTTTTATAGAGAGTTAATTTTCTTCTAAACCAAACATAGCAGGATTTTATCATTTCTAATGCGTTGTTACACAATCAAAACGGATATTATTTGGGGATTTTTTGACCATGATCTACAGCATTGGAACTCTGATACAAAGCATTTTTTGTAGGGGTGTATTCATTTTTGGATGGCAACATGTTCATATATTCGATACTGTATATATGAATCACTTGTATACATCTGTATGTATATTTGTGTTTATGTATGAATCTTATATTTCATATGTATCATATAGATGCATTATCTCATTGATACACCTGTATCTTACTGATGTGCCTCATTTGTATGTATATATATATTCATACACATGTATATTGCTCTATTTCTTTCTTTCAATGTGGACAGTTGATATTATTAGGAAATGGATATGTGACCCAACAGAAATAATCATAAATTATATTATATTGAAACTCTTATTTGAAATGATCTCCCATTATTGCATGGTAAGTGTATCATTTGGCCTAGGCAATGGTAAATAGAATAAACAATTAAAGGAAATGAGACTGCTGCAGGAATCCTATACTGTAGGATTATATATATACATACATGTATATATATATATTATCATCATCATCAGTCTATCAACGTCCGTCGTTAGACATAGACCTTCCCCAGGATTCGCCACACTTCTCTATCATGGGTGTCGCGGAGCCAGTACTTTCTTAACTTGTCTAGCTTGTCTCTCCATCTAATATTCTGCCGGCATTGGTTGCGCATGTACACACATACATATATATATATATATATATACACTCACATACATCACAGAGTTAAATCCATTACATCATGTACACTCATATTCTCTTTCAGTCACACACACCCACACACAAGCACATGCACGTGCACACACACACACACACTCACACATGTGCACACATGCACACAGTCAAACACACAAACACACACACACATTCACACACGCAAACACACACTTACAGATCAGGTAAGCAGATGATATTTCACTTTTCTAATTGGATTCAGAAATGTTAACAAAATTAAGAGACATATCGTTTATTGGTCAACCTCCTCCATTCTCCTGAATCAAACAATTTCTGTCAAACTCCTAAGCTGGATTGGATGTTTTTTTCCCATAACAAGAACAAAAACAACAAGAACAATCTTCACCAAGAATAGGGGTACAAACCGACACATAAACTTCACAATTCCCTACAGTGATTTGAACCCATGACCAACTGATTACCAGAAGACTGAGCTAAATTGGCAAAATTTAGACAATTCAACCAAAAATATTCATACTGGTACACACAGGCTTATTTCATTCTAATAAGTATATTGATACATATTAAAAAAAAAAAATGTTTTTATTATAATTTATTTATTATGTATACAATACAAAAATTTCTGTGTTCATCTTCAGTCCCAATAAGAGATGGAGTGAGGTTAGACCCTGCATCAACCAGTCTTGTTTATACATTTTATTTTTTACTCTTCTTATATCATTACTGCATCAGAACAATTAATAATTTCTCTTCTAATCAATATCTTTACCTATGTAAAAGCTCATATATATAAGTAAACATTTGACAATCAGGTACATGGTTCACACATCCACAAACATCGGCACAGACACGCACGCACACACACGCACACACACACACACACACACACACACATATATATATATATATATATATATATATATATATATATATATATATATATATATATGTACTTGTCCTTTATCTGTTGCTTCACTGATGGATATCATGTATTATGTATAAGGAGAATGAAGAAATGATCTGCTACAGATATTTCAAGTATCACACACACGGCTCTCATTATATATATAAATATATATAAATGTATATATAGTGGTACTTTATATTATCTCTCATAATAAAATTAAGGTCTCAACTGCCAAGAATAGAAATGGTCAGAAAATAACAACAAAACTATCCAGAATCTTCTAGATTTAATTTATTTTCGAAAAGACAAACAAATATTTGATGAATCATAATATCATTCATTTATTAATTGTCTTCTTGTATTTATACATTATTTAGAAACTGATTATTTCAATATAAATTGTCTATATCGTTATTATCAAAGTTTTAGTTGGAATGAATTACTGAAGTCCCATTGGTTTAATCATTTGCTTAAATTATCATTAAATGGAATATTTTATGGAATAGATTATCCTCATGAACAGAGGTACCATTAAATATATATGAATATATATATATATATATATATATATATATATATATATATATATATATATATATGTGTGTGTAAAAAAATTCCAATGAAAAGTTTTTTAATGTTTAATGTTTAAAGCTGTAAAGCTTACTAGACTCTCTCTCTCTCTCTCAATATATATATATATATATATATATATATATATATATATATATATGTATATTTATATATATATATATATATATATATACATATATATAAATATATATATATATATACATACATATGTGTGTGTGTGTGTGTGTAAGCTTACATCTGTACTTGACATGACTCAATCGCATAGCAAGTGAACACAAACACTTTGATATGCAATTACTTTGATATATAAACAAGTATATCTGAAGAATGTGACCCATTTATGCCTCTAGTTGATACAGACTCTTTGCAGTACATTTATAAATCCAAAACAGATTCTGTTACTATCCACATTTTTTAGAAACATTGTCCATGTGTTCTACAAAATACAGCTGTCAGGGTGGGTTGTATCTTGAGAAATTTTCCAAAAAGGATAGTCCGAAAATGGCCAGGGAAAAAAAATGCATACTTAAAAAAAAAAAAGAAGCTTTTCTACCTGACACCCTTGAGAGCTGTTCTGGATTCTTGTTTAAAGAAAGATATCTAGAAAATTGACCAGGGAGGCACATGTGCCTCGATGCTGCCAGCGTACACCCACAGGGATCAAACTACATCACTTTAAATATATACATACATTTTTGTTTTGCTATTTGAAGAATGAATTTCAGAAGATCTCATAGAGAATGGTAAACTATCACACTATTAAACCAGAAAGAGGAAGAATGATAAGTGCCAGGTCTTTCTCACTTCGCAAACTAAAGGGCCAGATTGTGGTCCTTAAAGGAACATGTTTACTTCTGGCAGTTTAAGGAATATATTTAGCAGATCTTAAAATGGTAACTGCTTACACTAAAACAGGGAAACAAGCAAGTCAGATGGCCTCTAATATCCACACTCACAGGCCCAATCAAACCTCTAAAAATGAGATTGGAATAGCACCTATGAAACATTATGTGAATTTTAAAAAATAATGGTAAGCAATGAATAGATCAAGTTGATCAAAACAAAAAAGGACATACAGAGATTAAAATACACACAGGCACATACAGACACAGACACACATACACACACGGAGGCACATAGCTGAAAATTCAAGGAATTTGAAAAGATTGATCAGTTTATTCATCTATCAAGTTATGTACCATTTCTCCTGTCTCAATGTAGATTTCACACTTCTCTCAAAATCATACCAACTGGGAAAAAACTAATTTGTGGTCAACTTTTTTCTTCCTTTGAGAAAGCCTCTTCATGCCATGAACTTTCCAAAATTTAGGGTAGCATCTTGTTTCTATCTCTCTCTGTCTATATGTATATATACATACACATACATGCACATATATATATATATATATATATATATATATATTTATAAAATAGCTCCTGGCAGTGGACTCTGGTTCCACATGGTACATTTTAATACACACTCACACAGCACACACCACTGATGATGGGAAGAATCCCGAAACATGTATGGACTATTTACATATAAGTATTAATAAACCTTACCACCAAACACTTCACTCCCGAGTCTGTCTCACTTTCTACAGTACACATTATATATATATATATATATATATATATAGTCATGTATATAGTCTCATAGTGTCCATGACTCGATTTATTCTTCTCATTTGCCATGATTGTCCCTGGATACAGATGGCTCCTCCAAGGCTTGGAATGGATCATCTCATCAGCAAGGATGTGTTTTAAGACATCCAAGTCCATGTCCCTGATCCTAAAGAGGGGTGGGGGTTGACTGACCAGTTTTGATTCAATCTGAGGATAGCAGAGAAGCCGATCAAGAACCTGGGCTAGATAATCAACAGGTCCTTAAAAAACATAGCTTCACTCCAAAAAAATAGCAGTAACTTCATAACCTGGCTCATGGTAAATAATAAATCAGGGCTGCCAGGGAAATTTAAGGCCTGGCTGTTCCAACATGGTGTTTTGCAGAGCTTACTCTGGCTCCTTTTAGTCTACAATGTACAGATGACGATGGTGGAATCATTGGAAAGAACATGCCCCCAGTTTTTCAGGAGGTGGTTGGGGCTTCCAAGATCCTTAAGAAGAATTGCCTTGTATGGGCATTCCACCATACATATATATATCCATACATATACATATGTACATGCATTTATATATGTACACGCATACATATATATATATACATATATATGTACATATATATGTATATATATACATATTATATATATATAATGATTTGCTACACAAATACATTCATGTTTCTGCCCTGTTTGAGCTTCTTCTGATGAATTATTTGGTTTATTTTAGATTCCCATTTAGGACACTTTTTTTGTAGGATGTCTATTCTAGGTGGTAGGATCTTCCTTTTATTCTATTTATACATGTTTTTCTTTAGTGATTGGCCATTGCTTGCTGTATTTCTTATTTTATTTAATGGGGATGCATATCTGTTGGTGGTTATAAATTACAAACCAGGTGGGTATGGTATGGGTGTTTTCGTTATCAGTATTGGTTGATCTATCAGATATTTTGTGGTAAGTGTTCTCTCTGAGAGTATTTCATTCTCACTTAAATCTATTTCCTTATGTTGGGATTCCATTTTATATGGCCTTAGTGAGTTATTTGATTGTAATGGGATTGGTCTGCTTCCTCTTGTCTAAGATAATTATGTTGATAGGATTGTTTTTTAAGTAGGCTATGTGAATAAAATATCTATGCTGGTTATTTTTAGTATATCTATATGTGGGTTATTAACTTATGTTTGTTAATAGAAATTTTAAGCAGTGCCCACATTTTAACGCTATTTCATTTTTTTAATTCAATAATTCTGTTTTATGCTTTTTTGTTCCATAGGCAAGAGTGAGGATTTTTCATTTCTCAAAAAAGCATAGGTGCCAAAGGGTTTCAATATTTTGGCTTATGTACGTTTGTTTCAATATTTTCCATTTTACTGTAAGTTTGAGATTGCTATCACTCAGTCGCCAATAACATGTTGACAGTGATGAAATATTTTTATATTTTTCCATTTGTAAAAGATGATATCTAAGTTTAAAGGGTGTTTTTGTTAGTCCTACAACATTTCACTTCTAAAGGTTTCTCTTGGGTTGTTATTTCAGCTTAGTAAATGATATCTGATTTGAGACATTTGTTTTGCTAAGGGCATCTGTTTGTGTTTATTGTATTGCAATTTGTTTTATGTATGCTTTCTTCATTAGTACTAATTCTAATTTTTTCTATTGTTGTATTTTGTCATGAGTTAACAAGAATTTTCAGTTTATTCTTGCTAGATATTTCACTCCGTGGGTTACTCGGGGGAAGTGCTTTTCTAATAATTGAATGAATGTTTTTCCAAAGTTAGTTTTTACTTTTAGGTTGAATGGTGGTGTTAACCAAATGTTTTCTCAACCACTATTTTTCTGTTGTTGCTATGTTTTTCTCTGTTCAATTTGACTTTTTCATCACATTTAAAGTTTGTTTCAGTAAAACCATTATTCTTTTGAGCTTTGGTATGTTTATTTCTAACATTGTTGAATATTATTTCCTTTGAAGAATTGTATATTAGTCTACTTTCCATTGATTTAGGCATCTTTTTAATGACTTTGTTCTGGTGGGCAGATCTAGTATTAATATATCTAATTACAGAATTTCCTTTTTCATAAGGTTTATGGGTGTTATTATTCAAATTGAGATGACATCTAAAAAATGTAGAATTTTAAGATTGATTTTAACTTTGAAGATCATTTTTTTCATTTCTTTCATGAGGTATTTGAAAAGATTTTCTCATAATTTTACACATTGCTATTTTCAACGATTAGTTGGCCATCATCCTGGTAGAGTTCTATATATTCAGAATCCAGTTTTCAGGCGAGGTTAAATAAAACATACAAATCAATTAGGTCCTACATCTCAGCTGAATCGAGACTGCCCATAGAAACATCAAAACCGCGGATGTCAGTTTTTTAGTCCATTGTTCTTGATTGTGGAATAGTATTGCCCGTCTACAGTGTTTGATTATTTCTATACCTGTTGTTAATATTAACATAGATTTTTGCAAATTCCATGGCTTCCTCAAATATTCTTTTGGATAGAGAAGGGTAGCAGTCTATGATGACAAATTGTATAAAAGCACAAGTATTTTTAATCTTGATGTTGCTAAACGCATACATATATATATATTTATATATGTGTGTGTGTGTATGTATATAAATGTATATATATATATATATATATACATTTATATACATATACACACACACATATACATATATATATGTGTGTGTGTATATATATATATATATGTGTGTATATATATATATATATATATATATGTTTGTGTATGTGTGTGTACAGTTATCCCTTGCCATTCATGGGATTTGTGGCACCAGGAAGCCATGAATATACTAAATCTGCAAATAATTTTTGCTGAACCTCCCTGAATTTATAAATCTTGTACCAAGAACCTTTTAAACTTAACCATTTCCAAATCATAAATGTACACATAAATATAAATGAATACAGTAAAGCATAAAATAAAAATTTTGATCTTTAAAACTTGACTACATTTTTCCAGATGATAGATCTGTCAATTATGGTGGAATCGATATTTTTTTCTCATCAAAAATGTAAACATGGCTCTAATCTTCTCTGAAATCTTCTTGAGTACGCAAAAGATTTTTTTTTCCTTTTTAACAACTGTTTTTATGTTATTTTCTTAATTAAACTTTCAAAGAAGGTAGTTAATTAGTGCAGTATGTTTTAAAAGAGCATAGGAAAGTGTGCAGTAGATGCTAATTAACAAAAAACATCAATTTTATAAAACTACAATAATTATATTTTTGTTGATTTTGGAAAAAATTTCCGTTTGCAAGAGCTGTGGAGAGAAACAAAAAAAAAATTAGGATGATGGTAAATAGTAACATGAAAATGGAGAAAAACTGTTAATAATGATTTACAATACTGCTTCCTCTACTAAAATAAATTTGTTTACAGTGCAGCGATTTGGAGGAAAAAATTTCTATGTCCAGAATACCGTTCAACTAAATGATTCACAAGTGTAAACAAGTTTCAGTTTTCAACAGGGTTTATATTGTCTCTATGAATAATTTTTTGTTGAAAATTTCAAAGAATCTTCCCTATTAATAACACAAAGATTATTATGATGTACGGCCGATTGCTGAAGAGTGCAAGAAGCACAAAATGTTTACATTCACCTGATACATGCCCTTGTAAATATTCACATGGATAGCTCAATTTATTATGTTAGATATTGAGCCCTGTGATTAGACATCTACTATGAATAAAATTTATTTTCATTTGTTTTCTGTTTTTTTTGTTACAAATGTGCATTATATATATATATATATATATATATATATAAAGAAAGAGAGGGAGAGAGAGAGATAAATAGTATTTTGCAGTCTTTTTTATCATACAACCTTTAAGCACCCAAGGGCATTAATTTATTTTCCTAAGTTCTTTACAAATTTGATTGCAACTTTATTGCTTTTAATTTTTCTAATGGGAATTATTCTAATGGGAAGTTTATTTATTTTTCTCAAACATATTATTTACAGCTTTGTCAGCAAAATTTTAAAGTAATAAAAATTTATAGCTAAAGTCTTAACTGAACCAAAAGTCTATTTATAAACATTGTATTTCAACCCCTAAATTTTAAATTAATCAACCAGTAAAAAAATTCTCTGAATTCTTCATGTTATGCAATATCGATGTTTCCTGGTGTTAAACTCAGCAGCAAACATAATCATATTTTCCACAAAAATTCTACTTTTTTTGTATCTAATTCCTAACAGAATCAAAACTGCACTAAAATACTATGTTTTTCTAATATATTAGGGTGATGAAAAAATTACCAGTGCCATCATTTGCTCAGCTTTAGGGACATCTTTGAATTTTACTCATTTTCTTAGCAATTGAGCATGAAAACTTTTTAAGGATTGTCTGCAGAAAAACGGAAATATTTTATTTTGGTGACTGAAATCAAAATACACGTTTAAGACTGGGAAAAAGTGTGTCAGAATTCAGAAAATATATCATTGAAGATTAAGGTAATAAAACAGCAGATGCAAGCATGTATTTGCAATGGTTTATTCAGTTTTAAAAGATTTTGAGCTTAGGAACAAAGAATACTCTTGGAGGCCAGAAAACTTGAAAACTGATGGATAGGAAGGACTTCTATAAAAGTTTTATGGCTGTCCCTAATTTTGAGGAGAGTCTTCGTCATCCAAAGAGCTATTTGGACTATTGTACTCATTATTTGGTTGCGTTTGCCGTTATTACAATGTTTCAACTGATTCATTCTGCAGCCCTCTACAGTTCAGAGAAGTCATCATCATTCCAAGACTTGTTTCAGACTACTGAACTGATTTTGTAGAATGGGAGAGCTGAAGTATTGTGAAAGTAATTAAAGCAACTAAAACGTATTTAGTTCAATTGTACAAACAACTTGTAGAGTGATAACAAAACTTCTTCAAATGGCAGGAGTGAAATGGATGTTTTGACATTAAATAATAAATCCTTAAATATGCAGAGAGAACAATTGTTGATAGGAATTTAAAGGATTGGTTTAAAAAGTTGAGAAAGAGAAGGGAAGAATGAAAGTATGAAAAAGAAAGGAAAAGACAAAGAGAGAGAAAAAGAGAAGGAAACAAGAAAAATGTAAGAAATCATGGATTTAAGAAGAAGAAATGCAAGAAAGAAATGAATTAAAGAGGAAAGAAATGAAGAAAAACATGAAAGACATAAAAGAAAATAAATTAACAAAATCTTTCTCATATTTCAAATCATCATGGTGCCATCAAAGATTAATTCCACATACATCTTCTTTTCTCTCAATATTCCTCCATAATTTGTTCTGAGAATTAAAAAGAGTTCATTTAAAACTCTTAAGATCCACCATTGATTGACTTTAAATTGTAATTTAAACTGTCAAATGCCAAAAGTGAAACCAATCCTTCTATGATGGCTGATTTAATTTTTTTTGGTATTTGTCTGCTTAGGGTATCCTTCTTTAGAGGCACTCCCACATTCATTACCTTTTAGTTCCTCCAATTTTGCTATTTCTAATACAGTAGTGACTATCATTACCTGATCTGATGTTTCGAATACATTTTCCTTCAACTTATCTTTCCCCTTACTCTTTATTACTATTACTTCTTTTTTTAAAAACAATTTCCCCAAAACTTTTCCTCTTCTTCAGTTTCTCAGAGACCATTTATCTTTTTCTTTTTCTTCTTCTGTTCATCATTTTTCATTATTCCTTCTCCATCTTTTCCCTTCCTTTTTGATCCAATCGGTCCTTTCCTTCTTCTTTTTTTTCTTCCAATATTTGATCAATATCATTATCATCATTACCATCCTCATCATCACGAGCCTTCTATCATCTGTCATTGGACGTAGACCCTCTCCAGGATTTGCCACACCTCTCTTTCATGGGTGTCGTGGAACCAATACTTTCTGAACTTGTCTAGTTTGTCTCTCCATCTCAAATTCTGCTGACCTCGGTTTTACAGTGATATCTGGGGATCCACATTGTGAGTCATAATGTCAATTGGTTGTCTGCAATTCTTGTAACATGATCAGCCCATTGCCATTTGAGTTTTCTAATGGATCTATGATGTCTCAGACTCCTGCTTTTCCTTAATATATTGTGCTGTCTTGTGATCTCTCCATGTGAAGTTGAAAATGATTCTTTTTTTTCTCATTCTTTTTCATTCCATCCACCTCTTCCTTTCCCCTTCTCTTTTAATTCAATTCCCTCATTTATTTTTCATCTCTCTTTACTTTTCCCCCCTTTCCTCTTCTTTTCGGGCTCTATTCCTCTTTCATTTCCTTCCTTTTTTTTACTCAATTTTTGAATTTGCTCTTACCTCATTCACAAATGAAAGAACAAATAAAAATAATTCATAATTTTAGTTGGTACATAAGTTATGTTTCTGAGTGTACTTATCATGAAATCAACAACTGTCATCTCTGAGAGTAAAATTGACACGCTGAGAAAAACAAGGTGATGATCACACATAAACAGTAGCCTATTTCCTAAACCTTTTGATGAACAGATCAGGGGATGATAAATTCATCTAAGTTCTATTCTATTCTACGATGATCTTTTTAGACTCGTGTTCTCATATTAGTTATTATAAATATGATGCTTCAGCCATTGCATTCTCCGGCCTTCTCCGGCCTTCTCCGGTCTTCTCCGGGTGTTTATCATTGTTCATTACTCTCTATGAGATAATGGTCTGGTGGATAAAAGTGTTGGTTAAATGCACCTAGTAACTTGGCAATTGTGAGGTCAATCTCTTGATATGATAATGCAATGGCCAAAAATACTGCTTGAACTCCAAATTCTCATATATATATATATATACATATATGTGTGTGTTTGAGCATATATATATATATATATATACACCTTACTTTTGGAAATATTTTACAAACAAAAAAGCGGAAAGTCAGCTATGATATGTCTTTATGATTTTTAAGATTTTCAAAGATTACCTCTTACTTTCATCTCAATTTTATTAGTTGCTTTTTTCAAAGAGTTTTTCAGTTTATTAGATCTTTCTTGTTGTTCGTGATTTAAAAATGACATTTGGGCCAATTCATTCCCCAGCCTTCTTCAGGTGTAATCTCTAAATGTGATGGTAGAATATTCCATTGGTAGCTTTCTTACGTCATACGATTCGGGTAATGTTGATTTCTCCCTCTTTGCTTGTTAGGCTTGGATTTTAATACCTTGTCTCTCTTGAGTTGTGGAAACCATATCAGGTTGAACTTTGCACTTATTTGACTTATACAATCAGTTGACATGTTGGCTGTCTCTTTGATTTTCCTCAGTTTCCAACAGCATTTGCTGTCTATTAAATATACTTTGTCCTAGAGAAAGAAGTGTGGTCAGCTTTTCCAGATCTGCCAACCTCTCCATTGATAACTTCTTTTTTATGTTCATCAAGTTGAACCTTGAGAGGCCTGACAGTTTCTCCAGGAAAAAGTTTTCCTTGTTTACCATCTGAATATCACACCTGAAGAAGGCCATTGAATGGATCAGCCAAAAGGTTGTTTATGACCCGAACAATAAGAAGGTGTTCAATCATCCTGAAAACTCTTTGGATGTTAATGACCTCACTAAAATCTGTAGTTATTTTTTATCACAAATTTTCGTTCAGATCAATTACTCCACAGCAGTGAGGAAATAGAATGAAGAACAAGCCTCAGAACCTATATCCCCAACTAATTAGGCCACCAAGACTTCAATTGGGAGCAGAAGCTCTAGCACCCTTGAACCCATCCTTCTCTAAGATCGAATTAAAATGAAGATAAAAAGTCATAAAAATTTTCAAAATTAATAATTGTTCATAATACCTCATCCAATTAAAAAAATAGTGGGAAGATGTATAATAGATTTTTTTTCGTATTAACAAGTTTTATCGGATGACTGCAAGAAGTTGCTCTTCTTTTGCTGAAAAAACTGGTTGAAGAATGCTGAAGGGAAGGACATAGCAGGCTTTTGATGTTTAAGTGGAAAATAATTATCGATCAATAGAAAACTGTATCACCAGAGAAAATAGTAAAGAAAGCATTTCACTTTTCATTGGGCTACTTTTATTGAGAAGAAGTCAGTTTTCAATTACTACGCATTCGATATAAGCTAGCAGAACCTGAATGCTCCGTTAAATCATTTTCCCATTCAATACGTAAAGCGTCCGTCTCCCCAGAGACGACTCTTAGAAGAGTATTTGAGCTTAGTGATCCTTGCAAGTTTCAAGTCTGGTCTAGATCAGGCCTTTTTCTCATGAGTTTATATGACCACCCCTTTTGTATGATGTAAGTCAACCAAAGGGGTACTTACTACCACCCTATTCACACAGCTTATTAGCTAGCTGGAACTTTTGTACTAATGAAGAGTTTTGCCGATTCTGAGCATTGAACTTTGGACTTTCTGCATGTGAGGCTAACCATTATTCTATCTTAGCAGATTCATTGATAAGATTCATGATAATTTTTACTGAATACTCTGTCACCAAATAACATGATAATTCTTTCTCTTCCTCATGATTATGAGAAACTGTAAACCAAAACTGTCAGTATAAGTTTCTTCAATTTTTAAGTTGGTCTGGCTGGCTGGCTGGCTGGCTGGCTGGCTATCTAATGTAGCTAGAGGGCTGAAAATTTTAATTTTTACTCCTTATCATGTCTAAAAGAAATGTTTCATTTTTAAAACATTTCCTCCCTTAAATAGGTTTTTAGAGTGAGATTCAATTTACAATGTAAGCTTATGCTCAAATGATCACTGGTTTGTGTCCAGCAGTATTCACGCTTGTTTTTCTAATATTCAGACTTTTCAGTGATCACTGCCCAACAAAATGCGCAGAAAGTCACATATTCATTCACCCTTTTTTTCAATTTTTTTTTTCACTGATCACCCCCTAAATGGCATGCCACCTAAAGACATTGGTCACAGGATAGTTACTACTATGTCACTAACTAGACCTGTTTATTTATTTTTTTGTCTGTAGAAAAATTGATAAAAGAAAGTATTGATTATCAGAATAAAAGAATTACTGTGCTACTGAATTATGGAAATGTAGGAAATTTGAGGAAACTTGGTGTTGGCTCATCATCAACCATACCTTAGAATTCCGGTATCATTATTTATATGCTTGGAATAATCGCAAAGAGTATTACAAAGAAGCAGGAGGAATTAGAAATCCATGCTTGAACCAAAATCATCCTAATGAGAGCATTATTAAATTAGAAATCTCTAATGAACAAATCCCATTTATTCATAATTCATTCTGGCTAGTTAATTAAAATTAATAATGAAGATATTGTGTTTACAGGACTGCATCTAATAACAAGAATGAATTTAAAAATTTACTATCATTCAAAATGGAGGCAAACATTGCCCAATATGCTTAGTCAAGGTGGATGTCTAATTTCTTTGTATATAAGCTGACCATGGTCTTGTGAACTGTAATCTATCATTAGAGCAACCTCAGATTTGCAGACGACATAGCCCTTTTCGCAGAGAGCCTACACGACCTCCAACTAATGATAGATGAACTAAATGAAGAGAGCAAGAAAGTCGGCCTACACATGAACTTCAGCAAGACGAAGATCATGTGCAACAACCACATTGGAGATAAAATCACTAAGATCAAAATCGAGGACACAGAACTGGAGAAAGTAGACCACTACATCTACCTAGGACAACGAATCTCCATGAGACCCTCAAAAGAAGAAGAAATCAAGCGAGGAATCACTCTAAGATGGCAAGCCTTTGGCAGAGCTAGCTCAACCTTCAAAAATAAGAAGATCCCATTAATCTTAAAGAGAAGGGTGTACAACCAATGCATCCTCCCAATAGTCACTTATGGAGCTGAAACATGGAACTTAACCAAGAGACAGACCCGTAAATTGAGAACCATGCAACGTGCACATGAAAGAATAATGCTTGGCCTCACATGGAGAGACCACAAAACAGCACAGTACATCTGAGAAAAGACAAGACTTAGGGACATCATAGAATCCATTAAAAATCTCAAATGGCGGTGGGCTGGCCATGTTGCAAGAATGGCTGACAATCGATGGGCATCATGACTCACAACATGGATCCCCAGAGACCACATGCGCAACCGAGGCCGGCAAAATGTTAGATGGAGAGATGAGCTAGACAAGTTTAGGAAGTACTGGCTCCGTGACGCCCATGATAGGGGAGTGTGGCAAATCCTGGGGAAGGTCTATGTCCAATGACGGATGCTAAAGGACTGATGATGATGGATGATGAATCACTTCTCCAGTTCGATAGCATCTCACTGTTTTCTCTCCACTTGAATGATTATTATAAAAATGGCTTATAAGCAAAAGAAGATCAGCAATAAGGCTGTGTATCATGTACAATCACCTGAAGAAAGCTGGAGAATTGACTGGCTGAAACAATGAGAAAAAAAATGTATGTAAACAACAAAATAGAGAATTTAAGTTTTCTACAAATTGAAAACAGGTCTGGTTAGTTACTCAATAAAAACTGTCACATGACCAACATCTTTTGGCAGCATGCTATGTTAGGGGTAATCAATTGAAAAATTGGAAAAAGGGGTGACCAATAGATGAATGACTTCTCTTGCCTCTTGTTGGACACTAAAATGTCTGAATTTAAGAAAAACAAAAACAAGTGGGAACATTGTTGGATAAAAACTAGGGAAAATTTAGTATAAACTTACATTGCAAACAGAACCCCTCACTAAAAACCTATTTTGGGGGTGGGATTTTGAAAAAACAAGAAAAAACGTTTCTTCTAGACTTAATGAGAGGTAAATGTTGAAATTTTCAGCCCTCTAGATCTATTGGTGCAGCCTGGATATGTGATACATACATAGCCAGCAAGCCAGCTGGACAAGCTTAACAACTTGAGAAACCTATGTTAACAGTTTAGCTGAAAGTTTTTGATGACAGTTTCCAATACCTGTGATCTATAAAACACAGGTACAATTTGTTGTTACCTGTAGGTTGCAAGAAGGTTACTCTCTATTGATATTTGTTCAATCAAATAAATAGGGGCCTTCATTTGAGTGCATATCTCAACTTGTTTAAAGAATTGATAATAGTGAACTTACTGAAAGAAATGAATAAATCAGAGTATTGTTTCATAAGACACAATGTGATTCATTATAGCCTACTAAGAGAACAGGAAAAAGATAAAGCTGTACTTATGTCCTTGTCTGTAGTCACTATTGTTTTCATTTACAAATTGAGCTTTGTCTGAGCCGTTGATTGAAAGAAATTTGATATGACAGCTCATATCAAACAGCTACAACTACTCTGTCCATTGTAACTTATGGGAAAGTCACTGAAAACCTTGAAAGCAATAATACATTTACTAATAATAATGGGCTACAAATTCAGGAATACTAATAATCATAATTTATTACCATTATTCCCATTTTTTATAACTTTAATAATGATTATTATTATCATGACAGCTATGATTATCCCTGCATTATAATTGTAATTATCATTACTAGATGTTTATCCGTGCTGTCAAAAATGACAGTACAAATGAACTATATGAATACACATTGCATTTTATATAAGTGGATAATTGAGATTTGCATGACTGTGAGCTTGGAGGTTAACCTTCAATCGACCACAAACAGGTTTATAATTATTTTTTTTTTCTTTTGTGTAATTTTATGATTCTTAAAAATTTATTGTCTCTGTCGCATCGTCAGGGAATGAAATTTTCGGGGCTTTTTTATTGCGTCATTTGAGCATGAATGAAATTCTTTTTCAGTTAGTTAGTTGCATGAATGAAACTTTATTTTACTATGTCAGTTGGGATCCTTAGCATAACAGAAGACGTTTGCACATTGCTAATTTAAGTAGACCTGCTGTCACTTGATAATGACGATTATGATAACCATAAATTTAATAAGTTGACTGAAGCATAGGGGTGATAACAATAAGAATGATGTCATAGTGTTATTATATTTTGAAATGAGTCCACCAAGCATAAAGATTAGAGATATAAAGAAATAATTTTGTGGGGTAGTTGATATGCAAGTAACTTTAAGAACAATAAATTTCTTGAAATCTTTGCATGATTTATGGTAAAGTCAATGATATGGTGATGAGATTACAAAAAAGCTGAAGTCTTGAAGTAGTTCTCTGGGGAATTGGTAAAATTCAAAAGGTATTGAAAATAAATGTCTCAGAGCAATGGGGCTTTGATATAGAACAGCAGATACGGCAGATAAGAATTTTAAAGAATACAAAATGATTATATTATAAAAGAAATCTATGGAATTGTGTTTTTTTTCTCATAGGCCATTGATTTTGACATCGAATTATTGAACCTTTTAGGTTTTGTAATAAATTTGGGAACTTTTCAAAAAGCAAAACTAAAACAAAGACTTAAGAAAAATTTCTATTTAATCAGTAGGAAGTGTTTCCATTTGAATTCTTAAAAAGTTTTATAAATAAATGAATAAACAGATAGAATAGAAACTGTCACTTGATCAGCATCATTTGGCAGCATGCTTTGTTGGGGGTGAGCAACTTGGAGATTTGACCAAAGGTTGATTGATGAATAAGTTACTTCAGTGTTGGGCAGTGATTATCAAAAGTCTGAATTTTCAAAAAAAACAAAACATGATACAAATTAAGAACCAATTTGAACTTATATTGTAAATTGAGGATCTCTCTAAAAACTTACTTATGGAGGAGGTTATCTTGCCTGCCTTCCAGCTCCAATGGTGTGGTCTATATTTCTACTAACCATTACACTAAGATGAGGTACCTATGATGTAGAAAATCCGATAGTTACCATCACACCATGGGGAAGCACATATTTACTTACCAAGCTCAACTCTGTTTAAACATAAGGTTACTAGTATGAGGCATTGAACTCACAACTCAGATCTGTTAGATCAACCTCCTAACCATCATACCATGACGAGATGTCCTTCATGTAGTAAATTTATGAGTTTTTTTACTAAACTTAGCTTAATTTTGGCACCAGGCCATAAGCATCAGACATCCAAAGTAGATTGAAGTATTCAGAAGAAATGATCTATAAGACCAGCTTGCAATACAGCGATGCACCCAAATTAAGATTACGTATGTTCGGATAGATCAATGCTCACCATTTTCCTATTCGTCCAACACATTCCAAAAAGAAATATTCTTATGATACATAGACCAGCTAAAATGTGATGAGGGTCATCTTCCATTCCAGATCCCCATGCAGGGAGTAATGTTTAGAAATCAAACTGTATTTCATATCACATTGGAATAACTTTACTCTAACTATAAGGCATCCTAATTAAGGTTTATCAAATCTGTATTTCACCCACTTTTCATTTAATGTTAGTTGAGGTCAACAAAAAACTATCAACATAGGTTTCTTCAGTTTTCAAGTCAATCTGGCTAGTTGGCTGGCTGGCTGGCTGGCTGGCTATTTGTGTATCATGCATTCAGGCAGCACCGATGGAGCTAGAGGGCTCAAAATCTAAACCTCTATCCTTATTATGTCTAAAAAGAACTTTTTCTTTTCTTTCTGATTTCCCCCATAAAATGGGTTTTCAGGGGAGGGATAAATTTCCAATGTAACTTTATGCTAAAATGATCCTTTAGTTTTTGTTTGATTGTTTTTTGAAAATTAAGACTTTTTCTGTGATTACTGGCCAACTAAAGGCAAAAGAAGTAACTTATCAATTGATCACCTCTTTTTCCAATTTTTTGAATTGATTACCCCCAACATGTCATGGAGTCAAATGATATTGGTTGCATGATGATTTCTATCGAGACCTGTTTTTCTTATTTATTTTATTAATTGCTCATTGTTTCATTCTTTTCGATTTATAAGATTTTGTACATCATATACCCATATTTTATTTCACCCTTGAAAATGGGTAAAAGAAAAATGATTAATTTCATACCTATTAATATCATCATTAGCATTATTACAATTACTTTGCTTAAATCTTCTTAGAGAGAGTATAGACATGAAACCTCTTATCATACAAAACCAATTCTATAATCATGAGACCAATGCCAGCAGTTTTAAGGTGAGGCTGTATCATAGATAACTGATTCATTTAGACTAGTATCCTCATCATAGTTATTTATACAACAATAGCATTTTATGACATTAATCTTAGTTTTCATTACTGGTTCTATTCAGAATTATTGATTTCAGTTCTTTATTGTAGACATTTAGCTACTTTGTCAGTTCATGGGTCTATGATATTGAGTGAACAGGTCACTTCAGTGAAAGATCATTGGGGCCTCAAAAAGAGACACAGAATGAGCCCAAACAAAAATGAGGATTCTGGTTCAATAGATCCTTGTTGGCTTTTGATAATTAATGATATTCATAAAATACGACTTTCAGATACATTCACTACCAAATAACCTTTGTGAAAATAACACACTTTATGTTTTTATTCTTTCATTTATCATTTATTTGGTTCACCAGCAGACTAATTCAGTTTCTTTGCTATCATCAGTGTATTGTCAGAGTGGGAGGAAAGAGTCTGTTCTGATATCGTAGTAACTTCCTAGTATGTGGGTATATCTAGTTTCATTATTTATTTACCCTATTTGTGAAGAACTGGTATCTTCCATGGATAAGAACCATTTTTCGTCCCAGAGTGGGAGTGTTCATACTGTTTTTATCAATTTGATGTTAAGTAATTAGTATGTGAGTGTACATTTATGAGTGTCTGTGTGTACACATGTGTGTATCAGTGTGCAAGTATATGTGTATATGTGTGTGTATGTGTGCACATGTAAGTGTGTATGGATACATGTGCGTGCACATGTGTGCGGGGATGTATGTGTGGGAGTGAATGTATGTGTGTGCACATATATGCGTTTGTGTGAGGAGTAGTTAGCGTGTTTCTGGTGTATACTTTCTTTCACATATACATATATATATATATATATATATATATATATATATATATATATATGTATATATATATATGTATATATATTTTCCATGATGAGCATGATTGTGCTAATCTCTGCTGTATCTTACAAGCAAATTTTTCCATTTTATCTCTCCATCTTGTGTCTTGTCTCTCCCCACTACATTTACTATCCCCCAGACTCCACAATGTCCACAATCCATCGATGTGAAAAACTTCTATTTCACATATCAAGTATTCATTTTTCAACATAACCTTTCAACCTAACCTCTTACCTGGTAATGCACTTAATACAGTAGTGAATATAGGAATCATTAAACATTACACAGTGGAAATTACAGTTCTGAATTCAGCTAATTTATGTCCGGCTGCAGACTTATTGATTCAACCTCATATATGTACAATTGCACATTTAAGCTTATGAATAATTCATATATATATATATATATATATATATATATATATATATATATATATATATATATATATATATATATATATATACATATATATATCCAAACATTTCTACATAATTACACATTCATACCTATACAGGTCAAAGGAGGAAACTACCATTTCAAAAAAATAATACACAACTACCTCTGCATCATTTGAAATTTCAAGTTATCTCCACATTTCCTTGCATCATTTGCCTTTTGAAGAAGTCCTATTATTACTTGGCCCAGCTCCAGGGGGTCAGTTTTCCCTGAGCAGCACTGCTCCATTGCACTTAAAGGAGCAGGTCCCCTGGTGGACGCTTTCGTGACGAAGGTTGCTTTAGCTTCTATGGTTGCTTGGCAATCAAAGTTGCGTTGGCTGGAGCCATTTTTGGAAGGGGTTACCTATTCTTCCCACGATAAGCCCGACCTTGTGTCAAATTCCACTGTGGTAGGACAGTAGATAAATAGATTCCAGGGTTGTCATTCATTTTTTATATAAATGAAAATAATTTTGAGTTTGTGAAGATGACCAAGGAGTGTACCTAACCGATTGACTTTGTGCTTTATTTTAATTTCAGTGCTTATAGAGGTTGATGGAAACTCAGGAAACATACTAGTGGGGAATCGGTATTAGATTTACTAACAAGAATGAAGGTGGAGGTTGGTTAAAATCTTTATATTCAAGGATGATATAAACATTGAAATATTTACAAAATTACTCACAGTTCTTGTTTGTTCATTGAAAATTGATTTCCTTTTGACATGTTTTCCAGAAATACTCTCAGATTAGATCAACTCACTGCTACCATGTTGCATAATGCAAGGCAATGATTTTGTTTCTATTTCTTATATAATCCATGGAGACCTGATTATTGTTTATGGCAATTGCAAGTTTTTCCTTTTATAGTATTTGGATGCTTGCATGTTCAAGATGGACTTGATGAAAAGCTTGAGTCGCTCTGCTGTTTACTTATTGTTGGAGAAAAGTGGAATAATGCTTTTCCCAAGGACATTAGTCTGAAGTGAATGAGAATGATATCAGACAGAGTTTGAAATTGGTTTGATGATTCCATTCTCTCTGCCAGAGGTCTCCAACCTTGTGTTTGTTAGTACCATATTCCCTTTTGCCTACCACAGACTGGTTACCATTAATGTTTTCATTCAATTGCCTATATTTTTGCCATAGTTATAAAACTATTGTAAGTTCTTCTTTTATAGTATCGGGGTACTTTTAAAAACTTGCTGTTTCACATTAATTTATTTTGTGCTTTAAATAAGAATTATTTATTATTATGTATGATCTTTATCATCAAGTCTAAATATAAATATGATTTGAAAAGTAAATGGTGCCAGCTGCACTACTGGTAGTCATAAAAGTGCTATTTGACACGAAAAGGTTGGGGACTCCTGCTCTCTGCCATTAACTATTAGGCCAACCACACCTCTTTTAGAGTTATCCTTATTATTAAATCGTCCAATGAACAAAATTTTCAATGCATATGTTTAGTTGATTCACTGATTCGCAAAAGCTGCTACAGCAATTCTTACGGTATTTCACCATGAAGCTATCAGACCAAAAAAATGCACATGTGGGTGGGGACATTCTTATGGCATGAGATTTCAATTTGAAGACTGAGGACTCCTTGTTTGAGATTCTATAAGAACCACTCCTTTTAGACAAGTGTACCTTTGTTTGCAATGGAACAAGATGATGACCCTATCAATTCCCACACTGGTCTGTTAAGACGCGAAAGAAATAAGCAGTCAACCCCCCTGCAACAAACAGTATAGCATTGTAAGGCCTGGCTACAATGAAGTACAGTTATAAAACAATAAAAAAAACAATTCACTCAGTAGTAAAAATAATGACCATTAACATGAACCAGTATAATTTGATGCAAACAAAAACATCTCCGTTAGTTTAGATTTGCTGAGTCACTGTATATGTTATCATTAAAATGAATGGGATATTTGTTTTAAGAATTCAACATGTTATACTATGGGTTGTATAAACAATTTATAAGGTGGAATTGCCAGAAAACAGAAATCTTTCCAATGTTGAAAATAGAATGATATATTCTTAATAATATAAATTATGATATAACAGATGAAAATTATTTGTGTTTGCATATGCTTCTTAATTAGTTGCATTAAAAATGATTTATAAAAACATTAATAAACACATATCTAATTCTATTGAATAATAAAATATTGAAAGTTGTTGAATTTAGAGTTCTTTGATATAGTTTAAAGCCACCGTTACGTTTTTAAACATTTGATTTAACACGTTGGTTTATAAACAGCTAAATTATAGTTCAAACTATGGTTTGAAACTAAATTGAAGAATTTTAATGCCAGATCCACAAAATAATGACTGCAGATTCAAAACCTGTCGGACCATGGGAGCTGCCCGGACCACGGAGCACCGAAACAGATGTACGTCTCAAACTACTACTAATAATAACAGTAATTTATTTGCAATACTAAAGATGCTTCCACAAATTATAGCTATTGTTACCATTTGTTGTGATCTTTATACTGATTCTCTATTGGCCTTGTGTAGGGTAAGTCAAAAGTACTCAGTGCCTTCTTGAATCCTATGTCTCATTCATTTACTAATGGGTTGAATCCTCCTTTTACCCACCTCACAGACCCTGTTCTCAGATTGCCTTTCCAACCATAAGGGGAAAAATAGTTATAGAAATCTTCTGATTTAGGATTTTCCATTGCTGTCTTTACCCATCCACTACTTTTTTTACTGGAAATAATCTTCATAGGAGCAGCAAAGATGGTGGGGAAGATCCAAGGATGGGATAACAATAGCAGCTCATCTGGTTAATGTTCCAATGAAGTTGCTTCTCTAAACCATCTTTATTGATTTAGTTTTATCTTTTCATTTTCATTTATTCATCTACAATTTATTTTTTTTCATTTATCTATTTAGTTTTTATCTATTTAGTGAACATTTTTATCTTCTGGATTGAACCGTATCGGATCGTAACAAAAGCATTAAAATATTTGATTTATGAAGAAATCCTTTTTTCTTCAAAAAGAAATATTTGTTTTTGCATTGAGTATTTTCAATATAGTCAATTTGTTGCAGATGTCTTCGTTATTGTATGTTATATCTTTTTTTTCAATGAAATTCAAAACAGTTCTTTCCCTCAATTGTATTTTCCAAGCTTTTATGAGAATCGTTGTTTATGATAAATTTTCTCTCATTTGCCATTTGACTGGCCTCTGATATTTGTTCGGACAGAAAGCTTGCAAGTTGAACAGCCAGAAATCATCTAAGATACTCTGGTTTCTTCTTTCCTTTTGATAAACTATAAAAGCACTCGGAGATCACATAATTTGGCCACAGATATTGTCAAGGGAAATAATTGTGCATGGATTTGTTCCCAAATTCGATCACTTCCGCTATAGCCTATTATCCACCCTCCCACAAATTTTCATGAATCTCATAGAAAACTTTTGGAGATATTGTGTGGACAGAGATGAAACTCTGATGATATCATGTGGTATAGACATAGAACAACAACAAGCTGAGTTAATTGTGCCTGGATACAACCCAAAATTTTATCACTTCTCCTGTATTCTAATCTCCACCCTTCAATAGAACTTAATTGAGAACTTTTGGAGATATTGTGTTAACAGGCATTAGCATATACATAAATGTATGGAGAAAAATGGAACAATATCTCTCAAACAAGACAGAATTCCTGGATCCACCCTCAAATTTAATTACGTCTTCCTTATCCTATTTCTGTACTTTCTACAAATCATAATTGAAATCCTTCGAGTAATTTTGGAGATATCATGAGGCCTGAAAGACAGATGAAGAGATGCAACCAAATACATATACTTCTCTAACTCTGTTGGCAGAGTTTATGAATACCTTGCACTGCAATCAACATGGAAAGCAAGATACAATAAAAACCTACTGTTTGTAATTTGACTTGAAAACTCTGCAAACTTGCAGACCACTACAATTGAGTAGTGAGTTTGATTCTTACTGAGTGTCCCACACTTGTACTCCTGCACTGTAATAAGCTAAGCTTAGCAAAATTTCAAATTCACCTCTTAATGAGTGTCTCACCAAGGAGCAGGGGTTAGCAAGCTAGTCTCACAGTCCATTACTACTGTAGCATCTTTTTATTCCTCACTGGATTCACTTTTCTTTGTAAGTTCAGTAAATAATTGTAGCCTGCTTGTGGTTCAAATAAGTGTATATCCTCCACCAGTGCCAACGGTCATGTTCAAGTAATGGAACCCCCACCACCACATTAGCCGAAAAAATTGATCTTCCGCAAAATAATGCAGATAGCATAACAAAAGGTTGATTTAGGAAAATGAATAAAGGAAATGTAGCTATTATTGATGAAATTTGAGTATGCGTGAGTATGTGCACTAAGATAACTTGACAAGTGGCCATTGTACAAAATTGATATTAGCCGTGTATATTTGTTAGCACACCAGGCATTGTAGCATTGAGTTTGAAGGTGTTTGGATCAGCAGTTCTTCAGAAATCTAATAAAAATGAATGAAAATTACAGATTTATAGATCTTATACCTAAAATCAAAGATGTAAATTTAGATAGAAAACATCTAAATTGATAACACTGAAGAGAAGCTACAGAAGTATGTCACAGCAGTAGTTTCGTATGATGGATAGAAACTTATTTTACTTGATTATTATCGCAGGTTGCTCCATGTACCAAAAAGTCTGGTCCCTCCAAACATGCATGTTTGACAAGAACAACAAATTCTCAATTCATCAAGGAATTCTACGATTAATTATGACAAGTTAATTACTGAGCAAGATTAATTTGTCAAAACTTCAATTCCAGCAAACCAAGAAAAAAAGAAATCTTGAATATTGATTTTTGTGGAAAGTTTGTAGATGCAGTGGAGTAGACTTATTGGTCTGGAGCTGTTGAGGTCTTTTGGGTTTCCTCTTTTATATAACAGCATTATGATTGCCATGTTCCAATTTTCCAAGAGTTTAACATGTTTCAGACATTAGATGAATAGAATAGCTAGATCCCAGCGATGATCTTACCAGCTTTTTTGAGTTGGTTGATGGTGGTGTTATCTGGTCCAGGGTTCTTTCCTTTCTTTGTTTGTTTGATGGCTTGTTTCATCGCCTATGATGTAACTACTGGGAAATCCTCAAACTGATTGTTTGCATCTTACCTATCCAATTTTTTCAAGCATGGGAGCAAGCTTGATTTGATATATCAGTTATGAGAGAAAGCAGCAGAATACAAAATGTCACTCGCTGCAGCGTTTATCAACTTAAAAAAGCCTTTGACTTAGTGGAAATTCCCATGGTCATTGAAGCTATCTACAAAGTGTAAACATTGTATACATCAGAGTACTGCAACATATATACAGTCACAGTAGCTCCTTTATCAGGCTACATTAAGACCCAGAGCCCTTATAGCTCCAAAACAAGGTGATACCAGCTCACCCAAACACTTCATAGTCTGCCTCTAGACGATCTTCCCAAACCTAGACTGGGAAAATAAAGGAATCATAATAGACGTCAAATAACTGAGCAACCTCAGATTTGCAGATGACATTGTCCTTCTTGCAGGGAACCTCCACAACCTCAAACTTATACTAGATGAACTGAATGAAGAAAGCAAGAAAGTCAGCCTAAACATGAACTTCAGCAAACAATCAGAATCAAAAATACAGAACTGGAGGAAGTAGACCACTACATCTACCTAAGACAATGAATCTCCATGAAATCCTCATAAGAAGAGATCACATGCGTAACCAAGGCAGGCAGAATATAAGATGAACTACACAAATTCAGAAAGTATTGGCTCTGCAACGCCCATGATAGAGAAGTGTGGCAAATCCTGGGGAAGGTCTATGTCCATTGACGGACTCAAAGAGACTGATGATGATTTATGTCTTGAATAAAGGTACTTATAAATTTGAATAAAAATACTAAGGTTTTGAGTAAAAGTATTCTTTAGAAGAAGATAAGGGCACATATATTTTAATTAAAAGTCCATACATTATGAATAAAGTTTCTTGTTTTAGAAAATGATTACAAGTTTGAATAACATGATGATTTGTAAACAAATTTCATATCTATTCATATGCCACTGGTAGAGAAAGATACCCTCATAAGTGTCAATGTGCCGTAAATTCTATAAAGATTGTGATACTAACTTTCTAAGTGCTAGAGGTGACAACTTTTGGGTACAGGATACCCAGGGTGTTCTATGTGTCAGGTTCATCACACACCAAAATATATTGCAGGTTTTAAGGAGGATTGGATTGTTCATCTTCTAAACTGGTCGCCAACCATGGTTAATTGTCCAAGTTTGTCTTGCCACTAGTTGGGGGACAAGTGACAGTTTCATGCCTTTCCCAAATGCATTTGTGCAAAGCAAAAACAAATTGTCTCTGCAGGAATTTTGAACTCTGCTCAGTTAATCTCTTACCCCAGCTATTAACAATTAGGCCACCCATCCTACCAATGAACACGGATATAACAGTCACTGATATTACCTTAGTAATAATCATAGAAAGAAGGAATTATCCATTATTCATCTTCCTAGTTGATCGATAAGACCGAATAAGTCAAAGAATAAAGATAAATTTTTTTTTTGCTCTTCATTAAGTTGAATTCAAGTGAAATTGTTACTTCCAGGATGTTTTTTATGAGTGTTTTGACGTATATGTCTCTAGAAAGGCCATGAGCCCTAAATAAGACTAGTGGTTGATATCTAGATATGGAAATATCATTGTTTGATTGTATGTATGATCATTACATTTCCTCTTTATATCTTTCCTTTTTCTCTTCTTCATCCCATCCTTCATTGCAATGTAATGAACAAGGGTAAAAATGGAAAAGGGTGCTTATGTTTGAATGGGAGCAAAAGAGACTCGACTTTCACTGTAATTATTCATAAATTAAGTTATATTAGAAGTAGACCATGGGAATATAGACAGAGAGCAAAGGTAATCAATAATAATAATAATAATGATGATAATAATAATAATAAGAAGAAGAAGAAGAAGAAGAAGAAGAAGAAGAAGAAAGATAATAATGATGATGATGATGATGATGATGATAATAATTATAATAATTATAATAATGATAATAACAGATATATCATTTTCATTTGCCTTTGCTCATTATAATACTTAATATAGATATATTCCATAAGTAATAAATTACTTCACTTAAATTATATACCTTAATTGCAGTCATATATATATGCTAGTTTAGTGATGATATTTTAATGGTCAACACCCATGGAATTTCCATGGGTGCTGCAAGTACTGATTGTTCTACATTCTGATATTTAATTTCTGAGTAACCAAGCTTCTCTCTCTCTTAAAATAATATCAATAACCAAAAAAAAAAACACATTGATTGAGAAAGAGTATAAAAACCTTGAACTTTCTGGCAGTCTTTATTGATAAGATTTTTTTTCATGGAATGTTTTTTTTATTATATTTCTGTGTGCTGGATGCTTTGCAAATCAATTGCTATAAATGCTACTGGCCCCAGACAGGCAAGTACTCATGCCCACCAATCCACTAAGAGACTACTTACTCTATGAACAGTGCATCAAGATGGAACAAAAATAAGTCTTAAATAGAAATCAAATGATGGCTTCCTTTGAGATCTTGAAGCAAAAATGAAAGTAAGTAGAAGACACCTATCTTTCTTTTTTTTTTTTTAATTGTAGGTTAATTTTTTTCCTCTTTCTTTTTCCTAGAACTTCTATATTTAGTAATTAAACAGAAAAATTTTTGTCGGCATAATTTTGAAACTTTGTTCGTGAAGTATAACAGAGCTTATGTACTAACCCATGTTCGTCAGTCTGTCTGTTTTTTGTTAGTTTGTTTTTCCACACAAAATCTCCAAAAGTCGGAGGGGAGGCAATAAGCAAAGGAAAAGTCGATTCAATTTTGGGATGGATCCAGGAATTTTTTTGTATTTTGTTAACATTGCAAGATAGGACAATTTTTAAGCTTTTCAGTTTTGATAACACAATAATGACAAAGTGACTCAATCTAAAGAAATAACCAGCTACATCAATTGCTTTGGGTGGGGATGATGTGCTCCAAAGGCAACTAGCCTAACACTTCACCAAGAGAACACCCATTCCTGGGTCATTAGCCCAAAAAAGCCCAGCCACACCACTTGCTTTGGGTGGGGATGATGTTCTCCAAAAGTGACTACCCAAACACTTCAGCAAGGGAACTCCCATTCCTACTGGGTTGACGGACCAACAGCGACTACCCAAGCACAGCCCCAAAACCATCATCAAAAGAACAACGCTATACATTGGTACCTACAATATCAGAACACTCTCAACTGACATGCTCCAAACTGATCAAGAAAATGAAATCAAAAACATCAAATGGGACATTATAGGCATTAGCGAGACAAGAAGACCCGAAAAATGAAAAGGAAATTGAATTGAGCAAACATCTTCTTTACAGCTAAAGAAAAGAGAACGTAAAACAAAGTGGAGTAGGCTTTCTCATCAATAAGAACCTCAAAGACAGCACTCGCCTACTTCATGACCAACTCAAGAGAAAATAGACAACTTCTATGATGACTTAAACTCTCTACTCCAAGACACCAGAAAATACTGCAATCATGGCAGACTTCAACATACAGGTAAGACGAGGAAATGAAAATTCGGGTATAAAGTACAGAACGAGAGAGGATAAGATCTTGTAAACTTTGCACCGGCTAATGTGTTCAAAATCATGAACTACTTCTTCAAAAGGTGACCTAATGTGAAATGGAATTGAAAAAGTCCCAACCACAAAATGATGAACAAAATAGACTCCATCCTAATGCACAAAAGTGACACCAGAAAGGACATCCAAGTCCTAGATCAAGTCAAAGTAGGAAGCGACCACAGAATAGTAAGAGGTAAAATGCAAGTAAATACTTTCAAAGAAGAGAGGAAAATGTTCCACCCCAGACTGCAACCACTAAATATACCAAAAGAGCACACTCAACCCATCAAGCTCAGACTGAAAAACAGATTTTAAATTCTAACTGAACAAGAAAACTACGCCAACATCAACGAATCCAACAACAAAATGACAGCCTCTATGATAGAAGTCACCTTGATATTTAAACCAATGAGCACACAAACCATCAACAAAATCTCAGATGAAACCAGGAATCTGATGGAAAAATGCAGAAACCTCAAGTCACCGACAACAACAAGAAAGAAAATTTTAGTGACCGAACTAAACTAAATAATCAAGAAGAAACAAAGAGAAACCAGAAGATACATGACAGAAGTCATCGGATCAAATTTCGAAGAAGGTTGGGGTTTTAAAGCTTTAGACAAAGGCCTCAGTTCAGGACAGAAGCAAATAACCAGCATATTCAAGGAAAATGGAAACCTAACAACAGACAAATTGTCGAACGTGCTAAAGAATTTTACCAAAAACTCTATTTATCCAAACAAGGACTACAAAACAAAGAACAGGATACGCTAGACGTGAGTAATCAACTCACAGTTTCCCAGAAGTAACCCTGTGGGAGGTGAAACAAGCCATCAAACAAACAAACAAAAGAAAGGCCCCTGGACCAGACAACATCACCATTGATCTACTCAAAAAGCCGGTAAGATCATCACTAAGAAACTAGCCATATTATTCAACTAATGCCTAAAACAAAGTCCCAGAAGACTGAAACTTAGCTATCATAATGCTTTTATATAAAAAGGGAACACAAAAGACCTCAGCAACTATTGACCTATAAGCCTAATCAACTGCATCTACAAACTTTTCACAAAAATTATCACCAACTGGATCACTAAAACATCAGATGGAAACCAGCCATGGGAACAAGCTGGCTTTAGAAAAAGCTACTTGACCATAGACCATCCCCGTTTGATAAATTAACTGAAAGAAAAAGCAGCAGAATACAAAATGCCATTTGGTGTAGCATTTATAGACTTCAAGAAGGCTTCCGAATCAGTGGGAATTCCCATGGTCATTAAGGCTATCAATCTACAATGTGCAGACCCTGTACACGTCAGAGTACTGCAACATATATACAATCACAGCAACTCTCTTATCAGGATACATAAAGACTTAGAGGCAAAAGTAATGAAACAAGGTATTACTAGCTCACCCAAGCAGCCTGCCTCGAGATGATCTTCTGAAACATAAAGTGGGAGTATAGAGGGATCAAAATAGACGGCAAATATCAGAGCAACCTCAGATTTGCAGACGACATTGCCCTTTTTGCAGAGAACCTACACGGCGCCCAACTAACGCTAGATGAACTAAACAAAGAAAGCAAGAAAGTTGGCCTACACATGAACTTGACCAAAATGAGAGTCATGTGTGACAACCATGTTGAGAATTAGAACACAATGATCAAAATCGAAGATTCAAAACTGGAGAAAGTAGACCACTACATTTACCCAAGGACAACAAATCTCAATGAAATCCACACAAGAAGAAACCAATCTAAGATAGCAAGCTTTCGGCAAAGCAAGCTCAACCTTCAAAAACAAGACAATCCCATCAATCGTAAAAAGAAGAGTATGCAACCAATGCATCTTCCCGATAGTCACCTACACAGCTGAAATATGAAACCTAACCAAGAGACAGACCTGTAGACTGAGAATCATGCAATGTGCACATGAGAGAACCATGCTCAAACTCACATGGAAAGATCACAAGATAGCACAGTATAACAGGGAGAAAACAGGACAGAGCAATCTATTAGAGGAACAACAGGAATTAGAGATATCATACAATCCACTAGAAAACTGAAAAAGCAATGGGGTGGTCGTGTTGCAAGAATGGCAAACAACTAATGGACATCACATCTAACAACATGGATCCCCAGTGATCACATGTGCAACCAAGGCTGGCAGAATACAAGATGGAGAGATGAACTTGATAAATTCAGAAAATACTGGCTCCGTGACACCCATGATAGCGAAGTGTGGCAAATCCTGGGGAAGTTCTATGTCCAACGACAGATGTTAAGAGACTGATGATGATAGCATTGACAGAGGTATGCACTCTCAGAGTGCTTTCAAGTATTTCAGGTAAGCAGTGACACACATCAAATGGCAGCATTATAGGGATGTACTTTATCTCATGAAAGTATGCATGAAACTGAAATACTTGACAAGCAAGAGCAATATTTTTAGAGAAAGGTGTTCAACTCACTAAAATTAGTTATACTTAGACGGAGGGAAAGAAAAATTGTATTGTGCCAGGAACAAACAAGTCTCCAGCTATTCTTGGATCTTAGCATTCCATTATCTAGTAACGTTATGCTATAACTTTTCAATCACAGACAAAACTTTGCACGCAAGAGACACTAAGATCAGATGTTATGAAATTATTGGATAAATTTAATGGTTTCATTTTTAATGATGAAATAAATCTTGAGACAGTGCATGTTGATTTCTATTATTGTATCAAGTTGGTGCAGAGCGATAACACTTACCCTCAAAAAGAATTTGATTATAGAACTGAATCTGAATTTTAATCGAGACTTCCTGTGTTCACTTCAACAGTAATGCTCTTGGGAAAGGCATGAATCCACTTATCTCTTCATTCTGTCCAATTGTCAGATATCTTGACAAAATATCTTGCCACTCACTAGCCGACACAATCGTTGACAGAAAAATGTTTTGAATGTTTTATATTCAATTTGACAGATAGAAAAGGTCATGTTTAAATCATATTCTTTCTTTGTTCATAAATTAAATTTTCCTGGAGTTTCTTCAACTCATTTCACATATAAAAAATCCATATGCAATAATCAAAAATTTTTAACAGAAAGACTGCTTTTACATACTACTGCTACTTACAGTACATGACATATCTGATAAAGACGGCAAAATATTTCAACATCATTTAATTTCTAATTATTAGTCAACATTAAAAGTGTAGATTAAGTTATAAGGAGATATTTAGAGTCAGATAAATAATTAAATTAATTAAATCCCACTCTGTTTATGACATTACCTATCGCTATTTAGGTTTCATTTTTTTTATCATATTATTTTTATGCTTTTTAATGTTTTTTACGCTTTTTTATATATAAAAAGCCTGATTTTTAATTATGTTTTTTTCTTTTCAAATTGAATTTTCTCAAAGCGTTTTAACTAATTTTACAAAGACTTTTTAAAAAGCCAAGTACAATAATTGAAAATTTGGAAGACAGTCCTTCACAATTTGCTGTTCAGATGATTTTTTTGTAATTGACAAACACAGTCTCGAAACCTTCACTCATCTTAGCAGCCTGAAAAAAAAAACTAAAGAGATCTTTGTGCATTCAAATAAAAAAATATTTGTGCATACAATTATTTACAAAAAGAAATAGAAGAAAAATTAAATTTGTTTATTCGAAAAAAAAAAAAGTTTAACACAAAACAAATACTTATATATATTTGATGCATATATATATATATATATATATATATATATACATATATATATAAATATATATACATACATATATGAATATATATATATATATATATATATATATATATAAATATATATATATATATGTATATATAAATATATATATATATATATATATAATATATATATATATATATATATATATATATATATATATATATATATATATATATATATATATATATATATATATATATATAACAATAAAGATGACAAATATTTTTTTTCCTCTTTGTTTCCAACATCATGTTTCATGGACTCCCAGACAAAGGCTGCAAATTTGTGCACTGCCGTAACTTGACCCTAGGATGAATACAGGATAAGTGGTTTTGACCTCTGGTGACTTCTATGGGTCAATTTATGGTCAGGTCAATTGTGGCATTTTCAAGAGAAATTCTTTAGTTCAACAGTGTTTGCTAAAAACAAAATATTGAATAGCATTGAGACATTTTTACAATAAACACCAGAAGTATATTTTGGTAGAGAGATAGATTTAAAAAATTTTTCATGATTATTTCTTGAAAAAGTATATTCAAATAATTCTGAATCCCCAAACCCCCCAAAAATCTTCTGGTGACCAACTGGAAGAGTCCTTACTTTGTGAAGCTCTGTGCTAAAATTGACTACATGACCTTTCGATATTGATTACTTTTTTTTCCTCAGGAAATGCTGGGTACCACATTAGTATATATATATATATATATATATATATATATATATATATATAATGCTCTTCAAACATGGAATGTAGCACTCTGGTGGATGGGGAATATATGCGTAAATAAACATATCACTTTAATTCAACCTTACTGACCATCCAGTTCCGTGGAGTAGAGGGAGGATACCAGCTTCTGGGTCTGAATCTAAGGTTTTAATCCTACCTCATGGTACTGGATGGGATAATAGATAGTCTATAGCCACACTGAAGAGTTGTAATATAACAAAACAGCTGTCTGTAGATGACACAATAATACATACATATATATATATATATATATATATATATATATATATATATATATATATATATATATATAAGCACCAACATATGGAAATTTAACTCAAGTTTTGCATTTAGAGTTATTGACAAAAATGATATAAAAAGGAAAATATAATTTTTAGATATTTCTGCTTTGGCTGTGAGCAATATTGAATAATATGCAAAAGTGGATCAAACTGCTGTAGCTTCTCTCATTTTCTTCCACCAATGAGAAGGAAAAAATGAAGGAAATAAAACCAGCGAAAAACCACCTTATAAATAAACAGCTCAGTAATTAAAAAAAAAGAAAGACATACTGGTTTCATTACTATGTGTCAATGCATTCGGTGTCTTTTGATTGAGCAAGAATGTCCCAGAATCAACCGTGTTAACACACACGCAGACATGCATAGGGAAGAAAGAAAATGGCAAGATTGTTAAACAAAATCCTGGATCACTTATTCCGTGTTCGTCCAAAGATCCCAGAATAAAAGGAAGTGACTAGATGCATAAATGAAGATGGATGCTCTTCTGATTTTGAACTCACCTCTTTAGAACTGAACATTTAACTGCCTCAGTTCACTTGATTTCTCTGGAAAAGGATATAAAAAATATTATGTCTAATGAAAAAAAGGATGAAGATTCAACTCCCCAGATGATATATAAAGTGAACAGAAATAAGCTGAGCTGGAGTAATTCTCTCTACAATGAGTGTACAGTTCAAATATCCTTTATACCAAATTCATCCAACATTGAAATGTGTGTATAATTGAATGAATGCCCTTCATTTTATCTCTACAGACAATGGGGCACATGCCTGGGCAGTCATCATAATCTTCCTCGTAGCCTTGTTGATATAATCCAGAGGAGAGCACAGAGCAATATATCTGGCACCAGCTTGGCTGCAGGAGGCGCCAGAGGGATGTTGAATTGGGCTGCAAAAGGGGCTCCCCTCCCGTGTTTGTCTGTAAGAGTTGTCCCTCCCTTATACTGGTTTCTTTCCCAAGGCCAGAGAGCCCAATCTGCCCCGCTGTTTTACCCATAGCTGTGGAGAAAGAATGGATGCACATCTTTCCTGAAGGCAATAGTTCAAAGTGAAGAGTGAACAGCATAGACTAAAGTTTGAACTTGGGTCGCTGATTCCATTGTATGATGACTGATAATATATATAGAAGATCTTTCAAAGAATTTATTCCTGTTGAGAGTCTGAAGTTGCCGATCCTTATCTATGTTCTATATAATGTCACGCTCTGGTGAGAAAATTGAAAAGATGACTATAGATAGGACAAGGTGCAAGGAAAGTTGAATCCAATCGTTTCTTGTGGGCATAAGCTTGAAAATTATATAACAGAACTGATTTTAGCTTACCAATTCTATTTTTCGAGTCATTACCAAAAATTACCAAAGGAGATAATACAAAAAATTAATATTTATGTCGTAAAAAATGCTTTTTCAACAGATTTATTGATGTACTTGGTGTGAGTGTGTGTGTGCATATATATATATATATATATATATATATATATATATATATATATATATATATATATATGTTATTAAGAAATGGATATATGATCTGACAGAATGATTATGAATTCTGGCAGCAGCCCCATTTTCTTCAATTGTTTATTCTATTTACATTGTTTAGGACAAATAGAATATTCACAGTGTGATAATGGGTCATCATTTCAAATAAAAGTTTTTATATGATATGATGCAATTTATTATCATATAATGGGTGAACATATGGTAGATGTATAGATAAGAGTGAGTGTGAAAGATAATTTTATTTCATTTTTATGTATATTTACAAATCATTTTAACTATTTGGTTATCCTCAGAGGGAGAAAGGGCAAATGAACAGTTTGGCCAAGATGAATCCTATTTCAACTATTTTTGTCCGTCTCTCTTCAGAAGACTTTTCATTTTCAATTTGTCCGTGGAGCTCCCACCAATTCTTTTTTCATCAGCTGCGCCTCTCCTAATTCATCTCTCTGTCCCCTTTCAGAGTATTGGGGTTTCTCAAAAGGTCATCATGGAGTTACTTGGTGTTGATATATGGGGGTGGACGGATAAATATTCCTTTTTAGTCTATATTTGAAAGTTTGAAGGTTTTTAAGTTTATATAAATATGTAGTTCACGAAATGGTTTCATCTTCACATATTGTCAGCAGTGAGATTTTCTTTTGTCATTTTGATGGAGAAATGTGTCTTATATGATTTCATGCATATAAAGTATAATCTTATGAATATATATGAATGAATAAATGTATATACATATATACTTATATACATATAAACATGCAGGTACCACAATAAATCCATAACATAATGATAAGAAAGGCATTTATTTTATGCAACGGATGATTATATAATGAAATTTGATCCACTTTTAGAAACCTTCAACAAAAACTGTCCGCAGAAATTGTCAACATGGGTTTATTTTCAGTTTCAAGTTGGTGTGGCTGGCTGGTTGGACGGCTGGTTGACTGGCTGGCTCGCTGGCTGGCCATGAATGTATCATGCGTTAAAAAAATTTCAACATTGATTCCTTAATACATCTAGGAAAATGGCTTTTCTTGTTTTTTTAAAAATCCCCTTTTCCCGAAATTGTTCATAGTCAGAGTTCAATTCACAATGTAATTTCATGCTTAAATTGGTCCCTTAGTTCATGTCCGGCAGCTATTTTATTTTTAATTGGACTTTTTTAGCTATCCTTACCCAAGGAAAGGTGAGAGAAGCAACTTATTCATCAATCATCCCTCTTTTGAATTTTTTTCCATTGATCACCCCCAACATATCATGATGGTTTCTATTGAGTGACTGAACAGACCAGTCATCTTTTTCCATTAAAATAAATAAATAAGGTTGTCTGGTGAATGGAAAGATATATCAGATTTGAATATAAACTGAGATTGATTTAAGAAACTATTTTCTTGCATTTTCTAATAACTCGGGAAATCTTTGTCTTGGAGCCAAGAAGAATGGATTAGCTTATCATCGAGAGATCAATCCTGTCTGAAAGCACTATACTTCAACTCCTATAATCCTGAAATCTGTTCACCATCCATCATTTCTCCTCGGGTAGTGAAAACCATGAATTAATTCCATATATTTTTGTTTTCTTTCTTAATTCTTTGCAAGATTCTAATCTTTTCTATCATAACCTATGCAGAAATTCATCAGGTAACTTAGTTGAATATTAAGGTAAGCATACATCATAGAAACAGGTATTACCATTTTCACAAATGTATTAACGCAGAAATCTTAAACCACTGACAGCAACAAAAGAGAAGATTGAAGCAACCAAACTGAATAAAACCATTTCAACAGAAATGAAAAGAAGATAAAAGAAGCTACATGACAACCGTCATTGTATCAATTCTTGAAAAAGGTAGGGGTTTCAAAGTTATAGATAAAACTCTCAATACAGGAAGAAAAAAAACCCATTATACTTAAAGACAATGGAGACTTAACAATGGGCTGGGATTCGATTATCAGATGCCCAAGAATCATACAAAAGCCTGTATTCCTGCAAATAAGGGACACAGAAAAATGAGCAAAATATACAAGTCAGGAACAGCCAGTTTGAAGATTTCCCAGAAGTTACTCTGTTGGAAGTGAAGTAAGCGATTAAACAAATAAAAATAGGAAGGCCCCAGGACCAGATAATATCACCATCAACCTAATCGAAAAAGATGGTAAAGTCATCACAAGAAACCTATTCAACCTATGCCTCAAATAAAGCAAAGTCACAGGTAATTGGAACACTGCAATCATAATGCTGTTATATGAAAAAGGGAACCCAAAAGATCTCAATAATTACAGGCCAATAAGCCTACTCTACTGTACCCACAAACTTTTTACCAAAGTGATCACCAATCAAATCTCCAAAGCACTAATTGAAAACCAGCCAAGATAGCAATCTAACTTTAGAGGAAGCTACTGAACCATTAACCATCCTGTAAATCAACTAAAAGTGAAAATAACAGATTATAAAATGCCACTTGCCGTAGTATTTGTTGACTTGAAAGAGGCCAAAGCTATTGATACAATCATTCAATGGGGCATAGACCCTGTATATGTCAGCGTATATGTACCAACAAAACAGGCTACATAAAGGTTTGAACCCCTCCCAGCTCAAAAAAGGAAAGAAATGGTGATACCAGCTCACCCAAACAGAATCACCCTGATCCTAAAAAGAAGGGTATGCAGCCAAGGCATCCTCCTGATTGTCATGAATAGAGTTGAAACAGGTTGACCCTCAAACTGAGAACATGCAATGTGTACTTTAGAGAATCATTCTCAACATAACATGCAAAGAACACAGGACAGAACAATCTATTAGAGGAACAACAGGAATTCGAGATATCATCTAATCCATTAGAAAACTCAAGTGGCAAATGGCTGGTCCTGTTACAAGAATGGCAGACAACCGATGGACATCAAGACTCACAGCGTGGATCCCCAAAAATCACATGCAAAATCATGACTGAAAAAATATAAGATTGCGTGATGAACTAAACAAGTCGAGAAAGTATTGGTTCTGCAACGCTCGTGATAAAGAGGTCTGGTGAATCTTGGGGAAGATCTGTGTCCAACTGCAGACGGTAAAAGGCTGATGATTATAATGATTGATATAGGCATGTACAGAAGAACACATTTTTCTTGGTGGGACTTTCTTTTTAAGTGTGGGTGGGCTTATCAAGAACCATCAACCAAAACTCAACATCAACACTGGTTTCTTCCACTTTTGGGTTTGTCTGGCTGGCTGACAATGTATGTGTATATCACATGTACAGGTCACACCAATGGAGCTAGGGGGCTGAAAATTCCAACAATTACTCTTTTTTATATCTAGAAATAAACACTTTTTTGTATTTTGAAAATTTCCCCCCCAAAAAGTTTTTAGTGGAGGGTCCTATTCACAGTGTGAGTTTATGCTAGATTGGTCCCTTTGTTTGTGTCCGGTAGTATTCATGTTTTTTAAAAATTCAGACTTTTTTTAATGATCACCACCCAGCAAAAGGCAAGATATTATTTATTAATTATATTTTTTCTGATTTTTTAATTGATCATCCCCAATACAGTATACTACCAAAAGATGATGCCCATGTAATGGTTAGCATTGAGTGACCAACTAAACATGTTGACTTATCAACATAGGCAAGTTATTGTAATAGGAAGAAGAAGAATGAAAAAGAGGAAAGGGGAAGAAATAGAAAATGGGGTAATGAGGAGGAGAGTGACAAGATGAGGAAGGCTGGGGGGGGGGAAGTTTAGAAGGAAAAGAAGAAGTTAGAAAGATAGGTGGAGAGTAGAATGAAAGATCGAGACGAAGAAAAAGGAAGAGGAGGAAGAAATGAAGGAGAAGTACTGGAACCTGAGAAGGAGAGAAAGAAATAGGGTTGGAGGGAAATAGGAAGAGGAAAAAAAGGGAGTAAAGATGGAGAGGTAAAAAAGAGGATCATGAAAAACAAGGAGTGAAAATAGAAGGAGAAGGAGGAGGCGAGCTGGAAGAGTTGAGATGAAATATGAGGAAAAGAAGAAAGGTAGAACTGAAGTTGAAAGACATAGAAGAAAAGTGAGGAAGCAAAAGGAGTGAGAGAGAAAAAAAGGAAGAAAGATAATGAATGGAATAGGGAAATGTAGAGAGAGAAAAAGTAAGAGGAGAGTAGAATGAAGAGGAGAAAAAAAGTAAGAAGAGAGAAAAAATAAAAAAAGAGAGGTATTGTAATCAGGAAGGAGAGGAGAAAGATAGTAAGGAAATGATGCGGAAAAGAGTGAGAGGGGGAAAGCTAATATAAACAAAGGAGTAAAGGAGTGAAAGACAAAGAGAAGAAGGGGTAGGAAAAAGGGAGGAGAAACGAAAAACATTGTCCAAAATGCAAAATAATTCATTAGCAAATGAAAAAGTTATTAATATATACATATGGCGTGAATACATTAGTGATAAACACTGTATAGTCAGCTAACTTTCTTTCTTTCTTTCATTCTTTCTCGCTCTCCATTTTATCTTTCTTCCTTGAAATTTCTATTTCTTCATCTCAAGATTGATTTTTGAATAACGATAGACCCTGGACCAGATAATATCACCATTAATCTACTCAAAAAAGCTGGTAAGATCGTCAATAAATTAGTAGCTATTCTATTCGACATGTCTAAAACAGAGCAAAGTCCCAGAAGACTGGAACACAGCAATCATTAATGCTTTTACATAAAAAAAGGAAACTGAAAAACCTCAACTACTACAGACCTATAAGCCATCTCATCTGCATCTACAAACTTTTCACAAAAATCATCACCAAAAGAATCATTGGAAAACCAGATGGAAACCAACCATGGGAACAAGCTGGCTTTAGAAAAAGCTACTCGACCATGGACAATCCCTATTTAATAAATCAACTGAAAGAAAAATGCCACTTGCTGTAGCATTTAAAGAATTCAAGAAGTCAGAGATATGTTAGAGTACTGCAATATATATACAGTCAAAGCAGCTCATTTATCAGACTATATAAAGACTCAGAGCCCTTTCAGCTCCAAAAAGGAGGATGGCAAGTCTCTTGCGGGGTAAGCTCAATCTTCAAAAACAAGAAGATCCAATCGATCCTAAAAAGAAGAGTATATAACCAATGCATCCTCCCGATAGTCACTTATGGACCTGAAAGATGGAACCTTACCAAGAGACAGACCTCCAAACAGAGAAGCATGTAACATTCGCATGAGAGAATCATGCTCAACCAAGGCTGGCAGAATACAAGATGGAGAGATGAACTAGACATATTCAGAAAGTACTGGCTCTGCAACACCCAAAATAGAGAAGTGTGGCGAACTCTGGGGAAGGTTTGTATCCAACAATGGACAATCAAAGACTGATGATGATGATGTAAAGGGACATAAAAAAGAAAAAAAATATTCCTGTTCGCCCACTTTCTATATTGTATCTTTCTATCTTCACAAAGGTTTCTCTCTCTTATCATTCCTCTCTTATTAAGGTAACAGCTTTCTTTCTTTGACATGAATACTGTCTATCTCCCTCTAACCACTCTCTCTTTAGGTCATTTAATTCCTTACAAATGCTATTAATCGATTTGAAAATTGGTCTTATCATGAAATTTTCCCATTGTAGGGACTGTCGATTTTCATTGCTGTTGAAAAGGAGAGAAAGGATTATTTTGTTGGTAACAATCGGCAAACAGTACACATGTATTGATTGTTTAGTTCAAAATGTCTTACTTTACGGCTGAATTTTCAATCTCCTTATAAAATGAGCAGTGGAGGGGTGTAGCCGAGGGAGGGGGGCATCCCCCCCCGGTCCCCAATGGAGAGTAGCTCCCAAAAGCTTTGTGAAGAGCACTTCACCAACTGTAATTCTACTAACAGTACACCAAAACAAATCTCACTAAATGTTGGAGGGAACCTCTCTGGGGTGCCATGTTTATTTTTACCCCCCCCCCTCTCTGCAATGGAGAGGAGCTCCCAAAAGCTTTGTGAAGAGTACTCCACCAACTGTAATTCTACTAACAGTACACCATAACAAATCTCACTAAATGTTGGAGGGAACCTCTCTGAGGTGCCATGTTTATCCCCCCCCCCTCTCCAATGGAGAGGAGCTCCCAAAAGCTTTGTGAAGAGTACTCCACCAACTGTAATTCTACTAACAGTATACCATAACAAATCTCACTAAATGTTGGAGGGAACCTCTCTGGGGTGCCATGTTTATATAACTGTTGTTTTTAAAATCCCCAAAACAGTTACATAATGAACAACTGATGATCCCAATGAGTGAAAATTTACGCATTGTACCATAATAACAAAGTGTATGTAAAACAAGGAAAAAAAAACACTGAAGAAAATTACATAGATTCCATTGACAGATATTGGGAAACAAGTGACTGAAGTGACACAAAAGAATTTTGAAAAAGTTCCTTTAATGTTGAGTGCTTAAAGCTGCGAATCTTTCTAGACTAGATATACACACACATATTGCTAAGCATAGTTTAATTTGCATTATTCTATCATTTCCTGTTTTGAATTGCGGATAGAAATTTTAATATTGATTTCCTAAGCTTCGCACATGTATTCATAAATTCTATGTATAAAGCTTTGATTAAAAAAATGCCAACCAGTACAATTCTCATTTATATACATAAACACTCATCGTCTCTCTCTGTCTGACTCTCTCTCATGCATATACACACACATATGCACACACCCACAAAAACACACATGTTTGTGTATCTGCGTGCATATGAACATAAAAAAGAAAAAAAGGAAAGTAACATGATCCCATGAATTCAGACATACATTTTAGAAAAAGTCAATGATGAAGAAAAATAATTAAAGAAATAAAAGGAAGTTTGAAACAAGAAAATGACAAATACAAAAAACTATTTGGTGCTGAGGATGTTGACAAAAACAACCACGACAACTAAATGAATCCTCTTTTTTCTTTACCTACTTTTTCCATTTAATTTGTGTCAAGTTCTATAGGGAGGTCACCGAGTACATATATTCATTCATCTATTTGTGGTGGAAGTGTTCAGGGTGGAGTCAATTGAAACAGATATAACATAGTACTTACTGATCTTATTTAGTCTGGAACATGGCTGCATGTGTTAAAACCCAATAAGAACTAAACTCACCACACAGTAGTGATGATCACTGGCCATTACTCTATGGCTACAAATATTGCGCACCCAGTGAGGATTAAATTCATGACACAGTAGTGATGGTCTATTAGAGCAGACAGCCAACCATGCCCCAGATATATAATACACTCATCATGACACATAATATACATTTGAGTAATATTTTTTGGACAGCTGTCCTCAACTTGGTTCATCTTTTGAACACAACATTTCAACCATTGTACCCTACAGTCTTATTTGGCCATCAGCATAATTATGGCATAAAACACAATCAAAAACATTGTGCGGACCTTGCAATAGCTTCCACACAAAATAGGATGGCAGAATGAGAACATACAGTCCCTACACAAACCTAGGCTTTCCAAAACATCACCTAGTACAACATCCACCTGAAGAATGTCATAGGATACGAGAATCAAAAAGAGGACAACAGTGTGAACACACTTATAAATGAAGATAATCCCTCATCTGAAAAAAATTGTTCAGTTGGCAATTGTTAGCACCATGAAAGTCAAAATGCTGTTGTTGAGACTTTCAAAGTTTTACAGCAGGAAAGATATTAAGCTGTAATGAAAAAAGAACAATGCTGAGTTCAGTCAAGTTTTTAGATAAAGTGAGGTCATTATTCCATATATTACAAAGAACAGTGAACTGACCATTGATCAGTAGAATAGAAAAATGCATAAGAGCTATAACGACTTCTCTTTAAAAAACACCTTCACTCCCTGTGACATCAGTAACTATTAGATTGTATTGTGTCAATCTTCTGATTGGAAATTTGGGGGCCAAGAGGCTATACATACAATTATCTGTTTGTTAACTGTTTCAAAGTATTTAGACACTTTGGTCTTCTTTTAATCTAATATCTCATTAAAGGAATAGGTCTCACTGTTTGAACCATCAGTGCAGCAGAATGAACAAGCTGCAAGGAACAAGAGGCAGAACACTGTTCTAAGTTGAAAAAAAGTTACGGTTAAAAGGATTAACTCTGTGGCCTATTAAACTACCTGACGTTCTGGTGCAAGATGATTGGTCAAATGGTGCAAATGTCTGAGAATTATTGGGTGAAAAAGCAGCCAATCAGAGGAGATCTAATGCAAAAGAAAACATATCAAGCCAGATAAGAGAAAAAATTGAAGCTTTGCATGGTTTCATTAGAATGATTTAGAAAAAAATAAATGAAAGGAAAGAAAGCATGATAGTAAATGAGTGACGAGAAGAGAAATGATGAAGGAGATAGAGATAGTGAGGCAATCAGGGTTTGTAGTTTTATCAATGTTAATAACATAGAATAAAAGGTATAATATTTCCTATTGGTTTATTTCTCTATTCCTCTTACCTTTCCATTATTTTTCTACTTCTTCGTCATCTTATATAATGCTTCTTTTTTTTTTACTCAGCTCTTATTTCAAATCTTTGTTTTTCTTTTTTTCTCTCTCTTCTCTTTCATGTTCCTTTATTTTTCCTTTTCATCACAATCTCTCTTTTTTCTTCATTCAACCCTCTTTTTATTAAATTTCTCCTCATCCTCTTTCTCTTCCTTCCTTCTTTCTCTCTTCTATTTTTTGCTATTTTAATATCTTCTTAGCTTTCTCTCTTTTTTTTTCAAATTTCAAAATCTTTCATTTTCCATTTAGAAAAAAAAGAACATTTGTCTTTCAGTTCATCATCTTATTTCTATTTATTTCCTGTTCAATTTCTCGTTCTTTTCATATCTTCTTCCTCTTTTGAAATGGAAATAAGATATAAAGAGAGAAAGATGGAGACAGAATAGATCATAGCCGCATCAGATGGGGAAAAAATTATTGAACAAACAACACGGAATTCCTCCGCTGATCATATCATTCAATTTGTTGTTCTTGTTTCTACCCACAATTCCCCATCCTGTAATATTTTTTATTTTACCTGTCCTCATTTTGTTGCATTCTTTTCCTCTTCTACCTTCATCTTCTGTTCCATATCATTCAAGATGGATGCCTGCACTCAGATGTATAGACCAGTAAGTGGGAATTCATCTGCAAAATAGTATTGAAAATGCACAACTAGGTCTGCACAAAGGCTGGTGATAGACCCAGGCCAGGTGGGAAATGTAGGTCCCATTTAAAATTGCTTATTAAATTCTTCTATAATCAGTTTTGAATATAGATGATACATGGATATATATATATGGATATATATATATATATATATATATATATATATATATATATATATATATATATATATTTATAGTGTACATGATGTATTTACAAGTAATAGATAATAATAAAAGGATTACAGCAATTCATAAAAAAGATAAGGGCAAGCAATTTTATTCAAAATGTACAAAAGACAATCGAATAAGAATCAGTAAATACTATGATATTTACCTCTACCCTTCAAGATCGTTGACCCATGCCAACTGACCGACTTGCTTCCATCCCCCTATTCTGGCCTATACATCCTCATCATCATCAGTTTTTCATCGTCCATCATTGAAGATAGATCTTTCCCAGGATTTGCCAGAGCAAATGGGTGTTGCAGAGCCAGTACTTTCTGAACCTGTCCAGTTAGTCTCTTCATCTCCTTTCCTGCCCGCCTCGGATGTGCATGTGATCTCTGGGTATCCATGTTGTGAGTCGTGATGTCCATTGGTTGTCATGACCAGCCCATTGCCATTTGAGGTTTCTAATGGATTTGAAAAGATATTACAAATGTCTTCTGATCCAGAACATATTGCCTGCTTATTTGCCTGCATGCTGTCAAACCTTTGCAGTTTCAGTCTAATATGCATTGGATCAAATGAGAAGAAGTTAGTCAGCATCACCCTCACTCTTTATTGAGCATCTTGATATTCAGGTGACAGAGTAATGACCAATATAATAAGCAGTGGGGTAATGTATAGAGCTGGTTGCATTTATGTAATGTTTAGTAAGGCCATGTTTGCCAAGGAATAATCAACCTTGAAGATGGGGCAGTGGTGTATTGGCCAACCGGGATCTTTTCACTTATATATATATCACTCTGCTCATTGTGAGTATACTAACTTGGCATGATTTGGTATCAGACTATCTACTCTGGGAAATCCAATAAGAATAAAACCGACTAACAATGGCCAGCAAGATCAGCTTGCATCCTGATTATTTTTTCTGTATGATTACTTAGCATTGCTTGGTATGAGACCATCAATAGTTGGAGATCCAACGATGCATGACCACACTAACAAAGACCAGCTAGATAGACTAGTAAAATTTATGCAAGAAATACGCAAGGGCTTATTTCATCCTGAAAAATAAATACATCTATAAAATGAATATTTCCCTTCCATGATTATATAATCACCAACCAATAGATGGTTCTATTTCTGACTAAACAAAACTGAGAAGTCTTACCTATCTACAAAGTTTATACAAAAGGGCTTATTTGATTTTGATAAATAAATACATTTATATTTTAAAAAAATACATATTACTCACTCATCAATTACTTTCTCACCAATTCCCTTCTCTCGATAATGGTGATATAATCATTATAACTGGTTATGGGATAGAGAACAAAGAGAGTTGGATTCATTCCTAGAGGCATTAATGAGAATTTGATATCACCACCAGAATTTGAACTCAGTCTATGTTTTCTGAGTTGGTAACAGTTATGCCACTTCACACTTCCTGTAGAGTATCAGAGTATGACAGGAAACAGTAAGAACCAATCTGGTTAGTCACTCAATTGGAATCTTCATGCCACCAATGTATTTTGCTAACATACTGTGTAAAGAAAAATTGGGGAAAAGGGATATCAATGAATTAGTTACTTCTCTCACCTTTAGTTAAGCCGTAATTATTAAAAGAGTCTGAATTTTCAAAAAAATAAAGATCAATTTAGCATAAACTTGCATTGCAAACCCCCACTCAATAAAGAAGGAAGGTTGAGAGAAAAAACAAAAAACGTTTTTTTCTAGACATAATAAGGAATACATGTTGAAATTTTCAGTGCTTTTTACTGTTGTACCTTGTATGCATGATACATATCCAGATAGCCAGCCAAACCAACTTGAAAACGGAAGAAACCTGTGTTGACAGTATCGGTTGATAGCTTGTAGTAGATCAGTATTGGCTTAAAAAGGCTATATGTTCCCTCCTCAGTGTATTTTGCCGAAATTCTTTCTTCATACTGATTGGCTAAAAGCAAATCAAAGATGGCTGAATAAGTGATGATCTAGAGAAAATAGCAGCACAGATAGATACAGTAAAGAGAGGAAAGAATAAAGGAAGTCTGGTTAATCACTCAATAGAAACTGTCACAAGATCAACATGTTTTGGCAGCATACCTTGTTGGGAGTGATTAATAAGAAAAAAGATTACGTAGGGGGTAATCAATGAATAAGTTACTTCCCTCGCCTTTTGCCGAGCAGATTACTAAAAGAATCTGGATTTAAAAAAAAAAAAAGCAGACACAAACTAAATGATTAGTTCAGCATAAAGTGATAATGCAAACAGGAACCTCCCCCCACCAAAAACCTTTTTAAGGGAGTGAAGAATTTTCAAGATATAATAAGCAATAAACGTTCAAATTTTCAGCCCTCTAGCTCTATTGGTGCTTCCTATATATATGATACATCCATAGCCAGTTGGATCAGCTTAAAAACTGGAGAAGCCTATGTTGACAGTCTGGGTTGACAGCTTCTGATAGAAGAAAGAGAAAGGGGAAAGCTAAAAATGAATTAGGAAGAAAGACAAAGGGAGAAGAAAGAGGGGTAAAAGAAAGAAAAAGTGGTATAAAGAATGTGAGAGAGTGGGAATGAGAAACTGAGGGAGAAAGAATTAATGAAAGAACAGGAAACAAAGCAAATGGAAAGAGAAACAAAGGACGAAAATAAGAAATTGGGAGAAAGAGAGAAAGGAAAGAGAGAGAGAAAGAAAAGAGAGAGAGAAAGGAGAGAAAACAATTTAAGAAATAGGGAAGAGCATACAATGAGAAAGGAGAGAATAAGACAGAAAGAAATAGTGAGAAGTCAGAAATGGAAAGAGAATGAGAGACAAACGTGAGGGAGAAACAAAGAAAGAGACAAAGTAAATGAAGAGAGAATGTGTAGAAAATGAGGGAGAAAAACAGATAGTGTATATTGTTATATCATCATGCGCTAAAGAGAAAGAAAGAAAAAGAGAGAAAGAAACAAACAGAAACGGGAAGTAAATGAAAGAAAGATGGTGGACACCTACTTATTTTTTCAAGTTTTGTTTCCATGGCAACCTTTTTTCAAACAGGACGAACTTTTCTTTTTTTTTTTTCTGCATACTGCATTCTGCCGAAGTAATGGTGCATCCATTTTGCACACGCAGCTCTTTGATTAGGCATGTGCTTTGCATGCTAACTGAAAAAAAATACCCATAAAATATGGCACAAGTACAGAGAGAGAGAGAGAGAGGGGGGGGGCGAAACAAACAAAATAGGAGAAAGAGAGACATGAGAATGTCAGGATGAAATAAAGAAAAGCAGAGGAAAACAAAGAGAAAAAGGAAGAAAGAAAATAGAAAAATGATTTTTTAAAAATGTATAAGGAATGTTAGAAAGAAAGGGACAAAGAAAAAAAAACAAGAAAGGATTTTCAAGGAAAAAGTAAGAAAGGCAGTAAGCAAGAAAAAAGAAGATAGATATGAAACAGGGAGAAAGAAAGAATGAAAGAAAAGGAGAAAAAAGGTGTAAAATGATAAAGAAAGATAGAATGACTGGCAGGAAGGAGAAAAAACATACATGAAGATTTGAATGAAAGAACAAAAAAAAAAGGAAAATAAAGCAAGTGAACAGGAAAGATAAAGAGAAGGAAACTGAGATATCAAAGAGGAAGACAAAGAAAGAGAAAAGCACAATGCAGCAAAGAAGAAGAGCATGAATGAAATAAACTATAAGAAAAAACAAAATAGGCATGAAAAAAACATTGAAAAAAGTAAGAGGGAAAGAAATGAAGAAATTATTTAGAGGAAGAAAAGAAAAACACTATAAAACACAGCAAAGACAGAAAAGAAAAACACAGAAAAGAAAAAAAAAGAAAGAAAGAGAGAGAGAAATAAAGCAATAAGACAGGGGGTAAAACTATCTTCTAAATGAGAAAAAGAAAGAGAAGAAAAGAAATACAGGAATATAAATGCAGAGGAAGAATTGAAAACAAGAAAGAAAAAGGAAAGAATAGATAGATAAGAAGAAACAATGACACCTGGAGGAAAAAGATGAAACAAGAATAAAGCAAGAAAGATATTATGTGATGATATTATGTGGTGTGGACAATTAACTTCAACAGAAGGGAAGTAATTGCGCATGGATCCACCTGAAATTTGATCACTTCTTCCATAGCATATTGCATAGCCTTCTGCAATATTTCATTGAGATTCATTGAAAAATTCTTTGGAGTTATTATGTGGATGGTCATGGGTATATGCATAACAGCATGAAAAAAACTGTAAAAATATCTCATAATCAGAAAAACATTCCTGGATCCGCCTCTAGATCTAAATATGTCTTCCTCATCATCCACCTTTCTACGAAATTTCACTGAAATTCATTGAGAACTTTTGAAGGATAGACAGACAGAAAGATGAGAAGACAACCAAAAACATTATCTCTCCAATTTCGTCGGCAGATGTAAATTTGGAAGAAAAGAGAGAGAGAGAGACATTGAGAAAAAAGAGGTGAAAGAATAACCTTTGTAATTATTGTTTTATTCTTTTTGTTGGTTCAAGCCTGATTTTGAAAAGAATTTAAAAAAGGCAAATCAAAAATAATCAGAAAATACCAATTCCACTGCTCCTGTGGCCTGGAATTAGTTTTAGAAAATGAATCAAAGAACTGTACAGATTTTCTGAAAATGGGGCAAATACTTCAGTACAAATGAAAATCAAGTCATTTTATTGCCAAGAAAAATAAAAAACCATCATAACTCTCAAATCTCTCAAACTACTTAGTTTTAGTTTTGATTATCGACTAAAGGTGAGAAAAAAGGTTGTAACCTTCTTCTCAAAATGGTTTTAATCAGAGAATTTTTTTTCTGAAAAGAATGGTAAGGATTTTAAAGAATAATCTTCAGATAATTGGATTTCTTTTGCAAATGTAGAGCATTCATCTTCTTGAATTTACTTTAGATGATAACAATTTGGAATTCCACAAATATGGATAAGTATGGTTTTATTCTTACTGGGTCTTCAAAATATCAGATCTCCATTACTCATTCTTATTTGTAACATTTCAATGCTAGTTCTCCTTTGAACCATTTTTCATTGGACAGTTTGAAGGTTTGAAAAGTTATCAAAGTTATTAAAAAGTGAACACATGTGTAGGTTATTGAAATAAGATTTACAAAAGAGTACCATAAGTTTATATTCCAGCACAATGATTAGCATGCTCATCTTGTAAATTATTCGCTATAGTAGTGACTGATTCTCACTGGGGGTCCCATGACTATCGAGTTTTGCCAGACTGAGCAAAGCTTATTGAAAAGGTGCATTATCAAGGGGTGGATACGAGATTTAATTAGTAGAACATTACTATTGTTTAGTTAGTTCAATCTGTTCAGATGTTTTAATGGTTAGCCTGACTGCCTCCCATGCAGAAAGTCACGGGCTCATACGAGCAAAGAGTATAGAAAACTCATCAGAGGACAAATTTCCTTGTGCACTCAGCAGCAAATTGAGTACCCTCTAAGCTGTGTGACTAGGGTGGAAAGCATGGATCAACAGTCTTGCGGTTGTGTCCTCCCAAGGACAGATAGCGAGCACACCTTTACACAAAATCCTGGTCCTCCAGGTTTGGGGTCAGGGCAGTTCCCCCTCCATTTGAAAAACAGGCATAACTATAGGAACTCTTTCATAGAAGCGGGCAAATCTACAAGATGATGATCTGACTAAGTGAAAAAGTGAAGTTTAATCTTCACTGGGTGCTCCTCACTTGTGGCCATGTGTCAAACTAAGCTAAGCTTGATATTTGAGAAACTTACTATAATGGAAAGGTTAGCCAGGTAGTCTCAGAGACTATAACAACTGTAGTGAGTTTGATCCTCACTGGGTACTCTACACTAGTGGTCTTGTGCCAGACTTAGCAAAATCTAATTCATATTTCAGCAACTCATTGTAAAAAATGATGAGGCACTTAATCGCATAGCAGTTTTGATACTTTAAAAACTCCTGGACCTTTTCTATAAAAGAAATATTCTGGCAGACCCCTATTTTTAGTATTTCGTTTTTAGTGTAATTAATAAACTACAATAAAAAGCAATTTTTGACCTTTAAAAACCATATTTATTTAAAGTGGATTTGATTTATTTGAATTTGAACATATGGTACAGGTCTGTGAATAATATCTATGTTTTTCAATAGCCATTCTACAGATAACATTGTTTCTCTGCCACAAGATTCACAATGTCAGGTTCAGAATGAACACTACTGCAGATACCTGAACATTATTTGACAAGCCACCACTGATTGGTAGACCTCAGGTTCGGAACCACCGATATAGACCATCACTACTGCATAGTGAGTTCGATCCTCAGTAGGTACTCAATACTTGTGACTTTGTGGCAGACTAACCTAAACTTAAGGAATATTTTGGCGACTTACAGAAAAAATTGAATTCCTTGCTAATCTCACAGACCATTGCTACTGTATACTGAATTCAATATTCCCTGGTTACTCAACACTTATGGCCTTTAGCCAGACCAAACTAAGCTTAGTAAATAAATACATATTAAGCTTTCTGCCACGTATCAAATGTGTGATATTCATTGTTTATTGTTTGTGCTTTTATTTCCTCTAGAAAAGTGCTTTTACAAATGCTATCAAATTACTGGGGGTCTTTTTTAAAAAAAAGTGCTTTTTTAGGTGGTTATTTTGAATGAACAATACCCAAATCTTGTGCTGGTATTTTTTAGATAATTTCATATAAAAGATCTCTTTTTTTTTTATAGATATGTTTTCTAAATCATTTTTAATCATTTTTTAGATTATTAGATCTGGTTCATTTGTAAGCTATGGTTATTCATTTGTGCCAGGTACGGATATTCTTAATCTTTTCTTTAATCCATTTTTTCTTTCACTTTTCAAGATTTTCAAATCAGGAGCAACAAAAAACAAAAAACAAAACAAACCTCCATATTCTACTGAAAGCTCAAGGCACTTCATGGTGTACACAGTTAAAAGTATTGCAGATATTTTGAGGAGATAACCAGATTTAAAAAAGCCACGTATTATTAAATGTGGATATGATTAGATACTTACTGAATGAAGAAAACTGAGGTAAGAGTCTGGGTTGATTCTTCAGTGGGGCTCTATTCTTAAAATCAAAGTCTCTTGATATTTGAATACTAATCCTGTATGCTATTCTGTTTCTCTGTGCTATGCTTTCTGATCATAATTAATCTCTTATCTGGCGTCTTCTCTCACCAATAAAACCTAATGGTTTATTAGAAATCATCATCAAAAACTGTCACTTAGACTGTTATATAGGTTTCTTCAGTTTTTAGGCTGGTCTGTCTGTTAGCTGGGTTGCTATGTATGTATGTATGTATGTATGTATGTATCGAGCAAACATGCTGCACTAATGTATCTAGAGAGCTGAAAATTTCAACATTTACTTATTACTATGTCTAGAAAAAACGGATTTTTTGTTTTGTGAAAATCACCCCCCCACACACACACACACACGAAAAAATGTTTTTCCAGTGAGGGATCGAATTTGCAATGCAAGTTTATGTTCATGCTATGGTCCCTAGTTAGTGTCCGGCAGTATCGACACTGGTGTTTTTGAAATTCAGAACTTTTCAGTTATCACTGCCCAACAAAAGGCAATAGAAGCAACTTACTCATTGATCACCCTTTTTCCAATTTTTCGATTGATCACCCCTTACATGGCATGCTACCAAAAAACGTTGGTCACGTGACAGTTCCCACTCAGTGACTAACCAGACCTGTTTGTTTTATCACGTTCTTGAGTTTATGTTATCCCTTTTGATGTTCACTCTTTTGATGCTTATAAAGTGTTTAAGACAGAGAGTCAATTGCTGTTCACTGGAACTAACAGTATCATACAGCAATAAAATTGGAAAACCCTTTGTATCTTTCATCCTTCCTCTTCTTCCTTGTCACGCACTCTTGTAATGTAGTGAACAAGGATGAGGATGAAAGAAGGTGCTTCTGCTTGAATGGGATCGGAAGTGTCATTCATTGATTATTCCACCCTTGCAAGTCTGAAGCCTAAAAACTGAGTTATGGTAGTGGTAGATTACAGAAATATAGACAGATAACAAAAGTAATCAATGATGATAATGATAACAACAGATATATCTGTCTCATTTGCATTTGGATGTTATCATTTTTTATACTAGCTGGAAACCTGCATTTTTTTCTTGGTGAAGGATGAAATAAATGTGAATGCAGCCAAACATCAGATCATGGAAGAATTTAGCACAACTTACATTGTAAACTGAACCCACCACTAAAATGTATTTTGGGGTAAGGTTCTCCAGGAAACATTTTGCCAAAAACCTACCCTGAAGGTCGATTAGTGACCACAAAAATTTGGTGGTCATAGCTGTGTCCATTCTTGAGTTTCTCTAACCCAGACCGATGAGTTGACAATTGGTCAATTATAGAGAGATGATGAGGGTGGAAAATAAGTTATATCGTTCACACAGTGATTGGTCAAATATCAAAATAAACATTATAAATTACATAAAGAAGAAATAACATTTTTTTCTGGGTTAATACTCCGACATTTTCGCTTGGTTGGAAATAAAGAATTTACATAATCATTATATAATTCAGTTTGTAATTTTAAATGATATCTCCATTAAATTAATTTGGGATTAAAAAAAAAAACAATATTTGTGACTGACTAAACCTAGTTTATCATATTTCCCAATGGGATGGGGTACTGGGTTAGATAGGCCAAATTTCGGAAACTGGGAGAAACTGCCAAAGGTTTGGCAAAAAAGCCTTAGAAATCCAGGTTTAACTTAATCTACAACACTAATTATTTCCATTAGTGTAAAATATACATCTCAGATGCATAGTAGGTTACTGTTAATTACTAAGACAAATACCTGTCCAGTTTATTCAGCTTGTATGTATGAACAGAGTGATCCTTTTCTGTTTGTTTCTCCTTTCAAAAAATGGACTCCTCCACCTTGGTTTGGTTACATGTCCTTATGTTAGGATCATTATTTATATATCAAATATATAGGGAAGACTTTGGTTGGTCAGACCCTTTTTGCACTTGCAAAGCCATGAGGGGAATATTTGAAAAAATGGTTTAAACTGCACACCAATATTTTTCCAAAATTTGTAATATTATTAAGTGACAAAACTCTTGTGACATAACTCAGTTTGGCTCATAGTTGACATAGTGAAACAGGGACCAACTCGTCCAATGCCAGAGTAGGTTAGTCCCTGGTATGAAGCAAATCAGCCTCTCATTTTCAATAATCTGAAAACAATTTACAAGAAGTGCAGTTTTTATAACATTTCCTGCCTCCCATCCCATTCCAGAAATAAATATCCTGATGAGATGTTAATAGTGTCAAGATCTTTGTACAGGGTATGATATTTGGCACTCCTCCAATAGTCACAGTTAAAAAAAAAAAGATTTTGAATTAAAATAAAAAGTTTTCATTACATTCCTTCTGACTATGACCTGAGAACAACAGTTCTGCATAATTTCATTGTGAACAGGATACAATGTCCAACCAACACAACCAGAAAAACTATGACCAGAAAAATATTTTTAAAAAAATGGAACAGCCTCTTATTGTGCCATTAGAACACTTTTTTTAATTATCAGCAAATGAAATAAAACATTGGCACATATTTGGCATAGCAGGACAAGAAAAGGCCAGGGCAAACTTGTTTTAACACAGACATTCATTACTGAGGGGGTGACAGTTACACTGTCAACAGATAAAACAAAAGTGTCACTCCCTAACTATACCTTTGATACACATGTTTGTTTACAGTTAAGCATGTCTAGCTGATACCATTCACTAGCTCTGAAACCTGATCAAAAAAAATCTTCATCAAGACGGCAGGCAATCAAGTGACTTAGTCATGTGATAAAAATGACTGAAAATCACTCAGGCTTCAAATAAAAGCCTGTGGTCCAACTAGCAACAATCATTCCAAATTTAGTTCATGTAACTTGAGTCGATTTGATTAGAGTGGATTATATACCTAAATGAATGTAATATTAGATAGGGATAGATCATTTGTGTACATTTGATAGAAATGTAGAATAATTGAAATGCAGTTTTCAGAAATACTAAAATTAAATACAATTTATTATACTGTCAATTATTAATAACTGATTTTCATCTACAATCTGTTAATACTTGAATGAATTAATCAAATATTGTCAACAAAGAAAGTATTAATCATCTACCAATAAAATACTAAGGTAACATAAAGAGAGAGCGCACATCAATTTATCAGCAGCAGTTTTGGTCATGTCCTTACCAAAACTCCATTAGTAAGAGGATAGATACATTCCATTGGTAATAAGTTACTTCAACAAAACAGGTCTGGTTAGTCACAGAATAGAAACTGTCATGTGACCAGCATCTTTTGGTTGCATGCCATGTTGGGGGTGATCAATTAAAAAATTGGAAAATGGGGTGATCAAAGGATAAGTCACTTCTCTCACTTTTTGTTGTGCAATGATCACTAAAAAGGTCTGAATTTTTCTAAAATTTAGTAAGAATGCTATTGGACACAAAATAGGGATCAATTTAGCATAAACTTACATTGCAAATCACCCACACGCACACTAAAAACCTGTTTTTAAAAAAACAAAGAGAACTTTTTTCTAGACATAATAAGGAGTAAATGTTTGAATTTTCAGCCCTCTAATTCTATTGGTGTGTGTGATACATAGCCAGACCAACAGAAGAACTGAAGAAATCTACAGTGACAGTTTTGGTTGATGGTTTCTAATCATATATTTAGATAGCAGAAATATGTATGTGAGAGTAATAATATCTTAGTTGTCAACACCCGTGGAATTTCAACTAGTTATCATAATTGCCATCAAGATATCTCCCACTTCATTTAGAATAAATCAATAAAAACTCTAAGAGCAGAAAGAAAAGAAGCAAAATATTATAATTCAGTTAGGACTGTCTTATTGCATGGGTAAGCTGAGTAGTTTCCTGGAGGCCCTGGATTTCAGGAGCCCTAAAATTCAATTTGAAAAATAAAAACTTGATTTTAATGTGTTGAGAGTGAGGGGATTAGGGGCCTAGGTATATTGCTTTGCCCGGGGAAATATTTTTAAGGTGGCCTAGAATTCAGTGATTATAATATGAAGTTCTAAAAACGAGGCAAGATGATTAGATTTAGCCTGTGATAAAATATTTAACCAACAAATGCGATATTTACAGCCTTTTCCAACTGATTGCAGTCAGGCAACAAATAGCAGATAATCTAAATGAATATCTGAAATATCTTGGGACGGATTTTCACATTGTCTGTAAGTATGCAAACGTAATTCCTTTTTTTGGTGTGTGTGTATTTTTTAACATTATGTGTGAAAGTTGCAAGATTCTATTGATTGAAACAGGAATTAAAGTAGTTTAATCAACCTGACCACTAGCTCTAGATGTTATCACAGCAATTAGTGCTGATCTGGTGACCAGAGAATACTAAACCCAAAATACTTTGGCACACCATACAAATTAGAAATGAACAGTAAATTAGTCAACTACTATATATATATATATATATATATATATATATATATATATATATATATATATATATATATATATATATATATATATATATATATATATATATATATATATATATATATATATTCCTGAAAGATATATTTTCCTGAAAGATAAAGTTTGGTTGAACCAAAAATAGTATGATTATTTTAATCTCTTTGAAAGAAAAAATGAAAGGGAGGGAGAAATATTGGTAGGAGGAGCAAGAGTGAGAGGAAAAGGAAAGAGAAAGGGTCTGAGTTGGAGTGGGAGTGAAAGAGGGTGAGAAATAGAGTGGGTGAGAGCATGAAAAAGAAAGGAAGGACTAAAGAGAGATTGAGAGGAAGATGAAAAGGAGGAGGGGGACTGAGTAAAAGAAAGGGAAGATTGAAGAAATAGAGAAAAGAGAAAGAAATAGTACCAGAATGTGAGAGACAGAATGAAGGAGAGAGACAAAAAGAGTGAGAGAGAAGAAAAAGAATTAAATGGAAGAAGTCAGGAGAGAGAGAGAGAGAGAGAGAGAGAGAGAGAGAGAGAGAGAGAGAGAGAGAGGGGGGATAAAAAGAATGTGAGAGACAGTGAGAGTTAAGAAAGAGTACATGAGAGAGAAAGAATAGAATGAAGAAAAAAGAAAGAGAGAGAAACAGAAATGCTGAAGCAGGGAAAATGAAAGGTTGATTCCTGTTGATATTTATATATGTCCGTATTGATCACTGTGAATCATATGTGACTGTGGGAGTTGTTATGGTTCAAATATATATATATATATATATATATATATATACATATATATATATATATATATTATATACAGTCTAGAAAGCTTTACAGCTTTAAACACTAAACACATTAAAAATTTAAAAAAATATTTTTGTGTCACTTCACTTATTTCCCGATACCTGTTAATGTAATTTATGTAATTTACTTTGGTGTTTTTTCCTATTTTGCATAAAGTTTGTTTTTATGGTACAACGAATAAATTTTTATTATTGGGATCATCAGTTATTTACCATGTAATTGTTTCAAACATTTTGAGAACAAAAATTATATTAACATGGCATCTCGGCAATGTTGTTCAAACACCATCTCCCTTTCAGCTATGGTTCTAATATATAGCTTATGTCATACTACTTATAATTTGTTATTTCATATAGGGTATTATCATAAAGTATTGTATATGAGTGTTATTTTATACTACACAACATTTGATTTTTTTAAAAATAGGGTTTACTTACATTGGTTTCTGAAAAAAATGTTTTCAATGATGAGGGATCAGTAAGTATAACAACAGACGTGACTCGTTTTTCATGTCACTTCTATTGCACCCATGTGAATATTTAATCTGTTGGGTCGATTTTAATCTCAGACTGCATGCAAACCAATATATATATATATATATATATATATGTAAAGTGTTTATGACGAAAGTGCCCAATACTTATAGTAATATAGAGTTGATGAAATAAATACTTATGATAATCACAGAGAAGCGTGAAACAAGTTTGTATTTATTACATATTTATGTGTTAAGAAATGGATATAAGATTCAACAGAATGTTTATAAATATATTTATATATATATATATATATATGATGAAGTTAAGGATTCACTACACAAACATGTTTATGTTTCTGCTCTGTTTGGGTCTCGTGTGATGATAGAAGATCATTTTGAATAAGTTTCAATATAATGCTATTTATAATGAAAAAAGAAACCAAATATTGTAGTGAGATGGTTTGTATCGCAAGGTAGGATATTAAAGAGGTCTATAAAAATGTGTGCATGAGAAAACAAAGGTTGGGAATTATATGTGTGGAGCATTTTCATCCAGCATCAAACATGTTGAGGTTATTCTACATTGATTAAAGATTAGTTTTGCAAATGGCTGAGCAAACTGAAAGTTACCTGGGCACTAGATGATTGTATACGGAAGATAGAAATGAAGGCGGACTCAATGCATTTGCATTCCCTAGAGTTATGCCTGTGATTTATTATTTGTGCTTTTTTTAGGTTGAGATTATGGTGTCATTTTCGATGCTAGACCAAAACATCTATGTGATTATTCAGCATCAATTTTCTTTGTACTATTTTATTCTTTGATTAACTTAAATTCCAAAGTTAAGTAACAAATTCTAATTCATTTACAAACATGTTTTCTTTCTTTACTTAAGTTTGGAGGTACCTCTTGTAGTATTTAGATCTGTATTACAGGTATCATTTATATTGTGGCTGACAAATTCCACACCCTTTAATGTTTATTAAATTAAACTAAGGAAAAATGTGATTTTTCACCCAAAAGCCTTCCTGTAGCAACCCCCATTCCCTTTTCCCAGAAGTGGACAAGTTAAAAGTGGTAGCAAGATAACATACACACACAATCTTTTAAATCAAGGGGTTGTCAGATTCAAGTCGGTCAGAATTAACCAGCCTTAGCAGAAATAAAATTTTGCAAACCATAATTGGTATATTGTCAATTCCTGCAACTGACTTACGTTGGATTCCTGTTAAGCTACCTCGAAGATAAAAACAACACCAAAAGGTTATGGCTCTGACCTGCCACAACACTCAGGGAAAAACCTTTCAGGAACTGTAGATGGCTCTTTTATGATCTAGTCATTTCCGAATCATACTCAGATTCTCATTACTAGAACTCTGGTAATATTGATTGAGACCCAGAACTCAAAAAGAAAAATCAAATAAACTTTAAAATGCTTTAATCATCTGAAACAAATTTAATAATGTAACACTTCAATATACCAAACAAAGATTTCAACTTCGACTTTCACAAATACTACCATGAGCATAAGGTCAAGTCAGGGATTGATCCCCACTGATGGAACCATGTAACCTAGTGCAACCTACTACATGATACTTGGAATGGTGATGGGTACATATAAGTATTACCGACTACGAACACCCTTCCAACACGTCATGGGCTGGGCTTGGTAGGGCATGGCTTAACACTCTCCATGGTTAGTAAGATCAAAAATATACCAGCCATTCCTGCTGGGTCATCATTTCCAAAAGGCCCATCCACATTACTTGCTTTGGGTGGGGTTGATGTGTTCCAAGGGCGACTACCCAAGCACAAAACTAAGAATGTCACCAGGAAAACAACAATATACATTTGCACCTACAACATCAAGACATTATCCACGGATATGTACCAGGGAAATAAAATCAAAAACATCAAATTGGTCATTTATTAGTGAAATGAGAAGAACCAAAGAAGGCATCTTCTATAAAACTGTAGAAGGGAAAAAGGAAAAAAAAAGCAAAGTTGGTTTTCTTATTTATAAAAACTGAAAGACAATGTTCTAGGATTCAAAGACTGCATAGCCAGTGTCACTGTACAGCTTCCAAAGAGGCACAAACTGAGCATCATACAAGTTTACACTCCCACTTTACAGTCAACCAAACAGGAGATAGACAACTTCCATGATGACTTGAATTCCATACGCCACAAAACCAAAAATAATTTCAACATTATTATAGGGGATTCCCTAGCAGGACAAGGTAATGAAAAATGCATCGGCAAGTACAGATGCAAAATACAGAATGAGGGGATGAAGATCTTGTAATCTTTGCAGCAGCAAATGGGTTCACAATCATGAAGACCTTCTTAAAAAAAAAGTCAATAAAAACTGGACCTGGAGGAGCCCAAATATTGAAACCAAGAACAAAATAGACTACATCCTAGCAGACAAGACAAGGCACAATCAAAGATATTCCGGTACTTAATCAAGTCAATGTAGAAAGTGACCACAGAACAATAAGATGCAAAGTTCAAATTAACTCCAAGATAGAATGCAGAAGAATGTTCCACACTAAACTGCAACCACTTAGTGTTCAAAAAGAGCTCATCCAATCATTCAAGCTGAAACTGAAAAAAAGATATATACTCCTAACTGAACCAGAAGAGAACATCAACGAGCTCAGTAACAGTATAATAACCTTGTAAATTGAAGTCCCTAGTATGTATTAGCCAAAAAGCTAACAAACCATTAGTAATCTCTAGAAAAAACCCAAGAATCTCATGAAAAAAACACAGAAACCTCAAGCAACCACCAATAACAATAGAAAAGATGGAGGCAACAGAGCTGAGCAAAACCATCCAAAAGAAACGAAGAGAAAACCAAAGAAGATACACAACAGCAGTTATTGAAAGCATTCTTGAAAAAGTTAGGGATTCAAAATTATGAGAATATCTCTCAGTGCAAGGAGAAAGCAAATGACTCGTGTGCTCAAAGCAAATTGAGACCTGACAATGAATAAGGACAGAGTAACATCACCATTGACCTACTGAGAAACGATGGAAAAGTCATTGCTAGGAAACTAGTCATTCTTTCCAACTCATGCCTCAAACAATGTAAAGTACCAGAAAATTGGGAAACCACCATCATAATGCTGTTACACAAAAGGGTAAATCTGAATGACTTCAATAACCACAGGCCAATAAGCCTACGAAACTGCATTTACAAACTCTTCACCAACCAAATCACCGAAACGCTGGATGGAAAAACAAGCTGGCTCCAGAGAGAGCTACTCTAACATTGACCATCTTCATTCAATAAAACAACCAAAAGAGAAAGCAGCAGAATATAGAATGCTGCTTGCTGTAGCATTTGTTGATTTTAAAAAGGTCTTTGACTCAGTGGAAATCCCAAAAGTCTTTGTTTCAAATCAAGAAGCATACAACTTGCACAGAAGCGAATCATGTTCATGGAGAGATCACAAGACAAAACAGTACATCAGAGAAAAAACTGGAGTTCAAGACCATTAGAAAACTCAAATGGGAATCAGTTGGACATGTTGCAAGAATGTTAGGCAACCACTGGACATCACTATTCACAACATGGATCCCCAGAGATCGTATGCAAAATAGATGCTAGACAAATTCAGAAAGCACTGACTTTGCAATGCCCATGATAGAGAAGTCTGGTGAATCTTGAGGAGGGTCTATGTCCAACCAAGCTTTTGATGGAATGCTCTTTTTTGGCCCTTGTTTTATGTTCTCTGTTGTGTTTTACTGTTTGACTCCAGGGCCCATTAGATGTCTATTTAGACTACCAATATCATTGATGACCGTCTTTACATTGACCACAACCGTGTTGATGGTGCCTCATCTTATTTTATTCAGCAGGTCTAGCAAAACCTCTGCATTAGGCAGAACAGTGCCAATTTTTACCACACAGCAGAGAGAGGAGCTGGGAGTAAATATTTCCTGGATCCAAGGGTCCAAAAAGGTCCCAGAACAAAGAGGGGGCCAGGAATTTCCTAGAATCTCAGAAAATCTTTGGATATATTGGAGAGGATAAAAACAGGATGACTTACAGAGAACGAAAAGGATCCTGAGAGAAAATTTGTTGCCCCTGATGAAATTCCCCTCAAAGGCCATGTCATACAGCGTGATTCAACTGTGTAACCCTTAATTTCTTACATGCCGTTGACATCAGTCAACACCCATGTGACCTTCCCACATGTTGGCCAAAGATGAGCCAGAACTGTGCAATCCATCTTAGTAAATGTGATGGCATTAACTATTTCTTGGATCAAACTGTTCTCCAACATGCAAACCACAGCAAGAATAAAATAATAAATTCCAGATTAACCCTAGATTGTGGTCTTCTGTAAGCAATTTGTATTTGAGTGTGAATTTTTAAAAAAAGTATTTAGCTGACTAACTTCCAAACATAGTTGACCTCTGTTAAACCTTCCAATGTGGTTTCAGGAGATCTTTGTAGTAGTCAATCATAATTATTCCTCCTTCCAATGCACTTCCATTAGATTTATAGGGTTCAGACAGGAAGTTTCAAGACATGTGTCTATTACTTTATCTGACTGGTAAAAGAGTATGGAAGAGAAGTAGAGAGAGAGAGAGAGAGACCAGAATATCTGCTTCAGTGGATTCAATGTGCTAAAGGCTTATTGATTTAAAATGGCAGATGCTTATGGATAAGATGTCAGTTTATTATGATAGATACCATATGGAATAGACATAAATGAATATGAGTGTGTGTTTGGGTGTGACAGTGTAGGATTCTAGATCATATATATATATATATAGATATATATATATATATATATATATATACATATATATATATATATATGTATATATATATATATATATATATATATATATATATATATATATATATATATATATATATATATATATATAGGGAGGGATAGAGGTAGAAATGTAGAGATAAATACAGATTTATCTTTCAGTAGTAATGTATATGTATGTGTGCATGAGTCTTCATATGTATATGAGTATATATGTGTATGTGTATATGTGAGTGTTTATAAAAGAGTTTCATATTTATAAATTATTTTTTTTGTATGTGTGAGAGAGAGACAGAGAGAGGAGGAAGATGACTTCATGCCACTTCGTAAAAAGCAACTTTGGAGATATACATGTATGTATACACACATGTATCACTCTCTTTCTCACTCTCTCTCTTTCTCTCTCCCTCTCTTTCTCTCTCTCTCTCTCTATATATATATATATATATATATATATAGATATAAAAAGAGAGAGAGAGAGAGAGAGAGAGAGAGAGAGAGAGAGAGAGAGAGAGAGAGAGAGAGAGAGAGAGAGAGAGAGAGAGAGAGAGAGAGAGAGAGAGATGTGCATGGGTGTATGACTCTGGATGCTCCTGGTCATATTTTGGGGGGGCTATTACTTTGAAAATCTTCATAAGTACACCACTAAGCACCATCTAAAAACATTTTTAGATCTCTATGGTAATTTTGAACCAACAAATCATGCACTGGTATTTTTTTATACTATTTCAGATTAAAAGATCTATCATTTGAAATAATTTTAGATAGTTTTTCCGATAATTAGTTCCAGTACATATGGAGGCTATGGTAATTCATTATGTGAGGTACAGTTATATATGTTTAATACTATACAGTAAACAAGAATGTTTCTTTGTTTTTTTGCACCTTACAAGCTGAAAATTTGAGTGTATGGGTAACTCAACCCAAGAATGAACATGGAATAGGTGGCAATGAACTCTGATGGCCAATAAGAGACAATTTGGGGCCAGGACAATTTTGGCATTTTCAAATCCATTGGAGACAGTTGCACCCTAACCAGTAAAAATCTGTACAAGGGCAATTTGACAATAGGATGAACATAAGATAAGTGGTGCTAATCTCTGGTTGCCTTTAAAGGACAATTTGATGTCAGGATGATTTTGGTAGGCATTTACAAATCTGACGGAGATGGCTGCACCCTATGGGCTGCAAATGTATGTACCCCAGTTTGTATATATATATATATATATATATAAATATGAATGAGAAAAGACAGTTTGAGAACTAAATTTTGCTTGGACCAAATGGTTTATGGTAATGATCAAAACAACGGTCATGATCAGAAAATAAAGAATTGACCCTAGAGTGAGATTCGAGCCCATACTATATTCCATTGGAGTACTCATGTAGCTTTGGTCTGGGCAAACTGTTTGTGCCACTAGGACCCTGATGGTAAGCTGAGTTCTAAATTGCACCCTTTATTCATTAATTCCGTTTGCTGGATGGTAATTTATTTTTCGATCATCACTGTTATTTTGCTCACAACCGTGAATTATACGGTCTAAGCAAAATTTAATTCCTAAGCTGTGTATTGTCCATTACTTATTATACTGTTAACATAGGAACCATAATATACACAGAAATTCATGAAAGCAAGTAATTCTGAGACTACATGAACATAAACAAAACCGAACAGCAAATGGAGAAGGAGAGGAATGAGTTGAGAATGTTATTCAGAGCTTCTGTTAGGGTCCTGGTGGCTCAATTGGCAAGTGCAAAACTAGGCTACGTATATGCTCCCATGGAAAATATATACATACATCACAATAATTAAAGTGCGTAACTGTAACCTCCTAATAAATTGATGTCATGTTTGTAAGAGGGTACAGAAAAGGAGGGTGGGCTTGCTGCATATACCTGGCAAGCTGGGTAGGAATATCGATTGACAAATGAAAGAAAGTTGTCAGCAGTTCGCAAAGTGAAGATGAAGGGGAGGAGGAAGGGATCAGAGTTAAGAAATCAGTCATTAACTAGATGTGGCCATTTCTTCACCAATTTAGCTGATAAAAATCTATGATAGCCTGATTAAATCTGATAAGTGTAATAAAAGAAAATGTACAATTTTCATTAATCATTCATTCTGGAGTCTTAGCATATTGTTATTTTCTCCAATAAGTTAGCTGGAAATGGAAAAGTCTAGCTGATTTTAGCCATTTTCAAGACAGTTTAAGCTATAAATGACAAGCTATACTTGTCAACACTGGGTGGGATCGGAAGAAATTTTTTTTCTCAGTCAGATTTTGAGGACGATAGAGTGAAGTATCAAATGAACTTTTTTAATAGAATTTTAATATTTTTTGAATCATGGAAATTTCATGAGTTATATGAGTTCTGCTAGTATATATGAAATTGCATGATAAATGATTTAGTAGTATTTAATATCTATTGAACAGTTGAGACCGAAACACCCTTGTACAAATATAGATATGGGATTTAGATGAATGCTGATTATGAGGTCCCAAGTTGACAATGGCCAAATCAGAATTGACATGAACTACATTTAGCAATTGGACAGTGAATAATGATACCACCTTGTAGTGTGTGAGTGTCATTTATTTGTTAATTCCGTAAAAAAAGGCAAGAATCTAAGAATTCATGGGAATTTATAAACATAGGTTCTCAAGTGAGCATACACAAATGCCTGTTTGTGGATAAAAACTGGATAATAATGACATATTAACCAGAGCTATATGAACTAAATGAAGAGAGAGAACCATGCAATGTCCACATGAAAGAATTATGCTGGGCCTCACATGGAGAGACCTCAGGACAGCACAGTACATCCGAGAAAAGACAAGAGTCTGGGACATCATAGAATCCATTAAAAATCTCAAATGGCGGTGGGCTGGCCGTGTTGCAAGAATGGCAGACAACTGATGGACATCACGACTCACGGCATGGATCCCCAGAGATCACATGCGCAACCGAGTCCGGCAGAATATTAGATGGAGAGACGAGCTAGATAAGTTCAGGAAGTACTGGCTCCGTGACGCCCATGATAGAGAAGTGTGGCAAATCCTGGGGAAGATGTATGTCCAATGACGGACGTTAAAAGACTGATGATGATGATGAACAAGAGCTATTTAGCAGACTCTCCTCTCTTCCATCATGGCTTGATACAAGAAAAGTTAAGTGATACTATGTTGGTGCTATTGGCCCAATGGTTAATCACACACAGAATAGGATTGGTAATTCAAGTTCAAAATCTAGTTGAGACAGTTTATGCTCATTTTGCACTAATGCCTTTGAGAGAAGCATGAATCCATCCCTTCTCTCTCAAGCTAAGGGTAATCAGCAAAACTAGGCTTGGAGAGGGACAACATCTGGCAGCTCCTGCCGCCAAGCTGATGCCAAATATATTACTTCTCTTTTCTTGGAACTAATCAGCCAGACCGAGAGAAGGATTCTGTTGACTAGGCACTCCAGGATTTCCATATGTTTTGCCAAAGCTGGTGTCATGGAGACGTCATTTCAGAGTCATCTAATTTGATACTGAGAAAGATGGATGTCTTCTACGGATACCCTCTAAGGACAAATAAAAACAGATTTAGTGTGATACTGTGAAAGTAACTACAGCACCAAACTTTCTCACTATTTTCACTGAAAGGAGCTGTGTCGTTTCCAGTCGCACTTATGATTAACATGGTAAAGATTCAAATTTTGGAGCAATTTTTTCAAAAGATCTTTTTACATTGTTATTTAGATTTTTTTTAACTTTATTTCTTGGATTTATCTGGCTTCCTCAGATATATTGTGCCCCTAGTGCCCTGGTGCCCCCTGCAGTTGCGAGGTCGGAAGGTCTCAAGCACCGCCTTTGGTATTTGTCAATCAATTCTTGTGCTCGTAAAATTGTCGATACCCAGGTGGTTTTGATATCTGTACACACACCTCCATACTATACATCCATGTTCCTCCATACACACACACTCACCCCCCACCCCCACCCCCGACCAACCTGAACACACAGGTGCACACTTGTCTCTAAGCTTCATTGACTGCTCAGCCTTTCATATTATTCGATGTTAGGCCTTTCCTCTACCTCTCAGGCATGATACTTGCTTCTATTGATTTCAACTTGCAGCTTGGATTTTTGTAAACATCTCCTGTTTCGTTTTCCTCGAAGATTAACACACACACTAACACACACACACACACTAACACACACACACACATACACTCACACAGACACACACACACACACACACATAATCACACACAATCACACACACACATACAGGTCTGGTGTGTCAATCAATAGAAACCGTCACATAACTAACGTCTTTCAATAGCAAGATGAATTAAAAAACTGGAAATCGGAGAGATCAATGAGTGAGAAAGTAAATTTTTCAAAAAGAAAAAGCAAGTGTGAAGACTAACAGACGGCTGAGACAGTGACCAAACTACGTGACCAATTTTGCATAAACCCTCATTGTAAATTGAATCCCTTTCAAAAGGAAAAAAAAACAATTTTTTCATAGATATGATAAAGAGTAAATGTTTAAATTTACACGGACACACACACATGCACTCGCATATGTATATACATATATATTTAAATAAATATATATTTAAATATATATATATATATATATATATATATATATATATATATGTATTGTATATACATATATATATATATGTATATATATATAGAGAGAGAGAGAGTGATAAAAATACTTTCGTCAGTGCTCAATGTTTTTACACAGGGCTGATGAATATGATTTCCAACACATTTGTACAGTGAAATTATTTACAATGCATTTGTATAGTAAAATTATTTGCAGCACTTTTCTACATTAAAATCATTCAAGTTGTACAAGTAATAGTCATATAATTGAGAAGTTTAGTGTCCTATTTACAGTAAGAATTCTCTCTGATTTTCATCCAGTGGAATCTTCAGAATGGTTGGCTATTTAACCATTGCTGTTGTTTACATAGTTAGGGTACCTCTAATTTTGCTTTATTCAAAAATTACCAGTCAATTTTTTATTTAGTGTTGTCTTTCTTACCTCACTGGCACTCTCTTTCATTATGTATTCATATCAATGTTTTTAAAAACAATGGTCTCTTTCATGAATCAAAGTTAAAATTGGTTTATTATTTGGATAGATCTTACTCTGATTAGTTGTGTTCTATTGTTTAGTGAAACTAAACCACATTCTTTACCTTTCCCAACAGCATCATGGGGGCATAAAGTATACCGACCAGCAGAAAGCTCAAAAATAACTCTTTCCTATCTACCTAATAGTCTTGTTTTCAATCCATGGGTCAGACAGTAAAAAGTCATATTCCCTAATTCATTAAAACATGGCAAAAATCGCAACGCCAGGACAAATTTATTGAGAAGAATTAACGAATGTAAGATATACCTTAGCAGAAACAACAGGATGGAAACAATCTATTCTCACATCCACGGATTGAATAAAGGGTTCAGTTCACAAGTCACAGATAATTATTAAATATGACAATCTCTTTTTTCTTGATTTCCAATGCATTTGTGAAGTGAAATAATTTACGATGCATTTGTGTAGTAAAATTATTCACAGCACTTTAACATTATAAAAAGAAATTGCTATGTATTTAAAAAATGGACATACTTGGTCCAACAGAATGAACTATAAATTGTATTATATTGTATACAAACTTTCTCGAAATGATCTCCTGTTGTTACACGATTAAAATATCTCACTATTTAGACAACTTGAATAGAAGAAACCATTAAGGAAAATTGGATTTAGTGATATATTAACCGTGTAACAACGGGAGATCATTTCAAATAAGTTTTTATATAATATAACGCAATTTATAGTTCTTATAACAGTCAGCAACGTTTATCCTAATTCCTGACCACAGACAATCCTTCTGTTCGAGATATACAGATCTAGTGCTAAAAATCATGAAAACAAATTTTGAAAAAAGAAATTGCAAAATTCAGTATTTAGCCATGGATTGCTTTTCTCTACTGCTAAGAATATCTAGTTCGTCAGTGCAAAAAAAGCAAAACAGGGGAATAGTATTATAATTGTAAGTAATCAGTAAATATGAAAGCTAAAACCCTGTCAATGAATACAGGGTTCAAATGCAATCAATGCTAAAATCAAACCATGATTAGTGTTTTACTTTTTACAGCCAGAATTCACTGTGTTGTATAGGAAATAGACTAAATGAACATTTTGTATATCTGTTCAATAAATCCTACCTGTGATATCAATGATTATATAGGGAAATTAAATTCATCAGTGGATATTTCTCTTAAACTCTTGGGGAATGACTGTAAGCCGGAATTTGATCCTTTGGGGTCGACTTTCCAATCAAAGGCTTACATGAATAATAAACTGTGTTGTGTGATGCCCTCAGGGCTGGGGTTTCAATTTCTAGCTGGGTGAACATGTTTGTTGGGGTGAAAAAGAGACAAGGTTACTAATTTAGAGTATGTTGGGCAGAAGTGGGGAATTACATTCCGTTGGCCTGATTCTCTGGAAAAAAATCCCATTTGTCAAGGTTTTTCTACACTGGTAATTGAATTTTAATTCTCGTGTAATAAAAAGTTGTTAACAAAACTAATAGCAAATGTCTTACACATGTTATTGCTTGCAACCAAATTTTATGTGGAGATTTTTGTGTGCTTATCAGAGAAAAGAAAATATAGGTATTTATCAAGCTTAGCTTAGTCTGGCACAAGGTCCCAATTCTGAAGTACCCAGTGAGAATCTAATTCCTTTAATTAATGTCATTGTTGCTCTTCTCTTTCATTTTTAGAAACTTTCCACCAAGAGTGTCACCAAAACTGTCAACATGGGTTTCAATTGAGCTAGAGGGCTGAAAATTCAGACATTTGCCCCTAGCTGTCTAGAGAAAACTAACTTACTCCCCTTTGTGGGAAGTTTTAGTGGGAGGTTCAATTTGCGATGCAGCATAATTTCATGCTAAACTGATCCCTCACTTTGTGTCTGGCAGCATTCACACTTATTTTTTTTTCAAATTCAGAGATTTTTTAGTGATCACTAAAGGTGAGGAAAATAACTTATTGATTGATTACCTCAATTAACAATTTTTTGATTGATCACCACAACATAATATGCTTCCAAAAGATGATTTCACTTCTCCAACTTCTTTGTTATCATCATCATCATCATCATCATCATCATCATCATCAGTCTTTTATCGTCCGTCGTTGGACATTGACCTTTGCCAGGATTTGCCACACTTCTCTATCATAGGCGTTGCGGAGCCAGTACTTTCTGACCTTTCTAGTTCATCTCTCCATCTAATATTCTGCTGGCCTCAGTTGCGCATGTGATCTCGGGGGATCCATGTCGTGAGTCGTGATGTCCATCGGTTGTCTGTCATTCTTGCAACATGGCCAGCCCACCGCCATAATTGCATTATAATTGTTGTTCTCCAAATCTTTCTAACATTTTTCGATCATTTTCCTATTTCTCCTTTCTCTCTTTGTTATGGATTTCCTTTTCTATTTATTCTCCTTTTTAATGCTCCTTCTCCTTCTGTCATTTAAAAAAAAAAAAATTCTTTCTTCTTCTCTCTTTTCTCCTTCCTCTCTTTTAAATTCTGGTGTAATTTTCTTTTTAAAAGATTCCACTCCTTCTGAGACCCTCTCTCATCCTTTCACTATTTTTCTCTGAATCAATCAAGTCGAATTCTTCCTTTAATTCTATTTCCTTTTCCCACTTCTCTTACTGATTCCTCTTCTGGAGTTAGGTTATATTCTTGTTAGTGTACTTGTTCTTTCACTATCTATAAACTTTCGCAGTATTCTCATCTTTTCTTGTCTATTCTTATTTTTTTCTTCCTCCTCATAAATGTCTCTTATTGCCAAACATCAACAATCAAAACAATCTTCCTCTTCTTTTTTTTTCTTTCCCTCCTTTATTTCCTCTCTCCTTGCTTCAATCCCCCATCAATATTGTCCCCTTCCTATCACCATCTAACCACCCTCCCACTAAAACCTGCAACACTACAACCTTTGTTGGCAGCAAACAAGTGTCGGCTGCGTGTCACCCAGATAACGTATTATGCAATGTCTCATCAGTCCCTTTGCTTCTATCTTGCTGCACATTCATCAGTGAGCCTCCTCACAACACAGAACAGTGAAAGATGTCAAAAAATGTCGAGAGGGTGACACTGGTGCAGGATATCAAATGATTGTGCAGTGTTCCTAAAATAGCCAGTGATAGGGTTACCAGCCGTCTGTTTTTAAGCTGAACAGCCCAACTTGTGAGCACTCTGTCCTCCGCCAGGTGCCACCTCACACTGGACATTAGTTTGTTCACCTTTTCAGAGGCTGACTAAAAATCCTATTGAAATTACTTCAGATATACTTTTTTTAATAAAAACCAAAAACAACTGTTAATATATTTTTTATTATGATGTGTAGTTACCATTATTAACAGTGTTGACGAGCCACAGGATACACATGTTCTCAACATGTCCATTTTGAAATCAGCCAGAAATGTTTTCTGATTGTCTTAATTATGTGCAAAAATGAAAGGATACTATCAAGGTGGTTTTAGTAAGTGTGGATTTTTATCTTCAGAAACAGCCACGGCCTGACCATAGGATCTTCATCTTACGTAGAGATCAATTTTTTCTTATTTCCTACGCTGCACTAGTGTTCGAGGGAAAGAGAAATATGAAAGAAAATGGGTTTATAACAATGGAAGGTTGAAAAAAAAATCACTGAAAGAGGAACAGTTGTGAGTGGGAGAAATGAGAGAGTGTGAGGTGGAGGTAATATGATTAGAGAGGGTTGAAAATTGAGCGAGAAAAAGGGAGGGGGAGAATAGAACCAGAGAGAGTGGAAGAGGAAGAGAAGTTGAGACAATGTAAAGATCAGATAGCAAGGAAGACAGCCTCCTTTCTCATTAGTCATGCAGTATTTTTTCTGCTCTCCTTACTACTGTAATCATCAACTAATAAGGAGAGCTGATACCAGGTATCATGCTATCAACACTGGCACTGCACTTTGACCTTAAGAATCATTCCCCCTACCCAACATACGCTCCAGTGTTTCTTTACCCCACCTTCTTTTTCCTATCAATCTTCAAGTAATTATCCACATAGCCATACAAACAAGGGGGGCAAAGGGGTACAGTCCCTTAATTAGAACAAAAAAAGTATAAAATTTCATGAAAAATCAGTGTAGTTTGGGAAGAAAACATCTAAATATTCAAGCAAATCAAGGCCTTTTGCTTCCCTTACCCCATGAGTTTCGATACGCATATGATTATCAACGTATTTTGCACCAGAAATATCTAGTGACCATTAACAGGGATCAGGTGGCAGCAAATTTTTATATTGGTTCATCTGGGCTATATTCTTGTCTTCTTTTTTTAAAATTTTTTCCCCCTCCCTGAGGCATCACATCTGGTACCGCTACATAAAGTTCTTGCAACTCTCTTCCGAATACTGCCAATATGTTTTCCCACGAAGCTTCTTCACCCCTGACCCATGTGTTGAACTATTGACCTTCTAGCTAACTGGTTGAATGTCACCACCAACCTCATTTTAGGTCACGTTTTTAAAGGACGCTGAGATACTGGTTTTCGTAACTTCAAATTCATCTTCTGTTCTATTTTAATCAGTGGTTTCCATGGGATGTTGAGTTGTGTATACAACAGTGTGGTTTGAACTCAGATCATGATTGTATATGTGATTGAATAAAAACATTATTTACACATACATATGATTCATCATCATCATCAGCCTTTTAGTCCCCATCATTGGACCTCCCCGAAGATTTGCCAGATATCTCTATCATGGGTATCGCGGAGCCAATACTTTCTAAACTTGCCCAGTTCCTCATATCATCTTATTCCGTAATCTGGCCACAGTTTTATATAAGGGGATGCATGTTGTGAGTCTTGATGTCAACCCTTTGTCAGCCATTCTTGCAATATGACCAGCTGTTGAGTTTTCTGATGGTTTTTATGATGACTCTGACATCTGTTTGCAGTCTAATATAATTAACTGTCTCTCTATTGCTCACTAGGATGTTGAGCATAATTCTCTCCTGTACTTGTTGCATGGTTCTCAGTTTAAGGGCCAATCTTTCGGTCAGGCTCCATGTTTCAGCTACATATGTGACTATCAGGATGATACATTGGTTGTAAACCCTTCTTAGAACTAATGGGATTTTCTTGTCCCCAGAGGTTGAGCTTGCTCAGCTGAAAGCTTGCCAATCAAGACTGATTCTTTGCTTGATTTCTTTTGAGGATTTCATAGAGATTTGTTGTCCTAGGTGATGTAATGGTCTACTTTTTTCAGCTCTGCATTCCAAATTTTGTGAGTTGTGTCTTGGTCCTCAATATATTTGTTGCACATGACATTTGTTTTACTGAAGATACATGGCTTTAACCATGAAAACATTTAAAGAGAACAGCCGGCCAGCTAGCCATAGTGGTCAGCGTCAGAAGAGCTTGGTTAAAATAGGAGCAGCAGAGAAGGTGTTTTAAAGCATTCTTGCTGTCATTCCGTGCATTCTCAGTGGAGGTCAGATGAAATTGGTTCTGTGATTGATGAAGAAACTTTGTTCAACCTCTCATTCTCTCTTCAACCAACATTTCGAATAAAGTGACAATTCAACCACCAAGAGCAAAGGATTCCGTGATCAACGGCCCACAATAGTGAATCATATGAATTACATTGATGTTGTTTCATAACCTGTTCTTATTACAGTTAATAGCTATGCTTCATCTTCTGATTGAATGATTTGAGCATAGCTTGTTTTTTCTCGATTGTCTCATTCTCTTATGTTTTTTTTTGATTGGGCTGCAAGACGAAAGTGCCGTTGACTGATTGCATGTCAGTGATACAACATTTGAGGGAATGACTGAGAATTTACAAGGTAAAATGATGTATATATGGGTTGCAGTGATTCCTTTGGAATGCCAGTTGTTGATACAGTTGTTGTTATAAGTATTATTATTATTATTATCATTATTATTATCATTATCATTATTATTATTATTATTACTGCTATTAGTTCTACTTAAACTAAGTTTTATCAGCTGTAGTAACTAATGTGTTTCACTGGAGAACTCCACAATACCCTTGCACATTCCTCACTATTCTGGGTAATTTTATCATTACTGTCATCTGAATAATTTAGATTCTTCCTCAGATTTCTAGATATTCCAATCTCTTTGTAAGGCTCTTTGGAATTGTTGCAAGTGTGCCAATAATGCTGAGTTACAAATGTTGCTTTCATCTTCCATAATAATTTCAGTTCTCTCCCATGGTGTGCAGATCTATTCCAGCTTTTCACTTCCTTTCAGTTTTACTCTGTGGTATGCTAGAACAAAGACATCTACTATCTGACAAGTTTTCTTCTCTTTGTTTACAATGACTATATTTCAGACACTGGCCTGAATTGAATGATCTGTTTGAATTTCAAAGTTTCATGCCTTTGTTCATTCTCTATGATGGCTTCTGGATCACGCGTCTATCTTTGATTTTCATGATGAAATCCAAGTTGTTTGTACATTTCCCAGAGGCTCACCACTCCAACCCATCAATGTCTACTTTTGTATGTCATTCTTAGCTTTACCGCAATGGCATGAGTGTATTTCTACCATGTACCATTCTGCATTTTATTACATAAGAGACAGAGAGGGGGGCAGTCCCCCCCCCTCAGTCTGTTACCCTACTACTCTCCCTTCGGCTCTTCTCTGATGTTTCTCACGCCACTAAAATTAGTGTCTATTCTTTTTACTCCTACCATCAGAATCCTCAAATACCTATATCGGTATTGTTTTTTACCAACCCGTTTTTCACTTTCTTTCTCCTAATGTCTTTTTAATTAAGTGGCTATGACTGACGATCTATCTGGGGGGGCCCGTCCAAGGGACCACATTATATCTTGTTAAAATGAATCTACTTAAGATGATTCTTTCATCCCAGTGGCTGCTGAAAACGGATAGTCTGTCACTCCCACATACATTCGTAGAAGTAAGTAATGTATCTTATCTTTGATGAGGTATGTAGGTATAGATCACAAATATCTACAATAAAAAGTATCTGTAACAAAAGTGTTACTCAAAAATGAAATGAAGTATAAAGAATAGAAATGAAATATTCAATTAAACAGTTCCCATCAGCCCTCGTATTGTAACATATCATTCATCATCCTCAGTCAACTAAGAGCAATTGCATGTCTCTGAATTTTTGAGATGAGGTATTATTATTATTCCTATTATTATTCAGACTATCCTCATCTTGGTTGTTTTTCATACAATGTTTCGGCCGTTGTACTGTATGGCCTTCATCAGGTATCATTTGGTAGGTGTGGGGAAGTAACGAACCGAACCCTTTATTTAACCAACGGGGGTATATTGACCACACTCCCCTCTTAGCATTAGTAATATTATAATTGTCTCACACTGGGATTGAACCTAGAACCATCAGATTACTTGCAGTAATTTTGTCTGATTCTGTAACCACTACGCTATGTGTCCATATGGACATAGCAGTCATATACCCCCGTCGAATAAATAAAGGGTTCGGTTCGTTACTTCCCCACACCTACTAGATGATACCTGATGAAGGCCATAGAGTACAATGGCCGAAACGTCGTATAAAAAACAACCAAGATGAGGATAGTCCAAATATTAATAGAAATAATAAGAGCAATCACTTTTCATAGGATTAATAATCTCAACTAAATCTCTACATTGTTGCAATGCACTTTGTGCTCTGTCTATTTTGGCTTCAATATAATCATTTCTTATGGAATTCTCATGGACTGTCATTAAAAGGGATTCAGTTTCTCTCTTCAGATCTTCTCTTCAGAACCATGTTCATGATGTTTCATCTGCTATTTCTTCTGTTTGTCTCCACGTATTTTTCTTTCCATTTTTGACCTCTTATTTGGAAACTGATTTTTTTTACCTTCCATCAGTTCTACTGCATCATTTGGCTATCATAATTATAATTAATTATCCGTTGCTCTACTTTATGCAGTCCTTAAAAGTTGCTAGATAGCAACACTTCTATCACTTGGTTTCCCACGTACAATCTATTGGTGTTATTTCTTGGATGCAAGGCTTAATGCATTGGTATCAACTTTTTTTTCTGATCAAAATTTCAAAGTTCTCTTCTTGAGTTAGTATCACCCTGCCTTACTCATTGTCCAAACTGAAAGGGGTCAGAGTCTTTATGTAGCCTGATGAAGGAACTGCTGTATCCGCAGATGTGTTACAATATTCTGATATATACAGGGTCAACACATTGTTGATTGATAGTATCAATAACTTCTGGGATTGCCACCAAGTTGAAAGCCTTCTTAAAGTTAAGGAATGCTATTGTGAGTGGCATTTTATATTTTCATATTATATATTTATATTACTATATTCTGCAGCTTTCTCTTTTAATTGATATCCCGAATGGAGATGGTCAATGGCTGAATATCTTTCTCTGAAGTCAGCTTGTTCCCATAGTTGGTTTCCATCTAGTGCTTTGGTGAATCAGTAAACGGTTTTTCTACCTTTTTTGAGAATTGTTTCAATGACTGCGGTCATGTATCTTCTCTTTGTTCTTTTCAGATGGTTTTGTTCAGTTCCATCGCTTTAATCTTTTTTGTTGTTGTAGGTGGTTTGAGATTTCTTTGTTTTTCATGAGATTCTTGGGATTCTGAGTATTTACTGATTGTTTGTTTGCACTTTGTTTTAAACATGTTTGTGATTTTTATTAGAGAGATTGTTATTTTGTCGTTGAATTTGTGGATGATGTTTGTATTGTTCTTTTTTGGTTTACTGAGAAGTTCATATCTGTTTTCCAGTTTGAGCTTGTTGGGTTGGGTAACTTCTTTTGGTATGTTTAGTGGTTACAGTTTGCTGTGAAACATTTTCCTGCGTCCTTTGTTAAGAATAATTCAGATTTTACATCTCACCATTCTGTGGTAGCTTCCAAAATTGACTTGATTTGAGACCTGGGTATCTTTGACGATGTCACTCTTGTCTATTAGGATGTAGTTCAATTTGTTCTTGGTTTCATAATTGGGTCTTTCCATGTTCCTTTTCTACTCAAGAAGCTATTGATTTTGAACCTCTCTATTTCTGTATCTTGTATTCAGACTTTCTGCTGCAACTCTCATTTCCTTGTTCTGCCTGAGCTTTGAAGTCTTCCAGAATGATTTTGAAATATTTTCTGTTTTGTTTTTGTATTGAGTTGTCTATCTCCTTGGTTGACTGTGAAGTGAGAGCGTAGACTTGAATGACGTTCAGTGTGTACCTCTTTGAGAGTTGTACGGTAAAACTGGCTTCGTGACCTGAGATAGCTTTGAATCCTACAAAGTTGTCTTTGAATTCTTCATGAATAAGAAAGCTGACTCCACTTAGTTTCCCTTTCTCTTTTCCGTAGCTATGATGAAAATTACTGGAGATGGAGATCTCTCTGGAAAATGCTGAACTACCATAGCCACTAATGGTGGCAAAGAATATTATCCTTTTTTTTATCTCTGGTGTTTTTGTGTGGTCTAGATTTGAAAATTGGCATCAGTACTCGACTAGCTCCCTTTAACAAATGCTTTTTTTTATTTTTGCAAAAAAACCCCGTTTTTTCCCCTTTTGGGGCATTATTTTGACGGATTCATAAATATCAAGACTCTACAATTTAGATGTTTCTAGGTGTTTTATTTATTCTATTTTAGATGGTTTCCAGTAGAAAATGCCAGTGATGTTACAAACGGAATTTATTCCGACCATATCTATTCTCTGATGGAATTTTTTATACACCTGGAGATGTTTGAAGAATTAACCAACCAAAACAAAATGATGAAGATGACAAAGATGTGGATGACAGTGCACAAAAATCATTGAATTACAACATTACCACCTCTCTGAATTTTAGAGAAAAAAAAGGAAATATGAAGGGAAAGAGTTAACCTTGGAACTGAGTAATATAAAACCTGACACAAACAAGCGAGACACATGCTGTTCTACTCAACCTGCAGTGAGTTTAATGAGGATTAAGCAATCAAATATGGCTACCAAAATAAAAAATAAAAAGATAAAATCCAAGATACAATTTAAAAAGCAGCAACAGATTTAAGATTAGATTGACAAGACCATTAGTAATCTGTGATCTGCACTTAAAGGAGATGTTTGTGAAGTTTTCCACAAATAAATATCGATTAATCAAGAAAACTCAAGTCTCAGACGAAGATTATCAAGGAGCAACTAATGATATTCTGTAATCTCTGAATCATTCAAAAATTGTGCAAACACTTGGGGACGCCCTGATCATTCATTTGTTTTTAATGACTCAAATTGAATTGAAGAGCTGAAATACACAAGATCCAGCAAAAATATTTATTAGAAAAAAATATAAAAACTGTAACTATAATATCAAATTAATAAAGCTTTGAAAAGCATCCAACAAGTTTTTCAATGTCATTACAATAATTTGTCATCAAAGTCAAAAATTCATCAAAATCATATGAAAAAAATTTCATTGAAGAATAAATATAGTCAGAATGAATTCTATTTATGATATCATGGGTGTTTTCCACAGTAAAACTTATGAAATAGAGTAAAATAAACCATCAAATTTATCGAGAATCTAGATGTAATTAACAAGCCCGTCAAAATAAGGCCCCAAAAATTCAAAAAAGTTTTTTTTCAAAAAATCAAAAAGCATTTTTAGATAGGATGTAGTGGAGCATAGATGCCAATTTTCAGGTCTGTAAACAAAACAGTATGGCCAGAAGTGCTGGAACACATGAACACATGCTCAGATAAAAAAGGATAGAGCTCTTTGCCACATTTGGTGGCTATAGTTGTTCAATAAAAATCAATGTCATTATCAGCCATTATAAGTCCACAGCTGGACAAAGGCCTTCCCCATCTCCTTCCATGATGACTGTGGTTGTGCTGATCTCTGCCATGTCTACTGGCTGACCTGTCTATCTCATCTACTGATTTTGTATCTTGTGTTTTCCTAATGCATTTACAGTCCTATGGGCTCCAATGGTTATCCGTTTATTCTATCTATTATCATTTCTTCTTGCTAGGTTTCCTGCCCATTTCCATTTTTGTATAATATCTTTCATCCTAGTCCTCCCTTGCATCCATGTTGATCTTTTTTTATCTCTTAAAGTTAAGCCTTGCGCTGCTCTTTCCATGGCTCCCTTTGCAATTCTAAAATGGTTCCCAGTTTGTTTTGTTAATTTCCCTGTTTCGCATCCATAATTCCTAGCTGGTATTATGCATTCATTGTATATGTTACATTAAGCACATTTGCAAGGTGCTAACCAATATGTCTCTATTCATACCAAATGCTTTTCAGGCCAAATGGTATGCATCATTTTGCTTTGCTTTCATGATCTTCCTCTAGTTTTATTAGCTGGCCTCGGTAAACGTACTCGTCAGCCACTTCTAAAGCCCCACCCTCTATTCTTATGGTCTTTTAGGGGGACATACTGTTGTTTTTGTTCTGTTCATCTTTAATCCTTTTTTTTTTACACTCCCTTTTTAGATCACCCAACATGTTTTGTAATTCTTCCATTGTTTCTGGCACCCTGGAAATGTCACCAACAAATTTCAAGTTGTTAAGATATTCTGCGGCTATGTTTACTCCCGTTCCTTCCTATTCAGTCTTTCAATGCTTTCCGTAAATAGTTCGGGTGATTTTGTATTCTCCTGTCTCACTCTCTTTTTTGTCTCCATCTTGTTTGTATCTTTATCGAGTCTAATTATTGCACTGCTATTTCCATAAATGTTCTAAATAACTTGTATGTAATTCTTGTGGACACCTTGTTCTCGCATCGAGATGGAGACCACAAAGGTCAAACAGTAGCTTGTTGCATTCATAAGACTTTTCAGTCAGTTGATGTATCATAAACAAACAGAAAAGTGAAAAATGGATCCATATATTCATGAAATAGTATGAACTGAGAATATATACCCACTTCTATTTCACAAATATAAGGATCCATTTTTCTCCCTACGCTTTCTTCATAATTTTAGATACTTACCATTTGTGCTCATGTGGTATGTCATTATGGTGTGACATTATTTACTTGACAAAACAAACTTTTCAATATCATCAAAAATTACTACTTTGACAAAGCCAAAAGTTAAAAGATGAAACATGTTACTATGATACATTTGATTTAAATACTAACATTTTCTTTATTGTCAAACTTAATTATATAGTCAGATATCAGACATCATATCCACAAACATATATATATATATATGCATATATATCATGATTAATGCTCCCTTATTCAGGGTTGAGCACTCTTTAAGTGAGGTAACTCTTTCATTATAAGCTTATGCAATGCTCTTCCAACGTAGGAATAGATGGTCGATGAGGAATTATGCGTGATTGAATATATCGTTCAAAATTCAACCTTACTGACCATCCAGTTCTGTGAAGGGCAGAGGTAATATGCCAGCCTCTGTGTCTGAAGCAAAGGTTTCGATCCTACCTTGTGGTACTGGATAGGATAATAGATAGTCTATAGCCACACTGAAGAGTTGTAATACAACAAAACAGCTGTCTGTGGATGACACAATTATTTAATTATAATTAAATATATATATATATATATACATATATATATATATAAAATTACAGAAAAGAAAGAGGATTTTTTATCTGTTGGTGGTAATATTTAATCACAGTACTCAATATTAATCATAGTAAATAGGGCTAATAATAAATTAATTACAGCTATAAGAAGGAAAAATTTGGTGGATGCTAGCATTCTATACCTCTGCTATCTCCAGCTCCAGAATACGGTTTATTTATATTTATATATATGGATAGATGGGATACATTATTCTAGTCTATCCCACTCTGGCAAAAATCATCTTTGCCAACAATGTTTTCATTTAATGTTATAAATGTATATTTCATCTTCGGTGTAATGCTAGTTTTGTCCAATTGTTTGTTATAGAAATCAATTTGTTATAAAAAGCGGGCTCGTATCTATTTTCTAGTGACCTTTTTAATTATTTCTTTGTAGTGAGGGTCGTGCGTCTCTAATTTATCAACATTGATTTTCATTGAGTGAGGGATACAGGCCTTGAATTTGCCAATAAAGTGTTTTTTAGATTTCATGTGATCAGTTGTCATTGTGGTAGGGTAAGGACCTCTGCCACCAGATGTATTTTCTTTACTGACAACCAAGAATAACCAATCAAACCATTCAATTTATGTATATACCCATCTTTTTTGTTTTATCTACACAAAAAGAAAAGTATTTTATTTATTCAGATATCATTCAAAAATTTTTCCGTGAATTGGTTGGGGTGAGTTAGAAAATACTATCCAATTGAGAGAACTTATAGAAATTTCAACCTTGGTTCGATGCGGCATTTTATCATAGATTGTAAAAGAAGTGTCTGTGTCTCAAAGTTTGTAAAATTAGTAAACGAATTGTTGGTCGTGGATAAAAACTTTCTGTTATTGTACTTTCTGTTTTTTCTAATTGATTTCCAATGATAAATCATATGATAATATTTTCTATCATAAATGATATAAAAAGTAATGTTCGTAACACTGTCAGCAGCTCAATTTGTTCGAGTTTTTTTTTTGTTGATTTTGAATACTAAATCATCTGATAATATTTTCTAATCCACCCAAACCAGTATTTTTACAGTAAAATTAATTGATATCACTTGGACTAATTCTATCATTAGGAGATTTATTTGATGAGATTATTCTCTTGGCTTTTTAAGCTTTACTCTTTTGATAAAAAAAGTTTTTGATTGATAATCTGGATGAATAAGTCAAAAGCTTCAAACAATAGACTAGTGAGTGATGTTGCAAAATAGTTAAAATACAAAAAAACTGAGTCACAGCAATCATTTACTGATTTTTGAAAAGTCAAAATGAGAGGATTGTAAATGAATTAAATGAAAAATTGCCCTTCGTGAAGAAAAAAAAAAGAAAACAAAACATTAAAATTAGCTACAAACAATTTTGCACGGTTGAAGTATCAGATTTGAAGCCAGAAGCAATTTCGGAATTTGTGGATAAACAAGAAGAAAAAGTTGAATTTAATCCCAAAAGAGCTAGATTAGCTATACAGTTCAAAAGTGAGACACTGGGACAGAAATAGGAAGAGATATGAACACTTATTCAATATACAATACACAGAAACACACACATCATGAAAGAAATCTCCCCATCTATATAACCATATGTATCTATACCAATTTCTCCCTCTTCCCCTCTGTCTGTCTGTCTATCTCTCTCTCTCACACACATATATATATATATATATATACTCTTTCTTTCTCTCCCTCTTCCCCTCTGTCTGTCTGTCTGTCTATCTCTCTCTCTCACACACACATATATATATATACTCTTTCTTTCTCTCCCTCTTCCCCTCTGTCTGTCTGTTTGTCTGTCTGTCTCTCTCACACACATATATATATATATACTCTTTCTTTCTCTCCCTCTTCCCCTCTGTCTGTCTGTCTGTCTATCTCTCTCTCTCACATATATATATACTCTTTCTCTCTCTCCCTCTTCCCCTCTCTCTGTCTGCTTGTCTGTCTGTCTCTCTCTCTCTCTCTCACACACATATATATATATACAGATGGTGGGCAATTTTATTGACAATGAGAAAAAACTCAGATTGGGTGAATAGGTATTTATTCATGCACTGATAAATACCATGCTCTTCAGGCATAGGTATGTAGATGTATTATATGTGTAATTCAGTACGGATACTGTGTCTGATCTAGCCATGGCTGTGTGCATACAAACGGTGCACCAGCAGGACGTCTTCTTTTATGTCGCTGCACACTATTTATAAGGCTACACATTGCATAGTCATACTGCAATGTGATTGTATTTATCTGCACTATGCTTTCAGATACACTTGTATGATCATACGTGTATGGGCTACACAGTCAAATATGCATACATAAGTATAACTGACCTCCCTAGGTACACATGTACAACTTACACATGCACAGAGGGCATAAATTCCCTTCAAACTGAAAATTGAGAAGAACCAACCTTAATCACACCCTTACACTTACACCCATCTAACATAGATAGCATAATGAGTTATATGATATCTCACTCCAACGCAGAGCCCAGCTATCCATCCACAGACAACCTCACATACACTCCCAACCAAGAAAACTCCAGTTCTCTTCATTTTCTCTTCATTTCTCCATCTCCCTGATGATATGGGGGTCACTCCCTAGGAAACATCTGTGAATAAATACCTATTCACCCAGTCTGTGTTTTCCTCTTGGTCTATGATAATGTTCATTTCTTGGAATGGGGACACAATGGGATAGGATAGCTAGAGAATACCCAAGTAACCTTAGATTTGCTGTCAGTATTGTCCTCTTTGCTGAGAACCTGAATAATGTAAGACAAACTAAATGATCTCAGCAAGAAAGTTGGCTCCCACATGAACTTCAGCAAAACAAATGTCTTGTACAATGAAGATGTTGGGGACAAAAACACACCAATCAAAATCGAAAATGCCGAGCTGGAGAAAGTAGACAATTCCATATACCAAGGACAGCGAAGCTCCATGAAGTTATCAAAAGAAGAAGAAATCAAGTAAAGAATCACACTGGGTTGGCAAGCTTTCAGTAGAGCAAACTCAACTTTTAATAACAAGAAAATCCTACTAGTCCTGAAAAGAATGGTGCACAATCAATGTTTTGTACAATGACCCGTCATTACACGGTTAATTTATCACTTAGCCTTGATATTGTAAATATAATGAACAATTAAAGAAAATGGGGCTGCAACAGGATTCAAACTTTCGACTTACGACTTTGACAAGGTTGCTGCTTTGACGTAGCAATGCTGTTACCATTGAACTAAATAGCCTCCGCTGATGCAATGGCCAAATAACTGCCTCCATCTTGAATTCTCATCTCATTAATTCTTGGTCTATTCTTTCTTGATCATTTCAAATAAGTTTCTATATAATATAAGACAATTTATAATCATTCTGTTGGGTCATATATGTACATTTCTTAATATGTAGCTGTTGTATCGAAATCAATTATCAAATATGTGTGTAATACATAATTTATATTCATTTATTTCATTGTATTGGTCTATTTTCAATCAATATTGTGCTCTGGATTTTTAAAGACAATAGCAAAAAGTATTCCCTGAATATTCTCATTTGTAAAATAAACTTTCCAAATTGTCTGTTTGATCTGATACTATTGAATGAATTATAGTACTCATCCATACACTGATCATATATATATATATATATATATATATATATATATATATATATATATAAATTGCATTGTGTCATATGAAACTACATTTAAATTGATCTCCTGTTATTACACAGTGAATGTATCATTTGGCCTAGACAATGTAAATAAAATGAATATCAAAGAGAATGGTGCTATTGCAGGAATCAAATCTCCAACTGATAGGGTAGCTGCTTCAACATAGCATTGCTCTTAGCATTGAGCTAAACAGCTACCAGTAATGCAAAGGTCAATATAACTGTTTTAACTCAAAATTATCATTTTGCTTATTCAACGTCTATATATGCTCTATTTGTTTTTTTTAAAGTGACAATTATGTTATAAAGAAATGGATATATGATCCGCCTGAATGATTATAAATTGTGTTAGATTATACTGAAACTTTTATGTGAAATGATCTCCCTTTATCTCACAGTGAATGTATAATTTGGCCTAGACAGTGCCAATAGAATAAACAATAAAATTCCCAGCAGCGGCCACATTTTCTTTGATTGTTTTTCTTATTAACATTGTCTTGGCCAAATGATACATTCACCGTGTAATAACAAGAGATCATTTCAATTATAGTTTCAATATAATCATTCTGTCAGATCATATATCCATTTCTTAATAACATATACATGCATATATACATGTATATTTGTATTTTCACTCGCATATACGTCTATCAATGAATGCATGTACATGGAGACATATGTGTACCCTATGTATATACACGTGTGTTTTTGTGTGTAAAACTATGTCTCTATGAATGTATGTGTTTCACTGTGTTTGTGTGCTTGTTAGTACTATCTTGTGTATCCCTGAGGTTGTCTTCATTAATTGGTTTTGACATCAGCCTACAGAAGTATCATAATGAGCGTAATCAAAATGGATTTTATTTCTGGGTGGTATTCCATGTGTTTTTTGAAGTCTCTGTTAAAATTGGTTGACAGCACCCATGCCACCAGTCAGCCAACCTGCCCAGCCCAGCCCATTGATGAGAGTAAGTCTTTGGTAAATAAGAGACCAACTTGATCTGAAGCTATGTAACAGTAGGATGGTTGGGGCTGGATTCTCCGAGGCTGCTTAGTTGAGTTCAGAATTCAAGTGAATCTGACTGGCTAGCTATGGATGTATGTATGTATAATGTGTACAGGCCTCACCAATCTTCTTGTTTTTTTTTGGGGGGGGGATCTCACCAAATGGATAGGGGAAGGGGGGGGTAAGTTGGAATGTAAGATGATGCTAAATTTATCCCTCAGTCCATGTCCAACAAAATTCACACTTCTATTTGAAAATTTAGACTTTTTTTAGTAATCACTGACCAACAAAAGGTGAGAGAAGTTACATATTCATTGATTATCCCTTTTCCTTATTTTTTCATTGATCATCCCTACTCTACATGTTGCCAAAAGACATTGGTTGCTTGACAGTTTCTGATGAGTGACTAACCTGAGCTCTTATTCATTTTTTTTTGTTTTTTCAATTTTTCTTTTTAATCATTTTTTCTTTCTCAACAAAATCCTCAGGGAATCCTCTTTTGCATGGTACTGGCCTCTGGGTCTGAAGCGAAGGTTTAAATCCTGCCTCGTGGTACTGGATGGGAAGATGGATAGTCTATAGTCACACTGAAGAGTTGTGATACAACAAAACAGCTGTATGTGGAAGACACAATGATATATATACATGTATATATATCGGGATTTCCCCCCATTCTCTCTTTATGGTTTGCAAGCTTGTATTGCAGACCAATTTGCTAATTCTATCTCTTCTAGATTAGTTGGACCGGTTAAATGATTATTAGGTCCCCTACTGTACTGTGCAAATTATTCTCAAAGACCAATGTGCTGAAATATTGTATTGAATCCTCAGTGAAAGTTAGACCTCTGTGGCCTTATGTTAGACTAAGCTAAGCTTAGTAAATAACTATAGACCAATTTGCTGGTATAGTATATATAAGCCCTTCTGGGAGCTCCACAACTGTAGTCTTGGACCAGACTATATTCTAGTGTATAATCACTTCTTTCCCTCTCTTCCATTGTTTATTTCTTTCTTCCTTTGGCTCTCTATCATTATTCCATTTGCAATTACCATATATATATATATATATATATATACCCCAATTCAGGGTTGAGCACTCTTTAAGTGAGTTAACTCGTTCATTGTAAGATTATGCAATGCTCTTCCATCAGAATAGTGCACTCTGGTGGATGGGGAATATATGCTAAAAAAATATATCGCTTATATTTAACCTTACTGACAGTCCAGTTACGTGGCGCAGAGGTAGAATACCGGCCTCCGGGTCTGAAGCAAAGGTTTCAATTCTGCCTCGTGGTATTGGATGGGATAATGGATAGTCTATAACCACACTGAAGAGTTGTAATACAACGAAATTGCTGTCACAATAATATATATATATATATATATATATATATACATATATATATGTATACCAAACTACAAATCTGTAATTTAATATTCAGTAAGTGATGGGTTTATTTCATAAATGCTTGATACACAACATTTAGTTAGAGTAGAGCTTTGAATATGGTGAAATAATGAATTTGCAACTCAAACATGTTTATGTTTCTGCCCTTTGGGTTTGAGGAACTTTTCGTTGATTTTCGTAGTAAATTTTTGTGTTCCTGTACAAGAGAACGTAAGTTTGGATTCAGAGAGTCAAAAAATGATATCATATTGAGCACTTTTGGCTAAACAACTAACCATTTTCAAGGTCTTTGACAATTCCACAATTATTTCAACCATGGTGCATTTAATTCATTCTCTTGCGGTTCATCTTGAAAATTTTAAAGGTGTTATCGTTGAGCTTTTCCCTTATCATTATCATATCCCTCCCAAGCCAAGCCATATGACCCCCCCTCCCCGGGCAGAGCTGGCCATAAAAACCAATCACTGGCACATTGTCAAAGAAATAAGGATCTAGGGTCTATCTATGGAAGTAGTAAAATTCTCACTGTTCTCAGGATATAGGTTGGAGGGTTGAACACCAACTTTTTAACAAAAAAGCCATAGTTAAGTTCTTGAAAAGAAAAAAAAGATTATCAGTGTTAAAAGATCACCCTTTCAAACTAAAGAAGTCCCAGTCTGATTCAGATAAGTGCCGCTGTTTTCACGTTACATTTGTCAAGTTCCATTTTCTTTAATCTTTAACCTTACTTTAAATTCCGTGGGAAGCGTTCCCTTTCTGTCATTCTTTCTCTCTCTCTATCAAACACATACCAAAAGAGATCGCAAGGGTAAAACCTTTCAATTTTTAATTGTATATTGTAACATGCCACTAACCCCAAATTTCCCTTTTAGTTGTTTCCAAATGAAAGTGTTTACTAATGGATCTTTGGTTAGATAGGTGGCAAGTTAAGCATCTGGATAGGGTGATAGTTGCATGTTCCGACATAAACTATTATTACTGACTCCTCCTGTAATTGTATAAGAAATAAATAATGTTGCATGTGATAACTGAATGAAAAGAGAGATATGCACAGTTGCATGCAGTATTGAAAATGCAAATACAATTCAACTTAATAAGATATATTTATCAGAAAATACACAAGATTAGGTTGATACAGTTTTCATTATTGGATAAGAAGAAATATGTTTTATAGACCGGTTCGCTACTTAGCTTTAAAGAATATTTTTTTGATGTAAAAAGTCTTGAATTTTCAGTGCAGATAAAGAAGTAGTTCAAAGTTGAGTATGGCCAATATGTGTTTGTATTCATTCATATGTGTTGACAGGCAAAACTTATGTGTAAGTTTGTATGCATGTAAGTGCGTATTTACATCGATCAAAAAGATGCGCACATTGTTGTACGGACAGAGAAACTCATCATACCTACCTTAAAGGTGTGCATTCTGAAATCTGACTAAGAATGAATTTTGCTTTTCTTGCAAGTGGTGTGCGGTTTTGGGTGGATTGGTAGATTTCTTAGCATTGGCTTGCTTTTTTAACCACCTCTAAAAGATAATTCGTAGTGAGGATTTCGGATGTTTTTCTAGACTCCATGTCTCCAAAGAATATCATACTGCACCATTAGTTGATTATTCGGAGAAATGTGCCTGAGAGTTCTATTATCTGCATCATGTACGGGGAAGTGATTTTGATAAGAATATTCTGTGTTGACTTAGCTTGAGTGGTCAGTAAAAATATGGAAAATATGTGAAAAAAAAAAAATTCTTATTACTTTGTTTTGTTTTTCAATTAAGAACCAAAGATAATCTATTTTTTTTACAAATTTCTCTTCTTGTCAATGACTTCTCTCTTTACTCATTAATGCTTTCCTCAAATTCTTTTCTTATTCTTTTCATTTCTTCATCTTTCCCCACTTCCTTTTTTTTTCTTTGTTTACCCTGATCTTATTCTTCACTTTTTGTAACATTTCTTTTCAAGAAAATTTTCATTCTTCCCTTCTTTCACTACTCTTTCCCAATGCCAGTTCCATTCTTCCCAACTGACAGGCGACCAAATGACAAGCCCTTCACAATAGACCTCATTATAAAAACCCTGCTGATGACCTTCTCCTTCATTTCCCTCTCTTGCCCTCAAGCCCCATACATCCCAAATTATAATACCCTAACACTGACCTACCAAGAAAGCAGTCAGCCCTCCAGAGACCGAAAGGAAAATAGAAGGTAAGGGTTATTGTTAGCCTTGCTCAGTATATGGTCGTCAAATCAGGTGGAAAAGGATGTGTAGAAATGGATCTGGGGGGGGGGGTCTAGAGGGTCGGGGGGGGGGACAGCTAATCAGTGCCGGATTAACTATGTAGCAAAAGCAGTTATTCTGAGGGTCCTGCACCAAATGCATGCAAGCGATCAATTCTGATTTTGTGATTCTGCACTTGCTCTATTATAGCACAAAAATTATTAAAAAAATTAAAAAATTATAAATTTTATGAATGACTGAGTGTTAAAAGTTGGTGATTTTAGCCTATTATCACCTTGGATTTTAACACAGCAAATGAGCATATGGTATCTATGTATTACATATACAATGCATAAATACAAAAGCATTTGAAACTGATGACATAGCTGCTGCACAAAGATTAAACTCGCATTCAATATTTTTTATCAAGAAATGAATATCTGGCATTATGCTGGGACGTTTGAGTCTGATATTTCCTCTCAAACATAGATCAAGTCTTTTCTATAATTTTGAGAGAAGTCACCATCATTCTAAGAGTGTTTCAGACAATGGGTTGTGACTGCCATTGCTCAACAAGAATATTGTATTGAATTCTTTGTTTAAAAAAAGGAAACTCACTGTCGATATTTGAACAACTGTAGTGTCTAAATTTGAAGTCTTTTGAAAAAATTGCATCAAAGAATAAATATGATCAGAATGAATTCTCTTTATGACATCAATAGTGTTTTCCACAAGAAAAAATCTGGAAAAGAGTGAAAAAACACCTAGAACCATCAATATTATGTAGAATCTAGATGTTATTATTAAATCCATCTGAATGGGTCTCCAAAAAGGTCAATAGAGATTTTCTTCTAAAAATTGAAAAAAATTTTTTAAAAGGTTAAAGTGGAGCCCTGATGCCAATTTTCAAGTCTGTAGACAAAAAGGTTTGACCAAGAGCATTGGATCACAGAAACAAACACATACACTTATAAAAAAAGGATAGAAAGCTTTGCCATTTTGATGGCTACGGTCAATTGTTAATATCTCAATGTAAAAACCATGAAACAAGTTGTATAGTATGCATTCCTGAAAATAGAATAACTCATATAACTCATAAAGAAACCTTCTCTTTCTGCACAGATAGTACAGCTGAAGAAGGCTGTAGAACTGATCAGCCAAAACATTGCGGGAACAACATTGATTACAAAAAAAAATGAATTCAATTGTCTGAAAAACTCTTGTGAAGATATCAAGTTTTTTTAGTTTTTTAAAAAGATGAAGCACCATCAACCATTAATAGTTCTTTTTATTTGTGTCTATTTCATCTCAATTCAAATTTCTTTCCACTGTGACTATTCAGTTATTAGTGAACAGCACGGATTTGAAATAAGTTATCTGTGAGATACAAAGTCACGTTTTTTTTGCCTCAAAAAGTCTGGTTTGAACCATCTGCACTGTCACTTTGGCTATAAGGTTTTTATTACGGACAGAAGATCAAACCTAACCATACAGACTTAACCCTTGATTTTTCTCCTGATCATTCAGCCCCATATTTGTTATTGTTTCTGCATGTGCTTGTTGTATAAGTAGTATAAATATCATCTTGATTTTATTCTTCTAGATGAAGCATTGTCAACCCTTATTAATTTTTAACCAGTATTTCTTTCATCTTAATTTGAGTGGCTTTTCGTTGCAACTACTCACAGCTGTAGGTGGAGGGTTTGAGTGGTTGCAATCGCAAGATACATGCACTCACTTATACTGAATTACACAGTGAAGAAGCCCATGTGTACACAATCTGATTTTGTTTAGATATTGGGCTTGATTGTTCTGTTTGACTGACTTTTCTTTATATGTCAACCTCTCAAGTATCCCAACAAGCAAAGCCATTGTTCTGCCTCTTCTCTCCATCTCCTCCTCACTCTCTCTTTCCCTCTCTCTTTTTCTTTCATTCTTTCTCTCTCTCTTCATCTCTCTTCATCTCTCTTTTTCTCCGTCGCAAATCAGTTCTCCTCCTTTTCCCTAAAGGGGAGGGCAATTTTTATGACTTATGTTATGTTTATCATCAGCACTGAATGAGAGAAAATCAAATTAGGGTAGCCAGGCTCAACGGTAATATTTGTGTCCCATCCAGCAGTTAACAATAATGTAAACATACATACATAAAAATGCATATAGTTATTTATCCAGCCTACCTTAGTTTGGCACAAAATCACAATAATGGGGCTTCCAGGGAAGATCAAGCTTGCTGCTCAGTAGGAATGGTCTTCAGGATCAACTTACTATAATAACTATTAACCAACAAATAACAGTGACATCACTTGTAATTTTCTGAAACTGAGCCGTATTGAGCAGCTGAAGATCCTTCCAAGAAATTCCCTAATAATTTTTGTGTCAATACAGAAATAAGTGAATTTCAGTTTACATTGTGGGATCGTTGGTTCTTCCGGCAGTAAAGCTTTATACGTATTTATATATGATTAACACTGCCTAATTCAGGGTTGAGCACTCTTTAAGTGAGGTAACTCATTCATTAAAAGCTTATGCAATGCTCTTCCAACGTAGGAATAGAGCACTCTGGTGGATGGGTAATATATGCATGAGTAAATATATTGCTTAAATTCAACCTTACTGACCGTCCAGTTCCGTGTTGCAGAAGTAAGATGCTAGCCTCTAGGTCTGAAGTGAAGGTTTTGATCCTATCTCATGGTACTGGATGGGATAATGGATATATATATATATATATATATATATATTATTGTGTCATCAACAGACAGCTGTTTTGTTGTATTACAACTCCTCAGTATGGCTATAGACTATCCATTATATATATGTATACATATATGTATGTATACATAAGGCCCAGCTTTTCTTTTCATTATTTAAATTTATTGGAAAATACAGTTTGCTGCTTAAACAATAAGTTAGGAAAATTAGTAGTAATACTAGAAATGAAAAATCAAAGAATCCATTTAAAAATGGAAGACATGGTTCCCCTTGTGGTGAAGCAAATTGACATAAACAGATCAAATACAATGTCAAAGGTTAATGAAAAGTAAAAAAAGATCATTTTCAAAGAGGAACTGATCAGTCATAGATGGATGAAGTCTGATTTATAACAGGTTTTAAGACATTCAAGCATACTTTGGCAGTAATTTCTGTTTCAAGCAAGTTTTAGTTAAACACGACAGATAGCTTCAAAGGATTTTAACGCCCATTGTTAGTAGTATCAGTGATAAAAGTTTATTCAAACAGGATTGAGTAATCAACAGTGACATAGTTTCTATTCAGAAGTTTCCGGTGACTTGTTTTTCTACTCGGCTCTAAATAGAACAGATTCTGCTGAATAGATGATAATTTGCATCAAGTTATTTCATGATGTTTCTTTCACAGAAACAGATATTGAAGATGTTAAACCAGAAGATCCTAAACAAAAAGTGATAATCTAAAAAAATTATAATTCGTCTAAAGTCTTCCATTTTTGTGGAGAAATGTATCTTTTATTAGAAAAAAAAATAGAAGTAAGAAAATATTGAAATTTTTTTTTTTTTCTGAAAAATTCTACTTGAAATATGGTTTATTCAAATGCATTTTTCTTCACTGGATTATTCATAAAACATTTTTTATTTTTCTTATCTGAAAAAAAAATGTATTTAATGAAATATTACAAATGGGAACATTTATTTATTCTTCAAATTCTTTATTCTTCAAATTCTTTATTCTTCAAATTCCTCGACATACCATGCAATATAAAGTACAATTACTATTTAGAATACAATATTAATGACAATGATGTGTAGAATTTTATTTTCTTAAGAAAAGATTTTTTTATACAGTTTAAATGAATAAATTAGAAAGTAGACAACAATGTTTATTCATAATCCAGAAAAGAAAAATATATCTAAATAAATTCTATGCTGAAAGAATACCAATAAAATTAGTTTTTTTCTGAGGAAAAAGGAAAAATTTATGCATATGGACAAAAAATACCATTAAAAAGTTATTACTTTGTTCAGAATAACTAATATTATTTACTTATTTCTGGATAGAAATCTTCAGCACATCTGTTTTTTTTGTTACTGACAGGCAGTGTAGAGTCAAGTCCACCTAAATCTGGGCTGGAAGTGAATTAGCTGAAGTAAATGAAGCCCTTGAGGTGAAAACTTCTGGAATGGAAAAATCAGTTCAAATTTATAGTTTCATTTAAAATCAAATTATCCAGTGAAACCTTTGAAAACTCCAATGTTCTATGTCCTTTGCCATGAAAAGATGCAACGCTATGCAAAATTTCAACTTCCTATATGAAAAATTGTGACCTACAAAGTGGAACAGAGAGACAGGCAGGCTTTGATTTTTATTGATATATATATACATATGGATATATATTCACCACCATGGGTGTCTATGTTGCCATTTCTCCTTGGATATTTTCCAGTAGGGGACGATGGGCAGATGTATATGCCGATGGGGTAGAGGGCAAAAAATACCTGGATATTGGTTGTCAGGTAAAGGACTCGAGAATATCTGAGCTGTGACTTATCCTAAGCTGTCACGGTTCATAGTGACCTATTGATCGCCAGCCTCTATAAAGTTCCAACTTTCAAACCCACCTCACCCTCCGTTAGAAGGCCTGACCTAGCGTATGTGAATGCATGAATAATTTTGTGTTTCATGGTTAATAAATTAACTGGGTATAATTGGTGTCTACCATAGCAAGATAGCTGGAAAGCTTGTTTCATGAACTAATAATCTAATGTAGTGAGTTTAATACTCACTGGGTGCTCCACTTCTATGTGCAAGATTATGCTCTGATTTTGCTTCCTGCTCTAGAGCAGTAGTTAGTAAGCTGATGCTGCAAAGCATTGTTAGTGTTGTGAGTTCAATCTTCATTAGGAGCTCCTCTGAGTGCATTTTTGTGCCATACTGAGCCAAATAGCTATCGAGAGCCTGCTGGAAGAAAGAAAAATTTCTCTCCTTTTTCCAATTCTTCTTTCTTCCTATCTTTCTTTTAATAATGCATTATTATGCAAAAAGTTTCTCAAGAGTTGAATATTCAAGAAGAAAATTGAAGTTTCTAAAACCAGAAAATCGTCTTTGATATTTTTAAGAAGCATGTTTGGAAAAAAATTTCATCCCAGTTAAATCAAAGGGGTTCTACCACGCAAGAGATTGTTAAAGAGCTGAAATTTTGCATGCTGATTTTCAAGGCTGGCAAGCCCTCCTTGCCTATGATTGGTAATGCACAATCTTCCTGTCCCTATTTCTTTCCATTTGGTCTCTTGCCATAATAAATATAGTAAATGTCACTGAATGTGGTATATCTTTATGCAGATGTAATACAGCATTTGTATAGAAGACGCATGCAAGGACAATAAATTTGAATATCTATGTCTCTCTTCATTATTTATTAACATGAAGAAAACATATTTATATCAAACAAATGCAAATTTCAATCTATATTTCATGTGTTCGTATTGTGAATGCATGTATGGGTGAACGTGTGTCAGTATGATTAATCCTTCAAGATTCCAGCAAAGTAAATCATAAAATGCAAAAATCTTTCACAAAATAAATATCTTCCCATCCCCGTATTGTCCAGATTGCCTGCTCAACATTTGCATATAGATCTTTCTCTTTTGTCAAGTCTCTACTTCATTGGGGACCAGCTACCAAAACTGTCAACATAGGTTTCTCCAGTTTTTAAGGTGGTCCAGCTGGATGGCTGGCTATGTATGTACTGCACATACAAGCCATACCAATAGAACTAGAGGGCTGAAAATTTCAACATTCTCTCCTTATTATGTCTAGAAAAAAAGTTTTGAAAAAAAAATCACCATAAATAGGTTTCTTGATAGACTGGGTAGGGTTCAATTTTCAAAGTAAGTTCATGCTTAACTGATCCCTGGGTTTGTGTTCAGAAGCATTCGCACTTATATTTTGTAAATTCAGACTTTTTAGTGATCACGGCCCAACTAAGGTGAGAGAAGTAATTCATTTATTGATCACCCATTTTTTTCCAATTCTAACTCATATCCCCTAACATAGCAAGTTGCTAAAAGACATTGGTCACATGACAGTTTCTACCAAGTGACTAACCAGACCAGTTTTATTTATCATTTTGTTTACATCCAGTTTGCTAAGAACAAAAGATGAATCGAAAACTCAGTACGGAAAGTTTGGTCTCCATAAATATCAAAACGTTTGACTTTCTGATTCAGTCCATACATCTTGATAAGACACTTTTTGGCCTGTCAGTCGGTCAATCAGTCCGTCCCAGTTAGGTTAAACAACAGAAATAGGAAGGAAGAGATGTATTGTCATTAAAGATCATGAAGAAACCAACTGCTATTATGTCATAAAAGAATGTACTGGTGTGGTATTTTTGTAATCTATAAAAGCAAAAATGGCCCAAAACCACTAAAAATGGCCACATATGATTATTATTGAAAATAATACTTGCATGTTTACATATCGCAATATTTTACAAGTATGAGAATCATCGTAGAATGACTACTTGCCCTTCTTCTTTCTCCAGTTACAACTATCATGGATGGTGGAGGCCTCTTTGAACTTATGGTTCTTGTTTTATATCTCTTTACCAAAAATGTAATTAGCAATATTCTCCTTCATTTTATCCTAATTATAACTTATTTCTTGTCATTAATTTCATTAAGACATCATCATTTCAGTGAGAGGATATTTTCAACAAAATTAATGAATGAAAATCTGCTTCATCAGCATCAATAGGAATTGAAGTTATTTTGAGAAACTCAGGATTTTCATATCACTCTGAGTACATTATTACAGAAGGTGTGTCAAGAGTTGATTATTCACACAAGAAAATAAAAATTTTCCCAATTGGGAAATTGTCTTTTATTTGGTATTTTTAAGATGCACCTTGGAGATAAATTTCACAACAATCAGAGCAAAATTAAAATGAATTGCATTATAATATACTTGAAGATATACAAATGAGTGATATTCAAAGACAAGGCCATTCTGTCTGCAAATTGGAGCTATAAGATTCACAAAGTCATCAAAAGGAAATTCTTTTGAATATTGCAACCATTAGACAATGTATACAATTCATTTGTGCAAGTGCATTCTTCTCAATAAATCTGAAAGATGTGAAGATACCGAATCCTTTGTTCCAATATAACATTGAATTTCTTCAATGAAGCATTGTGAATAGGAAACCATCCACCAAGACTGTTAACATAGGTTTCTCTCAGTTTATACATTGGTCTGGCTGGTAGGCTATGCATGTTCTAATTATGTTAGGAAGAAACATTTTTTTAGATTTTTTTCAAAATTTGTCTCCGAAATAGCTTTTTAGTAATGCTGCCCAATTAAAGGCGAGAGAAGTAATTTATTCATTGATCATCCCACTTTCCAATGTTTCAATTGATTACCCCCAACATGGCATGCCGCTAAAAGATGCTGGTTACATGACGGTTTCTATTACTATTAATTCAATACTCTAATTCCTTTCCTTTTATGTCTATTGCTAATTTACACCTCCCAGTTATGAAATGTAATAGTCTTAAGTTGCCTGAAATACTTCATTGAAAGATGTGTCAATTATTAATAATTTTTGACTAGTATTTCTTCCATTTTATTCCACTTGCTTATTTTAACCTAATAGTATTAAAATTTAATAGTCTTAAATTGTCTGAATTCCTTAGATGATGGATTGTCATGATTTTCTATTTTAAACTATTATTTCTTCCATCTTATTTCAGTTGCTTATTTACAACTAGGAATAAAAAAATTATATATATGTATAGTTTCAAGATATGTGAATTTTTTAGATGGAGTGATGTCAATCATTGTTGATTTTTGGTATTTTCTTCATCTTATTTTTGTTGCTTTTCATCTCTACTCTTAGATCATCATTCTGTGGTCATTCGTAAACAAGCTTTGTGGATCAGAAATAAAGAATAAGTCTTTTATGAGATTCAAACTTGCATACCTTTTCCTTGGGAATCCTGCCTCTCTTGCACAGCTGCCTTAATGATTAGGCTACAAAGATCAATTAGTTACAGAAGCTCAAATCTAATCATTTAAATTTCATTTTATTTTCCCTGGTACTCAACCATTTTTGTTTACATCATACACTAGTTTTATCAATCACAATATTTTTTGAATTACCTAGATGAAGCATAATCAATTATCATTAATTTTTTACTATCATTTCATCTTATTTCAGTTGCTTTTTATTGCAACATTCAGTCTTTCATTCTACAGTCATGAGTCAGCACAGCGATTCACAAATAAGGAATGATCCACTGGCAAGATTCAAACTCACATCCCTGTTTCTTAGTGTGTCTCTTTGTTAAGGGTTGCTGCCTTACTGATTAAGCCTCAAATACCAACTAATTACAAAAGCTAAAATCTCACCTACATTGCTTTCATTTTTCATTTTCCCCTAACAGCTGATATGCTGCCATATTTGCTTATATCATACGGTTGTAGTATTTCTGAAATGGAGCTTTGTCAATAATTACTTATTTTTTATTAATATTTTGTCTTATTTCTTCATTGGGAGAAAATGAAAACTCGTTGAACAACTGAAGCCATCAAAGATGGCGAAGGGTTCTATCTAGTTTTTATATGTGCCTATATTTATATATTTATATGTTTATTTGTTTGTTGGTTCCAGCACTCCTGGCCATACTGTTTTGTCTACAGACTTGAAAATTGGCATCAATACTCCACTAGCCCCCTTTTAGAAGAAAATTTTTTTTATTCATCGATTCATTTTTTGACCTTTCTGGGGCCACATTTTGACGAGGTTATTAATAGCATCTTGATCTTTCCCCTAGATGTTTTACTTACTCTATTCTTATCTCTGCAATGAACCTCCGAAATCTCCACATAATGTTAGACTTACGAAATCAAGCAGGCAAGGAAGTTGGTCGTCGCATGAACTTCAGCAAAACAAATGTCATGTACAACACATGTGTTGGGTACGAAGACACAACGATTGAAACCAAAAATGCAGAGCTAGAGAAAGTTGACCACTACATCTACCTAGGATGGCGAGTCTCCATGAAGTCATCAAGAGGAGAAGAAATAAAGTGAAGAATCACACTGGGTTGGCTAGCTTTCAGTACAGCAAGCTTGACTTTCAAGAACAATGAAATCACCCAAGTCCTAAAAAGAAGGGTTTACAACAAATGTATCCTACTGATAGTCAACAATGGAGCTGGAACATGGAAACTAACCAAAAGATTAACCCTCAAACTGAGAACCAAGCAATGTGCATATGAGAGAATCATGTTCAACCTCACATGGAGAGATCATAGAACAGCACAGTATATCAGAGAAAGGACAGGAGTCCGAGTTATCATGGAAACTGTTAGAAAATGCAAATAGCAATGGGCTGGACATTTTGCAAGAATGTCTGATAACTGCTGTATTTCACAACTCACAACATGGATCCCCTGAGATCATAAACAACATTGTGGCTGACAGAAAGTAAGATGATGTGACCCGCTAGATAAATTAAGATAGTGCTCGCTTGGCGATGCCCATGATGAAGATGTCTGGCAAATCTTGTGGAAGGTCTATATCCAACAACAGATGCTAACAGGCTGCTGCTGCTGCTGCTGCTGCTGCTGCTGCTGATGATGATGATGATGATGATGATGATGATGATGATGATGATGATGATGGTGGTGGTAATGATGATGATTGTACATGTTTTCCAGTGGGAAATGCCTGTGATATCATAAATAGAATTAAATCCAACCATATTTATTCTTCAATAGAATTTTTTTTATATGACTTCAAATTTTGACACTATGGAGCTTCAAATGTTGACTGTGATGGTGAGTATTAAACTGTTTTAAACTGTTCTGTATTTAAAAAATAGAATTTTGAAATAATGATTTATTTCCCCAGAAAATCTTCTGTGAGCCTTTGTTAAAAGGAGAGTTATTTTATTTTCAATCTCTTTTGCTCCACAATCCCACCCACCTCTGCCATTCAATTTAAGTTTATTACAATACATTTACTGTTTACAGCTATCCTGCAGAGAGAAAAAAAAAAAGATTAAAATTAGAGAGAGAGACAGAGAGACAGAAACAGATAGAGAGAGAGAGAAACAGATAGAGAGAGACAGAAACAGATAGAGAGAGATAGAAACAGATAGAGAGAGAGAGAGAGAGAGAGAGAGAGAGAGAGAGAGAGAGAGAGAGAGAGAGAGAGGGGAGGGAAAGGTGGTAATATGGACGGAGATGAAATATTGAGAAAGTTCCAAAAAGTTTTCCTTGAAGATAAACCAAATCCATTTGCAACTTTCGGGTTCAAAGGACAATACGCTTGGTACACAACTGCTCAAAATCTCTGATTGATTATTTTCTTGGCTTCATTTTTTACTTCTAACCTTCATTTCGTCCCCATTTCAATAATGTTCTCTTTTCCAGATCCATTTTTATCAGTCCTCAGACTCACTTTCCCTCGCTGACCAACTTGATGCAAGCTTGTGAGCTTACAGCTAGGTTGCCATGGTGATATTGTTTGCCGCTAAAGCCTCTTACCCTCCTTTTCCTTATTCTGATTCTCCCGTCTCCATCATTTGCTTAATAATAACAACAACAGCAACAACAACAACAACAACAACAACAAATTGCTGGTCACTTATGAAGTTGGATCTCAATCAGATTTTATTTTGAAATAAGCTGCCAGTTTCAAAAATAATAATGACAGTTGAAATAGTAATAATAATCTCTCAAATGGAGTAAAATTTAATCTCAAAATAAGAAATTCATCTCCAAAATCCTGGATCCCTACCATTGTTGGTTCATTTCATTTCCTTTTTTTAATTTTTTTTGTGGGGGTGGGTTTGAACAAAAATGGAGTAATTCTGTCCTCACATCCCAAATCACCAGCTGGGATTGTACTGTTCAAGGTGAGTCTGTTGTGTATACATACAAAACTTCTTTTTTTTTATTCACTTTTTTCACATGGCCACTGTCTTGAGAAAGTGGTTTATACAAAACAAATGGAGAAGATTTTTCTGTTTTTTATCAAATGAAATATCTTTTAATCATTATTACTTCAAATCTTTATGACTACTTCTTACCTTCAACCTCCCCCACCAAAACTTCTGCTCTAGAGTAACTAATGAATTAATATGAAGGTAAAAAGTAGTCATACAAATTTTAGATAAATTAGAGAAGAGTATTGTGAAAAAAAAGCTAAACAGAAACAAACAAAAATCTTTTAAAAAAACAGAGAATAAAAAAAATACCAATAATTTCCAGAAAATCAAGCTGAATATACATTCTGTTTATTTACAAAAGAGTGCTAGTATCTATCACCTTTTTAGCTCTGACAAAAAAAAAGAGGCCTTGGTGTTGTTGCTGTCTATAATCTTATTTATTTACATGATTCTAACACGTACATTTTTTTTATATCATATATTCATTAAGATTGTTAATATCTCCTCAAGAATAAAGCGTAATCTATGTTTCTAGAAATTTCAATTTAATAGTATCAATTTAGATGAATTTATATATATATATAGATAGACAGATAGATAGAAAGAGAAAGAAGACTAATACACATGCACACACATTTATATATATATATATATATATATATATGTGTGTGTGTATATATTACAAAGGGACTTATTGTTTTCATTCTCCCTCTTTCTTTCTATTCAGATCTATTTCTTCACTTTTTCTTATCTAAATTCTTTAATCCTTGCAGCTGTTTCTTTCTCCTTTTTTCTTGTTTTCTCCTTCACACTTTATTTCCCTTTCTTCCTTTCTTTTCCCTCAGTTTAACTTTTTGCCTATCCTCCCTCTACCTCCTTGTGTCTTTTACAGTCATTCATGTTACTTAATTTTTTTTTCTTTGCTGACTCCCCCGCCAATCCATCATCCTTTCATCTCTCAGTATTTCTTCTTTCTTTCTTTCTTATTCCCAAACTCCAGTCCAAGCCTGGAGTTGACTTTGTTTTTCTATCATAGCAAGAACAATCCTCACCAAATTCAGGGAAGTGAAAATCAACAATCGCCCATTAAGATTTGAAATCACAACCAAGTGATTGAGAGTCATGTCTCTTACTGACTGAGCTAAATTGACAAGCCTTACATATCAACTGAAACTCTGGCTAGAAATACGCAAGGGCTTATTTCATGCTGATAAATAAATAAATCTATAAAATTACCATTTCCCTACAATGATCTGTAATCACAACCAAGAGATAGGCAGCTCTCTTACAGACTGAGCAAAACTGACATCTCATATATCTATAATAATAAACATTACAGATACACAAGTCTTATTTCATTCTAATAAATGAAAACATTTATACTGAAAAAGATACATATTTTTTTATACTTTTTCATGTATTGTGTATAGAATACAAAAGTTGTAGAAACCTATTTCTATTAATATTCGGACCATCCTCATCTTTGTTGTTTTTCATACAACGTTTCGGCCGTTACACTCTACGGCCTTCGTCAGGTATCATCTGGTAGATTTGGGAAGTAACGAACCGAACCCTTTATTTATCCGACGGGGGTATATTGACCGTACTCCCCTCTTTAGCATTAGTAGTATTGTTATACTGTCTCACACTAGGATCGAACCTAGAACCATCAGATTACTTAACAGTAATTTGTCTGATGCTGTAACCACTGCGCTATGTGTCCATGTAGAAACCTATTGGAATAGAGGCAGGAGTGGAGTTTAACCCTGCAGCAGCCAGTCTTGTTTTTCTTTCTTTCTCTCTTTCTTTCTCTCTTTCTCCATCACTTATCTTTATTAACCTCAATATTTACAACATCATGTTACTGAAAGAATAAAAATTATGTTCTGTAATTAATATGATTTCAAAAATATAATTTCATCCTATCTATGCGTACATATCTATATTTTTATGCAAATAAATCTACATTCATTGAATATGAATCTATGTAATATAAATGAATCAGAATTTCTATTTTCTAAACTGTTTATAATTTCTCTTTCATTTTATTCGGCGGGAGATGTAATTAATTTTTGAAATCTGTTTGTCATCATCTTGAATGCATTTAATTCATTATGAATCAAAATACACAATTATTACATTATACTTGTTTCATTTCTTCCAGGTCGCATATACATATGTATGTGTTTGGTGTGTATATGTATCAGTGGGGGTGAAAGTGGAAGGGACCATGAACTTGTAAACAGTATTTCATTAGCGAGAAAGAAAATGATGAAGATATGAATATTTTAGTGTTTTTTCTTACAATTTCGCCAGAACAATAAGCTTGGAAGTTAAGCCTGTCATTCCTTTTCTTGTTAATTGGAGAAATAATGAAAAAATACATACATAAGATATCAAGAAGCCATACATAAAAACAATAAAAACATATTTGAGAATAAACACACCAATTTTTAAAAAATGTATCAACGTTTTTTACTGATATCTGTGTATGTATACCTATGTGTATATACGTTCATATTTTCATTTTTTGTTTTTATGTGTGTGTATATGTGTATATTGATATGAAGACAGGTATATATGTGAATGTGTATGTATGCGAAAATGTGTGTATTGATGTGAATATATGTATGTGTGTATATATTTTTTTGGATGTGAAAGTGTGTACGTATGTGTGTATGCACATGTATGCATGTGTGCATGTATGTGAATAAGTCTGGAGCCTGACACATTATCGATATAATATTGATCTGAAATTTACACTGTTTTCGACATTTGGATCATTATAAATGCTATCTATATAGAGGGCCAGATTAAGATTTTGCTGGCCCCTTGTCTACAGGTACCATTTAGTGAAAGGGAAAAAAAGTTTATGAAAAATCAAATTTATTTCTTTAAGCTAACAACAATCAAAATTCAAACATTTGCTTTGCAAAATTTCATGAAAACAAATTTCTCAAAAATCAATGAATGGAAAGTTCTTGAGAAAATCATTTTCAGTTGTTCTCAGATGTCACAAACTGTCATACAATGGCATACAGTATGCCATTTCTTTTTACTGTGGTATATTTATTACAAATTTGTATAAATATGTATGCAATATATATCTTTCATCTCTCTCTATATAAAACTCAAAATCTCTCTGTTTGCCTAGGCTTTGTTGGCCACAATTTTGCATGCAAGACATTGAAACTTTTTTCATCTTTTCATAGTGGAGAACATAGGATGGGTGATTTTCTAAAGATTCTCGAGTGCAGTTCTATTTACAATGTAATTATAATGCTAAACTGAACCCAGACTTCCCTTTTCCTAGGGCAAAATTATTTGGCACAGGGGCACATCTTATAACAACTAATGTCATGTGCCTTATAAGATTGAGCTTTGATGTCATTTGAGGTCACCAGGGGTCATTTATAACCATATCCAGCCAATGAGAGCAATTGTATAGGAAAATTTTGCACCTAGGAAATTGATATTGGTATAGGAGCACATCTTTTCACAGCAAAGGTAAGGATCCGGATGAGGTTATTCTCAGAGATCATTCAAGGTCATCAGAGGTCATCTGTAATTTCTATTAAGATAAATGTAAGGGAAACAACTCTTTTCTGCAAAAATCTCATAAAAAATAATAAAAATTAGAAAAATATTCAGATATATATATATATTTATGTATATATTGCCTGATAAGATTTGATTGATTTTCAACATCTATTTTCAGAGGATTTACTTTTGTAATTTTTAAGAAATATTTCAAGAGATTTTCACTTTATTAAGATACTAGCGTTGCCTGGGGGAAATAACCCCAATTCAATGTAAAAAATATGTCTTTTAATACATTCCTCCTTGCACAACGCAAACCACCAAGTCAAAAACTGGTTTATTTGAGGGAATGCAGGGGCATTTCGGATGTCATTTCAATACTTTTGCATATTTTTTCTCATACAAGGTGTTGTACACCCAGGGCAGGCCTGCACACACTCCCTGGCAGACCCATATGCAAATATTTGTTGAAAATTAATGCATATTCGGAAAAAAATGAAATATGATGATTTTTGCAATTTTTTGTGCTTTCAATCTATTTGACCTTTGTTTCCTCCTATAATTTGTCACTTTTGAGAAGAATTAATTTTTAAGCTTTTACAAAAAGTCTTTATTTATGATGTAACTACAAACCCCCAAACTTTGCATGGGATTGTGCACAAATAATCAATTTAAACAAACATCTATTTTCATGAAAACATTATGAAATATGAGTTATTATTCCCGAAGCAACACTGGGTATCCCTGATAGTATATATATATATATATATATATATACATATATATATATATCAATTGGACACTTATTTTTATAGATAATTTAGAGAACTTATATTTTGATCCAGCATTCACAAATGAAATAATTTTTCACTTAATCTCTGGAGGCCTTAATCTGATGGGGGGCCCTTGGTCTGCAGACCTTAAACCCCTTGTTCCAATCTGGCACTGTCTATACGTCCTGTAGATTATCCATTTACATTTGTCTTCCATTCTTGTATATGTATATTGATGAAAGCAATAATTGAAAGGTGAAGAGAAAAAAAAATCAAGAGGAAGCAGGTGTTACATCTTGAGAATTTCCATTATCTCAAGGGCATGTTTTGATGCATTTCAAAGGGTACCAGCCATCTTTTTCAGTGAAAATTTTGCAGCACGGGAGAGAAAATATTTGAAATGGGTTGTGTGGTTGTTTAATAAAAGTGGGAGAGTAGGTGTTTGTATCTGTGTAGATGGTAGTCGAATTCAGTCCGATATAAGAAGGGTCTGTGAGAGGAGGGGTCAGAGGGTTTCCTGTCTCTGTAGATGTTGGGCTTGTCTTAGATTTGAAGGGGGAGTGAGAGGAGTGGTCGGGATGAAAATGTTAGTTCCCAGAAAAGTTTTTTTTGACCGTGGGTTTTATCTTTTTAAATTAATAAATAAAGATAAAAATTTTTGAGATGTAACACCTGCTTTTCTCTCAAGTTTTTCTCTTCACAATCCAATTGTCGCTTTCATCAACATTCTGTCGGACCACTGCATATCCACAAGACAAACATATATGTACAAATATAGGTGTATTATTGTCTACAGTCTAATCTTAAAAAGCATTTATATTTATATATATATATATATATATTTATATGTATTCATACATTATATTATGGCTTGGCTTCACAACAAATATTTGGGAGGGTTTACTTCCTCTATTGCAGGTCCTCAGATGCCCAGCCATGTCTATGCGGGAGATGCAGGCCTTCCCACAGTGGTTGCAGGAGAAAGTCTTACACGGAAGGTTAATTGGTAGACCTTGCATCACCATGCATTCCTTTTGACTGCCTCTCTTGTCCCAAGTAGGGATCGATGTTGCAGGAGATGAGGCTTCTTTTCAGGATGTCCCTGTATCTATTCTAAGAGGTCCTGCCCCTTCACTTGCCCCTGGGCTAGTTCTCCGAGAAAGAAGAATTATTAGCAGTCAATGCTACCCCATCCATCACTGGTGGGTCTTTTGCAGCATGGCCTACCTGAATGCTTGTAACCCCGGGTTTTCCTGAGGATCTCATTGTTTGTGATGAAGTCACATCGATGCACTTTGAGGATGGCGCAGAAGTGGCGATGGTGGAAGTGCTCAAGAAGGCACGAGAGGTGCTGGTATACAACCCAGGATTCAGCACCGTACAGGAGGGCATACAATGACTTTGTATCTGAAGAAATGACACTGACTAGATAAGGGAGGTCCTGGATAACTTTGAGCAGTTGAGCCGATGGAGATGGGATGAGTGAGCAAGCGGTGTCATATCATTAGTGAACGAAAGCTGTCTGACAAGCTGCTGTTTTGGTATGAGCTATTGTTTCGGTTTGAACAGGTTGCCCTACTCTGTGTGCAGCTGTAAACGTTATTTCTGTCAGCCATCAACTTTCAGCCTGATGTAGCATCATGCTGAAGAATATTTAGAACAAGATGGGGGCTAGCACACTGCCACATTTGACACTGGTTTTAACTGGAAAGGTTTTGGAGGAGTTGCTTTCACATCTTTGAACTACCTGTGCCTCTAAGGTTGGAAAATCGTGGTGGGAAACTTCAGGAGGAAGCTTAGTTTTTCTAAGATTATCCAGAGGGTCAATCTATTTACCATGTCAAATGCCTTTGTCAGGTTGGAAAAGGTGACATATATACATGTATAAGTATACAGTATATGAATCAAGGAATGTAAATGCATACATGGGTATATATATATATATATATATATAAGACTATAAACATCCTATGTAGATGAATATGAATAGTTCTCTCTCCGTGTGCATGAGTCTGTGTTTGTTTATATGTGTGCATTTAAAAAGATATTCCTGTTTCTATCAATATATATATATATATATATATATATATATATATATATATGTATATATATGTATATAAAGTAGATAAATTTTAGATTTCTAATTCATAGACATACATGTATATATATATATATATATATATATATATATATATATATATATATATATATATATATATATATATATATATATATATTTTTCCCATTTATATACATACTTGCCAGGATACCGTATATTGCCCAGGAAAAATATTTTCAATATAACAATGGAGGAAAGCAAATTACATTTTATTAAAATTTGATAAAATTAATCAAGTGTGGTGGGTGCATCTACATGTTCCCAACCTCTGTCAGGCCTACAGACACAGCAGAGAAAAAAACTCAATTGCAAAAAATACACAGGCCTGTCCCTTTCTGCGGAAAAAAAAAAAAATTTCCAGATATAACATCAAAGGAAAACAAATTATATTTTATCATTGAGATTACTTAAATCTAATAAGCAAGCACCCTATATTGGTTGAGACCACACACAAAATTGGTGAATTTAGATTTGAAGGTTGGTAGCCTACAGGGTTTCAGCCATTTGGGAGTCTATAAAACAAACTTTGAAACAAGCAAACATTCATAATCTTTATAGGATTACATACATACTGAGGTCAACGGTATCTAATCAATATTCATCCTGAGGTCAAGGTACATTTTTATCTTTAATTACTATCTTAGGTTCATGCTTGGGTAATGTTACCTTTATACATAGATACGCAGCTTGTAGAATGTATCTGTCTCCCCTAGATTAGAAAATATCAAAATTGATCTGACACTAAATTCACCTTTAGAGGTCACCAGAGTGCAGCAACACATATTCTATGTTAATCCTGCTGTCAAGTTACCCTTGTACACAAATTTTCAGCTCATCTTTATAGTATCATATACACACACATACACACATATAAATGTTAGACAATAAACATTGTATTTAGGCACATATAAATGTCTGCATAAAATAAACACATCCTGAACATGTTTTGTACTATATAAATATAGACATATACGCACATTTTTTTTTTTGGATTACCTCACATCCATACAACAAACACACACACACACACACACATATATATATATATATATATATATATGTATATATATATATATATATACATATATATATATATATATATATACATATGATTCAAATTTGGAATACAGCATGATATAATATAATATACAATATGAATGATGGGTTTATTTCATAGAGTGTTTGATACATTCAAGATTAATCATTAAGTCGATTTAGAGTACAGTTTGAAATATGATGGAGTAAGGATTCACTACCCAAACACATTTATGTTTCTGTCATTTTGGGGTTTCTTCAGGCAGAAGTTTCATTTTAGATCCCTATTCAGGACATTCTGGAGATATGTTGATTTTTCTTTTTTTTGAAGACTATAAACATTTTGTTTTGGCATAATTAAAATATGCACATCCTGAAACATCTTTTGTACTATGTTAAAATATAGACACACACATATGTATGTGTGTTGATGAAAATGACATTTGGAAGGTGAAGAGAAAAGACTGTAAACATTGAAATCAGGCACATATATAGGTCTATGTTGAATATTCACATCCTGAAATATCTTTTGTACTATATAAAAAAAGGCACACACGTATTTGATTGCATGCGTACTTTTGTCTATGGCTGTGTCTGAAGAGAGAACAGAGAGAAAGGGATAAATAAAGAATGGTGGAAATATTGATACTGAGATTTAGATTCTGGTTGATGCATTTTTCAGGCTTACTTAACCAGAATGTTGTGTTGAAACCACCCTAAAATTAAAACAGGTCTGGCAAGTGACTCAAAAGAGAACGTCACTCACTAATGGAATTGTAATAGTGATTCTCCTCAGAATTTCAGACAATATTCATCTGCTTACGTACCACAGCTGTCAGCAAATATGAAATTAAAGCATTTAAACAGTGATTCTCAGACTTTATTGTTCAACGACGCACTAAGAAATATATTGACTTACGTGACACATGAATCTTAAAGATGGGAGTTGAGCAAAAACATTTCAGTAATCAACGAACAAAACTTATATATTCGCATGCTGATCAACATCCTTTTTTTCTTTCATCTATAACTAAAATGTTAAGCCTATGCTTCAATATCATGTATACTGGGAACGTCTTGAAATATTTCTTATCATTTAATTGTCTTAGGGTGTTACTGACCAAAAATCATCGTCATCATCATCATCATTATGTCTTTTATCGTCCATCGTTGGACATAGACCTTTCCAAGAATGCACCACATCTCCCTACTGTGGGTGTCGTGGTGTCAAAATTTTCTGAACCTGTTTAGTTCACCTCGCCTTCCCTTATTTTGCTGTCAACAGATCTGCATGTGATCTCTGGGGATCATTGTTGTGATGTCCATCGGTTGTCTCCAATTTTTTCAACATGGCCAGCCCATTGTAATTGGACTTTTCTAATGGTTTCTATGATGTCTCAGACTCCTGTTTTTCCACAAATATACTGTGCTGTCTTGCAGTCTCTCCACGTGATGTTTGGCATGGTTTTCCCATGTACGCATTGCATGATTCTCAGTTTGTGGGTCAGTTTCTTGGTTAGATTCCAAGTTCCAGCTCTATAGGTGACTATCAAGGGAATGCATTGGTTGTATACTCTTCTTTTTAGGATTAATGGGATTTCTTTGTTCTTGAAGATTGAGCTGGCTCTACTGAAGGTTTACCATCCTAGAGTGGTTCTTCATTTGATTTTTCTTCTGCAAAAAAGACAATGTTGTCTGCAAATCTGAGGTTTCTTAGGTATTCGCCATCTATTCTGATTCTTTTGTTTTCCCAGTCTAGGTTTTGGGAGATCATTTTGAGGCAGGCTGTATAGAGTTTGGGTGAGCTTGTATCACCTTGTCTAAACCCTTTTTGGAGCTGCAAGGGCTCCTAGTCTTTATGTAACCTGATAAAGGAGCTGCTATGACAGTGTATATGTTTCAATACTCTTACACACACATGGTCTACACCTTGTAGTGTGAGAGTATTAATGATATTGTGAATTTCTATTGAGTTGAAGACCTTTTCGAAGTTTATGAATGCTACCATGAGTGGCATTTAATGTTCTGCGACTTCCTTTTTTTGTTGATTTATCAAATGATGATGGTCCATTGTTGAGTAGTTTCTTCAAAAACCAGCTTGTTCTGACAGTTGGTTTTCATCTAGTGTTTTTGTGATTTGGTTGGTGATAACTTTAGTCAAAAGTTTATAGATGCAGTTGAGTAAACTTATTAGTCTGTAATAGTTGGGGTCTTTCGGGTTTCTTTTTTATGATGTAAGAGCATTATGATTGCAGTGTTCCTATCATCTGGGACTTTACTTGATTTTAGGCATAAACTGAAAAAAATGGCTAGTTTCCTAGTGATGACTTTGCCAGCTTTTTTGAGTAGGTCAATGGTGATGTTGTGTGGCCCTGGGGCCTTTCCTTTCTTTGTTTGTTTGATGGCTTGTTTCACTTCCCTTGGTGTAACTTCAGGGAAGCCCATGAGCAGATTGCTTGTGTCTTGCACATCCAGTACATTGTTTTGTGATTTTTTGTTCGGAGGAGTAGAGTTTTTATTAGAATTCTTGGACACATTCAACAGTTCGGTCCCTGTCTGTTGTTTGGTTTCCATTTTCTTTGTGTACACTAGTTATTTGTTTCTGTTCTGTATTAAGAGTTCTGTCAATAGCATTGGATCCTCGACCTTTTCCAAGTATTGTTTTGATGATTGCTACCGTGTATTTCCTTTTGTCGTTTGAATTGTTCTATTTTTTTTTGTTGCTTCAATTTTCTCTCTTGTTGTTCTCAGTAGCTTGAGATTCCTATGTTTTTTCCATAAGGTTTTTGGTTTCATCAGAGATTTTACAGATGGTTTGTCTGTTCTTTCGTTTAAACATAATAGTGACTTTGATTAGAGAGGCTGCTAATTTGTTGTTAAATTTATTGATGTTGTTTTTGGTGTTATTTCATTCTGGTTTGGTATGGAGCTTGTGTCTGTTTTTCAGTTCAAGCTTGAAGGATCGAATGAGCTCTTCTGGTACATTTAGTGGTTGCAGTTTGGCATGGAACATTATCCTGCATTCTTTGTTGGTGTTAATTTGAATTTAATATTGTACCATTCTATGGTCATTTCCTACATTAACTTGATTTACAACCTAGATATCTTTTACGGTGTAGCTTTTATCCGCTACTTTGTTCTTGGTTTCAGGGTTGGGTCTCTTCCAAGTCCATTTTTTTTATTCTTGAAGAAAATGTTCATGATTTTGAACCTGAACAGTTGCAAAGTTTACAAGCTCTTCACCTCTCTCGTTCCATATTCAACATGCAAACTTGCCGATGCAGCATTCGTGCGCTTGTCTTACCTGAACGCTGAAGTTTCCCATAATGACATTGAAGTATTTTCAGATATCTTAGAGTAAGTTCAAGTCATCGTAGAAGTTATTCATATCCTTTTCAGTTGACTGCGAAGTGGGAGTGTAGATTTGGATGATGTCCAGTTTGTACCTCTTTGAGAGTTGTACAGTGACACTGACTATGTGATAATAGACAGCTTTCAAGCCAATTACGTTGTCTTTGAGTGCCTTATTGATGAGAAAACCTACTCCGCTTTGTTTTGCTTTGTCTTTTCTGTGTTTGTGAAAAGATGTTTGCTCTTTAGTTCGATTAGTTCTTCTCCAGGTCTTCTCATTTCGCAAATACTGATTATGTCCCATTTGATGTTCTTGATTTCATTTCCAAATTCAGTTAGTTGCATGTCTCTTGAGAGTGCGCTGATGTTGTATGTGCCAATGTATTGGGTTGTTTTCTTGGTGATGGTTTTGCAACTACGTTTTGATAAATCAGGAAAACAAATTTTCAATGTAGAATTTTTTATTCATCTTGTCTTCTTATTCTCTCCAAACTGCATTTGAACAAAATGATAAATAAAACAGGTCTGATTAGTCACTCGATAGAAACTATCACCGGATCGACAACTTTTTGCCGCATGCCATGCTGGGGGTGATCGATTCAAAAATTGGAAAAAGACATGATCAATGAATAAATTACTTCTCTCGCCTTTTGTTAGGCAGTGTTTACTAAAAAAAACAAGCAGGCACAAGCTAAAGACCAATTTAGCATAAATTTACATTGCAAACAGCCCCCTCCCCTCACTAAAAACCTACTTTGAGGAGTTATTCATAAAAAACAAAAATGAAATAATAAACGTTTAAATTTTCTGTCCTCTAGTTCTATTAGTATAGCCTGTTTGCTAGATACATACATATGTTGCCATTTAGCCAGCCAGCCTAACTTAAAAACTGGAGAAAACTATGTTGACAGTTTTGCTTAATGATTTCCAATACACAAAGAGTATTATTATAGTAAATTACTCATTCTAACTAAGAAAAATCACGAAGTGATTCTCTTGTTAACATTCAGTTTCATACTTACAAAATCCAAGTTCGAAAAAGGTATAGATATCATCTTCTTAAGTAACATTCTCTATCTTGGAATGGCAGAAGCCATCAATCTTGGTCTATGCTTCTAAGCAGAGAATTGGAGGCAGGGATAGAAAAGAAAAAATATGAGCAACCTGTAATCAACAAGGATGTTCTTAGTGACACGTGCACTGAGGGTGAGGTCGACCGATGGAACATTATCTCTTAATGAAAGAAAATTTTCTGAAAAAGAGAGAACGAAAAGTATCATTGATTCGCAATTAACATGTCAAACAGTGGTACTTTCTCTGTTGCTGATTAATTAATAATGGTTGTAATAAATACCACTGGTATAATAAGTACCAATAGTTTCATATGTATCAATTCTGTAATCAGAATCGATAGTGTTTTTAAGTACAAATGATGTGAATGAGTGCAAAAAAAATATATACTAGAAACATATACTTATATAATTTCTATAGCGTTTTTTTTCCCGTTAACAATGTGGTTTTAAAGAACAAATAAAGCATCCAATTGACTTTTTTTAAAAGCTCAATTGTTTAAAATTTTCCACAAACAAATTTTCCCCCAATATTTGTTTTTAAGTACCAATGATATGAATAAGAGCAAATGCCGATTATTACTAAACGTGTAATAAGCACAAATGGTGAATTGAATATTAATCTGTACATATAAGTGCAAGGTGTTACCCTGTCTGTTCCTTTGTCATGCTATACAAACTGCCAAGGTATACGCACAACCAAACCAAATTTGGCAAGCATACTCAATGAACCCTGGGAAGGATTCAAAGTAAGAGATTTTGAGAGAAAAAAGTTTTTAAGGAGGAGTTCTATTTACATTGTAACTATAATGCTCAACCTGAACCTTACTTTCTGATCAATATATATATATACATATATGTATATTAAATCACCGTAGCATCATAAAACACCTTACCAACCAGCCAATATTTGAATGAGCACACTGCTATGCACCATCTACAAATGTTTTTTGTTTATCTACAGCTCCTTACAATCAACAATGCTCGGATCTTGCACTGGTATTTTTTTGATAACTTTAGATAGAAGATCTATTTTCTTAAAAGATAGTCTTTTTAGATCATTTTAGATAAATCTCAGATAATTAGTTCTGGTACACAAGTGGGCTACGGAGATTCAATTACGCGACATATGGATATACTATATATGAATAAATACGTATATGCATATGTATATATATATGTATATATACATATTATTGTGTCATCCACAGACAGCTGTTTCGATGTATTACATCTCTTCAGTGTGGCTATAGACATTCCATTATCCCATCCAGTACGGCGAAGCAGGATTGAAACCTTCGCTACAAACCTGGAGACCGATATCCTACCTCTGGACTATGGAAGTGGACGGTCAGTAAGGCTGAATTTAAGCGACATATTTATTTATGCAGAAATTCGCCATCCCCCAGAGTGCTCTATTTATATTGAAGAGCATTGCATAAGCTTACAATGGATAGGTTACCTCACTTAAAGAGTGCTCAACCCTGAATAGAGGAGCATATATATATCTATATATATATATATAAATATGCATGTATATGTATATATAGATAATTTTATAGTACAAATCCGGGATGCAATGTGATACGATATAATATAATGTAATATCCAGTATATGATGGGTTTAAATCATACGGTGATCAATATATTCAACTTGAAATATTAAGTTAGTTTAGAGTAGAGCCAGAAATACAGTAGAATGGGGATTCACAAACACATCAATGTTTGTGCCCTGTTTGGGCATTTTCAGGCAAATGAATAGGTATATTTTAGATTCCTGCTTGGGACATTTTTTGTGGTTGTGTCTAGGTGGAGGGAGTTTCTCTTTTATTTTGTTTGCTTTGTAGTTTGTGTATTTCTACTGGTGGTTGTATATTACAAGCACAGGGGTGGGGGGTTATGGTGTGAGTGTTTATATTATCAGTAAGTGGTTGTTGGTGTGTATTTTCTATGGGAGTGTTTTAATCTTAATTAAATTT
>OY735209.1:58404018-58436518 GCA_963457665.1 Thysanoteuthis rhombus
AGTATAGACAGCACCTTTGGAAAAGTGATTCACTCACTTGTAGCGATTATAGGCTTGGAGAAATTAGTGCATATTTCAACTGAAAGCATGACCAAAAATAAGGTCCACACAACTAAATTGTTTGAATGATGAGTTGAAGCATTAATTTTCCTTAAACTGATTCACTTTTGACCACCACTGACCACCACTGTATATATGATGATGATCATCATCGGTCTTTTAAAGTCCGTTGTTGGACATAGACCTTCTCCAGGATTCTCCATAATTCTCTATCATGGGTGTTGGGGAGCCAGTATTTCCTGAATCTGTCTAGTTCATCTCTCCATCTTGCGTTCCTATGGCCTCAGTTTCTTATGCGATCTCTGGGGATCTATGTTGTGAGACGTGATGTCCATCAGTTGTCTTTCATTCTTGCAACTTGGCCTGCCCATTGCCATTTGAGTTTTTATCAGTTTCTATGATGTCACGGACACCCGTTTCTTCCTTATATAGTGTGCTGTCTTGTGATCTCTCCATGTAAGTTTGACCATGATTCTCTCATGCTCATGTTGCATACTTCTCAGCTTGCAGGTCTGTCTTTTGGTTAGGTTCCATGTTTCAGCTCCATAAGTGACTTGTGTTCTCTGAGCTTTCAAACTGGTCACTATTTAACAGTTTTAGCATATTTTATTTTCATTTATTGGCATTTTGAAATGTACATCAATAAGTTCATAGCCTAATGATGGAAAAGGCTTTTATTTTTCCCCTAAAACATTTATTTTTTCAAAATAGTCTTCTTTGTTGTTGTTGTTATATCTCTACCTCCCATAAATGAATCATTGTAACCTGCATATTATCTAAAAAAATAGATCTTTGATCTAAAATTATCTAAAATATATACCAGCACAAGATTTTGGCATTGTTGGTCCAAAAGATCTTAGAAGCCCTTTTTTTTAATGGTGCCTCGTGATGAACTCCTGCTAAGATTCAAGGTTGTAACCCTAGAAATATGATGAGGTGTGACTGGAGACGCACACATGGATGAGTAAAGTGAGAAAAACCTGTAGCCAATTTGGCTTATTGGTCAGGCGGCCATTTGTAGGGCTATGGTGAACTGATATATATTTAAGCAAACGTCTGGAGGTTGATTGATAGAATTGAAAGGTAGAATTTTTTTGTTCCTGTGAAACAAAGAAGCAGTTTGAGACAAGGCAGGAGATGCAGATATGGAAAAGCACAGGCGCATTCTATTATTGATGAAACACTTAATTGATAATCTCTTGTGAAGCAGGTCTGTTCAAAGCATGTGTGCATGTTTTAGATCTGTCACTGCTACCATAACTACTGTCAGTCCTCACTGAGTATGATGTTTCCAGAACGTTCCTCTGCTTTTTGTCTTCTTTATCATGTCTCCCGCATCCTGTGCACTGATCTGTTATTAAGGAATTGTAAACAAAAACTGTCAACACAGGTTTCTTCAGTTTTTTAACTGGTCTGGCTAGTTATATATGTTTATATGTACATATCATATGTACAGGCTGCACTAATTGAGCTAGAGGGCTGAAAATTAAAAAATTTTCTCATTATAAATAGAAAAAAATTTTTTCCTACAAAATTTCAAAATTCTTCCGATAAAAAAGTTTTCGGTGGAGGGTTCAATTTACAATCTAGCTTTACACTTAATTGGTCCACAGTTCTTGCCTAGCTGTATTCACACTAATTTTTCTCTTTAAATTCAGACCTTTTAGCTCTAACTAGGTGATTTTGGTGAGAGATGTAAATTCTTCATTGATAACTACTTTTTTCCGAATTATAATTGATCATCCCCAACGTAACAAAAGACATTGGTCATGTGACAGTTTCTATTGAGTGACTTACCAGACCTGTTCCAACTATCTTTTTTTTTCTTTTTTTCAATTTATTCCTTCTTTTGCCTTGGTTTCCTTCCTTGTTATTTCCTCTTTGGGTTTCAGTATGCGAAGAATCAAAATGCAGAGAAAAAAATGGAGGAATTCTTGTTGCTGTTGCCTTTTCCTTCTCTCTAACCTCCCCAACTGCATGCCATACTTGAGACCCACGTGCATCCCACCAATTGCCATGCCCTTACCAACCGAACAGCCAGCCACACCTGCAGTTTCCCCACCCCACCAACCTTCAATCTTCTTCAAAAATGCCTGCCTGCCTGCCTATCTTCTTTTCCTATAATTTCTTCTTATCCGATCTCCTCTGCCATCTTTCTCCCCACCCACTCTCTCTTTTCTCTCTACATTTCTCTATTATTTCTCTTTCTTCCCTTTCTACTTGAAAAAGATTCATCTGAACAAAGCCATTTGGTTTTAACATCTGCTTTTGCAGTGGCTGGCAAAATCTGCAACAAGCAAAAAAAAAATTTCAACCTCGATAATGTTTGTCTAGAATTCTAATAGAAGATATCGTTACAATTCTTCAATTTTTCAAACTGATATTCGTTTCTTGGCTGAATTATCAATAACTAATTTTTATCAGTTTTCACCTTATGAAAGTCAGATTACTTTCTTGTCAACAAAAATCATTTCGAAAAATCTTTTTTATAATTATCATTATTTGCTTTCATGCCAGTTGCCTGGTGGTCACAGCTGAGGACTGAGTGACAGCAAGTCTCCACTCCACCTCTTGACAGTCTTACAGTCCACAGCAGTGCTGTGAATTGGGGTTTCACACAAGTTGCCTGGTGGTTACTGCTGTATTTACAGTAATAGCAGGTCAACAACCCTCCCCTCATATTGTACTCACACAAATCACAGCACCGCTGTGACAGATTACAGCGGCACTGTGATTTGTGCGATTCACCCTGTCTTTTTCAGCCATGGCTACCAGCTGGAGATCATAGGGGTCATATTTCCAGTACTCTCTTCAGTATCTATGCATTCCCCCGTAATGCAGTGGTCTGTATAGTTTCAATCCTTCCTCTTATCCCCAGTTCGTTTGATCTTGTTTTCAGTGTCTTTGATATGGTTCCGAGTGCACCCACTATTACTGGTACCACCCTGACTTTCATGGTTTACCTTTTCTCAGTTCCATTTCCAAGTTCTCGTATTTCCTTAGTTTTTCACTCTCACTCCTATTTACTCTGTGATCTATGGGCACAGCCACCTCTATTATTTGGTAGGTTCTCCTTTTTTTGTCCACAATTACCTGGTCAGGTCTTCTTGCTTGGATGGAGTTGTCAGTTTGGATGTCAATGTCCCAGAGTGATTTATGGCTTTTATTTTCCAGAACTGTCACCGATTTGTGCTGTTACCACTATTCCACATGGTTGAATACCATTCTTTTGCTTTGTTCCTAGCGTATCACTGTTGCTACTCTATCGTGTCTGTGTTTATACTCCTTCTGGGTTAGTTAACTACATTCACTTATTATCTGGTTAACAGTCTCATCTCCCAGTAGGTGGCACTTGCTGTTTGTTTGTGTTCTGTCAATTTTTGTTCTAATATAGTTTGTTCGGATTTGTTTTAGGCTGTCATGATGGGCAATTCGGTTTCTTTTTTGAAGGTTTCTTTTTCGTAGCCATGTCCATGATCTCTTGTGTGTCTGTCTCTGTCTTTTAAATTCTCTGTATATTTTCTTCTGTTCCCATTTTTCTTTCCTTGTTTGCTCTGCTCCATTGTTTTCTACTTTTTTTGTTGTTTGTTGTGCTACTTCAGACATTCTCTATGATGTCTTCACTGTTTGCTTTCACATACTTTTCTAGATCTACTTTGGCTCTCTGGACACAGTCCTCTATGCTGATGAGTCTTCTGCCACCTATTTTTCTCTTTGCATACAGTCCATCCATGTCATCTCTAGGGTGTGTAAGGCTTTGTGCATTGACATAAGCTTCCTTGTTTGCTGATCCATTGACCAGACTTCTTTTTTTGTCCATCCAAGGAATGTTCCCGTCTATCTTACTACAAACACAGCCCATGTGTTCATTCCTTTTATAAGGTTCCTGCTGTTTAGTTTGGTCTCCAATATTTTCCTTATCCTCCTACAGTATTCTCTTCTTGTTTTCTCCTTCACTTCCCATTTTATCATGTCTCATTCGAGAACTCCCAGGTATTCGTATCAGTCTTGTGTGGTCAATGTTCTAATCTTCCTGCTGTCCAGGTGTTTGATTCCTTCTGCCGCTGTGAGCCTTCCTTTGTGGATTACCATAATTGCATATTTTTCTATTCCAAACTCCATCCCAATGTCATCATTGTATTCCTTCACTTTGTTGAACAGCATCTCAGGCCCTCCCCTGTTCTTTGCAAATAATCTTATGTTGTCCATATGCATTAGGTGGTTGACTTTTCTCTTTGTTTTAGAGAATCAGTATCCTTTGCTGTTTTTCAGGATTCTGTTGAGTGATATCATAGTTAGAACAAATAGTAGTGGGGACAGCGAGTCTCCCTGGAAGATTCCCCTTTTTATACTTACCTCTGCAAAATTTCCTCCTGTGGCTATCAAGTCTACTTTCCATTTTTCATAATGTTGGCAATGAATCTCACCACTTGTTCACTGATCTTGAACATTTATTATTATCATATGCAATCTCACACCAGTTGCCTGGACATTGAGTGACAACGAGTCTCCTCAAGTCTCCAGCCCTCCTCTCAACACTGTCCGCTGTAGTGCTGTGGTTTACATTTTCACACCAGTTGCCTGTTGGTCATCACTGAAGACTGAGTAACACTAAGTCTCCTGAGGTCTCCAGTCCTCCACTCAGCATTCTCACATATTACAACAGAAATTAGGAAAAAAGCTTTTTTGACCTTTTTGTAACCTTATTCTGGTGGGTTTATTTATTTGTGTATTCAAGCACTCATGGCCATACTGTTTTGTTCATGGACTTGAAGATTGGCATCAGTACTTCACAAGACACCTTCTGAAAATATATTTTGATTTTGGGAAAAAAAAGCTTTTATTACCTTTTCGAGGGACTTCATTGTGACAGGTTTTATAATAACATCAAGATTCTCCAGTTTCTTTTTGTTTTGCTGTATTTTAGATGTTTTCCAATGGTAAATGCCAGTGATGTCATGAATAGAATTTTATTCTGACAATATTCATTCTTTGTTGGAATTTTTTCACATGATTTCATATTTTGAAGCTACTTTTATTCAATTATTGACTTTGATCACGTTGTCGTCGTCATCATCATCATCATCATCATCATCATCATTATTATTTGCAATCTCACATCAATTGCCTGGTGATTACCGCTGGAGGTTGAGTGACAAAAAGTCTCCTCAAATCTCCAGCCCTCCTCTCCTCGTTCTCATAGACCACAGTAATACTGCGGTTTGTAGTTTTACACCGGTCTTCCGGGGGTCATTGCTGAAGGCTGAGTGACTATAAGTCTCCTCAGGTCATTGGCCAACATCTCTTCTCTCCTTAACCTATCATGCCAGGGCTTTTATTATTATTATCATTATTATTATTATTATTATTATTATTATTATGAATCTCACACCAGTTGCCTGGTGGTAACCGCTGGAGTTTGAGTGACAGCAAGTCTCCTCAAGTCTCCAGCCCTCCTCTCCTAGTACTCATAGGTCACAGTAATTCTGCGATTTAGAGTTTCACACCGGTTGCCCAGTGGTTATCGCTGAAGGCTGAGTGACAATAAGTCTCCTCAGGTCTTTAGCTAACGTCTCCTTTCTCTTTCGCATATCATGACAGAGCTACAATTCATTGCTATATTTATATCTCTAGCACCTTCCTCAGTATCCGTGCAGTTCCCAGTAGTGCTGTGGTCTGTATGGTCTCTATCCTTCCCCTAATCCCGATCTCCTCCAGTCTCACCCTCAGCGTTTTGGGTACAGTTCTTAGTGCGCCCACTATGACCGGTACTACCCTGGTTTTCATGTTCCACATCTTCCTTAACTCTCTTGCTTGGTCCTGGTATTTTTCCCTTTTTTCACCCTCCTTCTTTTTTACTCTATGGTCTGCAGGCACAGCAACATCTACTATTTGGCTGGCCTTCCTTTTTTTGTCTACTATTACTACATCCGGTCTTCTTGCCTGGATGAGGTGGTCAGTTTGAATCTTCATACAAGATTTTTGTAGGGGTCATAACTGAGGATCAAGTGACTGCAAGTAAGATTCTCCTCAGTATTCTCACCAACTTCAACCATGCTATCATCTGTACTCCTTTAGACGTCTAACTTTTCTAATCTTGTTGCCAAGAACTCTGGGACTATTCCATGTGATCCAATTTTAATGGGAATGACTGTCACTGCAATATTTCCAAGTTGTCTACGTCCATTTGATAAGATCAGAACTTGAAGGTAAAGTGTTGTTATTAAACGCATGTGTGTCCTGTTTCTATAAAGGGTTAACAGAACGGTCCTTTATAAGAAGTGGATAGCTATGTACGTCTTGGTCACTAATTTAGCAGACATATTTCCAGCAGCTGAGATATCATACCTGTACATAGATTACCCTTGATGAGGAAAATTTAGTCAATAGTCAGCATGTGAATGTATTAAAAAGTTTGGTCTTTAGTCAGTGAGCATTAGTATTAAAGGATATGTGTAGTTTTTCTGAACATTTATGTGCTGGTATTTGTCGGTGAGTGTATCTTCTTCTATACATAATCATGTAATCTGGTTAGCAATCTATGTGCCCATTGCGATAGGCCTGTTTCATTAGCTGGTATTGGTGTTAAAGCTGCAACAATCATGTCACTGCATGCTTCATCAAGGTAAGTGTCTGTTTCATCCGTGTCAGTTCCAGGTGGTTTTGGACTGCCACTGAAATCAAGTTACTCATTACCGTCTGCCTTTTCCCATTCACATGATACTCATAAAGGTTGTAATCAGCATACAGTTCTATGAACACTTCTTTCCCATCTCTGGCCATCTCTTGTTCATGTTTTCCTTTTTTTATTCTGTTTTTAATGGTTTAGGGTCATAAGATGGTCAGGATTTGGTTTTTGTGTTACTTAAGATAGTTTCTCTAGTCTTTATATTGTGGTAGTGGACATGGGGTTTGCAATCTTTCTATTACTGTTCCTCCCTTGCCAGTTTTTTCTGTCCAACAGGCCTCCCTTATTTTATTGAGCAGAAAGTTCTTAAATGTCGGTTCAGTTCAGCCACCATGTTCTATAATTTGGCTAGGTGCTTCATGAATGTTTCCGCTAGCCCCTGGGATTCCAGGTTTTCTGAACTCTTCAGTTGCAGATGATGTATGCCAATGCATCAAAAGTGTTATTGGAGATCATGATTGTTGCTACCATTAAATGGTGGCCCATTGTTGCTTATATGAACCTATGATGGGCAAAAATTTCAACACAAACCGCTTGGTGCTGACTCCTGTGTTGCTGATTACACTAGCTTCTAGTCAGTTGGTCGATGACAAGATGAATGTACTGCCCATCTGCTGTAGGCTCCCAGTGAGCTCTGTGGGAGGTTGTGATGGTTTCAGTTAGTCTCTGTTCAGTTACAGTTGATGCCTGGCATTGCAAGCATCCATTAACTGTTTGCTCAATGGATTTGTCCATTTTGGGGAACCAATATCTACCTAATGGTTTTCTTTTCGTGTTTGTATTGCCTGAGTGGCCATCATGGTGTATCTTAATCATCAGGGATCTGATGTTTCTTGAACCTGGGTATGTCTCAGTGCAGGGTATGACAATCTTTTTGACCTTTAGTAGAGGCCATCCAAAGTTACGTGATATATTTCTTCCAGAGACCTACTTCATCTGGAAATTTTGGTTGCAGACCTGATTTCTAGGCATTGTGACTCGTTTGCTGACTGATTTTTTCATAATTGTACATGGGGAAGAACTGGTCTGTGGTCAATCCAGCAAATCAAAGTGTTGCCTACTGGGTATAATCTGAATTCTTTCATTTCCCACAATTGGACTGGGCTTTCCCTTTTTTATTGGTGCATAGTTTTGTTCAGTTTTTGTGAGTGTCTTACCTGTGTGGTCAATAGGCACCCTGGTTCTGTTGTCTTTTCTTGGTTTGAACTTGCCCACATTCCTACTTTAGATGTGTCTGCTACAAAATGTGTTTTCCTTTCGGGGTTGTAGGGGCAGAGTGATGTGTTAGAGTTTATGATCAAAAGAAGTTGAATGTAAGACTGTTCTTGTAAATCTTCCCACTAGAATTTGGCACTCTTCTTCGTCAGTTTACTCAGTTTTGATTGCTGGATGGTCGAATGCAAATTCGATGTTGTATTGGCAGGACATCAGGAAAGATTATGCATCAGTCACAATTTGTGGTTAGCCTGTTTCTATGATGTTTTTGGCCTTTGTGGCATCAGCTGCCATGCAGTGAGAACGGAAGCATTTACTGAACCATCTGATATCATTCATGGCAAAAGCAAATTGTTTTTGAATGGTCCCCTTTTCCTTGCATCTTTTCAGGCAGTTGACAAGGTTTTCTGTGTTCTTCATGATTTTGCCCTCACACTAAAATATTGTCATGTAGGTTGGTGATTCCCTTAAAACCAGTGAAGGCTTTCCGGATTTCACTATGGAAGATGTTACTCAATGCCGTGGGACCAAAGTATAGACATTCTATGCGGTGGAGTCCTTTGTGTGTTTGGACAACTGCTCTGTTACTTGATTCCTTGTTGATTTCAATCTGATGATATCCCCAATCAATGTCCATTCCAATAAATATTCTAGCCTCTTTCAACTTATGTTTAATTCCTTGTGGTGACTTTTCATAGAATTTTGTCCGTTTCATCCCTGGATTCATGGATGTGTTGTCTATGTTCACATGGATGCCTCCATTTCTTTTGTCTATAATGACCACATTCATTATACAGTCATTGGGAGTTTGTAAATCCACGTCTATGATGATGTACCCTTTCCTCAGGAAGTTCAGCAGTTTACTTACTTAAGGCTGATGGTAGATTGGCATAATTCAGAATGTCAGTTGAGTTAGTTGGAAAGAGTGTTCAAGATGTATCTGGGTTGTCTGTAGCTTCCCAATTCTGATTTCAGCAAAGACTAGACTTTTGAATTTTACTACGAGTGTGGCTACTTTAGCCATTTCTTGGGGATGTATCTATTGGCTCTGGGTGACTTATTTTGAGTGTGACATAATCCTTCATACACCTTCTGTGGAATGCAATGCTGTTTCAGTGAGATTTCAGGTTTGACTGCCTTCATTGAGTTTTGCCTGCAGGATCTTGGCTCTCCTGTCTAAAGTAGATCAATCCTAAGGCCTGTGCATTATTGTCATGCAGTAATGGTTCTGGCTGAAATCCATCAACTATATAAACCTTTGTTTTTGTTCTCGTCCTTTTGTTGATGGATAGCGTCATTTGCATCATTTACTTAACATCCGGATTTCCTTGGCAGCCCGTGTGAAGATTTATTTATGCCTGCTGCTACTACCTTCCCCATTTGACAATTATGTATGCCTGTGTCGATGAGTGTGTACGTGCTGCCAGTATCAGTATGTTGGGCACACAACCAATTGTGATGGCTACTCATCTGGATTCATTTTGGTGTTTCTCGCATCTTTTCACCCTGATAAAAGGTTTAGATAGGAGGTTTTGTTTGATTTGATTCCCTGGCCATTGGAAAGACTGTATTTGTTTAATGTTCTTCATGGCTGTGGTCCTACAGTCATCATATTTCTGTCCTCAGTTATCCTTCTAAGTTTCTTGTCAGGACATTTTTGTAAACTTGGGAAATGGTTTTTGCCACTGCAGGCAAAACATTCCTAGCCATTGGCTTGGCATCGTTCTTGAGCATCTTCATCTGAGCAGTTATTGCAATTTGACTGCTTGGTCTTGTCTCGGCTATTCCTAATATTGTATTTCCCTTGCTCCATAACCTGTAGCATTTCTATCATTCTATCAATTTTGTTGCTGCTAATGTCTCTCTCATTGTAACTTACTATGGCACCTTCATCTTTTAGACTTTGCTCCCTCTCATTCTATTTCAAGAGCCTGTTCCAATTTTATCAGGGTTGTGAAGTTGGGGACTTCTGCAAGAGCCTTCTCTTTGAGATACATGTCCATCATTCCAAATCTGGCAATATCTTTCTCTGTATCGTCTTGTCTGTAGGGATGGTTATTTAAGTCAAGAATATGTTCCCCTTTCTCAAGGTCCTTGATGAAGTCCATCTTGCTACATTCTCCTCGCTTGATTGACAGGAGTTTGTGCATAGCCATAGTATAGATGACAAGGCGTCAGAATTAATCTTTGGTTTTCTCTGCCAAATTGACATATATGTCTCCTGCCTCAGTGGTTGTGGGTGAAAAATCCTCAAATATAACCTTGCCATGGATTTCCATAAATTCTACCAATTCCATACCACCCAATGACTCAAAGAGAATGATCTTTGATTTGCCATCCGTGGCACCAACATACATCATTCGGTTTTTAGCCTCGTTGAGCTAATCCTCAAATGCTTTGAAGCACATCATTCGATTTGCATCCATTACAAATGATCATATTAGACCTAGAGCAGCAGGGTTCTGGCCAACTTTACTTCCAGGAGCATGGTTAGTGGTTGATATGGCGGCCAATAGAACTTTGAACTGTTTGTTACTGAGAGAAGTCCTGTTGGTATGGTATGACTTTAGAAAGATGTGTATTAGTTTATTCAAGATGGATAGGTAGAAATGAGAATCAGCAGAGAAGTGAAGTGACATATCCAATAGGTTTCCCTGTTTTAAGGTCTCTTCAGTGTGTACAGTGATTCTGGATTACTTTATAGGCTTCAGTGGGTGCTCATCCTTGTCGCCAGTGAAATATTTCCAAGTTGTCAACATCTAGTCGGTAAGATCAGAATTTAAAGGTCTGGTCTCACCATTAAATGTACGTGCGACCTTTTATATTCAAAATCTTACCAATGTAGTTTCTCTACAAGGTGAACAGAATGGTCTATTATCAGGGGTTGATAGCTGTGTACATGTAGGTCTCTAACTTGACAGACATATTTCCAGGCATATTTCCACACTCTCTTTCATACTTAAAATTTTCTGGATAGGATTGGATGAGCGTTTGTCCCAAAGAACCTAACTCTTTCTGGTTTCAAGAAGAGATTCTGTTTTGTCAGTAAATCATTTGTTGAATTCAAGTCATTTACACAATTCCATTTTAAAATATTGTCACAAACCCATCTTGTTTATTTTTGTTCTGTCTGGAAGTATAACAGTGAATAGAGGAAAAAGAAAATCCAAGAATGTTTTAGTAAAACTTTTCAGTGTTTCTGTGTCCCATGATGTTAAACCAAACCTATGCATAAAATTGACAATTCCCTCCTGTGATTTAAAAATCAACTGATTACAAGGCTGCTCTCTTACCGAGTGAGTTAATATCAATGAATATATTAATCCAAAAGTGGCAATTATCATTTTCTGTCAGAATGGAATTAGGAGTGGAGTTTCACCCTTCAGCATCTGGGCTTGTTTCTGATATTATCAATTAGCATTTCTTTCATAACTAAAGACTAATGAAAAGTGAAGCTAAAAATCACTCTCATTAGAAACTATCAACCAGAACTGTCGATATATGTTTCTTCAGTTTTTAAGTTGGTCTGACCAGCTGTGTATGTATGTATGGATCACGCGTACAAGCAGCACCAATGGAGCTAAAGGGCTGAAAATCTATACACCCACTCACTCATTATTATGTCTACAGAAAACATTTTTGAGGAGTTTTCTCAAAAATAAACCTCAAATACTTTTTAAGCAGAAGCGGAGATTCAATTTGCAATGTAAATTTATGCCTAATTGATCCTTTAGTTTGTGTTCCATAGCATTCAAACTTGACTCTCAAGTTGGTCCATAGTTTGTGCCCGCTTGTTTTTTGAAATTTCAGACTTTTTAGTGATCACTACCCAGCAAAATGCGAGAGGAGTAACTTATTCATTGATAACAACTTTTTTCAATTTTTCAATTGATCACCCCCAGCAAAAGACAGTTTCTATTGAGTGATCAACCAGATCTGTATTCTCTTGAAATAAGTTTGTAAAACTGGTACCAATTCTCAGAAAAGTATAGAAGCAATTATGGTTGCCTCACCATGGTGTAAGAAAACTTGTTTTATGTATCCTTACTCGTGAGTTCGATCCTCACTAGATGTCCCACACGAGTGGCTTTGTGCCAGGGCCAAACCATGCTTAGTAAATAACTTTGAAAGCAATTACATAGATTCATAAAATGTTATTGTTTTTTATTAAGCTTAGCTCTGCCACAAGTATTGGGGCTCCACTGAGGATTGAACTCACTACTAATAGGTTTGTAATTGGAGAATTTGTTATTCATTTTAAATCACAGAATATTTCATAACCTTTGCTCTAAAACAGAAAAAAACAAAGATTTCCCAGTTATGAAATATTCAAATATCAGATATAAATGTGTTCAGCAATTCTCTGAGCCACTTTGCTATACTGTTATATGAAAAACATTTGTAAAACACTCAAATCTAGTTACAACTCAAATAAGAATCCACTAAAAACAAGAACCATAAGTTCAATGATGCATCCACCATCTGTGGTAACAGTAGCAAGAGGAGAACAAGGAGGAGAAAAGGGAAGATGAAGGTAGTTCACTTGAAGGTCTGATAAGGTCACTAATAGATATCTGCAATAAGAAAAATTTGATGATGAAGGTAATAATTCATTTTAGTAATTTTCTTAACTGGAGAAAAAGATATTCAAGAATTTTTTTTTATTCAATTGCACTGTAAAATACAAGAAATAATTGAAAAAAAAACAACATAATGATAATGACAGGTCTGGTTAGTCATTCAATAGAAACTGTAACTTAACCAATATCTTTTGGCAACATGCCATGCTAAGGATAATCAATTAAAAAATATGTTACTCTTCTCTTATTTTGTCTGGCAGTGATCACTAAAAAAAGACTGAATTTTCACAAAAACTTACATTGCAAATTGAACCTCCCCTAAAAATCACTTTTTAGGTGTGGGGATTTTTGAAGAACCAAAAACCTGTTAATTTCTCAACATAATAAGGAGTAAATGTTTAAATTTCCAGCAGAGAAATATATATATATATAGCCAGCCAGCCAGTGTATCGGATGGCCGTGGCAGGTGCCCATCTTGGGCGAGCCTGCCAGTCAGCCAGCCAGTGCATTAGATGGCTGCGGCATGTGCCCGTCCATCTCGGCCAACGATGACATCCGTGGCGACGGCGACAGCGACGGCGACAGCGACGGCGACGGTGACAAGAAGCCGTGCTCCAGCTTCTCTTTAGGGTTTCACGAGACGGAAGAGACTGCCGACCGACTGGGATTCTGGTGGCCGACTTTCCTTCCCTTTCAGCCAGCCAGACAAATAGCCAGACAGGCAGCCAGATAGACAGACTAAATTAAAAACTAAAATCTATGTTAAAGATTTTGGTTAATGATTTCTAATATCAGTTCCCAAAAGTCACTGAACTCCCAGCATATTGCATAAAATTAACTCAGATTTTGATTAAAAACCTGGCTACCTTATATTTTCTGACGGAAATGATGAGAATAGAATTGGTTATTGAAGGGTTTTGTTTCCAAACTACTCAAGGTAACAAAGGTTTTTTTCTGCTGCCAAAAGCACCAGCACTTGCAGATCAGGAATTAGAGCTTGATACTAAAGGCTACTAACAGTGTTGCCAATACAGCACTTTTCATGCAAAATTAAGAGTCTTTTGTTTTGACAGCAAGAAAACATGCTAAATTAGAGCAGGAGATCATAAACATTTTGGCCATTTTTTAGCATTTCTTTGACCATTTTTAGCATCGTTTCTGCGTGTTTTGACCATCTTTGGTATTTTTGGGGCTGTCTTTCTTAATTCAGTGCGTTTGAATGCTTTTTGAAAGTCAAACCAGTTGTAGAAATATTTTTTACTATAAAATATGTGGATATCTTTTTATTTGATTTCTAGATTGCAAAATTGGTACTTTCGGTATTTGCATTTCAATTAGTAATCAGGTGAAGTACAAAATATTATTCATATATTTCCCTCTGTTTCACATTTATTGATTCTCTTATTCATTTTTATTCTATCGCCATTTTTAACAACGATTGACATTGTTACTGCTTCACTTCTTGAATTTTTGGCAAAATGTCAAGAGTAAACCACCACCTTCCTCTTCCTCCTCCTCTTCCTTCTCCTCTTCCCTTTAACCTCTGTTGTTGGACATAGACATTCCCCATGAATTACCAGACGTCTTTGTCATGGGCTTCCGGAGCCAATATCTGGTGAACTTGTCTGGTTTGTTTTGCCGTCTTATATTCTGCTGACCACAGTTTTGCATGTAATCTCAGAGGGTCCACGTTATGAGTTGTGATGACCAGCAGTCATCTAGCATTCTTGTTACTTGACCAGCCCATTGCTATTTGAGTTTTCTAAATGATTATATGACGTCTCAGACTCTTGTTTCACCCTTATATATTGTGCCGTCTTGTGATCTCTCTATGTGAGGTTGAGCATGATTCTTTCCTGTGCATGGATCTTAGTTTGAGGGTTAATCTTTTGGTCAGGTTCATTGTTTCAGTCCTATAGATATCTATCAAGAGGTTGCATTGGTTGTAAAGTCTTTTTTTTTTAGGACTAGTGGGATTTGCTCGTACTTGAGGGTTGAGCTTGCTCTACTGAAAGCCTGCCATCATAGGGTAATTCTTCGATTGATTTCTCCTTCTTTTGAGGATTTAATGGAGATTCATTGTGCTAGGTAGATGCAGTGGTCTACTTACTACAGCTCTGTGTTTTCGATTTTGATTGTTGTGTTTTTGCCTTTCATGTTTGTTGTACTTAATATTCGTTTTTCTGTTTGTGGAGACTAACTTTCTTGTTTTCTTCATTCAGATCATCTAGCATTGGTTGGAGGTCATGAAGGTTCTAAACAAAAAAGATGATGTCATCAGCAAATCCGAGGTTGCCTAGGTATTTGCTATGTATTCTGATTCCTTTATTTTCCAAGTCAAGGTTTCAGAAGATCATCTTTTCTGTGAAGAGTTTGGGTGAGCTGGTATAATATTGCCTGGGATTGGATTTTCGCGGGGTATGCTAAAAAATCTTTTAAAAAATGCCGAAGGGGCAGGCAAGTTCACGTTTGTAAAAACAGATTTTTCCATTTTCAATCAGATTTTATAATTATGAATAAAGATTTTTTCAAATGTTTTATCGCATCATTTTATTTTCCTCATTTAGTTATAAGGTGTTGTTCTTAGATATCAGATTTCAATTAAGACATTCTTTAAATGAGGGTCGGATACTTTTAGATTATTTGGACCAAACTTTGATATTTTTGAATATTTTGTCAAGTCCAGGTCCTGATATCTAGATATTTTGGATATTTCATGCCTTAAGTTCTCCAATTCCTGATCTATTTCTTTCCCACTTTCAACTCCCCTCTCCCAATATGAAATCTGGGGGCTCACAATAGCTGAGGCCTGGTAGAAAAGGTGAGTGAGGTCGCAAGGAAATTTCTGAGTTAGATTTTATGATCCCACCAGATATTTTTTGCAATAATGTGTTATTCGTATTCTCTTGACCTGAGTGTCAGTGAAGAGGTAACCACTGTAACAATCAGATGAGCAGAACTGGAGTCTTTATGTCTTGACCTTTGGAAAATTCAGAAAAGTACTGCCTATAGTTTTGAGAAGGGTAACTTCTAGTCAAAACTTTTGGAAAGAGTAGGTTGTTCGTTGGTGATGCAGTATGAAAGAAAAGACCATTCAGTTACTCAAGTTGTCTCCCTTTGTTTTTCGGGTCTATGAACTTTCAGGAAAATGAATATTTGGCAAATCAAAATTTCGGCTATTCAATACTTGGTGAAACGATATTAGGGTATGTGTAATTTGGGATTATGAAATGGACTCCCTCAGGCATCAGGGATCAACCCAGACCCTGCCCCTCTTAGTACAATGGGGAGGCCAGCCTAGGGGAGCAGGTTTGCTGGAACTAGACTTTAAGTTTATTGTATATCCGAGATAGGGGTTGCTGGCAGAAAAGATCCTGGGAGCCGATGAATATAATTAAGACTATAACAAATTGTTGTTTCAACCATCTCTCCTGTTCCATACCTTCCTGCTATCTCTTATACCTTGATTTTCTTCCTTCTCTCTCTTTCCTATTCTCTTGCTCCTTTCTCAATTCTTTCTCTCCTCTACCCGCTTTCTCCTCCTTCCCCCCTATCTCTCTCTCCACCATTCTCACTTTCTTTTCTTTATTCCGACCCTCCCCAATCTTTCCTCTCTTTATCACACACAAAGTTTTTCACTCCATTTCATTCCCTTTGTAAAGGATAAGACCCCCACTTATATTCTATCATTCCAAAATGTTCTGTCAGCATCAGGCCTGGGAGATAAGAGATATGTTAAAAAAAGACGCCCTTCTGAATTTTGATTTCTTTGAGTTTCAATTGAACCCTTTTTGTTAGTTGTACTGTGGGCTTTTTGAACCGTATTGTCTTCTTGGTTCCACATGACCGTAAGCAAGACATGGGGGTGGATGGAGGTCGGAGAGAAAAGGGGGAAGGAAACCTTTTTTGCAAAAACAGATGGCACTCAGTTCGGTTTCTCTGAAGAATGAATCACAAACAAATTCACACACACACACATAGTTGTACAAATAGACAATTGCACAGACGCACACACTTGATTAGAGTTGCTCATATGCATGTGCTTATATACACATATGCATACATAAATGGATTTACAGATTGAGAGATATTTCTATACGTAGAAATTCATGACATACATACATTATATGAATTATCAAGTGTTTGCCATGAGTAGAGTTAGCGCATAAATTTTAGTTGCCGATAATAATGAGTTTGATCCTCACTAAGTGCTACATTATGATATCCAAAGGCCAGACTGAGTAAAACTTTGTAAGTATCTATATATTTATACAGTTATACAAATTATTGCTAATGGACTTGATTCTTACTGTGCAACTCTGATATTATGGCCTTGTACCAAACAAAGCAAAGCATTGAAAATATTTACAAAGGGCATCCATAATAAAGCAGCTCTTATTCTGTATTCATGTACACACACACACACACACACACACACACACACATGCATACACATGCACACACGTGTGCATATGTATGTGTATCTGAAAAAAAAAAGATAAAGAAAACAAAATGGACTCCCTTGTTCATGTATATTTAGGAAATCTTGGATCTTCTATGAATTTCTCAAAATAAAAAAAAACTGAACGTTAATTGTTGGATTCTTGTTATGGTATATTGGTAATTCTGGAGTGACGTCCTTTGATGATTCTAGGGTGTGTCTTTTGATAACAAAAGATAAAAAATTGTATCCTATTTTTTTAATGCAGTTGCAAAATGTTGTAACTTAGGCAAAGAAAATTACATGAAGGATGTTTCATGATGTTAAGTACTACAGTTTTATGAACAGTGTTATTCTATTTATAGAGCCTTTTCACAATCTTCCAAGAAGAGTTGGTGAAAATCTGATGAGTAAAGTTATAACTGATAAATCTGAATAGTATGTGATGATATATTGTCCGCTTTTCCACAATTACATAACAGTCTTTGTGTTCTAATCATGATAATTACTACTTGTCTAAAGCGGACATTTTTATATTTCTTAGTCCTGAGTGATAGGCGAATAGTTCTTCTTGAGGAAACTTACTTTAATGATCTACAAAATGGTGAGCATGATTTTTGTGTGATACTTAAATACTAAATGATATTACGAGAGGTGTTCAGTAACTTTCCGCACACAAGATTTTGGTGCCGTGATTAGTAATTTAGGTTTTAGTTCACTATTTATGTATAGAAACATTAACATAGCTTCAAACAAAAGAATTGGTTTATGACAATTATCATTGCATATGCCTGTATGAATCAAAATGGCTGTCCTGTGTAAACAAGCAAATGAAGTATTTGCACTTGGGAAAGTGTGTTTTGAGCGCATTTTTCTATGCAAAACAAGCAAAGTATAATCATTTTTAGACAAGACATGGGTAAGCTTTTTAGAATATATGACAAAAGACTTTAGATGGTCCGTAAGCAAAGCACTTGAATCTTTATGTTTAAACCGCAGATTGTTGACCATAGAGTACTTGTAAAATACTGGAATACTGAAAATGCTTGTGTATCTACCTTCATGTTTTTTGCTATAACTTGCTAAAACATATGAGAACCACTGATGGAAAGCTGATAAAATTTCCTTTCCAAAAATCCTGAGGAATTTAAGAGTCTTTGTGTAGTCTTTTTTTTAATGTTTCACCACTTCACTCATGCTGTGACAAAACTTCAAAAGTAAACAAAACCATTAAGACAAAATAGTTTAAAACAACTTCTCTAGCAACAAAAATGTAATAATCTACTTGTGTAACTGGTGTAATTGGTAGAATATAAGTGTAACTACATAATGCATATAAGAATTTGACCAAAAGATGTATTCTTAGGTTATGGTAAAAACTATAAAAGGTATCTCTAAGAAAAGTTTTCTCAAAAGTTCAATATATGATACACAATATAGATATGATAGATGCAGAATCTAATTTGGAATAAAATAATCTGAACTACTCATCTGTCGGTCTGTTAGTTTGGGAGCTTGTAGGGTTTAAGTAAATCATCAAGTTTTATTCAAAAAATCGTCAGCCATCTTTAAATATGGCTGCCATTCTTGTGCAAACACAATATTTATACTTGTGAAAATGAGTATATTGTTCTGAGATTTACAGGCTTTCATTTGCCACTCTTTTTGCTCGCAACCCAGTTGTAGGTTATGGAATAAAAAATCTAAAAGGGTTTTAACATCTTGGTCCAAGACCTATAAAAGCCATACCTCAAATTCATTCACCTACTTTACTTGAAAAATAAAGCGACTGTAGTATATATGAATAAAATTGAAAAAGAAAACAACTACCATTTCCTCGGTTATATTCCTCTCTGAGAAAAGCTTGGTTCGGGATGTCTCCTTAGAGTTTAACTGCTTTTGAATCCTGTCCTGATGCTGTATGAACTGAATTAGTCTGGTGAATGTCAGCTTGCAAAATACAGATGCCCTGAACTGACATTCTGTGTGAGTTATTAGCACATTCAGGATGGCCAATTTATTGTCTATTTTCTTTCCTATTGGTTTCAGTGATGTCAATCCTAAAACCATTTCCTCAAAGCCATTACTGGAGATAATGACAATAATGATAATGTCTTCTCTCTGCAGAATCCAGTTGGAAGTATATCCTTTGTATCCAGAACATCAATATTATCATAAGGTTGACAATCAGGATACTGGTGTGTCCCCCAAGAGAAGGGTCTGATTTTAGTTTATCTCATACATCAGATAGCATGTCACCTGTGGGAACATCCAAAATTGCCATCCAGTTAGAATGAATGGGAGCCGACTGAAAAATTCAGTAAGTAATAAAAACAGTGCAACTTAACAGGTTGATAAAAAAGGCTCTCAGTAACATCTTTTGAGATCTTAGAAATGTCTACTCAGCTTTTTATTGCTTGTGTCACCAGTCAACTTTTGTAAATTGTTAACAAGCCTCAGGAAAAATTCAGGAACTCGGAAAGGGGTTTCACATGAACTTACCGCAATGAACATTTAAAAACCTGCCTATCTCTTCTTGCTTGATAAAGAAAAAATATAGATAGTCCCTGACAATGAAAAATAGATTTATTATAAGACCCCCAAACCAAGGATATTGCATCTAAATCCAGGGAAGCCTTCAACATCTCAACTCGAATGAAATCTACAGGAGAAAATTTTTCTTCTCTTTGTTAGGAGAGACTGAAAGGGAAATCTTTATTAGGCATAGCCGGGACTTGAACCAACTGTGACTGTATAATGCTACAGTGAGCAATTGGCTCGTTCCAATTACACATTGGAAGAGAAAAGAGTTTTTTGGGGGCAAGTTAGTCAACCAGTGATTTCTTTGCATGACAATATCTCACAATGCAGCAAATGATTATGGGATGTGCAGCCTATTCTGCAGATGTATCACCCATAGTTTATCACTTGCATCACTGCATGCAACAGACCATGTATGGTTAACAGTTCAAGCAAGTTGGAGTTATCGAAAAATTCCTTGAAGAATCCATAAGACCAAAACTGGTATCTCTCATTCATGGTGGAATATTAAATTTACTTGAGTGTAGTAGTGTAAGATCAGAGAAAGTCTCTGATAATGGGGATAATGATAATACAATTCTAAATTAATAGAATGTTTTGTCAGTAAAATGCTGGAAACTTTTGCATTTCTCTTCCATCATCATGTTGGTTGTCTTTTCATATTTGAAGATGACCAAGGCTTCAGTTCTAAGTGGTATAGCAGCTGTGGTGCTCAGCAGGATCTGAAGTCATGATGTGCACTTGACTTGGATTTTATTGAGGAAGAGATGTGCATAATGCCAGCTTCACTCTATAAACCCCAGTAAGACATAGTCTGAACTGCTTGAGACAGACTGAGAGGTGCATGTCACATCATACTCTTGGTGCTCCAGGGTACATCCCTGGCCATTGATGGGGCCCAACTTCCTAGAATTGTCAGAATTGTCTATCTCCAAGACTGGTAGTCAACCACGGTTAAGCCCAGTCTGTCTGGTGATTTATACTATAGCAGGGGAGAAAAGATAGAGATAAATGCCTCTCCTAAGGGCATTTGTATGAAGCAAATACAAACTGTCTCAGCGAGATCTTGAACTCAATTTGCTGGTTCCATTCTCTATGCCATTGTCAGGCCACTAGAACCGCTAGTATTTTTATCTACCCACATCCACGAGTATCACAATGATTCTGGATAAGCAATGATCTAAAGTTTGTGGAATGTAAAATAAATTGCATTCCAAGGGAAATCATCAATCACTGCCACCCATATATGCTACTTTTTACGTTGTAAATTAAGTAATGGTGGTGGTAAAACAACGTCACCTTGATGAAAATACTACCAGTATAAATCTATGATTTTGAAAAAACAACTGAAAAAAACAGGTCTGGTTGGTCACTCAATAGAAATCGTCTTTGGGCAGCATGTCATGTTGGGGATGATCATTTAAAAAATTGGAGAAAGGGGTAATCAATGAATAAGTTATTTTTTATTGCCTTTTTTGTGGCTGCGATGGCTAAAAAGTCCAAATTTTCAAAAACAAGAAAGACTGCCACAGGGAACAATTCATCAAAAACTCAAATTGTAAATTGAACCCCTATTGGAAACCATTTGGAGAGCAAAGACAATATTTTCTCTTCTCATTGAGCGTGCGTGTGCAAAATTAGTTTCTACTATGAATGGTTAGGACTAGGTATTGTCCAGATTCACAGATATATGTATATATATATATACATAGATATGTACAAATGTCAGAACTGATGTATTATCTTGACCCAACAAATGTGATTAAAGCAGTCTGTTGTAGGTAGCAGCATTTAATTTTTGTACTCATTTTCTTGCTATTCCAGCTAAGCTCAGCTGTTTCTCTGTTACAAATAAGGCAATGCTTTTGTCGACATTTCTCGAATGATCTCTGAGGACCCAATCAATGTTTATTGCAATTGTAGGTTTTCCCTCGGCTGGAGTGCTTCACAGGGTTTAAAAGGCTTCAACTGCCCTGCTATGTAACAATAGCTAAGAGGAGAGTGGATTCTCAAGGGCATTGATGCAAGAAATAAAATTCTCCATGCTATCAACTGTTATGCCACCCACATCTCCTTGCCATTCCAGGGTGCTATGATATCACACAAAGATATAAAACAATCATTAAAACCATAAGAAATGTCACAGGTGAAAAAAATCAAACAATATAAACAAGACTGAAAACAAAATCCTTGATGATAGATTGAAATATTTAAGAAAAGTCTGGTCTATCAATCATCCGATGTGGAAGAAAGCATCAAATAAACTATTTACGTGAAGTATAAAGGTAAGGATGTCACTGTATATCAGTGTACCAGAGGATGAAGATAATTTATGAGCGGAATAAGATTTCAGGCTTATATTTGCAATAGCAGATAATTGGTTACTCTACGAGATTCACATCACAATATGCATATCATATACAAACCAAGCAGAAAAATGCAGAGATATCTATACCGATTGAAATATCAGAGCAAATGAGGTGAGATAAGTTACTTTGGTATAACAATCACTGACATAGAGTTGCGTCATCTGTAGGCCTGAAATTTTTATTTGCAGGATTTTCCCTCAACTCTTCAGGGGGTCAGTTATTTTCATAAGTGGAAGCAATTCAGTGCCACAGATAATTGCACCCAGCGATGACACACTGCTCACGGTGCACTGGTGATAATGGGTGTCAGATTATAAGGAACGGGTTTTCTCAAAGGGATCCCTTCTTTTATTTTTAGTTAGGCCTAATTAATTGCATGTACAGGTGTGGTATCTCAGGGGGAAAAAAGGGTCAGTTTCAGGCTGGGTATGAAAGCCGAGTTACCCCATTCGTTTCATCTTTCTTCAAAGCATGGTGGGTCAAGTAGTTAGTGAGAATGTCTCAGTTGAGACTGAAGGTAAATGAGAAGGTCTATTTGCAGAAAATAAATGAGGGAGAAAGATTTTAAAAATGGTGAGCTTTCAATTGAGAAAACTGGGAGAAGGGATTCCCAGGTACAGGAGTGAAAAATGATTCAGTGGGGTGGTACAAATGAATATGTAGATGAGTTTTGACGAAAGAGAAAAGTATGTTTCCCAAAGGGTGCTTGACTTGGGTGGAGTAAGGGCCTGCATGCAAGCTCCATAGGCTTCTAATTATTTATCAAGGTTCAGGGAAAACTGTGGGGGATGAGAAAAGAATGAAGAAAAGAAAATAATATGGCAAAGAGGCAATTCAAAAGTTCAAGCTTTGAAGAGAGTAGGTTGGAAAGAAAGAAAGAAAAAAGGAATAAGGAAAGAAAAAAGAAAGAAAGGAAAGAAAGAAAAAAGGGGGGAAAAAGAGAATGAACGAAAGAACCTGATGTGGCAGGTAATGAGAAAAGATATACAAGATATGCTTTCGAGTGTGTGTGTGTGTGTAAGTTTGCCATGACTATTTGTTTGGCTGGGAATTTTAAGTATGCCTTCACTATAGATATGCTAGCAAATACATGTACAAGTATCTGATCTTGCTGAATATCAATGTATACATATATACTGTAAACCATCTTTCTTGGAGCATTCTAGAAATTCCAAGTATTGACTGATCTAAAATGACAACAACCTTTAAACCTTTGTGTGCAGTGCTAGTTTGACCAACCACCATGAAGACTATGAGAGTATTTTGGGTAGATTCCATTTCAGATGAATTCATCCAATAATCTGATCATCTTCCTTTCTATTTTGATGTAAGCAGCAAAATTCAATACCAATAATTCAATTGGAGGAAACCAATCTAATCTACTGTGAATAAATTCCAGAAAAATACAATGAAATCATTTGTGCATGAATTCTGAATGAAGAGCTTCAGTTGATAAAGCGTTATCTTCATAATTGGTTAACTGCATTGTGTCAAAACAGTGGGTACAGCCGAAAGCATTTCTATCCATAATGCTCACGAGAGGAAGAGAAGAAAATATTCTCTCAGTGTATATTAGTAGATAGTGATGTGCAAAGTGCTGAAACAATGAGATTTTTGTAATTTTTTCTTTTGGTAAAGCTCTTGCTTGGTGTTTGGCTTCAGAAACATCTCTGGCATCATCCAGATTTGATTTTTCATTATTTTCATTCCATTTTGGCAAAATTCCAAGAAAAGGTCTAAATATATACATAAATATTAATATATCACATGAAACCAACACAGTAGTCATGTATAAAGGCAAGATGGAAATGGAAAAAAAAACAGTTGTCCGTCAATCGCAATGACTGCATGAAACTGACCAGTAACAACAAAATCATAAATATCTACCTATATATATATATATATATATATATATATATATATATATATATATATATATATATATATGTTACAGATCAGGCTAGCAGTATAGCATGATATAATAATATATTACTAATATAAAGCAACTTCTGATATGTGATGGATTTATTTCATAGAGTGCTCAATACATTCAACTTTGTACTATGGAAGTTAAGTTGTTTTAGAGTAGAGCTGGAAATAAATAGTAGAATGTGGATTCGCTACACAAACTAGCTCATGTTTCTGCCCTCTTCGGGCCTCATCAGGCAAATTATTACCTACGTTTTTTTATTCTAGTTTTGGGGAATTTGGTGAGAAGGTTGTGAGTGTGGTATTGAGTGGTAGGGGTTATTCATTTTGTCAAGGGGTATGAACTGGATCTAGGGGTCATCTCTGAAAGGATGCTTAGTAGTTATCCGGGGGTAGTTCTTATCTTGACCTTGGTATTTTGGCAATGGGTTTTATTGCCCCTGTTGATATCCTCTGTGGCTCTGGTGGATAGTATTAATCTTAATTTTTGATTCATAATTTGTTTGGGCAGATCCAGTTCACACCCCTTGACTAAATGAATAACCCCTACCTCTCACTACCACACTCACAACATTCTCATCAAATAGATAATCATTTGCCTGATGAGGCCTGAAGAGGGCAGAAACATGAGCTAGTTTGTGTAGAGAATCTACATTCTACTATTTATATATATATATATATATATATATATATATATATATATATATATATATATATATATATAGTACTTGTTATAAGTAATTGAACAAACAGACATTTTTCTTCTAATTACTTGGATTTGAGAATTAAAAACAGGGAAAACTCAATTTTTTGCAATCAATACTACTAGGTATGCATTTAGTCATGTTTTGTGGTTATTAATGGAAAATTTGTGGAAAGTAATTTTTTAATCAGAATTAAATTTTCAGTTGAAAAGAGAGCAAGTTTTATTTTCCTATCCTTCTAAAATCTTGTTTAAAATTGAACATGCCTTATTATGCTGATTGCAAAAACTGGTTCCTCTTGCATGAAACAAAATTTTTCAATTATTATTATTTTCGTTTTTTTTTTTGCCTCAACTGGTAACAGAAATTATCACCTAAGAATCAACTACAGAATTAAGATGATGGTAAATATTAGTCAAAATTTAATAATAGAGCTTCGTAATCGGTCTTCTCAAACTTTTTTCTATTTGCGATCAATCAGACAACTGCTTCTGCAACCAGTGTTATAGTGGTAATATATATATATACATATATATATATATATATATATATATATATATATATATATATATATATATATATATATATATATATATATATATACATATATACTGCCGTCTATATAATCATTATGTGGATTTGTGTGTATATACTAGGCTGGTCAGGATTATGGGCATCCTTGAATTTTTTGTATCAACTGTACAGTTTTTTCAGAAACAAATGGAAATCTACCAAATTTTTATCATCATAATATCTTGATAGGATGTCTAAAGTAGTTTAACAAAAAAATCATTGCTTTTCAACTCACACGTATTATTTTCAAAGAAGAAATTAGCATCGGAATTCAGCATCTTCCAGTGCCTGGGCATTGAAATTTAGCCTCATCCAGTCCCTGGGCATTGGAATTCAATATCTTCCAGTGCTCTGGCATCAGAATTAAGCACCTTCCAGCACCCAGGTGTCAGAATTTAGCATCTTCTATTGCCTGGGTACAGTAATTAGCATCTTCCAATGCCTGAGTGTCGGAATTTAACATCTTCCAGGGCCAGGTTATTCAAGTTCAGCATCATCCAGTACTTAAGCATCAGAATCTAGCATCTTCCAATGCCTGTGTGTGGTAATTATGCTGCCAATGCCTGAGCATTAGAATTCAGCCTTTTAAAACTAAAACAAAAAACATCATTTTACATTATCGTGTTCCTGAGTTGTATGTGCTACTACAACAAACGATATCGGCAGAATTAATAAATGTCATTTTATTTATAATTCTAACTATTTAATCATTCTGATAGCCTCCCTTGATTTTATTGAAATGATTTGCAATTTTCGGGAATATTCGAAAATCATTCCAAGACCTATATAATTTTAGCCAAGTATTTGATTATTCGGATTATTTCCCATGAATTTAGCGAAATGACTGGCAATTTTTGCTAATATTCAAAACCCGTCCTCAGAGACCTATATTTTTTCAAATGAAACTACATAAAGCTGTATAACACGAATATATTATTCATGTTATTTAGATATATTTGGAAAACATTTCCTCCAAAATCTATTATGGTCACCAGAAATTTATTCTATGCAAATTACTAAAATCTGTCATTTTGATTCATGCATACCCATCAGTAGATATCAATATGTTTTCTCCTTATCAGATTATTGTGTAACAAGAAAGTAAAGATGGAATGAGACCTCTCGTCCGAATTCAATTTATTTAACTGAGGAGAGCAAAGACGCAAATAAGCATACATCTAAATTTATATATACAGAGATTTATTTATTCATAAACTTTATCTCTATCAGACATTTTTGGGACATAGAGGATGAAAATAACTTAGGGAAATAAGTTAGTAGATAATTCACATTAATTGACAAAGCCTGTTTTAGTCAAGAAAAATTAGAGTTAGAGTTAAATTAAGAAATAATACACCATTAGTGAATTTCTCATGAAAAGTTGCACCATTTTATGTAAAATAACAGAAAAAAAAATGACTGAAATGTTTGGAGAACATTTTTATAGACAATAGAAAATTGTAGTATTTTCAGTCAGTTTTGGATTTTCAGTCAAAAACATATTATCATCAATAATCATACAAATTAAACCACTGAAGTACTCCAACTAGACTCCAAATATATTCAATATTGAATGACTCTATACAGATAAGTCATGTTTGAATGCGTTTATTTTTCATTTTTCGAATATATAGACCCAAGTTGGTTCCATGGAAAAATTCCTGAGTTGTACGAGATAAGGTGTTTTTTTTTCTGATGAAAGACTTTATTCTATTTTTAATAATTTTTTTCCATAACAATTACAAACTTACAACAGTTAAAAAGAGTTGCTGTTTTTTTTAATGTTTCATTTATTATATGTTTTTTTTTATATGAATAAATTCTCTCTGAAAAAAATTCTCATTTCGTTTAATGTCTTATCAAAATTAGGCTGGTGGAGGCCATCTGTAAAATATTGGTATGGGTTCTGTGATTATTGGAAAATCGTATAATGGTTCTGCAACAAAATGAGTTTAGAAACCACTGACGTAGACCTATAAATAGGCAGCAAAAGTCATACCAAATTCTAAAATCCCTATGACTCATATTTCTTTTTCTGATCTTGCTTACAAACAAACTGGGATAATCTCTTACCTCCGTCCTGTTCAGATTGATAGATATATAATCCATTTTATTTTTAAGCAATAGATTCTTGATTGAATATGATTAACCCCTTATTAACTGCTATGTCAAACATCTCATAATTTTGGACAACAATAGTTTATCATACCTGAGTACATTGAAACATATGAAGTCTGTCTGGAAAGTATCTAGTCATTTTTAACATCTCTAGAACCGTGGCTCAGATGCAACTTGGCAAACAAACAGAGGGGACCATCCTGCATAAGCATGAACAAACACTCTAGCATGTTTTTGCTTTTTTTCTGTTGACAGTAAGATGCCTTAAATTGAAATTTGGTTATTGTGTATCGAGCTGGATTTTTGGACTGTGACTTCTGGATTTTTCCCAAGAGATTCCAAACCATTGGAAAAAAATTGAGGATATTTTGATGAGGCAGCTGATGACAATACAGAGAAAGGATTTTGCAGATCATTCTGAAAAGTGGAAGGAATGCTGGGATAAATGTGAGAGGTTCGGAAAGGAGTTCTTTGAAGTGGACTAAGATGCCATCACCCCAAGTAAGCCGTTTTTCAGTAATATTATTTTTATTGACTTCCTAAACAGATATATAAAGTTCACTGTGAATGGAAGCCCATCTCTCTAATTTTAGGATTAAATGCTATTTTTTTTCCTGAAAGAAGATTAAGGTGACAGATAAGGAGAGAAGAATCTAAATTTTTAATTTCAATTAAAAATTGCTTTGTAAGAGTGTATAATTGACAAATTGCTTCAAAGGAGGGTCATCCCTGGAATGAAATGACTTCTAAAGTGAATGGTTTTATATCTGGTAGTCAGAAGTTTATTGATTGAGGGTGGTGTGTCACATGTAAGATGCTATTCAACAGTCTGGAGAATTTGACGATGTAGACAATTACTATATATCTACATTCCTGGGCAAAAAAAATAAGTCAAGCTTTTTTTTATCTTTTTTTCTAATGATTGACTCATTTTTTGCCTAGGAGAGTTCATATACTTTATACATATATATATATATATATATATATATATATATATATATATATATATATATATATATATATATATATATATGTGTGTGTGAGTGTGTGTGTGTGTGTGTGTGTGTAAGTATATATATATATATATATATATATATATATATATATATATATAGTCTAGATAGCTTTACAGCTCTAAACCCTAAACATTAAAAAACATTTTTCAAAATTTTTTTGTATCATTTCAGTCTCTCATTTCCCAATATCTGTCAAGGCAATTCATGCGATTTTCATCAATGTTTTTTTTTCTCTTCTTTCACGTATACCTTGTTATTATTCTACAATGTATAAACTATCTCTTTTTGGAATCATCAGTTGTTTACCAAGTAACTTTTTCAGGGATTTTGAAAACAAAAGTTATATCAACATTGCACCCCAGCTATCTTGATCAAACACCACCTCCCTTTCAGCTATGATTTTGACATTTAGCTCATGTCATACTACATGCAGTTTATTTTATGTAGGGTGTTATCACAAAGTATTGTATATTGATGTAATTCTATACTACATATGATTTGATTTTTTTAAATAAGGCTTACTCATGTGAGTTACCCTGAAAACATATTTATCAATAAGTATAACAACAGACTCACTGTCCTTGTCACTTCTATTGAGTGTTCACCCATGTGAATATCAAATCCATTGTGCTGGTTTTAATTCTGAAATGCATGCACACTAACTTTTGATATTATCATTAAGAAAATATTTACACAGAAAAACTTCTTTGAGTTGAGTCTCTACCAACATATTCAACCAAAGAATTTAACAATTTTTTTCTGCTTATGTTAAAGTTGATTTTTCTCAGTCATATACCATCAAGATTTCATTAATCTGTTTTTTTCCCTCTAAACTATGAAATAAAGTATCCTTATATACTTGGTTGAAATGAAACTAAACCACATTCGAGCTGGTAGTAACACCTCAATGGGCAATTCCAAGTACTTAGATAATTTGTTACTTGGCATTCCAGGTTTGATCTCCCAACCCGTCCAACTACCTACCAGTCAGACAAATTACTATTTAGTATTTCCTCCTGCAAATGCCAAATCTATTATTTCATTTAATTCTTCAATAAGATCTTCATGAGGAATTTTTGTGTGAAGAAAACTAAAATAATAGGTTGAGATAAATTAGCTCCTTCACGGGTATTTGTGATTTTTCTTTACAATAGAATATACTTTTATTATGGGATTTCTATATTTTATTGTATATTGAATGAAAAACTTTAGAAACAGCTTTGCTAAGATGTTTAATGCTAAAGACTCTAGAGGCTACGATGAAGCGAGCATATGACACAATAATTGATGCTTCTCTATTCAGGGTTGAGCACTCTTTAAGTGAGGTAACACTTCCACTGTAAGCTTATGCAATGCTCTTCCATAGGAATAGAGCACTCTGGTGGATGGGGGATTTCTGAGTAAACAAATGTATTGCTTAAATTCAGCCTTACTGACTGTCCAGTTCCATAGTCCAGAGGTAGGATATCGGCCTGTGGGTCTGAAGTGAAGGTTTCAATTCTGCCTCGCGGTATTGGATGGGTAATGGAAAGTCTATAGCCACACTGAAGAGATGTAATACATCGAAACAGCTGTCTGTGGATGACACAATAACATATACATATATATATATATATATATATATGTATATATATGTATATTGATGGAAGCTTGATGTTATACGATATGGAAAAATTTACTTTAAGGTTAGTAAAAAATTATTGCTAAAATCTTCAGTTGAATATGTTGGTAGAAAATCAACTCAAAGAAGTTTTTCCTGTGTAATTAGTATTCTAAAAGATGGTATCATGAGTTAGTTTGCATACAGACTGAAATTAAACCAACACAATAGATTTATTATTCACCTGGGTGGACATTCAATAGAAATGACAAGAAGAGCAAGTCCCGTCTTATGTTATACTTACTGATCCCTCATCACGTTTCAAAAAATGAATGATATGTAGTATAAAAAAATATCATTATGCAATACACATAAAACCTTATATGAAATTACAAACTACATGTAAGGCATTAACTATGTAATAAAGGGAGATGATGTTTGATAAACACTTCTGGGGTGTCATGTTAATATAACTGTTTTGTTTTTCAAAAACCTGAAATAGTTTCATGGTAAACAACTATTGATCCCAACAGGGTACACCTGGGGAAAAAACACTGAAGAAAATTATATGAATTGCATTGACAAATTTTGTAGAGGTAGGCGACTCAAGTGACACAAAAAAATTTATTGAAAGTTTTTTAATGTTCAGTGTTTAAAGCTGTAAAACTTCCTAACACACACACATATATATATATATAAATATATATATATATATATATATATATATATATATATATATATATATATATATATATATATATATATATATATATATATATGTATATATATATGTATATATATATATATATATATATATTGAAATTAAAAACAACACAATTTACAAAAAAAAACTCGATACTGTATTTCGACATATGTCAGTTACATCTCTTTAAGAGAATGGATTGATTTGACCCTGGTTTTGGTTCATCGAAAAACAGTGTTCTTTCCTGAAATGTAATTGGTATAATGTTTCCATCCTGTTCAGTTTTTTAGGGTGTATTGTGTAAATGCAGTAGTAGAAAAGATTGTATGAGACAGTACACAAAGAACTAAACCATGGGTGACAGATTCATTACAGGATCCTTTTTCCAAAACCAATCACTCTAAAGACACTCATTTCTTTATTGTTAATCTTATTGAAATCGGCCAGAGAAATCTTTGTTGTGAACTGAGAAATACAACGACAAATACACACCCTTTTAACAAAATATCAAAGTCATTAGATATCAAAAAATCTCCAACTGGTGTGGCTTTTCCTTACTTTCTTCTCATCTGTTACACTTATTGGATCTCTCATGTGAGATACTAGCACCTATATATACATATATATATATATATATATATATATATATATATATATATATATATATATATAGATAGATAGATAGATAGACAGACAGACAGACAGACAGACAGACAGACAAAATAGACAGACAGACAGTTTTGTTCTTATTGATCAGTTTCACACCATAGCGAATCAGTGGAAAACTGTTTTTTACTGATTTCATTTTGTTTTATATACAACTGGAGTGGTGCATTTCACGGGATATTTTCGGTTTTGGGGGGTTGTTTTTTATTACTCTTTTCCTTCTGTGTGTGTGTGTGTTGAGGTCACTGGATGTGCTTTCTTCTTAGGTCAGGGCTTAATTGGTCCGTGAGCTGCCTTACTCAACATTTGAGTAAATATCAATCCACAAGATAGAAATGTAAATGGGAATCTAAGAGAAGATTACAAGCTTATCAGTGTTGAGGAACTTTTACCATTAGTGTACATTTGGGGTGTTTTATATAGAGATAAGAAATAGGGAAGAATTCATCAGTATGTGTTGGGGTGGTTCATGTGGAGGTTAGGGATGGGGGTGAACGTGTGGATAAAATAAAATAGATAGAATTCAGAATATCTTTGCGTCGTTCTATTTGTTTTTTGAGTAGTTTTAAATGAGAAGGATTGTATACCAACCTGCCAACAAATTCAAAGAAAACACAGAAAAAACATTTACCGGAATAACAGAAGGATCATTTAACAAAGAAGTTACCAACACAAACAACCATTCCACCCAAAAAACCCCAAAAAACAGCGAACAAGCACAAATACTGTGCTAATACTTATACACTAGCAAAATTCACAATTTAGTAATAAAAAACCTGAATCTCAAACTACATATAAAACAAAAAGAACCATGCAAAACCAACAATGAAAACAATAACTAAATAAGTAATTTTAAATTCAAGCTATTTTCTTTTTAATCCACACATCCATCTCCACCCCTAATACCCATATAAACCACCCAAACACAAACTAATGAATTCTTCTGTACATCTGATCTCTATATAAAACATCCCCGCGTACACTAATGGTAAAAGTTCCTCTATACTGACTGATAAGCTTGTAATTTCCTACCGAGTTCCCATACACATTTCTATCATTTGGATTAATATATACTCCAATGTTTGATAAGTACCAAATGAGAATTGCTTATAAAAAATAATCAGGTATTTTTTTGATGATGATGATGATGATGGTGGTGGTAGTGGTGGTGGTGGTGGTGGTGGTGATGGTGATGATGATGATGATGATGGTGGTGGTGGTGGTGGTGATGATGATGATGATGATGGTGGTGGTGGTGGTGGTGGTGATGATGATGATGGTGGTGGTGGTGGTGGTG
>OY735209.1:58439018-58544018 GCA_963457665.1 Thysanoteuthis rhombus
CTGGAAAAGTGGCTGTGGATGCTCATGCTTGACAATAGACTTGTCACTAGTATACCAAGCAGGTGGGCTGTGAAATGAGCAGTTGAATGAGTTTGCTGGCAATCCTCTCTTCTGGGATGACCTAACTTGCAGAGGCAATCGCAACTGTATCCACTGTCTGCCTTGACAGATATAGATAGGGGAAATTTTATAGTGCATCAACTCTTATAAAAAAAATGGTAATATACGATCATAAAGTTTTATTCATTTTTCCAGTATAATCTCCAGGAAAGAGATGATTGCAGGTGAAGGAAGTTGACCAAAAATGATCTAGAATTAATCAGAATTGATAACAATCAAAGTTTAAAATCCTTTGAGAAATTATGATCTTCCCTTAACCACCATACAAGAATTTTCCAATCCTGATTTATTCCCAGAGTCACAGCTTGTCATCGCTTTGGTGTTGAAGAGGTTTACTTCATGTACAAACAGAACGCCAGATTGATCAGAAACAGATACTCTTAATGTTTTGTTGTTGGGATCCAAGAATATGTCTTGAAGGAGAATAACTGATCTTATTTTGCAAAATATTCAGCTTCTTCTCAAATATCCCCCAAATAAACAGAAGAGTGTATGAGGACTTTGCAGCTATTCCATATCTGATTCAGATGTCTTCAAGTTATGTTCATATTACAAAGTCTTGCTACAGGACATATTGGTAAATGTTTGCTTTTCAATTCTGTTGTGCATTGTTAGGTGTATTTTCTCATGTTTTTGGAAGCAGATATTCTTTGAAGGTAGAAACCAAATATTTTCATTCTTATCATTAGATGAAGTATTGTGGTCCCATTGAAATAATTTTGACTACTATTTACATTCATAAAATATTGGGATAAAGTTAAAAATTGTCAAAATTATATCAATTGGTTACAATCTTTCATCTGATAACAAAAATGAAAATAATTGCTTCAGAAATACTTCTAGAGCTAACATTAAAAGATGACTCTCCATTTCCAATCTGTGCTGTTTGCTTGTTGTCATAGAAGTAATGGCCCAAATTGAGATGAAAACAACTTGGAAAAGAATCAAAATGAAAGTGAATACTAGCCCAAAACACTGCAATTGGTAGTAACCAGTTTCCTATTTGTGAAATGAAAATTTTATGACGGTATTTCAGAAATAGATTGCTAGGACCTGAAAAAATGTTTCATTGTTTTGGAACCTGCCTTTCAAATAGGTTTTTAGGGGGTGGAGGTCAATTGATAATTTGAATGTATGGTCAGTTAGTCCTTTAGTTTCTCTCTGGTAGCATTGATGCTTTTTTTTTTCTAATTCAGACCCAACAAAAGGCAAGAGAAGAAATTTATTAATTGATCATCCCTTTTCTAATTTCCTAATTGATCATTCCAAACATGGCATACTGCCAAAAGACCACATGACAGTTTCTATCAAATGACTGACCAAACCTGTACTTTTTTAGATTTTCAAAATTGCAAAAGCCTGTTATGAGAAAACAATGAAAATGACTGGGTTTATGATGTTAAGATATACGTCAAACTCATATGAATACGCATAAACATACTCATGCATATATATATATATATATATATATATATATATATGTATATATGTATATATATATATATATATATATATTTATATATATATATATATATATATATATATATATATATATATATATATGTACACACAGATACATAGAACATTTATAGCTATTCTTGACTGAGCCACAGTTAGCATAAGATCAAATCTAACCTGAAATCCTACCTTCCATTTTTTCTGATCCCTCTAGACACCATATTTGTTATTGTTTTTACACATCTAGATTAAGTCGCATGCTATTACTTGTTACTTCCTCAGATTTTCTTATGTCTGAAGTTGAATTATAACCTGAAAATTGTGAACCTTAGACTGGAGTGCATTAAAGAAGCTCTCCTTAAAGTGAATTTCTTTGTCATATCCTATCATTGGTCGGTTGATTCTTTCAAAAATCCCAATTCTTGTCCTGCTTTCTCAGAATTTTCTGGTCCCAAATAATCTTGATGATTCATAGCAGTCTCCTCTTCAAACCACACTGCAAGATTAAAATGTAAAACAACACTCTGCTCTAACATCAACTTTCCATTAGTTTCATTACTAAAAACGTTTCCTACCAACGCTTTTGTCGCTTTTCCATGGTATTTATAGTTAATTCTCAAATAATTCAGCTGGTAGAGCTATAATTCTAAATTGCTTCACTTTGAATTCTAAACCATGGATTCTTAACAAATGTCATCTCTGTTAAAGACCTGAGCAAGACTTTTTGTTTTTTTCATGTGTCCCTTGATATCTCAATGCTGTTGTTTTTCAACCTGAATAGACAGCACATGGTATTCCTAAATCTCTTGACACCAATCTATTTCTTATTTTTTCTTTTCCTCTTTCTCTCATCTTACCTTTCTTTCATAAAGTCACTTCTTTCTTTGCATCTCTATTTTTTTTTTCCTTTTTGGTTCATTTCTTCATTGTTGTCATATATTTTCCACTCTCCTTTTCTTTGTTTCTTTCTTTCTTCCTCCTGAAGCCACTTCAATTTCATTCTTCAAATTCTTCCCAAAATGTAATCCTTCTAATTTTCTTCAGTTTTCCTTCATTAAATCTTCCTTTCTTTCTTTCTTTCTTTCTTTCTTTCTCCTTTCCTCCCTCCCTCATTTCTTCCTTCCTTTTTTCCAATCCTTCCTTCTCATTCTCCCCCCCCACTTAAACTTCCACGGCACTAATTTTTTTACAGTCATTTTCTCAAAGTCTCACTTTTCACACATTCACTGCTCATCATTCAAAATAGATGTTTTTGGAATATTCAAATTTTAATGCATTCCCACAATTCCCCCGGACTTCATATCCATACATTTTTATTTGCTTGTCACTTTCCTCATTATTGTTGATTTAAGATGTTATATTTTCTCATATGCTATCCACATCAATGCAATTATTTCCTTTACTCTTGTTCAGCCTCTGCAAATTCATTGCAGTTTTTGGCTATTTTAAAGGATGCCATCTTTAGACTGAAACACTAATTAATGAAACTGGCGAATATGTTTCATCCAACATTATACTATGGTTATGCCTTTTAGTTGTATTGACCATTGACGAAGAAGTTTTACTAATATTGAAAAAAAGATTGAAGAAATCCAATTTGTGTGGAGCATGTTATGTATAGATACATATATATATAAATTTTTGATTCCTGCAGCAGCCCCATTTCCTTTAATTGTTTATTCTATTTACATTGTCTTGACCAAATGATACATTCACCATGTGATAGATTGTGGGAGATCATTTCAAATATAGTTTCAATATAATAACGTTATTTATAATCATTCTCTTGGATCATATAATATGTATAAGTTAGTGGAAAAAATTGTCAAATTCTTCGGTTGAATATGTTGGCAGAGAATTAACTTGAATAAGTTTTTTCCTGGGTAATTAGTATTCTCAAAGATGATATCATAAGTTGGTTTATATAATCATTCTGTCGGATCATATATCCATTTCTTAATAACATATATAAGTTAGTGGGTAAATTGTCAGATTCTCCGGTTTGATATGTTGGAAGAGAATTTACTCAAAGAAGTTCTTTCTGGGTAATTAGTATTCTTACAGATGATATCATATGTTGGTTTGCATGCAGTCTGAGATTTAAACTGACACAATGGATTTGATATACACATGGGTGAACATTCAATAGAAGTGACACAAACAGCAACTCACATCTGTTGTTATACTTATTGATCCCTCATCGATGAAAAACGTTTTTAGGGTAACCTATGTAAGTAAGCCCTGTTTCAAAAAATAAATGATGTGTAGTATAAAAACTATCAATATACGATACATAAACTATATAATAAAGGGAGGTGGTGTTTGATCAACACAGCTGGGGTGCCATGTTAACATAACTATTTTGTTTTTAAAATCCCCAGAATAGTTACATGGTAAATAACTCATGATCCCAACAAGAGACAATTTATACATTGTGCCATGATAACAAAGCTTGGGGAAAAAAAACCCCGAAGAAAATTACATCAATTCCATTTACTGATATTGGGAGACGGTGACAGGAGTGACCCAATAAGATTTTTGAAAAAGTTTTTTAATGTTTAGTGTTTAAAGCTGTGAAGCTCTCTAGACTATATACATGCATTTATAAGCTACTTGGGGTCACAATACCAATATAACAATGTAGAGGGTTTTGCATCGGCCAATGATCTTTTTTTGTAGTGGTAGTCGTAGTAAAACGCATCACAACTTACCGTTTGGTAGTTGATAGCCCTCTCTTTCCTTGGATGGAGAATGGAAAGAGATAGAGACATCAAACTGAGGAAAATATTTTCTTATGTCAAATCGCCAGACTACATCCAATGATATGAGTTACATTATCTCTGTGCTGAAGAAAAACTCTAATTATGAATACTGTTTAATTTTTGGTGGGCTGAATGAATACTGGTTTGTGTACATATGCATTCCATAGTCAGCTCCACATCAACACCTGATGAAGTGTACTCAGTTGGTTACATGACACCACAATATGTATTTAGTTATGTGATTTATAACATGTCCTTAGTTGGGCAAATATTAGCAACATGTCCTTGGATCATACTAGCCATGACACTTTTGGGTCAAGCCACATTGTCAAATATATTACTATGTACAATGTATATGTATATATTAAGAACTGTCAGCCAGAACTGTCATCATAGGTTTCTTCAGTTTTCAAGTTGGTCTGGCTAGCTTACTGGTGATGCATGCATATATGTATCAAGTCTACACCGATTGAGCTGGAGAGCTGAAAATTTGAACATTTACCCCATAATACGTCTACAGAAATAATTTGAAAAAAAAATCCCCAACCTAAATAGGTTTTTAGCATGGGGAAGTTCAGTTTGCAATGTGAATTTACGCTAAATTGATCCCTTAGTTTATATCTAGCAGTATTCAAGCTTGTTTTCTTGAATTTCAGACTTTTTTAATGATCACTACCCAACAAAATTCAAGATGAATAACTCATCCATTGATCATTGATTTTTTAAAATTTTTTAATTGATCACCTCCAACGTTGCATGCTGCCAAAAGATGTTGGTTACGTGACGGTTCCTTTTGAGTGACTAACCAGTCTTGTTTATTCAAATATAATGAGAAAACAAAAAATAGAGACTTATATTTGACCATTGGAAACCCTCCATTTTTATTTATTGCTCGATTGTTTTTTTGTTTTTTTTTAATTCTAATTATTTTTTTATGTTTCTCAAATGTCCTATGGTACTACTGGTCAAAGCAAGTAAAATTCCTGTTTATCAGAGTGGTTCCCTGGCTCCGTATCTGATTCTTTCTTATTATTCTGCCATGTTTTTGGCAACTAACTGGCCCTAAGATCAAGAAAAAAAATTTTTTCAGTTTGAAGCTTTATTCCAGCTTTAAGATTATTGAGCCTCGGGGGAAATTATCTGCATTACTTCTGCTATTGATTTTCTCTTGTATCGACTTTATTTTTGCCAGTATTTTTACCAGAACCTTAGGTATAAAACTAAATTCTATCATGGTTAAATTTTTCATGTTAATTCTAGGCAACTTATTCTCCAAGTGCCAAGTTAATAAATATGAATTTATATAAATATACAGGTGTGCATTGCTTAACATCCCTTTAGTGTTCTATACTGTACAAACCCAGGGCGTACTGGACCATAGCAACACTACTTGTACTGACTAAGTAGCCAAAATTATGCACTAAACTGTAAACAGTCTCATATAATGTGCGCATTTTTTAATAGGATTTATTTTAAATAATACATATTATGGTCATCATTACGCAAGCTACATACTTATGCTAGCCTAGGCCTGCTTACATACTGACATCAGCTGTCTGCATCTGGGAATCTGTATTCTGCTTTTCTAACAAAAAATACCATAGCATGTATACTTTTAATATGAAATGAAGAAATATCGTACAAGTCCTGTCTGTGTTACAGAACAGATATATATATACAGGTATTCATTGAAAAGCATAGCTTAGCCTACGTTGACAAAATTTTGTTTACATTCGTCTGGTGTTATGAATATCAGTATGTACAATACATTTCAATACTATGCATTTTGCAATTCTGAATGCAATTATCTTCATATCTTGGAGATGCAGAATCAAAGTTAACAGAAGAAATAAGACTTGGATAAGTCTTTATGCCAAAAAATAATCCAAAAACCTGGTAAAGGAATCCATAAGAAGATAAAACACGCAAGAAAGGTATAGTATCATGTTTATTGATAAAGTATTCTTACAAAAATATTAATTGATCAAAGTAACTGAACAGTTGAAAGTAGCAACAGGTAGATAATAAAAAAAAACTGCCATGAAATAACGTAAGCAAAATTGTATAGAGTGTCTTCAAAATAGAAACATCACAGCATGCTTTTAGAGCGGCAAAAAAATTAATCTTGATCTGTGCGTTGAACTTTTATACAGAATATGATTTCTTTTCAATGATTTTTTTTACGTTTTGATATTTAGAACTTGTTTGGTTAACACTTCTGTTACACATAATCAGAATCACCAATATCAACAGGAATTCTCACATTTTACCCCACAGGAAGATTTCTCGGCTCTTATAACTGGGATTGAGTCATCATCAGCAAAAATTATTACATCACATTTGCCAATGCCTGAAGATCCTAGCTGAGCCGCTTCTTGGGAAGGGGTTTTCTTTTAAGAAATATACACAATGTTGTTTGCTTCAATATTATTATTTGATGAAATATTGTAAAAACATTATTTTTTTTACTGAATTTGACTATTTTTTACTCTCCTCCTGTTGTAAAAACAACTAAAAATCAAGTTGTTTGCTTTGTTTTTTAAATTTTTGTATAAATGTGCTTACATGCAGCAACAAAAGTACAGGTATCTCTTTCTATCTTTCTAGCAAAAACAAGGAAAAACTTGAGTACATATTTTCTAAAATTCTAATTATGTTTCAAAATAGGGTTTGGGAATTTCACAAGTTATGTTGTCACTCCTATGCAGCGATACATGACACAAAACCATGGTAGATAGTGTGGAAGGAGAATTTACATTCGAATAATTTTTTTAAAATACAGTAGAGAAAAAGCATAAACCAGTAACATACATGTTTAATATTGCTGTTGAGTATTATGTAAAGTATATATTGTAGATATGTACTGTGCCATTATATGTGTATATTTATGTAAAACACACATATACACACACAAAATCGCATATACCTTTATATATGTATGTATAGATATATATTCACACTCTCTATATCAATAAATTCAGTTGTACCCATTTATATATATATATATAGTATGTATAAATAGTTTTATATACATATGCATACAGGAAAACCTTCAATGGTGCAGTCTTGATTAATGTTTTTTTTTTTATCTAGTTCAATTAAGTTATTGCAGCACAAATAAATGTAACAAATATAAGTTGACGAAAAAACCAACATTAAATGATAAGACCTTGAACCGCAGGTTTTGAATAGTATGGAAAATTTTCAGATGAATTATCTGTCCTAATCAAGGTAAACCTGTATATCACTCTTTTAATATATATATATATATATATTATATATTTATATATATATATATATATATATATATATATATATATATATATATATATACATACACACACACATCTATATTTATATATAAATAAATATATATATATATATATATATATATACATTCACACACACATCTATATTTATATACATATATATATATATATATATATATATATATACATTCACACACACATATCTATATTTATATATATATATATATATATATATATATATATATATATATATGATGAGTATATATGTTTTTTGATATATATATTCATGTTTTATGTATTAATAGATTCATAGATTCACTTACATTGTGCACATATACACACGTATATGGGAAGGTGTGGGTTTGAGTAATTGATATTTACACGGAAAATTGAAGGAGAAAATTAATTTTAAAATCTGGATGAGGCTTAAATTCAGTTTGTTCTTATGCTCATGAGGGAGGCATATGAAACTCATTGCTTCCTTTACTCTGTCTCACTGTCAAGCATTTTGATAAAATACTTCACCATGATTGAGAAAAGAGAGAGGGTGAGTGAGCAACCTCGCCAATCACTTTCCCTTAGCTAGCTGAGCAACTCTGGGAGAAGCATCAAGAAGTTGTTACTCTCGAGGCCAACCAAAACAAAACCCAATTAAATCAAACACATGCTTATACATTGGTACATCTGTAAGTCAGAAGCCTAATAGTGGAAAAGAAAAAGCATTTTCTTTACACAACAAATATTTATTTTTCAACATAATCTCTTTCCTAGTCAATGCACCCATCTTCTTGATCAATCACATATATCAAACTCAATATGGTGAAAATTTGAGATAAAAATTCAGCCAATAATTCAGGCTATAGATTTATTGTTTCTCCTTTGTATATATGAAGGTAGATCGATAAATCTATAGTCCAAGTTGCACTTCTCTGTATGTATAAACTTTGATGAAACTGAGGTACATGGATGAAACATATGTAAGCTATCACACACTCTTATAAAAACTTGATATGTACCAAGAAGTCTCGAGTCCTTTTCCCTTTCCCATATTGTCAACTTTTTCACAACATTCTGTCAGATCTACATTCTTTCCCCACACACAAACATATATATATATATATATATATATATATATATATATATATATATATATATTGTAATGATAATTAATAATTGTCATCCACAGACAGCTGTTTCATTGTATTACAACTCTTCAGAGTGGCTATAGACAATTCAGTATTCCTTCCAGTACCGCTAGGTAAGATCGAAACCTTCCCTTCAGACCCAGAGGCGGATGCTCTACCCCTGCCCTACACGGAACTGGACTGTCAGTAAGACTGAATTAAGCGATATATTTACTTACGCATAATTCCCCATCTACCAGAGTGCTTGATTCCAGAGTTGGAAGAGCATTGCTATACTAGCTTAAAGTAGATGAGTGTCCTACCTGAGAGTGCTCATATATACATATATATACTAGTTTTGGTACCTAGCACTATCTGGAGAGAGGCGAGAAAGTAATTGATACTGAGAAGTCATGTAATAAATTCTAAAATGTGCAACTATTTCAGTTAGATTTATAAAACACCAAAATTTGCTTTTTTGGAAAATGTCAAATTCACCTGACCCTAAATTGATCTTTAAAAGTCACCAGAGGTCAGTGAAATATATCCTATATTTATTCTGGGGTTGTTACCTTTTGGCATAAGTTAGCAGCCTACAGTAGAGAATTCACCAATGTCACTAATCCTATATTCATTCTGGTGTCAGGTTACCCTTGTACATAAAGTTGCAGCCTGTAGGGTACAGTTCTATCCTTAAAAATGCAAAATTGACCTGTCCCTTATTTGACTTTTGGAGGCCCTCAGACGTCAGCGTAACCTACTCTATTTTCATCCTGGAGTCGAATAATCTCAATACACAAATTTGCATTGAGTGCTTTTAGGAGTTTCTAAGACATAAAAATTGGTTAGAACAGAAAAATATTTGTCACCCTTATTGCCATTTGCAGATTTTCCATTTGCGGTTTCGATAATACGTAGTTCAGTCTTGAATAATTTAATGAGGATATTTCGGAGATTTTTGTGGGGTACAGCAAAAAAACAAAACATGGACAACACACTGTATAGTATGGATAAAACGTAAAAAGTTTAGGAAATCATAAATGTGTAAATAATCTTTGTGCTATTAATAAGAAGGAAGATTGTAGAAAATCATCAACAAGAAATCATTGATGCACACATGTATATGTTTGTGCGTATGCATGTGTGTACATGGGGATGTGTTCAGTTTCTCTCTTTTCCTCTCTCAATATATGTGTGTGTGCATGTATGTATGTGCACTTTGCTTTTTGTACGTGATCAACCTTCTCCTTTCTCTCTATCTGTCCATGCATATATATTGAATCCCTGTAGCCCCACAAATGGCCTGACCAACCAGCCAAGTGGGCTACGGATTTTTCTGTTTGTGGTTGTGTGTGTTTGGAAGGATGTCTTCTTTTCTCCCTCTCATGTGCAGGCTATGGTGGTTCATTTATGCAAGGTATGGATATGTATATATGTATATTCATTTTGCCATAATAAGACACTTTTTCATCTCCAACAAAGAATCCAGCATTCAAGAGTATGAAATCAGCCATGAATGTTTCTGAGTCCGATCGAAAAAATGCTGCTCAGGCTTGTGCAATTCGAAACTCGATCAGATCAAATGTTGAAATTAGGAGATCAAAACAAAATCAATGGGGTTTAGGAAAATACCTGCTGCACCGATCTACAAATACCATAACAATGGTTTTCAGCAAAGAATTCAAAGATGTGCATCAAACCTTAGGACAAAGGTTAGGGAAGGTACAACAATAACAGAGAAATCAGCAAAAGATTGAAATGAAATAAGAATCAGAGAGGGGAAGAAATGCCTGTAAAAACAATTTCATTTTAATGTTTGAGTGAAAACTGAAGATTGTAGTTATTTTTCTGTTGATCAGATTTAAAATGAAATAAAACTTCATCATAAGCCATCATGGATTAGAAAAAGCCAAGTAACCTTGAAGCCCAAGAGGCCATTTTATGTACTGTTCAATCTCATCAAAACATTTTCTTCCAAAGGAGATAAGAAAAGTAAATCATTATAAGAAATAACTGGGTAGGTAACTGAGCCATATGACGTGAGTTATTTTGAAATGCTGTAGTAAAAATTTGCTGAAGTAAGAATAGTAACTATTGTATGCAATGTATTATATTGCAAATCATTTGTATTTTCTATTTAAAGCCTACTCTTTGGTACTAAGACCCCTTTGATGGGGATTGCTGTTGAACCGATTCCTACATTTCATTATCCGGCACTGGTACACTACCTCTTTTAAAGCGGACAAAATTATGAGCGGACACTTGAATTCCTGTTGGCTCTCATAATAGATCACTGAGTGGCCAGAGGTGGCATTGTATGTGGAGCTATCTCTTAATGGTTTATTCTGTGTTTGTTACTCTTCCACCTATTTTGAGAAAACTGTAATGCAATGAATCGTAATGTTCTAAGGATATGAGATGTGCATAATTGGTGGGTCAGAAGCGTATTATTGAATTATTGATACATGACCACTGTGGCCCAGGAAAATAGATAACCCAGTATTGTTCTATAACCAGGGGTACTGGAAAATCAGAAGTGTACTTCATTATGAATCACAAACACTTCATTCTAAGGCAGAGCACTTTCTTCTCTATATCAGACATTCAATCATCATTCCATAAATTTGGAATCACACACATATATGTACATATATACATAAATATATAAGCTGAGGTACCTGGCATTGCCCCGAGAAGAAAAGTAATCAATATTGAAAGGTCATGTAGAAAATTCATTGAGCTTCCCAGAATAATGGATGCAACCCTTCAGGTGGGGTGTATGTGCCAAAATTGACCTTTTTTGAAGATCAGTGTTAATCCTCATTGGGTGTTTCACTAATATGGCCTTGTGCCAAAACTAAGCAAGCTTATCGATATTTCAGAACCTACTGTAGTGGAATGTTTAGAAAACTGATCTTTCTGATCAATTCAAGTAGTAAATTTGCTCAAATACTTTTGCCTTGTGCCAGACTGAACTAAAATTTATGATATTTGTGAAATGGTTTGTAAACTCATCTGGGAGACAAATTCACTAATAAACCAAGTTTAATTTTCATTAGACGTCTCACTATTGTGGCCTTTTGCCAGACTAAGCTGATCTCAAATAAATAACTAAGCTTGTGAGCTTCATTTATTGAAAGCACTACACAACTGGTATATATCTTATGTCTCCATCATTTAAATCATCAGTCTTTTAATGTCTGTCGTTAGACATAGACCTTCCCCAGGACCCACCACAATTCTCTATCATAGGCGTTGTGGAGCCAGTATTTCCTGAATCTGTCTAGTTCATCTCTCCATCTTGTGTTCTGTCAGCCTTGGTTTCTCATGTGATCTCTGGGGATTCATGTTGTGAGACGTGATGTCCATCGGTTCGCCATCATTTACATGCAATAAAAGGAGAAAAATCGAAAGTTTCTCCAAGCCCCTCCCATTATTCATAGATTTGAACCAAACAAAACTATTAATTGTGTATAGATTTTACCCATAATTTTTTTTCCCTGAAAACTTATACAAGAGTATCTAAAGAATTTTGTTTTTTTTTATTTGTCTTAATTCGCAAAGTTACTTCAGTTCTTCATAAATGGTTTTTGACTTGCCTTTTTTCTCATCTTATGCCTGTTGTTCTTTATCACAACTCTCAGATCATCTTTACGTCTAATCTATGACCACTGCGATAAGCAGCATCAGAAATAACATGAAAGAAAGACTAGTCAAAAATTGATAACATTGACAATGCTTTATTAAAAAAATTTAGACAACTTTACACAATTACTCAAACTTCTTTTGTTATTTGATTGAGTGAGTCATATTGACCATGTATACCATATATTAGGCGGAAGGGAGTTCAAAAATTTATCTTCAAATATAGTCTGAATCAGTGTCATCACAGTAATTTTTTTTTTGTAGGATTATTTATCCAATTTAGAATCCAATTTATGATCTGATACATGGATTAAAATTACTTTATTAAAGTATTATGACTTACATGAAAATTTATTTTACATATTTTATCTATGCTGCTTCATGATTTCTGATGAGTCAACACGGATGAAACATGTAAAATAAATTTTCTTGTAAGTTATGATACTTAAATATTGTCAGATTCTAGATGATAATGCTTCTGGTATTGAACTGATGGTATGCAAGATGTGTGAGCACGTGTGCATGTGTGTGTGTAAAAAAAAAGGAGAGAAAGATTACCGTCCAGGTTATAACCAAATACATGAACAAACATACCAAGAGGTGAACAGACAGTCAAGCCAAAGTATAAAGTGCCCCAGGGTGGGGGGGATGTGAGGTGGAGACACTTGATCTCTGAAACAAATTAAATCACCAAATCTGAATATTGTGAGAATTAACAGACATTCGCCTATTTGCGCATCTACCTGAGAGTGTACAAACAGGTATCATCCTTACTTCCCATCACCATTAAATATCTTTACACAAGATGATCTGGTCTTCCAGGGTCATGGTCAGTCAGAGACTGATTCTTCTCCAGTCCTTTTTTTTGTGAGGAATCTCATAGAAATCTCTCTAGATTTTGTCTTCGTTTGCATAGAGGAAACCAGATGAGATTATTTAGCACAGACGACTTGTTGATGCTGAAGCATGTACAAGGATGATGCTAGCTTTATTGAAGTTTTGGGGTGGGGGTCTGCATAGGTAGGGTCAAGGGAGAAGATGTCTTCCTTTCAAATTATTCCTCTTAACTTTACTGAGTAGCATGTAATTTGTATGGCTTTTCTATGACTCATTGTCAGATGGTGTGGTGGAAGGAAGAGACCAATAGAAGAGGTGGGGGGGGGAGAAAGACTGGATAAGCCAGACAGGGAAGAAGAAGTGGGGGGCGACGAACAGATGAAGGGTGAAAAAGCAGGAAGAAATGGGTTGATAGAAAGAATGATATGACTTCGTAAGAACTAACGAGGAAGATTCATTGAGGGTAAACAAGAGAGAAAGAAAGAGCAAGAGAAGAAAAAGGGAATAAACAATGAGTGAATGAAAGAAGGAAAGAGAGAGGGAGAGAGACAGAGAGACAGAGAGAGATAGACAGACAGACAGACAGACAGACAGATAGACAGACGGACAGACAGAGACAGAAAGAGAGAAAGAGAGAAAATATGAGATATTGGGCAACAAAGAGAGAAAGAGAAAGAAAAAAGGATTATTGGTCAGCAAACAAGAGAAGGAGTGAACAAGGGAAACAGAGAGGGAGGGAGAGAGAGAGATGAAAGAAAATGAAAAAAAGAATTAAAAAAGGAGACAGGGTAACAAGAGAAATAGAAGAAAGAGAGGTGCGGAAAAAAGAAGAGAAAAAGAATAGAAAAAAGAGAGCAAAGAAAAAAGTGAGGAAAAAGAGGAAACTAAAGAAAGAACTAAAAACAAAGAGAGTGGGGAAAGAGATACAAAAAAGAGAGAATGAGAGAAATAACTGAGAGGGAGAGAGGGGTGCTAAAGATCGAGCCAGAGAAAGAGCTTGTGCTAAAGATCAAGACAGAGAGAGAGAGAGAGAGAATAATTTCCTTTCATAGGTGAACCAAACCTCGAAGTTATGAAGTCATCAAATGGGATTTTATGAAATAAAAGTCAAACATGATTAGAGGTGGGTGTTCTGGTTTCAATGATGGGGTTGGGTGTGGCCAGCCCAGTTAATATGTGTCATAGGCAATAAGGGCAAAAGTTCCGAGCACCTAAAACTTTTATATCCAATGACTTGCATGGCTGAAGAAGTGAATCATGGTAACACTACAGATGCAATCAAAAAAAAAAAAAATATCACCAAGGAGCTCCCTTTCTGGGTGGGAATTTAGAGGCACCAATGTGCCTTGTCTATATTTGTTGGGAAAGGAGTTAATTGAGAGATGAAAATCATATTTTTGTTTGTTTGTTTGATCTTTCTTTTGCTCATGATTTATCATTATTCATAATTTTATACTCTGCTGAGCATGTCCCCCAAAGACTGGCTTAAAAGGTACACACAGTATATAAACAAACATCAAATAAATAAATAAGCAGTGAAAGAATGAATACAAGTGATGTTCTGATAAACCAACCAACTAATGGAACACTCTCTGTCTCTGTCTCTGTCTGTCCCTCTCTTCTGATTTATTAGCAAACTGTTATTTCATCATGGTCCGGTGGTTTATAACTAACACTACACCTCTTTTGTTGTGATCAATGTGTTGTAAATGGCTTCACCAACAATAAGGATTTTCAGAAATGTTTGCTCAATGCAAAGAAAAATAATCTTATTTCTGCTCTACTCAAAACACAGGAATATATCTCTATTAACAAGGAGAGACCCAATAACAACCCCAAATGAACCTGTAAGGAAAATGAACATATGCTCAGGACATGAAATGGGGGTGGAGTACTAGAAAATCTTAAATATCAAAGTCTTTTCGCCATAATTATCATCTTAGCTAAGCTGAAATTTCTACAATTATCCTTAATGATTTGGCTAAGTCTGGTTAAAGGCCCCCGTATTGAATTTTGAACCCATAGCCAGAAACCAGGTGGATTGGGGCTCGGTGTAGCCACCACCAAAAATATATATAAGGAAGCCAGGGTAACTTTCAGAACACACAAGTTTTCAGTTCAATCTAGTTCAGACCAGTTGCCAGTGTTGTCTTCAATTTTGGCAATTTTGGATCAGTACAGCTCAATTCATACATAATTATCTATGATTTCACTAGGGACATATTTTCATTTCACATATACTAACATTCACATATGAACAGTGAGTACCTTTCCTTTCCCCATATTCACTCCTTACTGAATGATGTGAATACTTCAATGCACACATGCAGTCTTACAACTCAAAAATGTACATTCACTATCATACATTTACTTCTTTGAACAATAGTGATACATAAAACTCAAATTCACAATGGACTAGATTTCCAAATTAAAGACAAACTATCTTTTATGTTGATATATGTCAAATAAAAGAATATTTGTTATGTTCTCCTTTTTGTCAAATGATTAATTGAATATGCTATATGAATTGAATTTTATACCTTGTATATGTAACCCATACATATCAAATCCAAAAGCTTATTAAATTTGTTTATGAGGTTAAAGATACCCTTTAGTAAACAAGACCGAAACCGATATTCACAAACGGTAGATGACTATAAACAGTGCAGAGTTGGTTAAGTAATAAACACAACCTATCAAAAGTTATATGTTTGGCAGACTACAATAACATAGACTTAAAAGATGTTGCAAGTAGTGGAACATGGTGATTATTGTGACAGGGGTGTGCCACTATGCTAAAGCTACTACTTCGACCATCATTAGTCTTTTGGACTTACATCTTCCCCAGAATTCGCCACACCTCTCTATCATGGGCAACCGCGGCACCAATACTTTCTGAATTTGTCTAGTTTATCTCTTTATCTTGTATTCTTCTGGCTTTGGTTGCACATGTGATCTCTGGGGATCCATGTTATGAGTCATGATGTCCATTGGTTGTCTGCCATTCTTGCAACATGACCAGCCCATTGCCATTTGAGTTTTCCTGTGGATTCTATGATGTCTCAGACTCCTGTTTTCTCACTGACATACTGTGCTGTCTTATGATCTCTCCATGTGAGGTTGAGCATGATTCTTTCATGTGTACGTTGCATGCTTCTCAGTCTGTGGTTCAGTTTCTTAGGTTCCATGTTTCGGCTCCATAGGTGACTAGCAAGAGGATGCATTGGTTGTATACCTTTCTTTTTAGGATTAATGGATCTTTTTTCTTTCGAAAGTTAAGCATGCTCTGCCAAAAACTTGCCATCCTAGTGTGATACTTTGCTTGATTTCTTCTTCTTTTGAGGGTTTCATACAGATTTGTTGTCATAGGTAGATGGAGTGGATTACTTTTTCCAGTTCTGCGTCTTCGATCTTGATTGTTGTGTTCTTATTTAGGATGTGATTGTTGCACATGACCTTTATTGGGAACCATTGGTTGATGAGTATCTGATGCATTTTCCCAATACATTCTTCATCTTGATAGGCAGTTAGCATCAGTATCCCCAAAAGAAGACACTTTATTTCTTCATTGGTTACGTTCAAGCTAACATTTTTGGTGAAGCAAATCTGTTTCCACACATATAGGCGCTTCATCAAAAAACAATTCAAAATTCTGACTAGGGGGTCAAGCGTTTAATTTCAAGTTCTTGAATTCTAATATCTTCTGGTGACCGACCGGGAAAATCAGATTTGATGTCCCTCTTCATCCACAAATTTCCTTGCGGTAATGAGTTTCTTTTTCCTCTTCTTTTTAAGTGGTTCAATCTCCTCCTCATCACTGGATGGTTCAGAGCAGCCTCTGCATGAGGCATACTTCCTGACAAATTATTGATTATACCCAGGCCATCTTCATTAGTGGAATTTTCATTACTAACAGATTCTGAGGTATTATCAGGTGTTAAAACTGGAAGAGAAGTTGACTTCAAAGTTTCCTCCGTGAGTAGACTGCCTTCATCAAATGTAAGACATCATTTTTAGCCTCAGATCTCTTTTTGATTTGTTTTAGAAGAACCTAGGATACATTTTTCCAAAATTATAAATTTTACTGCATCTAATAGAACGAATTTTCAGCGGGGGGGGGGGGAGAAAATTTGAGGGTGGGGCTACCTCCACAGATGGGCTTGACTTTTGATGGGGAGCTGTGACTCATCTGTACACCATGATGACTTGTTTGTCTATCTCATGTCTTCATATTTCAGGATATCTTGGAATTTCAGAACTTACTTATAGTTATGCAACACCTTAAATGCCTGGCGACCTGAATATAGGGTACTAACTTTTTTATAATATCACACAGGAACGTGTTATCTATTCAATTTGAAACATTTCTATATAATGAATACGATGCATTAGGATGAATACGTTCATATGAAACAAAAAAATGAAAAATGAATACACCACAATATGGTTACCTGAAAGATATGAAGTAAGAGATAAATGAATTCTAGAATTTTGTCAGCGCATCATGATAAGCCTCTGCCTCTTAATTCCCAGATGAAAATGAAAGCATGTTTCTTATCTTTTTGAGAGTGTTCATATGTAATTTGATCCACTTTCTTTTGTGAATATATTTTCTATGGCAATTTTTTAGGGTGAACTAAATATAGGCCTATAGGCATAAATTGATTAGGGGAAAATAACAGATTCTTAGAGAAGCTTCAAAGGTTTAATAAGATTCTATTGTTATTTTAAAATTTCATTGGAAAATTTCCCTAACCAATTATAAATTAGATGTTTGTTTCAAAATCAATAGCAAGAAAAAAGCCTTCATTTTTACATAAAGCCTTTATTTTTACATAATGATATTCAGAAAAGATTTAGTCAAGACATTTTGAAGTGTTGGTACATATTGTTCAAGTGAAGTTATATTATCCTTATTCATTATAGATAATTGATATCATTAATAAAAATCAAACTAGAGAAGAAAAGAATAAGGGACATATATAAATAAGAGCTCTAATCCTTAAAAAAAGGTTGTCTTAATCTTTAAGAGAATTAGTTGCTATTCAGAATCCCTGTTCAACTTTACCAAATTGGATGCTATAGTTTACATAAATTGATGTTCCTTTCCCTATTTAATCTCTGTTGGTGAGTTACATTCTACCTGGTCAGTGGCAGATGGATGACTATTAAAAAAAATCTTTTGAGATTCAACAAGAAGAAAAGCTCAAATCAAATCAGGGAGTGTTTTATGTGTGCGTGTCTGGCGATGATGAGGGGGAATAATTATAGAGAGCTTGCATCCTTTCTCATCTAAATGAACAGATTGAATGAAAATTGATTTGGCATCTGAATCATTTGATAAATTTAAAAAAAAAAAATCAATGATTTTTTACATGGCTTTATATTGTAAGTGAACATATTCATAACTTGTATGATATTAATTTTTTTCAAGGTCAGTTTGGAGAATAACAACTTAAAAACAGTTTTTGATAACCAGAGCATGAAATACAGAAGGAAGCCTGAAACAATTGTCAGGCCTCTACTTCCTTATTTTGCAGAAACTTTTCCTATTTATGGAAGTAAGTTGTTTCATTAGATGAAGAGCCATACAAAAAGCAAGTCCTAAAATTATACTTTTAGTTGATTCTTTAATATTCATTCCTCATCTTATGTATCTAATTTTTTTAAAATCTTTATTTGATCCAACTGAATCTCCAAAATAAAAACTGTCGTTATTATCATTTGTTTCAGTAGTATTGCTTTAATCAAATTTCTTTTGTTTTTTATCACATCTTTCAGATCACTATTCTATGACCATTAGGTAAGCAGCGTGAACTAGAAATGACGAATAAGGCTCCGATGAGATTTGAACTCACATCCCCTATTCATGGCTGTGTCTCTTGCTGATTGGGCTATGAAAGTTTTACCATTGGAGATTGGAAAAGAAAAAAATATTGTTATATCGCTTATTTGAGCAATGTCTACAAGTGAAATGTTTGTAGTTTAATCTGTAAGACAGGCTCCCAAGGATAAGGGATGTGTATTCAAATCTTGCTGGAGAGTTATTCTTTATTTCCAGTCCATGCTGCTTACTTAACAGTCATAGTGACCTAAAAGTTATAAAAAAGACAGACATTGTATCAAAGATTCATTTACAAAATAAAACCGCTTTGAGAAAAAAAAATTATAATTTTTTTCATCAAGAATTCAATCCCATTTACTGACTTTTTAACTCTTTTGAATATCATTTGTAACAATTTGGTAGAAATTCATTAGTAAATGAAATTGAATGAAAAACTATTATCAAGTTTTTTTTTTCATTAAAATAATAATGAAAAATACGAGTAGCAAGCATGTTTTTTTCTTTCAAACTTCGTGTCAGGTTGTTCAGAAATTAGGTTTTTATTCCTTCTCCAAAAATACACCATTAATTTCCAAACAGACAAAAATTTGGGTTTTTTTTCTCATTGATGGTATCATGAGATATTTTTCAGATAAAAATCATGCAAAATGAGCACAAACAGTTATGCACAAGTTTCATTCCAAGGTCTGTTCATAAGTCAGGATGGTTACATACGATGCAAAGCAACAGCTTGTCAAATGTCTGTTTTAGTATATAGTACTTCTCTAAGCATGAAAAAAGCATTAAAGAAACAATGATAATACAGAAATTATGATAATATTTTTAGTATTAATTTTGACTAGTTTTTACTATCTTAATTTTAAGTTGCTTCCTATCAAAACTTTGACCCTGCTCATCATTCTATGGCAGCCAATGAACCACACAATCAAGAATAAAGAGTAAAAATACTCATTGCCGTGATGATAAAGAGCAATTCATATCGTAAAAAAAAAAAAAGTAAACTTAAACATATGTTGATTTAAAGTAAAATTTGTGTTATTTTTTAATTTCACAAAGGTATTTATTTAAAATTTTAGAATTTCATTTTTGAGTTTTTTCTTGGCTTTGCTAAAAAGAAAAAGCTAAAATTGTTGACTGAAGAAATAAAAAATAAATTTTCTTTAATCCTTTAGTAGAATGAGATATTTCAAAGTTAAGGCTCAAAGTTCTGGTGTCTAATGAATTGAAAGGATCTAAAATCGAAAGAAAAAATATTTTCTTCTGGGAGAACTGTACATGTAACAAAAGAAGAATTCTAACCGTTTCTTTTGTTAGTTTAGACAAAAAATCGGGTTTTTTTCTTTCTTGCAAAGCCAAGAAAAACTTGAAAACAAAATTTTAAAGTTTTAATCAATTATATTTTTAAAATATTGTCCATATGAATAAATGGCTACTAGTAATCTGTGTTGGAGAAATGTTATTTGGCAAAACGTTCAAGAGCTAATGAAGTGTTAAAGTAAATTAGATGAAACTAAACTGTAAATGTACGATCAACTGAATGAAGCTTTGAAAAGTGTCCACTGAATTTTTCAATATCATTACAAAAATAATAATGTTTGTGTTCATGAAGAAAGCAAATGAAATACAATTGACAAAAAATGTTTAATTTAAAAAAAAAATATATATATATATATTTATATATATATATATATATATATATATATTCCCATAGAAAAATTATTTATGTGAACAATATAAACTCATTACGTAAAAAATTGCATTAGAAAATTTTAACCCTAAATATACACAAATTTAAAAATTTTTCCACTCAGGTCAGGCAATGTTTTGATTATGAACTGCTGTCTGTAATAAAATTAATAAAAAAGAGTCTGTTCGTAAGTAAAAGTAGTTAATATGTTGAAGACTACATACACTGGTGAAAAAAATAAGGGCAACTGTACAGATGATCATGATGGTCTTTATTCAGGTCCAATGAAAAATGAAGACATTATTATTCCTTTTCTGCAACCCTGCCTCTTCCCTCCACCTGTTGCTGAAATGGACTTCTGCCTTCAGAAAGCTCTACAGGTTTTTTTGTTCCAGTATTGAAGAGCAGACATGCCACCACTCAACACAGGGAGCTCATTGTTGTTGCTGCAATGACTCCTGTGTCATGGCTTAGGGAAAGCCTAATGAAGGCTCAGTGAGTCAGAACCCTTTCCTGGAAAAAAAGGATGCTAATGCAAAAGGGAGACTAGGAAAGAGAGATGAGATGAGGGAATGGTGGAGGAGTAAATAAATCCCCATTTCTGTAACCATGCCCTTTATCTCTGATTTTGCTGCTGTTTCTTTCCATTGCAGGCAAAATGTACGTGCACATTCATGGATGATGTGTTCTTGGAAGACTATGTCTGAATAACGCACATACATATTTATACTCTCCAAAAATGCACACACATGCACACTCACATACTCAGTCATGCACATGTGCACAGATGCACACATATATAGATAAATATGTCAGAATGAGTGTATATGTATTTCGATTTAGATAGATGGCTAGATAGATATCCGAACTGATCTATGCATAAATAACTACAATGTTAAATATCTGTAAATAGATATGTATAAGGAACGCTGAAACATACGTATACATAAACTCAGGCAAGTCAACAAAACCCCAGCACATACACACACAAATTTATATAGACTTATAGATTTGATTGTCTGTAATGATGTTTGTAAACACGCATGGCAGTAGTAAGAATGGGAACAAGCTAAGATGAATTCAACTGATAGCAGCAGCAATCATTTACTAGAGAGAATTAACTTGTGAACCACGGCCTATTTATTTTATCATATCAAGTATTGTAAACTAGTGCTCCTCACACTAGGGGTTGAGACTTCTCCGGGGTTTGTGTGAAGATCTTTGGGTTTTTAAAATAAATATCAATGATGTAGCTAGAGTTCATTTTTTCTTCCAGTTCTATACAGATATTTATTCCTAGTTCTGCTCATTGTGAAACAACTCAATATCATTCAATTATTTTATGAATACAAATTTCGTTTCAGTCACATTTTAGTATTTTTTTCCATAATAATCATTAAATACTGTAATTAATATTTTGGGAGTTTTTTTGTTTTTTTTCGGGGTGGTAATTTGTTTCTATGGTCAGTCACAGTGAGATTATGACTAAAGACTAATAATGCAAAAACATTTGTCTCATTGATCATGAATCAAAGTCCAACTCGGCTGTAAGATTTTATTATTTATCTTTGACAACTATTTACCTTCATCTTGCAACGTGCACATGAAAGAATAATGCTGGGCCTCACATGGAGAGACCACAAGACAGTACAGTACATCCGAGAAAAGACAAGAGTCAAGGACATCATAGAATCCATCAAAAATCTCAAATGGCGGTGGGCTGGCCATGTTGCAAGAATGGCAGACAACTGATGGACATTATGACTTACGACAGATCACATGCGCAACCGAGGCCGGCAGAATATTAGATGGAGAGACGAGCTGGACAGGTTCAGGAAGTACTGGCTCCACGACGCCCATGACAGAGAAGTGTGGTAAATCCTGGGGAAGGTCTATGTCCAACGACAGATGATAAAAGACTGATGATGATGATGATACCTTCATCTTATTTTTTTGTTGATTTTTGGGTTAAGATTTCTCTAACTGGTAAAAGCAGAAACAGATTCAAAATTTCTTATCTAAACAATTTTCTTGTACTTCCAATCAATAACACCTCTGTTACCTTTGGATAATTGTCAGTTGTTAAGTTTAAGGGTACAATTTATGATGTAACTATAATGCCGGACTGGAAACTCACGATCATCTAAAATCATTTTTCAAAAGCACAGCAAGTTTTCTTGATATAATTACAAAGGAAAAAAATCCCTAAAATATTTTATTTCACATTGGTAGTAACATGAAAGTCACACTTTCGTACAACTGACAACTAAAAGTCCAGGTCAGAATAATACTTTGGACATGAATAGAATCTCCCAACGCAAACTAAAAATAAAACAGATCCATGGTTTCAGGGTTTAAATGAATGTTGAACTGTTTTAATCACAACTTGAATCAAAAAGGAAGGTAAATAGCAAAAAAATTCAATGATAATGCTTCGTAATACTTCCTCTACTAAAATGAATAAGAATAGAACTGTGATACATGTATTGCCAACCAGCCAGCCAGCCAGCCAGCCAGCCAGCCAGACCTACTTGAAAACTGGTGTAAACTGTTGACTGTACAGGTGACAGCTTTGGTTGATGGTCTCTAATACACATATGTATAAACATGCACACAGACAAATCTGTTGACTCATTTCTGAGTGGAAACTTACTCTCCTTTAGGAATTGACACTCATGAGAACAAGTGATGAGCTCAGGATCAATTTCTCTCTTTTGCTCTTATCTTTTTATGCAATGACTGAGACGGAAAAACCCACAGGTGATTGGCAGGAGTAAAATATGCAGGGTATTTTAGGTTTGTGCCTCTCCCAGTAGCATCAAGATGAAATGACATAGATTGTTAGCAGCCAAGATTGGAAATTACAAGTCTTTGTTTTCTTAGGTCTCATCAATTAAGTCTCTTTATTGTTCCTCATCTCTGAGTCATCATACAACCACATTTAAGGTGTAATTCAAGAATTAGATACAGAAATATGAGGTACTATTCAAAAGTTCCAGTGATTTGAATATTGGCAGGGAAATAACCTACCCTAATTCCTAGTTCCCCCTGTCGCCTTCGAAGCAGTCCCCTTGGGCATGTACGCAGTGGTTCCAGTGATTTTTGTATGATCCCATGAACCCCATGAAAGACTTATAGCATAAGGATTTTGAGCTTCATCTGCGACACTTTCTAGATCTCCTCAATCAAGTCAAAACGATGCCCTTTCAGTCAGAATTTCAGTTAAGGAAAAAGGAAAAAGTTGCAAGGTGTTCGGTCTGTGGAATAAGGTCGATGAGGAATGGCTACAGTTTTATTGGAAGTCAGGAACAGCAAGATTACAAGTAATTGGTCTCCGCGCAAATTTTGTTACAATGCGTCTCATGCCCAACACGTCTAACAAAATGCATTGAATGCTCCCATACAACAGTTCTACGTTATCACAAACATCATGGATAGTTTGTCTACGATCTGCAAAGATAGCCTGGAGCAAATTTCCTGGTGTTACAAAAGTGAGCATAACTTCCACTCACTGTACACTGACACACAAAGTGTGCTAATGGCAGAAAGCCAAACTGCATACGGTTTTCTCTCACTGTTGAAACAACTGGAACTTTTCTGTACCACATCATGATCACTCCCTATATATTCATAAATACATGTATATACATATATATATATTATATATATATATATATATATATATATATATATATATATATATATATACATATATTCCACAGCAGTAGAGCTATAGGTGCCAAGGCCTGTGTGCAGAATGAACCTCCAGTCCAACACAACGAAGTTTTAAGGTTGAAGTGCGAGTTGTGCTGACCAAAGGTTTACATCCTGTGGTCCATTGAGGTGGTGTGAATAGGAACATGTCTCTTAAGTTATAGTTTTGACAGAAATGTCCTTCTGACAGATGCCTGAGTTAGCTATAGGGATCAACCTTTGTGTGAATATTCCAATTTTCTGTTATGTATGTATGATTATAAATTGCATTGTATATTATATAGAAATGGGAGATCATCTCAAATAAGTTTTTATATAATATAACGTTATTTATAATCATTCTGTTGGATCATATATATCTATTTATTAATACATATGTATATGTTTGTATTGTGGATGTTGACTCTCACCTACAAACACCACCCCTCCCACTCCTACTAAACAACCAAACAACACAGAAATATCCACATTTCTTTTCTCAACCTCCAATGCATAAACCGTAAAATTTTCTCTGAACAGCCACAAGTTTTCTCTGAAAAAGATGGCTGGCACTTGTTGAAATGCATCAAAATGTGCCCACATGATGATAAAGAATTTTGAGCTATAATACCAGCTTTGTTTCAAATTTTTCTCTTCACTTTTAAATCATCACTCTCATTAACATATATATATATATATATATATATATATATATATATATATATATATATATATATACACACACACATAACCAGATGCCATTACAGATATATCGATTCATATGCATGTATGCATGTGTTTCTATGTTAATATGCATATTAAAACATACATTTAGGTACATATAACGTATGAATTTTCTTTTTTACTTCATCTTGCTGATGAGGTGGGATCAAACCCTATGAAACATCCACGAATAAATACCTATTCATCCAATCTGAGTTTTCCTCATTATCTATGAAAGTTTTCACTATTATATTGGATATAACCAATCCATCCAATAATCATACACGTGTGAGGGTAATTGCCTACCCAATATTCAAATTCTACCAATAAACTGTCGTCTCCTCATTTCCTCGCAACATTTGCCTTTTGAAGAAGTCCAGAAAATAGACAAAAGGTCAGAAATAAAATTTCAATAATATAAAACGGAACTTCCAATATTGTTAGGTACAGAGTCCATATCAATATTCATATATAGATATGTAGCTACGCTCTTACCATTGAGCTAAACAGCCCCCCCCCCAGTAATGCAAAGGCCCAAATAACTGCTTTCAGCGCAAATCCTCATCTTCTTTATTCTCAGTCTATTCGCTTTTTTCAACACAATATATACGTATTAAGAAATGGATATATGTGATCCGATAGAAAGAATTATAAATTGCGTTATATTATATGGAAACAATCCATTTCTTAATAAACCCCAGAAGGATTCATCCATCACCCGCATATTTTCTCAAACATCGTAATAATGCATTAGCTCCATAGACGTAAACTATCTCTCCATGATGATTTATACAATTTCAATGATAAATATACAAATGAATGAAGATGGAAGAGGTAAATGCTCCAAATAATATAAAAAATAAATAAAAGCCGAGGATTAGTTTAAGATCCTCCTGTCCAACTGGGGGACTAGTTGCTATAATTTTTTGTCTTTTTTTTCCTCTCTACAATCGGTTCCATTCTCTTTTTACCAGAAGCAAGCATGGCCCTCCTCGAAGAAAGGGGGAAAACGGACAAAATAAATGATTTTCCAAGTAGACAATTGCACCTCAGAAAGCGGACGTGGAAATAAATAAAACGGGGGGGGGTATGTCTGGGCTCGGATGCTGCATTCATTCCACAAACTAAGAGTCTATTAGTCTAATCCAGGGTGGGTCCTGGAAGCGACTACCTCTATGCATCACTTAACTTCTAGAATAAGAACTCTAATCAGGCGTCTCTCACGCACACTAAGCTTGCTAATTTTATCCATCTTTATTTATCCATTTAGTAACAAACAGAAAAAATGATGGTGGCAGTTTGGATCAACCCATTTCAACAATGGATGTAATTCAGGCTATTCCATTCTAAGCAACACGTGCAACACTGGCTAGATCATGCTTTTTTTTTGCTCTTTATTAACCACAGAAATATGCATGATGGTGAAATCCACGCTGGTTTTACTGATAGAGTTGTTTCAGCAACACTTGGAACAATAATGACTTTTCGCAAAAGTTAATGACTTTTCTCAAAATTAAAATATATATAGACAAATAGACAAATGCACGTGTACTCTGCAAGTGACATACATGTCTAGACAAGATTCAAATGTCTGTAAATTCAGGTTTTCCATAAAATCAATAGTCTCTTGGTTCACTGTTGGGAAGAGTCAGGGCTTCCTCTAAGCTGGCTAATGCTCCTGCTTTCCTGTGCAAGATGGTATCCTCTAAGTTTCTCCCAAGCCTCCCTGTTCTGCCGTCTCGCGTCTCTTAACAAGCTTTCCCTTTCTTTACTTACCAACGGGGCAGTCAAAGCGTCTCCCAACTCAGCCTGTTGAATGGAAATGCAGCAGTCGATTCAGTTAGATTTATCTCTACAACTTCACTGCTACATGGTTGGCTAACTGTAAATATCAACATTTTATTTAAGGATGAGATAAGGAAAAAAAAAAGAAAACTAAACAAGTGCGGTCGGTGACTCAATAGAAACCATCGAGTGACCAATGTCTTTTGGCAGCATGGTGAGATGGGGATGATCATTTGAAAAAATTGGGAAAAAGGGTATCAATAATAACTTCTTGTTAGGCGCCAAACCTTTAAAAAAAATTAGTATGAATTTACATTACAAATTGACCCCCCCCTGCTAAAAACATTGTGTGGGTAATTTTCATTAAAAAAAAAAAAATTTATCTTTTTAGACATATCAATGAGTTAATGTTGAAAGTTTCTGTCCTCTTGATCCATTGGTGTGGCCTATATACATGATATATACATAGCCAGCCTACCAGCCAGCCAGCCTGACAGCCACCCAGACCAACTTGAAAACTTAAGAAATCTATTTTGATGTTTTCCAGTCGGAAGAAAGAAAACTGATCGAAAAAAGCTGCAGAATTAGAAAAATTAATAATTCTATGAAAATGTCTTTCATGTTCAGATTTATTCCAGTGGACTCCTCGGGGAGCATAGGGCCACTTTTCAGCTTCAGTAGCAAATAGCTTTTTACCAAGTGGAGTTCCTAGCCCCCTGCCCAAGCAGTTGGGTTTTTTCTTTCAGAGTAATCTTCTCTCAGAAGACTAGGGCTAAAAGGCTCTAATGACCCTGTCATAGCTGGAAAGCAGGAGTTCATATGTTTCCTAAAGTCTTTGTGAATGCAAGAATCCTTCGCTAAAACTTGAACTTTGTTTGCTGATTCCATTTTCAGTATCAGTAACTGTTAACACCAATCTTCATCTCCATGTCACTCATGGTTGGATGGTTAAAACCTTAGATTATTTTTTAAAATTTAATAACAGTTATTAGTAAAGCAACAATGACTTAAAGCCATATTTGGATGTAAGAATGCATCAGCAAGAAAAACCAATCATATTTCCTTTTTTAACTGTTCTTTGAACAGGGAAAATCTTCAAATCAGTTAACAACGTTTGTGAGGAATTGAGTGACCCAAAGAGAGAGTGGTTAAAGAGATATAGACTGTGTTCTGTATTTTTTTGATCATTTCATAGCATTGGTAAAGATAGAGAGAAATGATATTGAGAGTGGGCAAAGAAAGAGGAATATTTTTTTTTGTTTTTTGTGTCACACTACATCATATTCCTTTTTCTAAATCGTTTCTTGAGATAAAAACAGAAAGTACAAGAAAGAAAGAGATGATTGAGAGAGAGAAAGAAAGAAAGAAAGAAAGAAAAAAAAGCAAACTATACTGTGTTTATAACTAATGTATACACTCTCTCTATATATATGTCCATAATTTTGTGATTTGCCAATGAATTATATTGCATTTCCGACAATATCTTTTCATCTTATTTTGGATGCAATCATTTAACAGGGATTGGAAACAAATGTTTTTTTGACAGAAACTAATGAAAACAAATGCTGGCAAAAATGTGTGTACAACATCACAGTTTTAGAACAGAATGTGTTAATTTTCTTGCTTTCTTTTTGATACTTTCTGGGTTTTGTTTCAACTTCCTTTCTGCTATTAGGAACCAAAAACTGCAACTAAATGTATATCATGCGTACAGGTCACACCAATGGAGTTGAAGAACTGAAAATTCAAATATTCACTCATTATGTCAAGAAAACACTCTTTTTGTTTTTTGAAAATTCCCTCCCGAAGAGATGTTTAATGGTGGTTCAATCTGGAACGTAAGTTTATGCTAAATCAATCCCTTAGTTTGTGTATAGCAGCATTCACACTTATTTTTTTTAAAATTTGGATTTCTTTGTAATCATTGCCAAACAAAAGCCTAAAGAAGTAACTTATTCATTGATTACCCCTTTTTCCAATTTTTAATTGATCGACCCTAACACAGCATGCAGTCAAAAGACATTGGTTGTATGACAGTTTATAATGTATGACAACTAACCAGACCAGTTTTCACAATTATTTCTTTTTTTTTCGGTGGAATGGCTTATTTCAAACTATACTTCAATTGATTTATCTGAACAATAAAGTTTATTTCAAGAAAGATCATTTTAGATTGAAGAAAAAATAGAAGAAACAGATCTGGTTAATCACATTGTAGAAACTATCACATGACCAACATCTTTCGGCAGGTGAGCAATAAAAGAATTAGAAAAAGGGTAATCAATGAATAAGTTACTTCCCATGCCTTTTGTTGGGCAGTGATCTTCAAAAAAGTCTAAATTTAGAAAAAAATCTCATGTGAATGCTATCAGACACAAACTAAGGGATCAATATAGCATTAACTTACTTTGTAAAAAATTCCCTTCACTAAAACCCTTTTTTGAGGGTAATTTTCAAAAAACAAAAACATTTTTTCAGACATAAAAAGGAGTAACTGTTCAAATTGTCTGTCCACTCAGTTGGTATGACTGGTATATGCAACATATACATATATCTACATATGTGTTGCATAGATAGCAAGCCCGCCAGCCAGACCCACTTGAAAATTGAAGAAATCTATGTTGATAATGTAAGTGGCAGTTTTGATGACAGTTTCTAATGAAATCAAGTAAAAATAAGCCACAAAAATAAGCCACTCAGTGACAAATCATAAAAGGAAAAAACTGCCATTCTTTCATGATATTCTATCAAATATCTAAGAATACTCGTTCTGAATGAGTGTGCACCATTTTTCGTTCAACATGCTCAGAAATATTTCCGCTGAATTTCTAATATTAATATGATTTTGAATTTTTCAAAAGTTGATAAATAAAGTAAGATCGAAGCTGCTCTAAAACAAATTCAATCAATTGTACATAAACATACAGATAATCTTATGCATATGCACAGCCCAGCACTGAATCTGTTCTATAAAAGTGCAAGAGAAAAATAAAGTGCTTCACAGTCATCATGGTCGTAATCAGCTTGGTCATCGCTGGTTGTTGCTGTTAGCCGTCACCATATTCCTGCTACACTGTTTCCATTGGGCCCTACAACTACCAAATGTTTCTGGTCAACAATGAGAATGGGACATTTTATTTACTTATTTCATCAAGTATGATCAGTACTCTTCCTTCTGAAGTTATATAGAGGGGTTCAGTTTACTGTTTAACATAGATTACCTTGCTCAGAGATTAGCATAGGCCCATGAAAAAAGTAACTTTCGGTCTGTAGGATAGACTAATTTTAAGGTGAAAATATTAGCATCTTTGATGTATGGTATTTTTTAAAAAATCCCTCTATTTTTGATTTTGACCTGAATTAAAGGGAAAAAAATGAATTATAATGCAACATAGGCCCAAGAGTCATAAAGGTCGTTGGTAAATGCCTTCCCAAATTTAAGCAAAGTAAGGTAGAATTTAAGGTGAATCAGTGTAATTCAGGTAAAACCATGTAAATTTTGAAGTGAATCAAGTCTTCTGCCCTCCTTAACTAGAGAGTTCTTATACAACCATGCTTAGAGTAACCTTTCCATTGGCATACTTTCAAATAAGCATATGCTTACAGTCTTCTTGTACAAATGTCTTCAGATCTTGAATACTCCAATCGATATAAAAGTGTATCTCTAGTTATTAATACTTTGATCAATATGTGAGTATACATCATTTTTCTACTAAATGATGCGCAAGATGTCCTTAGTTGTTCAAATAATCAATATCGATTCTACATCTGAAAGTCTTTGCATTGAAGCTATCACTACAATACATCCCCTTAAGTTGTTTTGCTTCTCTTACTTATTAAGATGGTTTTTTTCTTTTTATCAAGAGGCAAAAAAACAATCTTTTGTGATATCTTATCTAATATATAAGAATAAATGCTTAGCGTATGCATCTGTGCGTACAGCTTTTGTTCAATATCTCAGGCTATTTTTTAATTGACTTTTTTAAACAAGAAAAATTATTTCAGATTAATAAAGGCCCAGCCAGGTTAGTCGCTCAGTAGAAACTGTCATGTGACCAACATCTTCTTGCAACATGCCGAGTTGGGGGCGATGAATTAAAAAATAGAAAAATGATCAATGAATAAATCACTTCTCTCACCTTTTATTAGGCTATGATCACTAAAAAAGTCTGAATTTTCAAGGAACAAGTATGAATACTGCCAAGCACATACTAGGGACTAATCTAGCGTAAACTTTCATTGCAAATTGAACACCCCACTAAAAACCCTTGAGGGAGGGGGGCAAAAGTATAAAAGAATATTTTTCTTCGCATAATAAGGGGTATATATCAAAATTTTCAGCCATCTAGCTTTATTGGTGTAGCCTGGACATATCGAACATACATAGCCAGCCAGTTAGCCAGACCAACTCAAAAACTAAAGAAACCTTTGATGACAGTTTTTGTTGACGGTTCCTGAAAAGAAATTAAATCAAGTGAAATAAGTCACAAAATTTAAGACGTAGGGTAACCTATTATAAAATCTGAGAGACAAAAATGCTATTCTTTCATGATATTTTATCTAATATATAAAGATGTAAGCTCTGAATGTGTGTGCACTGTTTTTGTTCACTAAGCCTGAACTTATGAAAATTAGAAGCTGATGAATGAAATGATATCTAAGCAGCACAATGAAAAATTACAAAATTCATCCGTTCTCTCTATATGTTTTTCATGGTTTTATGGTTAAATCTCAAGTTACATTTTTTCAATATCAGATATTAAGCAGTAATGGCTTAAGCCATGTTGGGATGTAAGACTGAGTAGGTTCTGCCTTTGAATGACTAATCCGACTTTTTCAAGTCTAAACATGCACATATACACAAATATATCCTGTGATCTATGGAACAATCATGGAAATATGATGACAGATAAGAGCTTTATATACTGTGTTGATTCATGGCTTTTCCTTATTTATTTTAAATATTCATACGAATATTTACGCTTATTCTTTTAAAAAAAGAAGACTCCTGGATCAATATAATCCTCTTAAGCTAATCTTTCAATAAAAAAAAATATTACCCATTACTTTTCATCACTGGCTTTGGTCAGCAACGGCAGTTGAGGTTATTCAAAGCTGTTGGGACTTTATAGATGATTCATCTTAGGTATGTCAAGGGCAAGATGGCCTGCCACCTCCAGGCTGGTTTGAAATGAGAGTTGTCCATCTAGACCGGTTGCCAACTATTGATAGAGAGCCCAGCTGCTCTACTATTCATCAATAGCTGGGAGTGAAGAAATGGATTTATGCCTTTCTGAAGGGCATCAGCGAAAGGTGAATATAAGCTGTCTTAGCTAGAGTTCAAACTTCACTCACTGATTCCATTCTCCTTGCTGTTAACCATTCAGCCACTCTGCCGCACGTCTATTGAGGTTGTCAATTGAGTTTGTTGCTATCTCGTGGATTTTGCTAAGTGTGTTTGTCTCCTTATTTCTGTCCATGTTTCTTTTATTATATTTTTCTCTCATTTTTTGTTATCTATTTATTCTTAGAAAATAAAGAAAAACTGCATAAAGCATTTCCAGTCAAAATATAACAGAGATGATGCAAGTTTCTTCTAAACATAGAAAGGAGTAAATGTTTAAATTATAAGCTGTCTAGCTCCAACATGTGGCCTGTACACACAACACACACATAGATACCTTGCAAGCCAGCCAGCAAGCCAGCCAGCCAGCCAGTCTTGAAAACTGTAGAAAGCTATGTTGATATTTTAGGTGAGAGTTTGATTGACGGTTTCTAATAATACATAAAAAATTCTTGTCAAAGATTCGACTAATTGCTCTCAGACAATCAAGACACTCAACTTTTTATTTCCTAGATGAGTGTTATATTATGCAAAAAAAGATGAGTCCATTGAGTGACTGCACATGTAACCCTGTATCAGTCCAACGAATGCTAGATGAACTAAACAAAGAAAACAAAAGAGTCGGCCAACACATGAACTTCAGTAAAACAAAAGTCATGTGCAACAATCACGTTGAAAATAAGAACATAACTGTCAAAATCTGAGATACAAAACTGGGGAAAGTAGACCACTACATCTACCTAGGACAACGAATCTCCATGAGATCCTCAAAAGAAGAAGAAATCAAGCACAGAATCACACTAGAATGACTAGCCTTTGGCAGAGCAAGCTCAACTTTCAAAAACCAGATGATCCATTAACCCTAAAAAGAAGAGTATACAATCAATGAATTCTCCCGATAGTCACTTATGAAGCTGAAACATGGAACCTAACCAAGAGACAGACCTGCAAACTGAGAAGTATGCAGTGTGTGCATGAAAAAGTCATGTTCAACCTCACATGGAGAGATCACAAGACAGTACAGTATATCAGGGAGAAAAAGGGAGTCTGAGACATCATAGAATCTATCAAAAAGCTCAAATGGCAATGGGCAGGCCATGTTGGAAGAATGGCAGACGACTGATGGAAATCATGACTCACAGCATGGATTCCCAGAGATCACATGTGAAACCGAGACTGACAAAATACAAAATGGAGAGATGAACTAGACAAATTCAGAAAACACTGGTTCCGCAACGCCCTTGATAGAGAAATGTGTCAAATCCTGGGGAGGGTCTATGTCCAATAACAGATGATAAAAGACTGATGATAATGATGATTATTGTATCTTTTTTAACGGGTATAAAGTTAAAAACGTTTGGAAAGATCATAATCTGTTAGGTATCAGGTCAATATTAAGTACAGCTTTGGGCTTCTTCAAGTTTTATTATCAATATCTATATTTCCAGACCTGAGCCTACCAAACAAATGCCAACGGTTTGTTCTATCGTCGGGTTCACTCAAAATATTTTGTTGATCTTCAACTGCTTGTCCAGCATTATATCTTAATTTGAAATCATATTTGGAAATTAGCATAACTTGATTGGGTAGACATTTTTACCAGTTGTGAAAATAGCCAGGTACAGCGTATGTACTTCTTAATTTCAATTTAAGTTATTGTCTCAAAACGGTCCCAAATTTAAAAAATTACTCAGCTGCACAGATTCACTTCACTCAACCCTAATGGACCCCTTTGCAATCCCTGAGCATAAAAGCATACAGCCATTAACATGTATGTAGTTGTTCCTAAATCTATTTCCCTCATTGACCTTTACACTAAAGTAATTTTTTTTATTTAAAAAAGTTTAAAATAAAAATAAGAAGAATGGGTATGAAATTAAAAATGGTTCAAAGTACGAAATTAAAATTTAGAAATCATTTCAAAATGATGTTTAGATTTTGGGAAATATCTAATATACCCACAAGTCCAGTCTGATGAGTAGCCATTTTTGCTGATTCATTAAAGCAGACAACATGAAAGAGAGGTGACAAAACTTTTCATTTTATTCATAATATATGTCATTGGTGGATTTTTTTAAATACTAACCCTAAAAAAAATTTCTTTGCTTTGAATATGTTTTTATTTCATCCTTCATTCGTCTAAAAGACATTATAAAACTTTAGTGTAAAAAGTGTAAGAATAAGTCCAACCAGAAGACAACAGTTGTCCTCTTTTTTGCTCAAGATTACATTAGTTTTTCAGGTAATCTTTGGTTTGACTATATGAGCCCATAGCGATATTCAATCAGCAAACAAAAACTCCTAAAGTCATACAAAGGCTCAAAAAAGTATAATTTTGTATTAATAAATATAAGAAAACAAAATATTAATCAGAAATTAACGTAGTAATAATGGAATTAAAAGCCTGGTTTTTGTTCTTTAACTAATTGCGCACCATGGATTCGTCAAGACAAGTTAAGACGACAGAAAACTGCATTCGACCATGCCACACTTGACGTTTCAATTTTAATCGGATGAAAAACAAAAGAAAAGCTTTTAATTTCATTATTACATTTCTTCTGGTGAATATGTCGTTTATTTGTTCTTTTTAATTAAAAAAAAAAACTAACTTTTTGGAGCTTTTAATGCTGACTAAACACGCCATGGGTTTTATACTTCAAACCAAACATTACCTTTTTTTTTTCTCATTTCGTCTGAATCGATCTCATTTTTTACAAATTCTTTAATGGTCTGAAACGTGTTTTGAATGCACAAAAATAATTTTCCATCAAATTTAGGCTATTTTCTTGCAGTGAAACACAAAATTAAAACTTCAAAGAAGATATTTATATTGTTGCAATACATTTGAAAATCTTACAAAAAGTGCGTGGAGGTATTACCAACGTAAACCAAGTTCATCATCATCATCATCATCAGTCTTTTAACATCCGTCATTGGACATAGACCTTCCTCGGGATTCAACATAATTCTTTATCATGGGCTTTGCGGATCCAGTATTTCCTGAATCTGTCTAGTTCATCTCTCCATCTAATGTTTTGTTGGCCTCAGTTTCTTATGTGATCTCTGGGGATCCATGTTGTGAGGCGTGATGTCCATCGGTTGTCTTTCATTCTTGCAACGTGTCCCGTCCATTGCCATTTAAGTATTTTTAATAGTTTCTATGATGTCACGAACACCTGTTTTCTTCCTTATACACTGTGCTGTCTTGTGGTCTCTCCATGTAAGGTGGAGTATGATTCTCTCATGCCCACGTTGCATACTTCTCAGTTTGTAGGTCTGTCTCTTGGTTAGGTTCTATGTTTCAGCTCCATAAGTGACTATTGGGAGAATGCATTGGTTGTATACTCTTCTTTTTAGGATTTTTGGGATCATCTAGTTCTTGAAAGTTGAGCTTGCTCTGATGAAGGCTTGCCATCCCAGAGTGATTCTTTGCTTGATTTCATCCATTTTTTAGGATCTCATGCAGATTCATGGTCCTAGGTTGATGTAGTGGTCTACCTTGCTGAGTTTTGCATCCTCTATCTTGACAGTTATGTTTTCATTCTCAACATGATTATTGCATATGATTTTTGTTTTACTGAATAGCTAGAATATAAATCAATTCCAGGCGTTTTTCAATCATTCTTTCTTAAATGTAAATGAAAATTAGGAAAAGGAGTATTGAATCAAAAATATTTTCAAATTTGAAATTAAAATTAAAAAATGATTTCAAAATTATATTTTGATTTTTTTTGTTGATTTAGCGTTTTGTCAGATGAGTAGCCATTTTTAACGATTGAATGAAGCAGACAACATGAAAGATAGGTAAATAAATTATCTCATTTTATTTAAATATCAAGTCATTATTCGATTTATTTTTAACTATATGTTTGTTAAAAATTTTCATTATCTTGTATATGTTCTATTTCAGCCTTCATTCGATAAATAGACATAAAACTTCAAAGTAACCCGAACCCTTTGTACGCTCACATATTGTCAAATAATCGCTTTTTGATGGTATTGTCTTTTTCGTTGCTTTATGAAGCTAACATTAAAAGAAAGAGAAAAAAACAAACGATCTTTGACTATGAGAAATTGCTTACTCGGCTTGTTGACTGTATGTTTAATGATAAGATGGTCATATTTCAAAGCAAAATTTCATTTTTTTTTTCCTGATAAAGAGATGCTATATTTTTCTATTTTTATTTTTTTCTTTTTTTTTCTTTCTTGTTTGGGAAATCCAACGTTTTGTGAATGCAAACACGTTAACTATTGACGAAATAGACTACAGGTATGAACAAAAAAGGGAAAATATCTAACTCTCAGTGAAGCAAGTAAGACAGACAGTAAGAGCCTTTCAGCACTGGCATACCGACAGTGGGGGCACCCAGGGTGACATCATTAATTTTTTTTACATCTTTCAATTAATATATTTGTTGATTTAATAAATTGAAATTTACTTGGCCTTGTTAACTCTGAAGTGACATGCAATAATGTGCTCTGTCCCACATGGACCCTGAATTTCAAGTTTTGGGGATTTTTCAAAACTCTCACTCCAGGCCATACTGGCATGTAGCCTTCCTAATAGGACATTTCATTGGCAAAATCGTGGAAATTGTTGCCAATCAAAGCCCTTGTGAGAAAAACAGAATATGTCTGGAGGTGAAAGGTGTTCGGTAGAAGTAAGTTCGTTAATTTGCCGCATTTAATGAACTTCGTTCAGTAAATCAAATGGCAGTTCGGTTGCACCTCGCCCTTTCCAACCTTACCTTACGTCATTCAGTGAATAATAAAAACAAAAATGAAAATGAAAAAATGATAAATCCTAGTTCCATAGTCCAGCGTTTTGCAGAATGTAGTTCTAGATCAAAGGGTTGTATCTGTCCTTCTCACGTCATCATCGTCATCATCATCATCATCAGTCTGTTAGCATCCGTCGTTGGACATAGACCTTCCCCAAGATTCACCAGACCTCTTCATCATGGGTATCATGGAGCTAGTAATTCCTGAATTTATCTAGCTCGTCACACCGTCTTACTTTCTGTCATCCACAGCCTTGTACCTGATCTCTAATGATCCATCTTATGGGATGTGATGTCCAGAGGTTGTCTGCCATTCTTGCAACATGTCCAACCCATTGCCATTTGAGTTTTTTAACAGTTTCCATAATGTCTCGGATTTCTGTCTTTTCTCTGATATACTGTGCTGTCTTATTATCTCTCCATGTGAGGTTGAGCATGATCCTCTGATGTGCTTGTTGCATGGTTTTCTGTTTGAGGGTCAATCTTTTGGGTAGGTTCCATGTTTCAGCTCCGTATGTAACCATCGGTACAATACATCAGCTGTATACTCTTCATTTTAGGACTTGAGGGATTTTCTAGTTTTTGAAAGTTGAGCTTGCTCTGCTGAAAGTTTGCCAACCTAGTGTGATTCTTTACTTGATTTCTTCTTTTGATTATTCCATGGGGACTCTCTGTCTGAGGTCGATGTTATGGTCTACTTTCTCCAGCTCTATATTTTTAATTTTGATCATTGTGTCTTTGTCACCAACATATTTGTTGAACATATTCATCTAGCTGAAGTTCATGTGAGGGCCAAGTTTTTTGCTTGTCTTATTTAGTTCGTCTAACATTATTTAGAGGTCAACAAACCATTATATTAACTTCTCATTTCCAACCTCCAGACATTATTATAATTGTATTTTAGTTATTTTCTTCATGAATCTTAATTTAATTTGTTATTTTTTGAATAGACAAAAAACAAAACAAAGGTTATATTATGGTTGAATTTTAATTGTTAGATGTTTTTCTTGAATTTTATACTCTCATACAGCTGAGTTCATTATGGTGTACATGATCCCCACATTTATCAAACTTAATTTGGTAAATGAGAAAAAAGTTTGTTACGGTTCATGTGATTGTTAAAGCTGAAATTCATTATATCGAGGTTTGTTATAGCAAGGGTTCACTATGAACCTTAAAAAACATGGCACCTCAAAACATTCAAAGCATTGCTCAAAACTAATATCAAATTCAAAACTGATCATTGTTTCCTATTCACAATGTTCATCTCTCTCTGGAAAACTGTTAATATATTCTGTTGCAACTGGAAAATAGTGATTTTTGTTGGACAATAATCAAATTCGCTTATTTACTATTTCATGAGCACGAAATATCTAATCCTAGCAACTTTAAATAGAAAATCTACACAAAACCTAATAATTCATAGTTTTTCAATGGGAAACAGGTACTAAAAAAGGTGCAGTCTTTGCATCTTTCGAGGCACAAACGAAACTTGTCAACATAAGATTATAACTTTCAATACGCAGTACCAGCTGAAAACTTTTTCATTTTTAAAATTTAGAGTTGGTAAAATGAATTACACTGTGCAATGGAAAAAATAGGGTTCTAGGAGTAACAGTTTTGAAATTTAGGGATGAGTTCATTCGTATTTCTTGGGGTTTTTTTTAGTAACATATTGAAAAAAAAAAAGAAAAACTTGCTGAAAATATTATTTCTCGTTTTACAACATTTAAACCTTCTAGGACAGAATTTCACTTGATAAGAGCATACATTTAAGAAGATTCCCCTCAGATTCTATACAAAAAGGAAATTTACAGGTATTTATACCTAATACCTGTAGTATGAAAAGATAGCCCAAATTCTAGATAGCCTGGAAAGGGGACTAGTTTTGGAAGGGGTTGTTATGTGTGTTACCAAAATAGTGCTTCTCATACTAAATTTAGTGTTTCTTGTTTTGGCAGTGTGAAAATCCAACATATAGCACTATCTTTCAGACATTTTAGCTAAATGTTGCCATTTTCAACTATCAACATGGCCATTAAAAGGCTAACAGTGTTTTTAGCATGTTTTGGCATTTTTGACACTTATTATAGGTCAATTTAGCCAAAAAAAAATTCCAAGCTGAAAACGTTGGGGTGACACCCTGAGTTATGATATTGATAAATGAATAAATTAAAATATAAACAAATAATTGATAATATAAAAATGATATAAATTAATTTTGAAAATATCAATATGAATGAATGGCAATCGTTATTATAACACATCAGAACAGTGTCATTAAATTCCTGGACGGCCATTTTTTAGTGGCTAAGAGTTGCTAGATTTGTTTTGAATGGCTGAAAAATGGCTGGATTTAATTTCCAGGTAATAGCTAATTTGGTAAAGATACTGATTTTTAGTAGTCTTTCAGTAAAGGGACCCATGCCGTTTTCTGTATTTAGATCAAGAATAATGCTATTTGAAATACTAGCATATCCTGCTGCATAATATTAAGAACAGTTCATATAGAATCAGGAAACTTGTCTGTTTTTCACTATATAGAATCATGCTGAACTCCAAAAAATAATTCCTAATTTTTACATTTGTGTTCAGTGACAAAATTCAAGATGGTAGACAACGTATACCAAAAAATCAAGATTGTTTTAATGTTTTTGTTCCATAGATGTATACTTATAAGCTTATTATAGTACTAGAATACCTAGACTTGTTAAAAACAGACTTTTTCAGGACTTTTATTGTATCTATTGATAAAATCCAAGATGGTGTCTACCACATAGAAAGAAAAATATCAGGACATTGGTATACAATCAGTTGTATAATGATGAGCTACCAATTAAATTTTCCAGAAACAAACTCTTTTCATTGTTATACATCAATAAGCGAGAACTAAACCCAAAATGGCAGCCGCTACATACTGAAAAATCAAGATACAGTTTCAAAAAAGATCTGGGAAAACAGGACAGATGCTGATGTTCAACAGTCCACACAGTCAATTATTGCTATACTACTAATCATAGTTATGACTGGTATCCTCATTGTCACTATCAGTATCCTCAATAGCAAAATTATTACACGACCCTTTAGTACCTTCACACTCACAAAGCTCTGTGCATGGCAGATTGCTGGTCTTGTAAGAACAACATCTATTTGCTGGTAATACACAAACAACAAGGTTCATGATAGCCTGGTATTGATGGAACTTTTGGTAGGAACGCAACTTTCCCCAAATCTTCTTGTTCCTATACTAAAGATAATGGATTTGGAACCTTTGGAATAGCTACTTTATCCTAGACCCAAACATTAGCTTGCGAATATTCCTGCAGAACATGTTCAGTTGTGGATCCTTGAGTGGGAAATAGTTTTTCTACACCTTGATTGTCCTTGAGGTGTTCAAACATGTGCCACCAATGTGCTTTAGCTGACTCATAACCAAGTCTGAATAGCATGGAAACTTTTTACAGCCAGTCAATACCTTTGAAGATATGGACCAACACCAAGCTCAGTATATGGATTACATCATCACCAGCCTTCCTAAAGGACTTGAAGCAAGTAGATTTTCCATTTCAATAGATATGGCCTATGATATCACAACCAGTGAGCATGTGAAATCCTGCCGATACTGCTGCAGAATCACCCTAGGATGGCAAGCCTTCAGCACAAGCTCAACCTTCAAAAACAAGAATATCCCTCTTGTCCAATAAAGAAGAGTATACAAATAATGCATCCTCCCAATAGTTACTTACGTAGCTGAAGCATAGAACCTAACCAAGATACTGACCCACAATCTAAGAAGCATGCAACAAATCCTGCTCAACCTCACATGGAGAGATCATAACAGCACAAAATTTCAGGGAGAAAACAGAAGTCCAAGACATCATAGAATCCATCAGAAAACTCAAACGGCAATGGGCTGGTCATGATGCAAAAGTGGCAGACAACTGATGGACATCATGACTCACAACATGGATCCCTAGAGATCACAAGCACAACCAAGGTCGGCTGAATACAAGATGGAGAGATAAGCTAGACAAGTTCAGAAAGTACTGGCACTGCAATGCCCTTGAAAGAGAATTGTGGTAGATCCTGGGGAAGGTCTATGTCCAACGACGGACGATGAAAGACTAATGATAATGATGATGATGATGACTCTACAAAGGGTGAGCATCAAAACATCAATGTCACATGAGTATATATGTAGCATTTTACCTAAATACCTTAATGCTACTGCATGCATAACTAGTAATGTGTTGGCTTCCTCTTGTGCACTCATGTTTACCATGCTCACGTACATGAACATGGGACCGTTGTGTGCAAGGTTTGTTATTGGCAGTTTGCACAGCTTGATAGCTTTGATGCGGAATCTTCTATTCTGTGACCCTCGCCTTTGCTCTTCCTGTTGTACGGACTTGTTTTATTCTGTCCTTCATGGAGTTTGTGACAGTATAGTTGCCAAATAATAAGTATATGTCCATGTAGCTTCATGCTTTATTGTCAACACTTTCAGTAAACATTCAACAAGATCTTAGAAACATTCCATCTTTTTGAACAACCATCTCTTGCATGTCAGCCATGCCATCTATCAAGATGCTGGTCAATACATGTTCTGATTGAATTGGGCTACTTTGTGTTTCTATGCATTCTCTAGAAGATGCTGTCCCTGGAACCACTCCTTTCAGTTCATAGATGGGGGCAGACTTACCTGCAGTCAGCAACAGAGAACCATTAGATGTCAGTAGGCTTGCATTGTAATCAGCAAATTCATGTTTCAAGATTTACTTCTCTAGAGGACTTTGCAATGAGGGGTAAGCAAATAAACAAGGAGTTGGTTGCTTTCAAGCTGATTACTTCGGATGGAACTTGATACTTATGCAACCATCTTTCCGGGTCAGATACTTCAATTTCAACATTTTGTCCCACATATTCTGTTCTCCTCTGACCATCTCATTCACATAAGTTTCAAGCGCTGTGCATCCTCGTAACCCCATGATCCAAGTGTGCTGTTGTTGGCATTATTCGCCTAATGTCAAAGCTGACCAACTTCATCTCAGATGCATCATCAATTTTTGGTTGACTGAAGGGGTTTGAGCTACTCAACATATTCTTCGGTTATTCCACAGCCTTTTCCTGTTGTACATTGGTGTGTTATTGATTCTTTTTTAGGCTGGGATCAGCTATGCTCAACAGACATTTAGTTTCATCAGCTAGCCTTGCCAGTTCTGGGAAGCTCAGGCAGTACTTCTCCTGATCCAAAAGTGGACCCCTCTCCTTGTGAATCTTGTTTACAAGTTCCTGAGCATGATCAAGTCTAATGGTTGTGAAGGGAAAAGGGTTGGTACTGATGACAAAGTCACCACTCTTGAGATCTTACCATAATGAGGGATAGATGTGTAACTGAGGATAGGTATGCAATGTAGTCAGGAATGTTCTGAGCATAGTCATGCCTATTGTTGGCAAAAAAAGTAAATGCACATCTTTTCTAATGATACAAGGTGCAAAAGCCAGTTATGATCATGAGTACTTTGTATGAACTGGAATAGACTGTTGATTCATGTCATATATTAACAAGCCCACTTCTATATTGGGTAGTGTTTGTTCTTGTTGTTGAATTGTTCTAATATTTCCACCAACTTCAGATTGGAAGCCATGTTTACCAAATTAAAATGGATTTGAGTAACACCTAGGCCACTTTCGCATGCTTTACTCACATCTTCCAGTGCAGACGTCAATTTATGGTGCAGCACTGGTTGTTGTTCGTAGAATGCCTCAATCCACAAATCAAATGGAACTTGCAGAGTGATCTGGTAAGCTTCCAAGACCCTCTTGTGGTACTTATTATTCAGTATTTGTACTACTATGACACTACTGAACAGACCAAGTTCAAGCAAAGCACTATCCAAACCGACGCTCTCAAGGCACCGTAACACACAGAGAACTACATGGAAAGGACCTGAAATTGCGATATATGAAAAAAACTGTGAATAATTGTTTATTGTTCATTGTGCATTTCTGGGTGTGCCATTCAACATGATGCCAGTTATGCCGAATAGTGATTGTTTATTAGGATTATCTATATTATTCTTTGTCATATTTATTGCATTAGTCAATCAACAAATTCAGTGACCAAAACCAACATATGATAAAACGATATACTGGACAACTATATTTGTTACAAATATTTAAAAAGGTATTCATAAGTCAATTATTTTGTTATTCAGCCACCATCTTAGATTTAGTGCTTATCCATCCAGAAACAATTGGAGACAGATGGTTTTGAGTTCTATGTGATCTATAGAAATGAAAAAGCACAAGTTGCAAGTTTCTATATGAAGGATTCATAAACCTGTCAATTGCGACATAAAACTTGCGCTAAAAGAGTTTTATTTTTACTTTTTTCTCCCTACCTGGAAATGAAATCTATCCAGTTACCTAGAAATTGAATCTACTCAATTTTAGTGATTAAAAAAATATTCAGCCACTTTTTGCCATTTGAAATGGCCAATTAAGAATATTGGTTAAAAAAATACGATAACTGTTCTCCAGGTGTATTATTGCAAAGTTAGCCTAAGTAATATCAAAAACTACATGTTGAATTAGATAAATACCTGGTTTCAATGTTTGATCAGTTGTAATCAACACTTTTCTCTCTAGTGCTTAGCGGAAATTTTTACCTTCAAAAAACAATATAAGATTGCCCTTGTCTGTTTGGAATTTTATTTTATGACCTGAGAAATTGCTTTTGTAAAATTTCAAATTTAGCAAAGCAATATGAAAATCTTGAAAAAATAGATCTGCTTAGTTGCTCAATAAAAACTGTCAGGCAACAAATATCTCTTAACATCACTCCGTATTATGGTGATCAACTACTGGATTGGAAAAAGGGGCTGTCAATAAATAACTTACTTCTCTGGATTTTTGTTAAGTAGTGTTCGCTAAAAAACTCCAAATTTGAAATAAAACTTCATTGCAAATTGAACCTCACACTAAAAACCTATGCAGGGAGGGAATAGATTGTCTTTTTTTCTTACATACTTAGCCTGCCAAGCCAGCCAGACTAACTTTAAAACTGAAGAAACTTATGATGATAGTTTTGGTAAAAGTTTCTAATAATAAGATTTTCATATTTGTTAGTCAAAAAAAAAAAAAAAGCAATGGTCTATGATACTTTATGTCAGGCACTCACCTGATGACATCATGGTAGATAGTTGTTTAGTTCAGTCTGGTAAGAGGCCTCAGGGTATAATGGGAACTTATGGAGTTGCTATGAAATGTTCTGAAGTTTCAATGATAAACATAACGTGTTCATTTCATATTTGGCAAGTGCTGTGAATCATTGATTGATATGGATTTGTTCTATCATTGGCTTCTGTCAAGACAGACCTTTGGTACGGCAACCATTTTCCTTATCTACTATTGTAGTATGTAGTGCCTCCAAAAGAGAAGAATTTCTATAAGATGGTGCAAAGCTGTTTTTGCCACCAACCCCACCTCACACCACACTCTGAACAAATTCCCATGTCCCTTAGCCACCCTTTTTTCATCTGCTTCAATCCTTTTAGCATGCCATATTATATTGGTTTGCTGGCAAATAATAAAATAATCAATTTTATTAATGGATATATCATTGATATGAAAGTTTCGATACACTTATTCTATCAGAGAAGATCTCAGACTCCCTTCTGGCACTCTGGGAACTTGTGGGATGTACCAGCTGCCCTCCCCTCTCATTGGCCCTATTGCTCTGTCAAAATTTTAGTCAAGATGACTGGCGATGGAACAGAGTCTAGCAAGTGTTGAATTCATATCTTTTCCAAATGCATTAGGAAAAAAGTGATATGAGCAATTTTGTTTTGTAAGCTGATAACCATTATGACATATTATACGAAGCAGTTTTATTTTATTTTCACTAATCTTTCACTAAATAGTCTGAATAATTGAGTGCTAATACTCTTGGGAAAGGTACAAATCCATTCCAGGTGAGGTATAGGCTGCTATCAAGAAATCAGTACTGAGTTGTTTGTTGATCTCCCATTGATATATTTGTAGAAAGAGGATATTTTATCCTTCTCCATCTATATTCCAGGCTCTGAACCAGCATAAACAGAATTCATCAAAAGCCATCAATCAAAACTGTCTCCAAAATTATCAACGTAGATTTCTTAAGTTTCTAAGTTGGTCTGGCTGTCTGTCAGCTTGGCTGGATGGCCAGCCAGCTGGCTTGCTATGTACGTATCTTAAATATAGGCTGCATGAATGGTGCTTAGAGGGCTGAAAATCTAAACATTTACCCCTTATTATATTGACAAAAATGTTTTGTTTTTTTTAATTCACCCCTAAATGAGGTTTTAATTCGGGTTCAATTTGTAATGTATGTTAAATTGGTCCTTAGTTTGTATCTAACAGTATTAATGCTTGTTTTTGTGAAATTCAGACTTCTTAGTGATCACTGATTATCAAAAGACGAAAAGAAATAACTTATTGATTGATTGCCCCTTTTCCCAATGTTTAAATTGATCTCCCCCAACTCAGCATGCTGCCATAAGACATTGGTCATGTGATGATTTTTTTGAGTGATGAAACTAGGCCCATCATATTTTTTTAAAATCAGCTTTATAAAGACCATTGCTGGACTTCCCCATGGATGTAAGATATGGTTATAAGTGAAGTTGGTCGGCCTTATCAAGTCATGCTGGTCAATGATGTATCGGAAGCAGAAGGAGATGGATTCATGCTTTTCCCAAAGCAATAATGTGAAGTGAACCCATTGACCACTTGACTGGCTCACACCTCCACATTACTGTATTACTTAATGAGCAGATGAAAGGGGAAAAAGGTTAAATTTAATGTTTACAGTATGTTAAACAACACAAGTATATCATCCAATGTCAATGCATTCAATTTTTTCATCTTTTCTAAATTCAAGATACGCAAAATGTTATTCTGATCCTAGACTCAGTGCACAGATACTCTGAGCCTAGACTCAGGGTACAGATACTCTGAGCCTAGACTCAGTGCACAGATACTCGGAGCCTAGACAGTGCACAGATACTCTGAGCCTAGACAGAACTTCCAATCCATATGTAAATAATCCTATCATTTTCTTACTGGTAATATGCTAGTATGAAAATGATAATTGAAAAAAAAACAGATAAAAAGGTACGGGTAAGCTTTTCAAAAAAATATTATTCATATTATGTTTGAAACCATCAATGATGAATTGAGAAAATAGATAAATAAAAAGCTTGAATTATTGATTGCTATAATAGAGAAGTTGCAGGGAAGCCTTTTTCAATATAAATGCCAAGGGCAAAATGCAACTGAATAGTCTGGGATCTGAACTAGATACTATAAATTTTCTCTATAAGTTGAACCTGGGTTATGTTACCAGTGTTTTTGTTTTTTGATCATTCATGTAGAATATTTGTGGAGCATAGAGGTACAACCACTCTACTGTGGTTTTTGTAGAAAGTTTATTTTTATGAAATTGCTAGCCCCTTTACTCAGGCTTTGCTCTAGGTATGGCAACTGCCAAACTGTTTCTTTTTGTCAGAGTAACCTTCTTACATAGACTGTCTTACGGGTTGAAGGGCTCCAACTGCCCTGCTATTTACTGATAGTTTAGGGTGGAATGGGATTCATGCTTTTCCCAAGGGCATTCGTGCAAAGTGAATGTAAACAGCCTCGGCCAAACCTGAAACTCAATCCACCAATCGTGTTTTCTTAGCTGTTATCTGCTATAATATTCTAGGCCAATAGCAGTGAGTTACCGAATGAAGATCAAACCATACCTGCAAATCCATTTGGGAAATGAGTTTGCTAATCATTATGTCTTGGTAGGCATCCTTTTTATGACACTGTATCTTGTAAGTACAGCTTTCTTCTGCAATCCAAAAGCAAAGTAAAGAGGCAATTAATATCAATCTACAGGAAAAATAAGTTTTAGGGTTTAAAAATCCTAACTTCACTCTGGTTTCTCTTAATCTTTTTCAATTCAAATTGTTTAAGGTCTTACCATAATATGGGTTCAACTTCTCAAAACATTTTTCAAGGTTGATGTAAATTTTTACCATAAACCAGACCCGGGGCATTTTTTGTACATATAAGTATGTGTGCGTGTGCAAGTGTGTGTGTGCATGTGCCTGTACATACCTTTTTATGAATTGTTTCCATTATATATTTTTTTGTATTATATTTGCAAGAAACAAAGATGTCTAACAGTTTGTTTCAATACTTTTTTTGGTACCTCTTGAATCTGAAGATCCACTTTGATGAGCTTACTGCTCCATGAATTCTTTCCTCCTTGTTATGAATTGGTGAAATGAATAGATTTGTCTCTTTCAGTGCTTGTAATTATTGACAGAGGATTGAAATTTCAAAATATTTTTTATTTTCAAAACTTTATTCAAAAAGTGAAAGATTCATTTGTTTTTGAATTTTAGAACAATGTTAAAAATCAACTAAAAAAAAGAATATAAATGCTGTATGTGTAAAAGATGTCCGTACGATCAGTTGTGGCTGTAACTGCAGTTAGTTGATCAACAAGTTTGTTAACCGCAAGATCCATGTATTGGATGAGTATAACAAATTGGTTAATATCATACTCAGGATTTGATTATCCCAAATAATTCTGAAATTTATGGGTTTTTTTCTTGTTGATGAAGCATCATCAATTATCATTGATGTTTTAATTAGTATTTATTTTGTCCTAATTTCAGTGGCGGCTGCATTACTGATTAAGCCATGGAGCCTAATATCAATGTATAAAGAGGGAAACAAAACTAATTTACTTTTCAATTTGTTTATTTGTTATTAATGATATTGATAGGGCCTCACCATGAAGCAATGGTTAGCAAGATAGTATTGCAAATCATTACTACAATTAGTGTTCAGTCAATCACGGTGTGCCTTGCTATTTGGATCTTGTACCAGACTAAGCTAAACAATAAATAGTTACTTTAGGTGCATGCCATGAATGGCCTCCATTTTTGTGTAGACAGACAATGTAATGACAATGAAGTGGACCCCTCCTAGGAGTGTGCCTCAGTAAGGCATTTATATATCCTGGGATACCTAGTTAACAGAATACCCACTCTTGGCTTTGCTTATTTAGACCAGAGGAAAGCAGAGAGCTACATGTCTGACATCAACTTGGATGTAGGAGCTACTGGAAGGACATCAAATTCAGTGTTAAACTGCCTTAAAGAGGCTTCACTCCCAGGTTTGGAATCAAAGTTGTCCTTCTTTTATACTAGAGAGTCCAATCTGCCCTGTTATTTTAACCATAACTGGGAAGAGAAGAGACTAATTTATGCCTTTCCCAAGAGAATTAGTGTGAAGTGAACATAAACAGATCAGAGTTTGAACTGTCATATAGCAATGACAAACAAGTTAGTTTCACCAGACCCGCCTTTCTGAACCAGTATTTAGCCACAGCTGGGTGTGGAGAAGTGGATTCATGCCTTACCCAAGGGCGTTAGTGAATAGAAATAGCCTTGGTTGAAACTTCAATTTGGTCAGTCTATTCCTTTTTCCATGCTGGTAACCATTACGCCATTTCACATCTCCCCAGGCCACAATAGGGAGTGGATATTTGTTGGAGACAGAAAACTTTAGCCCAAGACTAAGCATTCACCTAATTTGATTGGACTTTCTAGCATTTACTAACATAGGATTCTTCAGTTTTTAAGTAGGTCCATCTATTTAGCATTTTATAAAGATTTCATACAATTTACAAAACACTTGTAGGAGCAAAATTGTGCCCCCCAAACTTGGGAAATTGGCTAGACATGACTGGAAATGACTTCTGTCGAACTTCTCATTGCCTGTTACCTTTTCCATGGAAAGAATTACTCTATCAAATTTCAGCTCCATAGGTGTAAAATTTTGTTCTCAAACTTGGAAAATTGGCTAAAAATGACCCCTGGTCAAGGACTTGAATGACCTCTGAGGTCAACTTTACATTGCCTAGTATGTTCACCGTATAAACATTCTGTGTATGTCAAGTTTCAACTTGAAAGTTATAAAATTATGTTGAGCATCATTGAAAATCGCTTGGAAATGACCAGAAATGACTTCTGTTGACCTTCATTGATCTCTAAGGTCAACCTAGCGTAGCTTATTTCACATGTCTTCCTGCCAAATATTAGGTCAATAGGCCTTGTAGTTTTAGCCTGAAAGAGACATGGACAAATAAATTATCAGTATTTGTATAAATAACTATATCTCATTATATATACATATATATATATATATATATATATATATATATATATATATATATATATATGTAGAGAGACTGACATTTTATTTGTGTAGATAACTATATCTCATATATATATATATATATATATATATATATATATATATATATATATATATATATATATATATATATAAACATATATGTAGAGAGATAGACAGACAGAGAGGAAATGCAAATATTTATGAATTTACACTTGTGCATAAACACCTACACAAACACACATACACATAGACACACATGTGCATATATATGTGTGCACATCTGCAACAGTACGTATTGGTTTTTGCATTGTTTGTCCTTATCTGTCAAGTAGTGTATATATTATTCAATCTGATCGATTCTTTTTCTTCTTTTTTTTCTGTTCACTTCCTTATATTTGGTGTGGGGAGATAGGGCTAGCAATTTTATGATTTTACCTCATAAGCTTTCTATATGATCGTGATGAAAAAAAGCACATAGCAGTGGAAGATGAAACAAGCAACTCAGAGAGAAAGGAAGGAGAAAGAGAATAAAATACAGAAAGACAGGTCTGGTTAGTCACCCAACAGAAACCATTACATGGCCAGCATTTTTTTTTTTGCTGCACGCTGTGTTGGGGATGATCAATTAAAATTTGGAAAAAGAGGTGATCAATCAATATGTTACTTCTCTTGCCTTGACAATAAATTTTCTTAATTTTCACAAAACAATCGTGAGCGTAGCCAGGTAGAAAGTAGGGGCCAATTTGGCATAAGCTTACTTTGTAAATTAAACCCTCATTTAAAACTCAATTAGAAAACAAAGAATAATGTGTTTTTTCTAGACATAATGAGGAGTAAATATTAAAATTTTCAGCCTTCTAGCTCCAATGTTTTGGCCTGAGAAACTCAAGAAATCTATATTGACAGTTTTGGTTGATAGTCTCTCAAACCAACCAACAAACAAACAAACAAACAAGCAAACAAACAAACAATCAAACAAAGTGGCAGGATTGAAAATTCTTTCGGTTAGAAAGAAAGGAAAAAAGAAAGAAATGAAAAGAAGAAATAAAAAAGAAATAGAAATAAAGGAAGAAAAATACGAGAAAAAGATGGAAGAATGGAAAATGCTTTAAGGTTAAGAAAGAAAAGTTGATAAAACTGGTGGAACAAGAAAAATCCAGAAAATAATGCATGAAATGAAATGTTGAAATATCTAAGGGACTTTTTCACAGGAAGTAAAAATAGTCGAAGAAGAACAAAGGTATTTGAAAAAAAAACAAAAAACAAATGACAAATGCAAAAGAATAAAAGAAAAAAAAAAGAAAAGGTAGATTTTTTTTTTTGAAATGGTGAAAACTTAGAGAAACAATGAAGGAACTAAGATCATTTCATATAAATAACAATTGTTCATTTTTGTACAACTGTTGAACTGTTTGACATCATGAAGCATTCTAAAAGTCCCCTGTCTTATCTTTGTTTATAGAATCATTAAAAGTTACTAATTATCTTGGCAAGCCGTTTTTAGTCGTGTAAATTCTTCCCAAGGATAAGAAACCTCATTGGTTATGTCAGGTGCATTTCATTTACACATTTACCAGGAATATTTTCCTGCTGCCACCACAAGGATTGGTAAAAGTGATGTTGTACTTATAGAAATGTCAAAGATGATGGCATAACCATGTTTTAACTCTTTGAGGTACATTTCTTTTTCTCACACTTTGAACTAACATTAGTGGGGAGGAAATGTGTTAAATACATGAAGATAAAAAGGTGGTTTTAAAAATGTCTCACTACTCGGACACCACTACTTCAAAAGTGGGATGAAATTTAATCCAAAATGCTTCATAAAGTTAAAAAAATAAACCCCATATTAGAAACTATCGACCAAAATCCTTACCAAAACTGTTAACATAAGTTTCTTTAGTCTTTAAGCTGATCTGGCTGACTGGCTAATGGAAGTCTTTTTGCTAAATTGGTCCCTTATTTTATATCCGAAAGCATTTACACTTTTTTTGTTGAAAACTCAGACATTTTTTTTTTGTGGTCACTGCCCAACAGAAGGCTTACTCTAACTTATTCATTGATCTACCCTCTCTCCAATTTTTCAATTGATCATCACCAAAACAGCATGCTGCCAAAAGATATTGGTCATGTGTCAGTTTCTTTTGAGAGACTTACCAGACCTGTTTGAATATTACTAAAATATCACACATAGCTTTGTAGCATATATATATATATATATATATATATATATATATATATATATATATATATATATATATATATATATATATTGATAAATATAGATTCTAGTACAAATGTATTTGTGTTTACCATGATATAATTGAAGTGGTTCAGTATTAGTGTAATGTTGGGGACAATGACATACCGATCAAAATTGAAAACGCTGAGCTGTAGAAAGTAAACCACTACATCTACCTTGGACAGGGAGTCTCCATGGAGCCATCAAAAGGAGAAGATAATAAAACGAAGAATCACATTAGGTTGGCAAACTTTCAGTAGAGCAAGCTCAATTTCCAAAAAACAAGAAAATTCCACTAAAAAGAAGGGTACAAAACCAATGGATCCTACCAATAGTCACCTATGGAGCTGGAACATAGAACCTACCCAAAAGATTGACCCTCAAACTGAGGACCATGCAATGTGCACATGAGAGGATCATGCTCAACCTCACATGGAGAGATCATAAGACAGCACAGTATATCAGAGAAGAGACAGAAATCCGAGACATAGTAGAATCTGTTAAAAAACTCAAATGGCAATGGGTTGGATATGTTGCAAGAAGGGCAGACAACCACTGGACATCACATCCTACAACATGGATCCTTAGAGATCAGGTGCGAGGCTGTGGCTGACAGAAAGTATGATGGTGTGACAAGCTGGATAAATTCAGGAAGTACTGGCTCCATGATGCCCATGATAGAGAGGTCTGGCAAATCTTGGGGAAGGTCTATGTCCAGCGACCGATGCTAACAGACTGATGATGATGAAAAGAATTTGTATTCTAAATAATACATTTTGAAGAAACAGATGAGAAATTTTGAGTGGGAAAACATACTTATCCTGCTAATTATTTAGATTTGTCATTTTTATAATAATGTTTTTGCCAGAATGTACTTTTCAGAATGTAGTTTTCTCAGGAGTGGTCAGTGAGTATCACTCAATAGATTTTTTTGTACCCAGAATTGATACAATTCCCAGATATGAGCCTCAAAGCCTCGTGCGTGAATCAGAGGAAGGTCAATAAACATAATCAGCTGAAATATAAAACAACAAAATGATGATACTGGTCTGAATGATACATGGGATAAAGAAAAATATTTCAGATGAAAATATTTCGATTTGAGTGTGTGCTGATCAGTATAGCTGGGAATACCATGTTTCCAACTTTTCATCTTTGCACAGATACAGAATGATAGCCAATGCTAGTAATGATCAGTTGTGGTAAGAGAGAAAACAAAATGAATAGACATTCTTCAGACCATTGGGCAAAACAAAAACCAGGAATCATAATCAGTCATCTTGTGAGATTTCTGTACATGCAGGTGTGAAGAATTTCACCAGTTGGGGGTTGGTATGGTTAGTGGAGGAGGGAATTTAATATTCAATGTTGAGGGTAATGCACATCATCATTCGAGGGCCAAGGGGAGATCAATGAATTAAACATAATCCCAGGTTTAGTTTTGGCTACTAGTTTTCAACAATGGAAAAACTTTTGGAAAAGAATTGAGATTCCAGAACAATGAAGCGTTCCCTGTGTCAACTGTTTTCTCCAAGTGCAACGGTGCTGTACTAGTGTCTAAAATGTTTCAGGTAACATCTAAAATACTCTAGAAAAGAAAGAAAGGTTAGTGGAGGAGGGAAAGAAAGAAAGGAAGAAAGGGAGAAAAAAAAGAAAGGGAAAAGAGAGAGAAGTGAAAAAAAAGAAAAAAGAGATAAGAAAAAAGAACAAACATTAGAAGGTTGTCAAATCAGAGGATTTAAATTAAAAAGATAGGTCTGGTTAGTCATTCAGTAGAGACCTTCATATGACCAACATGTATTGTCTACTTGCCATGTTGGGTGTGATCAATTAAAGATTGGGAAAAGGGTTGGTCAATGAATAAGTTACTTTTGCCATTTTTTGGTTCACTAAAAGGTCTGAGTTTTCAAAAAACAAGTGGTATGACTTGTACACAAAACATGTACATAAATACATAGCTAGCTAGCAAGAATCACTTGAAAACTGAAGAGACCTATGTTGATTTTATTGACAGTTTTAGTTGATGCTTTCTAATATCATCATTCTATATTTAAGCAATAGGTTCTTGATCAAACATAAGTTATCAAATGTGATTTACCCATAATTAACTGTTATATCAAACATCTCATAATTTTTAACTTCTCCCAAAATGTGTGATTCAACTTTTGTAATAAATATGCCCATAGTCTAGTTCCTTTTCTATCAGTGTCAGATCTTATACCTTGAATTCATATCTGCTTTTTTTTCAAGCTGCAAGTCATTATGCTCATTCAGTTTTCTATTATAATCATTTTCCAACAATTGCTAATTTTATCTGAGTCCTTTCAGACATATGGGATCTATCCAGAAAGTACCAACGAATTTGAAAATCTCAAGAACTGGAAACACAGCTTGTAACTTGGCAAACAATCAAAGGGGACCTTACTGTGCATGCGTAAATACTCTCCAGTTGGGTTTTCTCAGTTGGCAGTGAGGACAAATGAGCTTTTGTTCAGTGTATTCACTATGACAATCATGTACCAACCCACCCTCCAGGTCTTGCGTGGGTTTTTTGGCAAAATATTGTGCCATTCAGGTCTGTAAGCCTACCTACCAGCTAGATTTGGCTCCCAGTGACTTGTAGATTTTCCCAAAGAGATTTCAGACCATGAATGTAATTGAGGAGAATGCTTGGAGGCAGACGAAGGCGATCCCTAAAAAAAGGCTTTGTAGACTGTCTTGAAAGATTGGAGAGGTGCTGGGGTAAGTGTGAGCTGTCCCAGTGAGTACTTTGAAGGTGACTAAGGCACCATTCCCCTAGTAAGGCTATTTCCTCAGTATAATGAATACCTGGATGGAATTTGAAAGCACTTTTGAATTTTCAATTTCAATTAATTATTGCCTGACAAAATTTTTTAAATGACAAAGAGAAGGCTTAGAGGAGGGTTCTCCGTTTAATAAAATGATTTAAGGAGAGAATGGGCTTATGTCTGATATTGGCGAGAAGTTTATTGATAGAGAGGAATGGGAACGGTGACATATATAATATGCCACCTAACAGTTTTGGGAATTGATCGAGATTTGGGATATGTATGTATGTATTGTTGGAAGTAGGGACATAGATGGTGGGATCTGTATTCAGAATAATCCTCTAACCGGAGCAATGGAATTTTAAAGTGGAGTACACCTTGCCCAACCCTGTAGAGTTTGTATTCTACATTTCACCAAGGTGGCACGAATAGGAGGAAGTTCTTTAGGTCATAGGTTTAACAGGAGTGTCCTCCCTATATATTCTGTTGTTGATATATGCCAAGATGGCATTAGAATTCCCTTTGATATATAATATGTATATATGTATATATAGAGAGAGAGAATCTGGTAAGTTTTACAGCTTTAAATACTAAAGGTGTAAATGTTAAATTTGTGTGATTTCAGTCAATTATTTCCAAACATCTGTTCATTAATGTATACTGAATACATATATTACTGAATATATATATATATATAGAGAGAGAGAGAGGGAGAGAGAGAGATTGGATACTAGTCTGGTTAGTCACTCAATACACACTATTATGTGACCAATGTCTTTTGGCAGCATGCTGTGTTGGGGGTTATCAATCAAAAAATTGGAAATGGGGTGATCAATGAATACACTATTTCTGCTGCCTCTTGTTGGGTGGTGATCACTGGAAAAATAGGCTTGAATGCTGCCAGACACAAAATAAAAGACCAATTTAGCATAAACTTATATTGTAAATTGAATGCCCCTTCTGGATACCTACTTTAAGGGATTTTGAAAAAAAAGTTTTTTTTTGATAAGGAGTGAATGTTCAAATTTTCAGTCACTCAATAGGAACCATCTTGAGACCAATGTCTTTTGGCAGCATGCACCATTAGGGGGGATCAATTATAAAAATTGAACAAAGGGGTGATCAGTATTAGGTAGTGATAGCTAAAAAATGGTCCGAATTCTCAAAAAACAACCATGAATGTTGTTGGACACAAACTAAGGGGCTAATTTAGCATACACTTACCTCCACTTGTGAGGCCTGTACATGTTATAGGCATATTGATAGCTAGCTAGCCAGACCAACTTAAAAACTAAAGAAACCTATGTTCACAGTTTTGGTAATAGTTTTAATTGATGGTTTCACAAAGAAGAGAAGATGGAAGTTGGTGACCAAAACAGAAAAAATCCATCGAAGAAAGGATAAAATAAGGTAAACAAAAAGAATTGGTTTAAAAAAAAAGCAGGTCTACCCTGCTATCCAAAATTAGTTGTGTTCCTATAAAAACCTTCTGGAAGACAAAATGGCATAAAGGGAAGAAGCAATTACTATTGATCTAGACGGGAAAATTTTTTGAGTATTCCCATAAAAACAATGTACGGTGATGACGATATATTAGACTAAGTTGTCATAGGTTGGGGAGTTGGCACGAGGCTTAGGATGCCGACAAAAGAGAGGAAGAGAGTTCAACCTACCTCTATAATGCTATGTTCGCTTTTTGCCTCTTTTCAGAAGAGCGAAAAAATGATGTAAATCAAACTTTCAAAAAGTGATAGATATCTGTACTAGAAAGAATAAAAGAAATAAGAAAAAGGAAAGAAAATGAAGAGAAAGAAAGAAGATAAAAAAATGGAGATAAAATATATACAAACACTCAATTTGACCTCTCTTTGATGTCCGTCAATCAACTAAGAAAACGTTAATGGAGTGTGAAACAAAATTAGTAAAAATGCCTTTCTAAGAAGTCAAGGAATTTCCAAGACAGAGTCTGCATCCAGAAATGCTGGTGATTTAAACTCTTGACCTTTTGCTGAGTCTTTGATTCCTCCAAAAGCACGAAAGCGCCATAAGAGGAACTGACTTAAGAACATTTCTGTGTGATTCGGTAAAAAGTAAAAGGAATGGTAGACAGCACCGAAAATCAGATTCAAATCAAACAAATATTTCTTTCTGGTATCAAATTTTCATTGTACGAACCAGTGTTGGGCCATGCCCTGCCCTGCCCTGAAATATGGAACCTAACCAAGAGACAGACCTGCAAACTGAGAAGTATGCAACATGCGCACAAGAGAATCATGCTCAACCTTACATGGAGAGATCACAAGACAGTACAGTATATAAAGAAGAAAACGGGTATCCGTGACATCATAGAAACTATTAAAAAACTCAGATGGCAATGGGCAGGCCATGTTGCCAGAATGAAGGACAACCGATGGGCATCACGTCTCACAACATGGATCCCCAGAGATCATATAAGAAACCGAGGCCAACGGAACACAAGATGGAGAGATGAACTGGACAGATTCAGGAAATACTGGCTCCGCGACACCCATGATAGAGAATTGTGGCAAATCATGGGGAAGGTCTATGTCCAACGACGGACGTTGAAAGACTGATGATGATGATGATGAAGATGATGATGATGAGGTACACCGAAGTGGCAGTTATCCACATCAGTCACAATAGAAAGAGGGGTGTAGTTTGGCCCTGCAACTGCCAGGCTTGTAATCAATATTTTTACCATCTCTCATAGTTTTTCTAATATCTATTTGTTCCTTGTAATAAATGTCTACATAGAACTTCTATAGTAAAAAGAAAAACAGCCAATGTCTAATCTGTTGCTGTTAGACTGATATAGGCTGTTCATTTCTCAACTCCACCAGGGCTGGCCCAAGGGTCTCTAGCAACCTAGTCAAGTTGAACTTCAGTACCCTTTAAAGTATCTTATAATCCTAAAAATGTCTAACGTCATATCAAACAATTTTCTTATTACGACTTCTTTTAATGTTTAATTTATTGATTTACCCGTTTTTCTATTCATATTTGGAAAGTTATATATAGAGAGTCTCAGACACATGACAAGCATTCTCTCCCACATGGTGCCACAGAGAACTGCCCATGTTGCGTAGTGGTTATAGAATCAGACAAAATTACTGCAAGTAATCTGATGGTTCTAGGTTCAATCCCAGTGTGAGACAATAATAGTACTACTAATGCTAAGAGGGGAGTGCGGTCAATATACTCCTGTCAGTTAAATAAAGGGTTTGGTTCGTTACTTCCCCACACCTAGCAGATGATGCCTGATGAAAGCCGTAGAGTACAACGGCTGAAACGTTGTATGAAAAACAACCAAGATGAGGATAGTCCGAATAATAATAGAAATAATAATAATACCGCATCTCAAAAATTCAGAGATATATGAAAATAGCAGTCACTAAAATTTCAAGTACCTGTAATTTGGTGTAGATCATCAGAGGCTACAATTTTGTTAGTTTATTTGTGCATAGTATGAAAGTAAAATGACAATATTGAAAGGCTTTTCAAGACAAATGATTCTTTATTTCAACATTTCACTCATACCAAGCTTTGTCAAAAGAAATCAGAAGTTATGAAAAGAAAATGGTTTATATAGTTGTGGGAGTTAGGGATGATGGTGTATTGATAGACCATTTGTGTAATGAGCCTTGTGGTTGGTTGTCATGACTCTAGGCAGATCACCTGTCAGGCTTTGAGAGGTCATCTATGCAGGTAATGTTATTAGAAGTCAGATGTTCTTAGAAGTCAGGTGTGGCTGTGTGTAAGGTTGATTTAGAATTGAGGTCAAAAAGGGTATTTTTTCAGTTTGGTGTGGTTAACCTGAGGTGAGGAGAGTATTATATGGAGGGTAGAAGTCAATGATGGTATTCTGGCGATGTGTATTTTCTGGCACATGGGTGTCTGTGAGATCAGTGAATGGAATGTGTGTGTGTGTGTGTGTGTGTGCATGTGAATTGGGAGTAAAAGGATTATGTGCTTCAGCAATTTGTTTCGCTTAATGAGTCTGGCAAAATGTCAAAGCAACATGGTCTCTTTGGTCTCCTTGCTTACGAGAAGAAAAATAAATTATTCCTATAGTTATCTTCCTTGAGAAATTGGAACATAACAATATATATTATTATAGATTATTGGTGCAAATTTCAACACAGACCCCTCTCTATTACTATTAAGTTACAAATTTGACTAGAAACTGCTTTATTCTCCAGTTCAAGCATTTTAATAGCATTATGCTTAAAAAATCTTGCAATAATGAGCTGCTTTTTACAATGACGGATATTCAAACAAACAAACATACAGATATATCTCTGAATTTTCGAGATGAGGTATTATTATTATTTCTATTATTATTCGGACTATCCTCATCTTGGTTGTTTTTCATAGGTTCAATCCCAGTTTGAGACAGTAATAATACTATTAATGCTAATAGGGGAGTGCGATCAATATACCCCCGTCGGTTAAATAAAGGGTTCGGTTCATTACTTCCCCATACCTACCAGATGATACCTGATGAAGGCCGTAGAGTACAGCGGCCAAAACATTATATGAAAAACAACCAAGATGAGGATAGTCCAAATAATAATAGAAATAAACATACAGATATCGGATCATTATAGTGTGGATAAAATGTATCTATAACAGGTCTGGTTAGTCTCTCAATAGAAATCATCGCATGATCATCTGGCAACATGCTGAGTTGGGAGTGGTCAGTCAAAAAATGGAGAAAGGGGTGATTATTGGATGAGGTATTTCTCTCACCTTCTGTTGAGTGGTGATCACTAAAAAAAGTCTGTATTTTCAAAAACAAAAAACTTAAAAACTGAAGAAATCTATGTTGTCAGTTTGGATGAGTATTTCTTACAACTATTCGGTTGAAAAGTATTACCATTTATATCAGAACAAAATGCATATTTAAGCGTGAGCATATTGTAAAGGGTGTACAACCAATGCATCCTCCCAATAGTCACTTATGGAGCTGAAACGTGGAACCTAACCAAGAGACAGACCCGTAAATTGAGAACCATGCATTGTGCACATGAAAGAATTATGCTGGGCCTCACATGGAGAGACCACAAGACAGCACAGTAAATCCGAGAAGAGACAAGAGTCAGGGACATCATAGAATCCATTAAAAATCTCAAATGGCGATGGGCTGGCTATGTTGCAAGAATGGCGGACATCCGATAGACATCACGACTCACGACATGGATCCCCCAAGATCACATGCGCAACCGAGGCTGACAGAATATTAGATGGAGAGACAAGCTAGACAAGTTTAAGAAGTACTGGCCCCGCGACGCCCATGATAGAGAAGTGTGGCAAATCCTGGGGAAGGTCTATGTTCAACGACAGACGTTAAGAGACTGATGATGATGAGATTGTATTGCTGACATGGAACACGTTAAAAGGACTGACAACTAGATGAAGAATTCAATTTTGGAAAAAAAATATGTGCCACAGGTGATTCCAGATGTTAATAATGAAGACTGTTTTAATATTAACTGAACCAACTCTGGGGAAATTATACATGCATTAAGAATTGGTGCGTGTGATTCTTTCAAGAGCATTCACTCAATGAAACAAAAATAACACAATGCATTTTTTGCTATTTGATTGATGGTGAAACATGCACAGCTGTCATTTCACATTAAAGGATTGATTAAAAAAGACTTAAAGAGGAAAATCACTTCTTTTCTATCGGGATTAATAAAACATATTGTATAGCGTATTTGTCTTTAGAAACCTGGATTGGTAGGCTTTTCGTTTCAGAGCCATGGGGTTGGAAAGAACTCTTTTGTTAAGGAAAGCAAAAGGCTTGATTTGCCTGAAAAACTTGACCCCCATTCCTGGCTTGTACACCTATGTATAGAGTTAACTCTTTAGGCATCATTTTTTTTTTCCTGAAAATCATGATTTTCACTTTTAATAGCCTGTATGGGGTAGTATGGTTTGTGTTAGAAGTACATGAAATGCTCCAAAGGATCCTGACCTTATGACAAATAATTCAACCATAATTCGCATACATCATTGGTATAATTTGGTTTTCTCTATATATACATATACACATTTTAGTTATTCATATTTGTGATCTGTTAATATAACGTGATATGCATTTGCAGCCATATTTAAGGAAACATTTACTTGATTATTGAAGTAAGGGTGTGCTTTTTCAAATTTATAATAATAGTCTTTGTAGAGATAAGTCCCTTTCTCTAACACACATACAAATACACATACACACATGTGCGGGTATGTGTGTAGGTAAGAGTTTTGTATATATGAATCTATATTTATGCAGAAGAAGGCATCCCTATTTTTTACGTACATATATTTATGTTTATATAATATATGCATGCATTTATATATATATATATATACATTGGTGCCTCATCATGGTATAATATTTAGTAAGCTGGTCTTGTAGCTCATCACCACTGAGTTGTGAGTTCGATAGTCACAGGGTGCCCAAGAACTTGTGCTGAAACTAATCTACACTAAGTAAATAACTATGTATATATACATACGTATATATGTATATAAATACATGTATAGATATATTACAAAAAATCTTAATTTTTATATATATATGTGGGGGTGGTGAATATGTGTGTAGGTATATAAATGAATATTTTCGATTTTTAAGTAGAGCAGTAGTTTTGGAACTGGGGTCTGTGGACCGCTAGGGGTTCAACAAATTGTGTTGGGGAGTCTTTAGCTGTGTTCCATCTGAACCTGACATTGCAGCAGAGAAATAGCATCATCCATCCAACAGCTTTCAAATCTATAATTCTTATACACCAAGCTGATCCTTGTATTAGAATTTGAATAAATATCATCCATTTTGAATAAAAATGGTTTTCAACTGTCAACAATTGCTTTTTATTAATTAGTCTTATTCATTAGTCTTTTTTTATTAGTCTAAGTGTTGAAAATAGGGGTCCATCAGAATATTGCCTCTAGAGAATAGGACTTTCTTTAAAAAGAGTTTTTAAAGTTTCGAAATCACTGATGTAAAGAATGCAATATACTAGCATAATATGATACTGTTGGTTACAACATTTGAATTTCGATTTCCAAATGGATCAGCAAATGTGTTAATATATATCAATTGATAGCGAATAAGAATATATCTATTTCTTGCTGTTGCAAAAGAAAATACCTTATTTTTCAAATGAAAGAAAAGGATTTTATCTGAAAGCTATGCTAAAAGTGGATCAGCCTCAAATTAAATCAGATATTTGAAGCTTGTGATTGCCTAGAAATGCATTTTTAACGTGGCTAGCCAGATTTGAAAATGCGATTTTGTCAGGTACTCAAGATCGAACATTGACTAAAATTGAATTTACATCCCTGTGTGACCAGAAGAAACGGAACATTTAATATCAAAGATGAAATAAGGATTGTCTCTCTAAATCATTTGATGATGATAATTGGCTGAAAGAGTCTTAAGAGGGTGCATGATTGAAAAACTCTCTGTAGAATGAATCAAATGAACATCCTCAAAAGGAATTGACTCACTCTTTTTACTAGTCTATCTCTGTTAGTATTTTTCGATAGACCCTCATTCTATCAGTAACACTTGCTTTGGTCCCTGCCATTGACACTTCCTGTCTTTCTGATATTGCTGCATTTCGATAGAAAAATAATTAGCAATGAATTTACATCATACACATAATAACCCTTTTCAGTCAGTAACACTTGTATCAATTCCTGACCATTGGCAATCCTTTTTCTCCCCGATTTTCCATGCGTTTCTATAGTGAATCATTTACCTTATACTGTCAGTAACGCTTGGATTAATTCCTGGCTACTGACAATCCCTTCCTTCCTGATTTTCAATGCATGACATACAGATTGAGTGCTGTAACTTCATAAAAAGATTTTAGGTTAATAATTGCAAACTTCAGTGATGAAATCATCCAATTTTTTTCTTTACAACTAGAGATATTTCATTCGTTGGAGCAGAAAATGATCATTATAAAGCAGGGCAATTGTGAAGTAGTGGTGAAGTCTTCTTGGCCATATAGCAGTCTATATCAAGTGACTTACTAGATATCATTACTGTTTTAAAGAGGTTGAGATAGGTACTATAATATTATGTAATTTTTTGTTCATACCTTTGTCCTCACCTGAAGACAGCTGTAGAGTACAACGGCTGGAACAGCTGAAAAAGACCATAAGATACAACAGCCAGAATGTTGAGTTTGAGAAATTAATTAATATGAGGTCAAAAGTATAAACAACACTTTAAGATCTTTGAACTGTTTGTTGAGGGTCTTGATATACACTTCATCAAGACATGATATTGAGCCTCATACAAGAAGCAAGTTTTATGAACAAGGCTTAATTATGAGTTGGCATCTTAGAAAAGTTGGAATAGGACCATTTATGATCCTATTTCAAGTGACATCTTCATTTTTAGTATTCCTATTTTCTCCTTCGTGATTTATGTTGATTAGAATCATTGCAAGTCATGAAAAAATTGATAAATAACTTTTATTTTAATTTTTTTCCTCTTTGATATACATTCATACATATGTGTATATATATATATATATATATATATATACATATATATCTATCTATCTATCTATCTATCTATCTATCTATATATATATATATATATATATATATATATTTATATATATATATATACATATATATATATATATATACACAGTATATGTGGTACAAATCAGGCCAGCAGTATAACATAATATAATAATAAATCAATAATATAAATCCACTTCTGAAATGTAATGGATTTATTTCATAGAGTGCTTGATACATACAAAATTTTACTCTTGAAGTTAAGTTGTTTTAGAGTAGAGCTGGAAATAGATATTAGAATATGGATTCACTACACAAACTAGCTCATGTTTCTGCCCTCTTTGGGCCTCATCAGGCAAATCCTGGAGAGGACAGAAACATGAGCTAGTTTATGTAGTGAATCCACATTTTACTATTGATATATATATATATATATATATATATATATATATATATATATATATATATATATATGTACATGTATATATATACATATATATATATATATATATATATATATATATATATATATATATATATATATATATATATATATATACACAAAGTGATATCCAATAGTTCAGAAAACTAACCCAGAAAAAGAATTGTTTGCATCATCTCCTTCAAGGTACTTCACTTGAGCATGTATATAGGAATCTCACACAGGATACTGTGCACTAAGGCCAGTGCCAAAAGTCCATATTCTCATATATTCAGTTCATGAGCACTGTTCAAATATCCTGAACTTTTGGGTAGTAATTCTTAAGTATTTACATGAATGGCTTGGCTTTGCACATGAAGAATTTGGGAGAGTTTTCCAAGACTATAGGACCTTACTTAGCACGAATAGAAGCAAATCCTCTAGATCACAAGAATTTCCTTCTACTGGCAAATGCTTGAGCTAGCTATAGGGGTCTGCCTCCAAAGGGAGTATTCTAACCATATGGCTGACCTGGTAGATGTCTGAGTTGGTTATAGAGTTCTACGATCCCTTTGGAAGGAGAATTACAATGGTACGGCTGTTTGCACAACTTCAAGTATAAATCCGAGACACTTAAACAGAAGCCAATGTGTGCTGACTGCAGAGGTGTGCTTTCCCCTCAAAGAAGTTACCCAATAGTATAATAGCCTTTACAGATGGGAATCCAGGTCCAAGTCACGTCCCCAGGAAAAAGAAAGTAAAGGAAAAAGGGAGGACAGGTAATAATGTTAACAAATGGAGCAACAATCTGATCCTAACAACTATGATCATAGAAGGTGATTTAGAGTGTTGGTTATTGTAGATTTAGCTTGATTAGTAGAGTTTCAACTTTTCAAAGTCCAATTACAAGCTTTTATGGTATTTTCTAGTGCTTAGAAAGTTCTGTACTCACATTAACTCCATGGTTCAACAAAATGGTGCTGATAGAAGGAAAGCCCTTAAGTCATGGTTTGACAGGAGTTTCCTTCTCCTGTCTGGCTATGGGTAGATGCTTTTGATTCCAACAGTATAGCAGACCTGATTACTTAATCAACAAGACATGAATAGATTTCTGAGCTAGCTGCTGAGTTCTACTGACCCTTTGAGGTACTGTCATATTATTTACTTTGTTTTGATTTTTGAAAAAAAAAAGACCCAGCAACATCCCAGAAAAATCCACATTTCTACAATATTGGCAAAGATGATATTAAACTAAAATAAGATATCATCGAAGATCAACAACACAAGCCAGAATTTCAAGTTCAAAGGTAAAGGATTTTTAATATCCACGAGTGAACATAGAAAAACACTGCTGGAATGTTATATCAACACATGGTCCCTATAACAACAATGGACAACATATATCTGAAAAAATTATTCGAATCCAATTTGATGACGCTGCCATACCATAATGAGAAGCCTAATTGGAAATAAAAATATATGAAAATGAATTTGTTAGTTTTTTTCAAAAATTGCCAAATAATCAAAATATATATATATATATATATATATATATATGTATATATATATATATATATATATATATATATATATATATATATGTATGTATATATGTATATATGTATATGTATATATATATATATATACATATGTATAAATATATATATATATAAATTTATATTTAGCTATAAGTTTCGAATTGATTTTAGTTCAAAGTCTCAAAAGTGTTTTTAACTTTCTCTTTGCTCCTCTGACCAACTCCATTGCTGTTTTATGATACATATGTACTTATGTTTCCGAGTGACTCTCTCTTTGATTGTCACTAATATGGGTGCGTTTGCTACGTGTTTGTCGACTATTTTGTTATGCATTTCACAATATGATCTAATCTAGCTTACACCAAGGCTGACTGGGTGGCACAATTGTCGGTCAGATATCTGTTTATTACTGAATCTTGGTCCGTTTATTGATCTAATGGAAAACCTGTTCAGCAAAGAAAGCAGCAATAGGGGGGACATGATGCAAGAAAGGTATGAGGATGATGATGAGAGACAAAGAAACTTTGGAATAAAGAGGGAGAGAAAGGGGGAAGCTGGTGGCAGGAAATAGAAAAGGAGAACTTGGAAAAAATCTATTTTTCTTCCTACTTGAACTGCTACCACTGCTGCTACTGTGACTGCTGCTAGAAACTGGCTGGCATTTCATTCTTTTTCGTCTTCTTCTTTTAAGCCAACTGGTTTCCTCTGACTCTCCTGGCTCCTTCCTCTCCTTCACTGAAGTATCTTGCTCTCCTTTGTAGCTGCTGCTCTTGTGGACTCCCCCTTCGTCTCACGGCAGAACTCCTTCTACTCTCCCCCCACTGCTCCCTCATCATTCCTCCATCCTACACCCCCACACTAAACTGCTGCAGATTCAAGTGAACGAGCCTGTACATGTACACGCACACACCTACACACTCTCACATATACGTACACACATGTGCAGCAAGAGATGTGAGCACCCGCATCCTTTCATATACACAGCTCTTGATCTACAAGCATGCAAGTGACGTTTTTCAGTTAGATTTCTCTATTCCCCCCTTTCTTCATCGATGAACAATCTCCATGCATCGAGGCCAGCAAGCAGGAGCTCGCATGTTAATATTTTGGTAATCAGTTGTAGTTCAAGTCTCGCTGATGTTTTTATGGAGCCTTGGTTGGAAATATAAACATCAACCTCATTTCTTTGCGGAGTGGATAAGGAGACACACAGTACATTAAAACTTACTTACTTAGATCCATATATTTGGAAATATTAACATATATATATATATATATATATATACATATATATACATATATATATATAGACATATATATATATCTATATATATATATATATAAATATATACATGTATTTATATATATATATATATAGATATAGATATCAATTAAAGTGAAAGTGAAAGTACAATCGTGGACCTGCAGGCAGGGTTTTACTGTACTCCACCATGTGTGAAAGTTCCCTCTCCATGGAAGACCTAGTAATATTCAATAGGTGAGATAACTTTATTTTGTTTATATTTTTTTGACAAAAAGAAAAGAAGTGGGCATTTTCACACTAATTTTTATTAAGCTCACACGTGAGAATCTACTGGCTTTTATTCCCTACGCGCATTTTTCCCTCCTGTCTTTGTGTGTTGTTTATATGAGGGAAAGTTTTGTTACATGTGGTTAGATGTTTTGGTTAACTCTCTCTTCAAATGCATTAGTCTGTTTTTCTGAGTCAAGAAAAAAAAAAAATTACACTGCACTTTTAAATAATCATTTCATGATGTAAATTTAATTAAACTTTTGAGTTAGTAGTATTTATAATCTATCGATGAGATATACAAGTGCTAATGTTTGTGTTGCACTTGACAACCAATGCCTTTATTTGTTTATCTGCAGAAGCAACAGGGTCCTAAAGTGGATAGGTATAATATGTTGACTGTCTAATTTCTCCTTCACTTCAGATTAATGCGAGGTTTACACTTATACAAATGTGTACATATTCATGTATCTCTCTCTCTCAGTGTATGTATATACATGTTTATATATAAAGAGAGATAGATAAATATATATATATTGAGATAGATAGATAGATAGATAGTTATCAGTATATAGATAGATATAGGTATGATTATAAAAGCGTTATATCATTCGATAGGTATGTAGATATAGGTATATAGATTGATATAGGTATATAGATACAGTTATACAGATAGATAGATATAAACAGATGGATAGTATACAGATATAAGTATGTAGATAGATAGATATAGATGCAAATATATATGTGAGTGTATGCGAATTATGAACCTAAATTCAGCATTTTATTTAGTTTGCTTTCTATAGTCACACACACACATGTATATTTGAAAACTCATGTGTATAATCCTATATATATATATATATATATATATATATATATATATATATATATATATATCTGTTCTAAACCCACATCTACCTACACCTACACTTTCATATAGCGTACACATATTTGTATGATTCATGTAATTATTTACTTTGTGGATTCACGCATGATAATTTTAATCCTGTTTCTTTGAATTCTCTTCCTCTTCATATTTTCATTTTTCTCCTGCTCTCCCCTATTTTTGTCTCAACTGATGAAAAAATCTGAGGTTATTAAACTTTTTGATGAAGAAAATGGGTAGTTCGTGGGGAAAATCACATAAATGATCAGAGTTTCTAAAAACAGAGGCAGTGCGTGGGACCTGAAGACCACACAATTGCAGAGGGGGAGGCCTAAGCTCTCGGGGTGCAATACATCTGGGGAAAAGTGAAAAATCTAAAAAATGATCTTAAAAACAAACAAAATGACATAAGAAATCTAAAAAGAATGACATGAAAAATCTAAAAAAGGGGATATCAGACCTAGTGTCACCACTGCTAAAAAGCAAACAATTAAAACTAAAATCTATTATTTAGCATTCTTAAATCATGTCAGCATCATAAGCTATGTTTTAAATACGATACAATTTCTCTTTTTCTTTCAAATGTAAAGTTTCTTCATTTGGTTACTACTTTGAAATGTTACTTCCTCTACCTATTCTAATATGTATCAAATAAATACACATAGCTATTATACATTGATCTATTCAGATTGGCAAGAATTGAGTGATACAAGATATCCCTTAGTACGGACACTGGAATGAAAACAACTCACACCTGTGGATTGAATACAGATTTTAGTGTGAAAGATTCTCAGAATGTTACTGAATATGAAAGACACTGTAAGAAGGCTGGAGAATACAATGGCTGAAATGATGTGACTATAGCAAAAAGATGAGGATACCAGTCTGAATAGATCATAATATTATAGTAATAATAATGATGATGATAATAATTTCTTATCTTAGACTTTTAGACAGAAACCATATATAACAGTTTTGCTAACATCAACAATGAATTTTTTCTGTTTTAGTAAAAATATTCATCTATGTTTTTGAGGAGTTAGAACCGATTCTTCACATTCTCTTACTTTACTAAGACTATTTGTTAGTCCACTACTTCATTACTGTTGATAGAAAATAATAGTAAATAGACGTTTGCGTCTGATAAATTTCAATTGAAGTTTTTTTTAGAAAAGTGACTGAACTCGTTTAAGTGAAAGGAAAGTAACTGAACTCGTTTAAGTGGAAGAGTCCATTGATTCAAATAGTGGGTAGAATGTTATCTTACTTTTACCAGGTGTTATGGACAGAGAAACAAAGAGACAGAAATCACTGTTCATTATATAAATAGACTAATCATCATCATCATCAGCAGCAGCAGCAGCCGCAGCAGCAGCATCGGCATCATCATCATCATCATCATCATCATCATCATCATCATCATCATCAATCGGAACTGTTATTAAAACAGTTTTCAAGAGTTGGTCAGGCTAGCATGATTTGTATAGGCCTGGACCTTGAAGGCTTAAATTTCAATATTTACTCCTCATCATGTCTGGAAAAAAGTTTTTTCTTATCCGCCACCCAATATGTTTTCAGTGTGTGTTTGTGTGTGTGTGTGTGGGGGGGGATCAGTTTATGCTAAATTGATTCCTTAGTTTGTGTCTCCTTAATGTTTCTATTGAGTGACTAACCAGTCCTGTTATCATTTTTTCTTTGTTTTTTTCTTTTTGCTTTGACTTTTTCTGGAATTGAACATCCATAATCTCATGGCTATTCCGTTATCCACATTATGTGTTTAAACCTACTGTTGAATCTCGCATGAATCCATGAGCTTCTCTCTTAGTGACTACTACTAAACAGTGCTGAACCCTTTATACTGACTCATAACAATTTATAGAATGATATCCTCTGAGGCAAGGCAGATTTCTCAGCAGAATATCAAAGAAACCAATCAAATTACACACGCACTTTTCATTCTCTTCAACGATCGTATTCTCTTTTCCTTTTTCCCCAAATCCAGCACTGACAATAAATTTGGATATCACATTTGTTATTCTTTCAAAAACATCAAACGGCTTATGCAGTATGGTGATGGCGTGGGTGGAGAATCAACTTTGAAAAAAGGGAAAAAGATTTCATTTTCTTTCTGGTTGCAAATAGAATTATTTTCCCACTACTTTATTATTTGAAATAATTAAATTTGTACGTCATAAGAACATTACTGATAATCATTATTGAAATAATATTTCATAATTAAAATCAAGATAATAATTAACTAATATTAATTTTAAATCATCAGTTTATTTTTCTAATATTATATGGTAACTGCATTAAGGCTGGCAACTAATTATACTAATAATACTTCCATTATATATATATATATATGTATATATATATATATATATATATATATATATATATATATATATATATATATATATATATATATATATATATATACATATATATATATATATATATATATATATATATATATATATATATACATACATACATATATATATATATATATATATATATATACATACATATATATATATATATATATATATATATATATATATATATATATATATATATATATATATATATATATATATATATATATATTAACCAATCTGATTATCTAATAATATATAATGTTATTATCTAATAACACATATCTTATTAGATATTTATATGATATATTATTCAGATATCATTGTACATTATTATATCTTTATATCAATCATGATGATCAGGTCTGTACCATTCATCTATCTCATTCTATCAAATTAATATATCAGCAATACCATTAATTTCCTATCAATGATATTCCAAAAGTTGAAAATTTGATATTTCAAATCCCAGTGCTCATAAAATATGATCTTGTTTCAGACTGGGTGTTTTCTATACCTACTAAATATTCATCTGCTGTTATATCTGAAGTGTTTTCAAAATAGATAGAAAATAATTTCTTATTTAGATATTTGGATTTATAATAAATATGATTGAAGAATCGTACATATCATCTCTTCCATTTTGTGTGACTCATGCACTTTCTTGTTTATATGAGATTACACAGGTAAATAAAGGACAAAGAGAAAAACAAGACTTGCTTCTACAGGGCAAAACTACTTCTATTTTGATAGAAAATTTTGTATTGTATATATAACCAATAAAATAAATTCTAAAGTATATTTTTTGTAAGAATATATCCATCAATTAGAATGATGTAAGCCCATATGTATCTGTATGATAAACTTTCATCATTATCTAAGAATTGTCAATTTAGCTCAACAGCTTACTGGCAATTAGTTGGTTGTGAGTTCTAATCATGGTATTGTTTACAGATTGGTTTATACTTCTCATTTTGATGAGGATTGTTCTTGTTGTTCATGTTAAAATAGAAAAACTAAGTCAACACCAGACTTGAGCAGTCTTATTCCATTTCTGGGGTAAGTGTGCTTATGTATCTGAACAATAATACAAAATGCCTCACAATCATTGACTTAGGAAGTAACAAAAGAAGAAAGAAAATAGGTCTGGTTGGTCAGTCAATAGAAACTGTTACATTACCAGCATATTTTGGCAGCAGGTGATAAATTTTTAAAAAAATTTCAAAAAGAGTGATCAATAGATAAGTTACTTCTCCTGTTTTTTATTGGGCAGTAATAACTAAAAAGATACAAATTTTCAAAAAATGAGGCACAAACAAAGGGATCAATTTAGCATAAATTTACATTACAAATTGAACCTTAACAAAAAATCTATTTTTGGAAGGGAATTTAAAAAACAAAGTTTTTTCTTGACAGAATATGGTGTAAATGTTTGAGTTTTCAGCCCTCTAGTACCATTGGTGCAGGCTGTATGCATAATATATACATACATAGCCAGCCAGACCAACTAAAAAACTGAAGAAACCTATATCGGCAGTTTTGGTTGTCAGTGTGTAATTTAAAAAAAACAAACAATTTAATCATACCTTACTATCAAAATAATGCAATCTTCAGTAATGATGCCCACCTCGCTCTCTCTCTCTCTCTCTCTCTCTCACACACACACACACACATACACACATGCTGCACCTCACATGAAAATTCATTGTGCAGGCCGTAGAGCTATTCATGCACTGGCCTGGTTCTGACCGGCCTAAAAGTTAAACAAAGCATCCTAAAATATTTGTATGTAAAGCTAAGCCATGGTGATGATTATGATACAGATATATATTTTGAACTACTCATCACAGACTAGAAACAAAGACATGCACAAAATCATCAGGTTTCAGATTTCCAGTAACACACAGCTTTAGTTGAATTTTGCAAAAAAAATTGTTGATTTGTATGGGGGCTCTGTTTGTAGAAATGAGTCTGACTGAACACATTTTTCTTTGTGTTTTGATTATCTAGGATTATCTCAAAACTATTTGAGTTAGTTTCATAAAATCAAACTATATACATGTTTTGAATCAGTATCATCCAGGATGTTTATTTCATCATTTATTTGAACATACTCAGATGTTAGGAATGGGTGGCAATGCTTTTTAAAAACACTTTTTTAAGCAATGATTCTTAGTCCCTAAATCAGGGCAGTTCGATAGCTGAGTGGTTAGAACCCTAGAAAATAGAATAGGCTGACCAAATACAAACTCTGGCAAACTATATGACTTCCAACCCTTATGAAAGTTTGTCAGTTTAGAGAAAGTAATTTTCTTGAAAGGGACTCTATTTACAATGTAGTTATAATACTAAATTAGATTCTCATTTTAGGCATATCTGAAATTAGTAGCTCACAATTTGCCTACAGCACATATTTTAAGGTTGAATTACTATGGGGTCAGTGTTTGCATCCTCAAAAAACAAGTCTGTCAAAAAATCACAATTTACCCACAATGCACTCATTGGGGTCAAATTTTAGAAAAAATAAACTGAATGATGTGAATTTCTTTTTCTATCAGTCCTAATACCAGTTTTGCAGAGTTTTTTCCAGAATCTAACTCTAAATTGATAATAATGAGCGGAATCAATAACCCTAATCTAACCCTAATCCAAATTCAAAGATAACAGTAAAACATGGGCACAATTTAAATCCCGTTGTCCACTAGTAACACCAAAAGAAATCAAATGAATTCCCAGTCTTCAGAAAAATTAACCATCAAGATTTCAAAAGGGTTTACACTTACTTGACCAGCATTTTTATGAAATCTCTATAAAATATCACTTGTTTCTCAGAGTTGTCATGTTTAAAGATTTTTTTCTCTGAACAATACGAGGTATCTCAACTAGAATATATATATATATATATATATATATATATATATATATATATATTATTGTGTCATCCACAGACAGCTGTTTCAATGTATTACATCTCTTCAGTGTGGCTATAGACTTTCCATTATCCCATCCAGTACCGCAAAGCAGAATTGAAACCTTCACTTCAGACCCGTAGGCCAATATCCTACCTACGGAACTGGACAGGCAGTAAGGCTGAATTTAATAGATATATTCAAATTACACAGAAATCCCCCATCCACCATAGTGCTCAATTCCTATAGATACAAGCCAAAACAATCCCATGTATGAGTTCAAATGTTTGCAGGTTTAACACCTGTAAACTATGATATGTTAATGAACAAAATTCATCAACCACAACTACCCACAACAGACTGGTTTAATCATTGTTGCTGGGTTTAGGTTTTTCATGTTTTCTGACATTTATCTGTAAGTAAGTATCTATCAATCTATGTACCCAGACTTTCTCCGGCCCTGACCACCCATTATAAAAACTTGAAATTCTGAGCACATATTACCCTCAAAATAGTAGGGAAAATGTTCCATTTGCTTTTTGAAAATTCCCCCTTAATAGATTTTCATGGAGAAGTTCAATTTACAATGAAGTTTATGCCAAACTCATCCCCTAGTTTGTATCCAGCTACATTCATACTTGAAAAATTGTACTTTTTAGTGATCACAGCCCCCCAAAAAGGAAGAAAAGTGACTATTGAGTGACTAAACTGACCTGTCTCTTTTATTTTTTAAAACATAAATTTATGATTCAAATCATACTCGTATATATAGATAACTTGATTTTACCAACATGTATTAATTTGTTCACTCGATGAAAGCCTAAAAGCACAATTATATCAAATAGTTTATATTTAGCTAATCTTTCCAAGTATAAGAGAATTTCCTTATATATCATATGCTCAAACATACTCCAATGTATATAAGCCACATTAATGACCGACCTTAAAGTAGTGCAGGGCCAAAAAATCTCATGAATAGTGTAAAAATTCAACTTTTGTTGACAGTTTTTTCTCTATTTTTTTTCCAAAATTCATATTGATTTTTATAAATGAAAAAAAAATTGACGAAGAGCTCAGCTACTGCAGGGTCAAAATCTACTCCTACTTCTATTCCAACAGAAGATGATAACTGCAACGTTTGTATTGTATATACAATAAATAAAGATTATATGAGGAAGTTTTTTTTTGTGAAAATTTATTTATTAATTAGAATGAAATAAGTGCACATATCTGAATGATGAATTGTCATCAATATCTAAGACTTGTCAATTTAGCTCAGTCAGTAAGACATCCTCCTGGCAATTTGTTCGTCACATGTTAAATCATGGTAATTAATTTTACATATCACTTTACATACCTAATTTTGGTGAGGATTATTCTTGTTGTTCTAGCAACAGTAGGAAGATAAAGTCAACACGGAGAAATTTAAAAAAAGGCTTTTTGGGACACCCATTGGAATTGATCCTTCTCTCATCAGGCCCCTCATCGTCAGAAATGTCAGTTGGGTTTATTGAACTCATAAGAATAAGGGAATTTAGGGTTAGGTAAAGAATGACTTCTTTTATCTCATTGGTCAATCTTCTAACAGTCTTCTTCTCCTTCATCCTTCCTCCCTCTCTCACACTTCCTCCTCCTATTGCCCCTCTATCTACACTCCTACTACCTCTCCTTCCTTCTCCTCCTCTCACTCCTATTATCTATCTTCTCTTACTCGTTGTCATGGTGGTGGTAGTGATATTGTGAAGTTTTATACATGTACCCACATGTACATAGATACACTACTCATATTCATAGGTAACACCCACTTCCATCACCAGAAAAAAAGTATATCTGGTTCCAGGGGGGCCCATCCCCAAGGCTGCACCTCCCTATTACATTTAAACAGGCAAAGTCAGGGTTAATCCTTGATACCTGGGGAGTGCCAAGAGGCAAGAGCTAAGGGAATTAGACAATTTTTGTCTCTACCCACATGTATGTGTGATGCATGAATGTCCACTGTCACTCCTCAGGGAGGGAATGGCGAAGGGATATATTTCCTGAGGGAGGCAAAAGGGTATACTTGGAATGTATTTTAGTGATAACCCTGTCACCAGTTGATGATAATAATACAGTCTTTTTATTGAGACATTAATTTATGCTTTCATAAAACAATTTTATTGCTAGATTATCCTTTATTGACATGTAGCAAGGTTACCTGGCATTGCCCAGAGGGGAAATAATTTGAAATATAAGCACACAGAATAAATATGTTATTTGATATATTCCTTCTTATATAACAAAGCAAATGAAAAAAAAAAAGAAGATTATTTACATTGTATTTGATTGAAAAACAAACAAAGGAAATATATTGATGCACAATGAAGCACTAATGATGTCATCGCTTAGTTTGATAGGGCTCTTAGATACACTACATAAGTGTTTCCTGTATTGGGTGCCAGCATGAAAAGGTTGATAGGGAATCCAACCCTATAACACCCAATGTAGACCAGTCCATGAGATAAGCAGGAGTAAGTCAGGCCAAAGCAAGCAATCATGAGAGAATATCCTTATGCCTTATTACATTTTCCAGAAATGACTTCAGGTAACCTCCAATAACCTCCAGCATTAAACTCATATTACCTATCATTTTCACTGCGTGAAAATGTAACCCCATGCATCCAAGGTGCAATATTGTGGCCAACATCTTGGAAAATTTGTTATGGTGACTTTAGATGACCCCGATGTCAAAATAACATTTCTAAAGACTTAGGTTGTGGAATTTCAGTCTGATTGGTATGATATTGTGTCTTACAACTTTGAAAATTGGCTAGAAATGACTGAAAATGACACCAGGTAACCTCAAATACCTTCTGAGTTTAATTTTGCATTGCCTATGACCTTTGGCGAGAAAATATTGGGTGCAAAATTTTTACCAAAAACTTGGAAATTAATTGAATGATCTCTGGTAACCTTGAATGACCTCCAAGGTAAACTCAGCTTTGCCTGTTACCATCGATGCAAGAAGATGTACTCATATACTCAATTTTAGCATCCTTGATGCAAAATTATGGCTTACAGTTCAGAAAAAATGGCGAGAAATGAGCATGAAATGACCTCTGTTGATCTTGAATGACTTCGGAGTTCAACATCACGTAGTCTATATGATATGTTGACCTCTCCTCAATCTACATGAAGAACTTTAGGTCAATAGGTCTCATCATTTTTGCTGAGAAGATGCATGGATAAACAAATAAACAAGCAAACAAAAGGTGCAAATATTAGTATAGATTAGAATATGATGGAGCTATTTACGTATGGATCAGCACTATGGAGCCTAAAGCAATTTTATAGGATAATTTTTTTTAATAATTCAAGTATTCTGATACTAATTAGTCTCAACTCAGCTCAAGCTTTTTAAACGCATGATCAGATATAAAGTTTTAAGAGTTTCTATAACATCATTTTTATTGTTATGTCATGATAGGAAGGTAAATCAACTAATGAGATAATCCCATGGCTGAGCTTCTCAAGGGGCCCCTGTCCAATATTTAGTGAGATTTGTCATTAGAAATGCACTTGGTGAAGTACTATTTATAGAGCTTTGGGGGCCTCTCCTTCAATGGAGGCCTTAGTTTTCAAAGATCCCTTCTCATGTACACCTCTAGATAAATAATATGAAAAAAATGGTCTAAGCATTGCAATAAAAGGCATCCAAAATAAAATGAAATGAAAACTATTAATAAAATTGATTATGGCAATGCTTCATGTAAGAAATCCAGACTATTTAAGACTATTATATATCTTATTTCTAGATGTAAACAAACTATAGCAAATAAAAATCAGTTATGAAAGAGTATAGCAATGTGACTAAATTTGAATGATGTCTATTGGTTGGCTTCTATAGACCTATCAGTACAGTGCTATCCGTGACAGAAAAATTCCTGAGGACACAGGATACGAGGTCAAATCTAACAAGAGGTTATTTTTTTTTTTTTTTCAATCCATACTGCTTACTTAACAGTGATGAAATCTAAAAGAAACTGAGAATCGCAATTGAAAAGAAATTCACTTCAAAAAAAGAATTGGACTGGGGTTTTTTTTGTCCTCAAAGCTCAGAACAATTAGAATTATCACCACTACAGTATGAACTGCTCAGCATTGGTTCAATAGGTTTATGTCTGGAAATATGGCTACCAATAATAGACCTTAAAGTGGTTCCAAACCTTTTCCTATCAACAGCAATTGTCAACAATCCAGGAACAATGGTTTGAGAATTTTCTAGTGTCAGTGACCATATCATGTCTTTTATTGGGACCTTTGCATTACCAGCAGCTGTTTAGCTCAATTTAAAATCATTCTGTCAGATCATATACATCCATTTCTTAATTCATAACTGTTGCATTAGAAGAGGCAAAAAAGACTGAGAATAAACGAGATGAGAATTTGCTATGAAAGCAATTATTTTGGCCTTTGCATAACTGATGGCTGTTTAGTACAATTCAATAGTAAGAGTATCGCTACATTGAATTGGCTACCCTATCAGTGGCAGGTCCAATTTCTGCAGCAGCCCCATTTTCTTTAATTGTTTATTCTATTAACATTGTCTAGGGCAAGTGATACATTGACCATGTAAAGATGGGAGATCATCTAAAATAAGTTTCTTCATAATATAACACAATTTATAATCATATGTGTAAATATGTACAAATATATACCTATAATAAAGTACTAACTTATATATGTGTATGTGTTTGTACTGTAGTTTTCCGTTGGCCCCGCTGGCTGGCTGGCTGGCTGGCTGGCTGGCTATTTATGTTTCTTGTGTACAGGCCATACTAATGAAGCTGGAGATTTGAGAATTTCACTATTTACACCTTATCATGTCTAGAAAAATAAGTTTTTAGTGTTTCTTCAACATCCATCCCTTCTCCAATAGGTTTTTGATGAGTGGTTCACACTTGTTTTTTAAAAATTGTGACTAATTAGTGATCACTATGAGAGAAGTCACCCTTTATTCCAGTTTTTTAATTGATTACCCCCAACATGGTACGCTGCTGAAAAACATTGGTCAGGTGACGGTTTTGTATTGAGTGACTAACCAGACCTGTTTGGGGGGGGGTTATGATGGAATATGAAAAACAACCAAGATGAGGATGGTCCAAATAATAATAGAAATAATAATAATACCTCATCTCAAAAATTCAGAGATATATTATGGAATATACAATTTACCTGAAGGGGAGAATAAGTATCATACAAAGCCAGAGAAGGACTTTGATGACCACGGTATGATTTTATATGAATAAAAGATTTTGTCAAAAACTGCTGGAAACTTTTGCAATCATCTAATTTCACTTTTATGAATCGAGGTTACATTTAGGTAAAAAGTTTCTCAATATCCACTTCTCAAGATCGGCTTAAACCTTAAGCCCTTCATTTAACCACTTGATTGAAGCCTATAAGTGCAGTTGTGAGTTAGGTGGGATGCTTTCAGTGTCTGAGTGAATGATGGAAAAAAAAGATGGCAGAACCAATCATATTTGCTCATTGATGCAAAAAAATGAAAGGATGAGAGACCAACATGGGGTATTTTGTATAAGTTCATGTGTACGTATGTGTGCATGTCTTTTTAATGAAAAGTGTCTTCGTCTGTTTATCTGATGTGTGTGTGTGTGTGTGGGGGCTACAGGCATCACCATTCATGTCATCACGGTGAACCCGGACCATCCCAATCCATTTTTTTTAGTTTTTATTCTATGGGGATAGGGACTTAAGGATGAGCACAAAGTAAAGTAATTCATCAATGAAGAAAATGATTGCAAGATGATGAAATGATTAACTGATGAATTCATTTTTGTGGAAATATATTTTACTATTGTTATCATTATCAAGGAAATATGGTCATTAGAAAGGGAATAATCCATCAAGATTTTGCCTTATCCAATTCTATACTAAACTAAATAAACATAAATGGTATATATCTCTGAATTTTTGAGATGAGGTATTATTATTATTTCTATTATTATTCGGACTATCCTCATCTTGGTTGTTTTTCATACAACATTTTGGCCGTTGTACTCTACGGCCTTCATCAGGTATCATCTGGTAGGTGTGGGGAAGTAACGAACCGAACCCTTAACGTCGGTTAAATAAAGGATTTGGTTCGTTACTTCCCCACACCTACCAGATGATACCTGATGAAGGCCGTAGATTACAATGGCTGAAACGTTGTATGAAAAACAACCAAGATGAGGATAGTCCAAATAATAATAGAAATGATAAATGATATACACCAAAATAATGGTATCACATTTTCTTACTTGTTATTGATAACCTACTGACAGCTGGCAATTTTATATTAAAATATATAAACAATGTATATAGTAGCTGGGGTATCTGTTTTGCACACTCCTAAGCAAGGAGTTCTATTTAGCCCACATACTCTCCCAAGCCATGCAGCAAGGCCCATATAGCCCTTCCTGAAACTTACGAAATTAACTTTTCTCAAAATTCAGAATTCATCATTTTTGGTGTTAGTAGTTTTCATGTCAGAGCAGAACATCAGATTTTCAAAGTGCCCATGTTTTATTGCTGTATTTGTGTTAGGGTAAGGATTAGGGATAGTGATAGGATTTTTGTTGAAAAAAAACATGTTTTATTGTCGGATGAGGGTCAGATTCCTTGAAAAGATACGGTTAAACTGGCATAAGCACTGATAGAAAGATAAATTCACATCAGTATGGAGAAACAGTAACATCCAGTTCAGCATTATGGTTACATGATAAATTGAGCCTCCCCTCCTCTGGAACATTTTGAAAGATTTCTTCTCAAAACCAACAGATATCCATAAGCTTTGAAGATCTAATTGATTGAAAGCATATTAAATATTTAATTTAATTTTCTCTACCGGAGTTTGAACTTATTCTATTTTCAGGGTTACTAACGACTGCTTCTCTTAAAAATAGATGAATTTTTTTTCTTTTTTTTTCTCAACGTGGACAATTATATCATCAAGAAATGAATATGTAATCTGACAGAAATAATTATAAATGCACTATATTATTTTGAAACTCTATTTAAAATGACCTCCTGTTAATATAGCCAGCAGGACAGCCAGAGTAGTTTAGAAGCTGAAGATACCTATGTTAACAGTTTTGATCAACAGTTTCTGATGATATCAATACTACCGCATTTTTTTATGATAAAAGGTAAATCAAGATCTTGATTCTTTTCATGTGTTTCATCAGCATCTATGCTGGGTCTAGCATTGATCATGATTTATACCGATCTGTATAGGCTCTATCAGAGTAAATATCTTATTTTGTTGTGCATTTCAGATCAAATGCAACTGGAGTTTCTAAAATGGTTTATTTAACTTTTCTTCGCTTCATCACACTTATTTTTCTGTTTGTTTTTCTTTCGATGGTTGGTGAGATATTCCTTCTCTTATCAGAATTTAGTTCAGAGACAAAATGTTTTGCTTAAGAGGTGGCTATAAATTGCAAATAAGCCAATCAATTATGGTGACAAAGTCAGCAAGTTTTCTTCTTAATCATCCGCTTGTAATTGACGTGTCATGGGAAGGTGGATATTATAGAGAGTGTTTTACTCTTTTTATTTGCCTTTATTTTACTTGAACAATTCATGATCTGTTTAAGAGCTGATCCAATATTTAGGTCAGATGCGAGCAGAACCTTCCTGTCTTCATTGTAAGACCCAAGATCTGGAATGGCAGCCAATATCTGATTCATGAAACTTATGCTGTGTACTTGCACTCCACCAATATGGAACTTCTGTACCCTGAATATGTAAAGGCTCTTGATTTTTCTCATGCTGATACTGAAAACTGGCCTGGATTCAACTGATTCTTTGTGTTTCAAGTGAAACTTTTCTAGAAGTAAAAATGTTAACCAAGTTAAGCTTTATATTAAACAAGATAAGATAGGAGTAGAAAGACACTATCTAACCCTTTCAAGACAAATCTATGTAGGTACTCAATGCCAGAATCAAAATGTCTCAGTGGACTTCCGAAAGAGAAACATATGGATATTTATGTCCCAGGAGTCCTGAAGGAGAAAAATGCATGGAAACTGAATGAAAATGAAAAAAGAATGGAATAATTAAACAAGATAAAAATGAATAAAAGTAATAAGCATGAATGAGATGAAGAAATGAAACTGAATTGAAAGCACCTGAGAAATGAATGTGCAAGACTCATGCTTAACTTCCTAGGAAATAAGATTAGAGCTGATTCAAGATGGCTGAGTGAGACTGGTGGATAAGTAAAAGGAAAATGAAGACAATCTAATCAACAGAAAAAAAGAATTGTATGGCAAAGTAACCAGAAGGGAAACTTGTCTTTCACCTAATCACGATTTGAGAAATCTCTGTGTGTTTGCTTGTGTGTGTGTATGCACTGAGATACCTCGACAAGTGGCCATTGTAAGAAGTTGATATTCTCCAGATATGTCGGTCTGTAGACAGGACATTGTAGTGTCAAGTTTGAAGTTGTTTGGCTCAGCAATTCCTCAATATTTGGGGGTGCTCAATTTACAATAAAAGAAATATATATTGAAACACCTATCTAATGATTATTCAAAGTGATGTAGATAGGACGCGATCTGCATCTCTGATCATTTTGAAATTATCTTTTTTTGAGAGAGAGAATATCATTTTATGAGAGAGTGAAAAAAGGGGATATTCATCGTTTCACAAGAGAGTGAAAGAAAGAGAATGATTATCATTTTACAAGAGAGTTGAACAAAGAAACTGTTCATCGTTTTATGTGAAAGTGAAAGAAAGAGGACGTTCCATGTTTTACAAGAAAGTGAAAGAAAGAATGCTTATCTTTTAATGAGAGAGTGAGAGAAAGAATGTACATCCAATTATCAAAAAGTGAAAGAAAGAGATGATTATGTTTTTACAAGAGAGAGAGAGAGAGAGAGAAAGAGAGAGAGAGAGGGAGAGAGAGAGATGGTTAATCACTCCAGGGATGTTTGTTTTATGATAGAGACTGGGAATAGGTATTTGAAATTCTTTTCTCCCTCCCCCCACCCAGAGCGTTTCAAATATCATAAAGAAAGATTAACTCCTTTTTTGACAGCAATTTATAAATACTGGCAGAAATTTTATTTTAACTTGATTTAAGACAGTTTAGCTCAATTGTCAAGAGTTGAAGGGGTTACCTAACTATCACGGATTCAATTCCTGCAGCAGCCCATTTCTTCAATTGTTTATTCTATTTACAATGTCTAAGCCAAACAATTTAAACCGATATTTTATCATTGTTAATCATAGAAAAATTAATAAAAATTTCGCAAGAACCTCACAATATGAAATTTTCTGTATACAAATGTGGCCATGGGAGATGTTTTCAGGAAATCCGTTCTTGAAAATCAGCCCACAAAATACGTTTTTTTTTGGGGGGCGGGGGCAACAAATTACTATTTTGTGTCAGATTTTTTGGAAACCATCCATGACAACTGTCAATATGGGTTTCTTCATCTTTCACGTGGTTCAGGCTGGCTATCTGTGTATGTATATATCATGCATACAGACTGCACTAAAAGAGCTAGTGGGCTTAAAATATAAGCATTCACTCCTGGTTATGTTTTTAAAAAAAATCACCCCTAAAAAGATTTTTAGTGGGAGGAAAGATCAATTGACCATGATATGGTGTTTTGGGAGTCGGCCTTTTTTATTTATTTTCTGAAGAGGTATTCATCTGATATTGTTGAAAATTTAATCAAATTTATTTAACTTGATATGTAGCATCTAACATTATTTATATTACTTCTTTTATCAATATCATTTGTAAATTATCACTCATCTATTTATATTCATATTTATTTATCTATTAATCTACTAATAATTTCCATGGTTATAGCAGATAATCGGAATTCTCTTTTCTTTTTCATAAATTTCTTATTTCCTTTTATTTGTATACCGTTTTTATCTTGTGAGCAAAGGTGCGAAACTTCACAATTTAGAATCTGGACCACCTTCCCTACATTGTACTGAAAAGAGCTTCTATTGTCAATTGCTTTTTTCAAAAACTAATATATTTCTGCTCTATTGTGCAACTGTGGTAGATTTCGATAAAAAATGAAAAGGGGCAAGAAAAAAAATTACACCAAGCACTTACCTACTATAACGAAAACGACGAAAGAAAATCACTGAATAATAAATTTCAACAAAAAGCAATATGTTGTTGATCCAAAAAAATTCAAAAAAAGATTATTCCATCACAGCAGATAAACCATTCCAAGTAGTAGGCGGAATAAAAAAATCCTCTCTCTCTCTTCCTGTCTTTCACTCAAATATGAAAATAAATGAATATCCTCTCCCTATCTCTCTCTCTGTTTCTATTACTCAATTGTAAGAAGAGATAAATAGTCTTCCTCTATCTCTCTACCTTTCTTTCACTCTATCCTGAAAAGAGATAAACAGTCCGTTCCTTATCTCTCTCTCTCTCTTGCTTCCTTTCACTGTATCATAAAGAGATCATTTTTAGATAAACAGCTTGACTTTCTGGCTGGGATGTTTTATCGGCTGGGATGGCTGGGGTGAAAAGTAGCTCTGCAATGTAGAAACGTAATTTGATGCTCGCTAAAATTTTAGAAATAGAACATTATTGTGGAATAATGTTTGATTTTCGATTAAAATTTCAACTGATCTCTGGGGACCTATTTTTATATTTATATTTTTATATTATCAAACTCCTAATATTGTTATGTTTTTGTTTGCCACAACAATGATAATGACTACACCATAAACCAGTGACATCATGTACAAATAAGAATTCATCATTATCATCAGCCTTTTAGCGTCTATCGTTGACATATGTAAAAAATGATGACAAATTCACTGTCTCAAGTCAGTTATTATAAGAACTACTAAAAGAAGTTAAAATTAGATGTTGTTTTCGAAAGATATTATATAGAGAAATGAACTCTGTTCTGTTAACATTTTAGATTTCAATGAAGCGAGTGAGTTCGATACTTGTGCAGACAAGCTTTTTTTCAATATCTTCTGCTGAAATATTCGAATTAATCTGAAAATAGTGCAAAAATTCCCCAAGTCAAATATTCATGCTCCACTGGTTCACAAGTATGAACAAGTTTAATACTTTATGATTATCACTGGTTTCATTTTCTCTTCCTAAATAAATTATGATTGATGATTTTCTACAATCTCTATTATTATTTATAACACAAAGATTACTACAATAAAATTGATAGGTGGCAAGTTTCAGATTTGTCTTCCGACACATGTTATTTTCTGTCAAATGTCTATGGTGGTAGATGTTTTTTTTTAAATAGCTCGCTTGATTTCATTTTTTTTTAAATGCATCTGGAAATAACATTTTGGCTGTAGTCACCTCAAAAGTCATGAAATGAATTCAGTTTTTTGATTTTCATTATATTTTTTTTAACAGAATAGAGGGATCCTATTTTTGTTTTTTGTAGGCTACATCATTCATTTGGTTAAGTTATATTTTCATGAATATCTTTTTAAATTTCAATTTTGCAGTTTATGTTTGCATTGACTTGCAACGGACATCATTTTCTTATAGAAAAGTATAAGCCTAGATTGATACCCAAGATTTGCTCATTCGGGTAATGGGTTAAAAATACATCGTTTGTAACAATTTGGAAGTTCATAAAAAGCGTTATGATTGTTTTACTGAGATAAACTTATAGTCTTTCACAAGATCATCTGAGTAAGTTTTAGTTCTAACAGACAGTTTTAAACTAATCCTTCCACAAAGTATTTGTGATAACAGTAGCAAAACTTACTGTAGCTCAAAGTGTCTGCAAATCTCACTCTTACTAAAAGTTCTAATGCTTTAATTAGTTTCCAAATTTGAGTTTTGAAGTTAAGAATATATTACCACATTCAATTTGTGTATGTATCCACAATACTAGTAACACAGAAAATGCTCCCTTTTCATAACACCAAGGAATAAAAATGAATGCAGCATTTCTTTTTAACTCTTTATGTTCATTGTGAATTAAACCTGAAGAATATGTGGCTATGTGCAGTTACTTGCTATTACCTCAAAGTTGAAATCACCTGCATTGATTGGATCAAGGTAATTTGCACTTTGTGTAGTCTAATGTAGCAAGGTGAATGTCTGTTTTGTCTGTGGCAGGTGGTGGTGGGGGGCACTATTGGACAAGTCTGACTGCTTTGTGTTGAGTAGTGAATCATGCAATGATTCACTACAGACAGGCAAGGGAGAAACATTGGCCGATATCTGGCTTCACAATTTGGAATGAAATCATTTGACAGGAATTAGAATGGATCCTTTTTTGACTTGTTGAATGTTTCACAATGGATTTGATTTCAAAAATGCATTGAAAGATACAGTCATACTTATACACATACCAAAGCATATCTATATGCTTTCCTGTGTATGTGAGCACACAAATGCATAAAAGAGCATATACATGTATATATATATACATAGGAAAAGAGAGAAATATATGTATGAACTTTACATGTTTGAGGGCTGATTTGGGTGTGTATTTCTTACTACTGCAAATCTCAGTGTTCAAGCCCAGATAAATTTTACAATGCTGAATTCCAAGGCCAACCATTCCTTCTACCTGAAAGAATGGCACAACATAATTATATCTCCTTGATTGGTCAAATGGGAGACTGAGGTAGGCTTACCAAATATCCATACTTATATCTAACAATATCAATCATTCTACCTCTTTACATATATATAATATATATGTACATTATATATATACATATACCAAATATGTATGTGTACATCTGTTATAAATATCAAATACATATATTATCTATTACATATTGTTTAGATGATATATATGTATCATATATATCATATAAGGATATCATATATCATATATATATATCATATATATATATATATGTATATATATCATGTATATAATTTATTATCATATGCATTATATATACATATGGCATACATATATAACATAAGAATTATATAATTCTATATTATATATGTATAATATAAATGCATTATATCATATAATATATATAATTTATATATGTTATACATTATACTTTACATATATATGATGTATTACATACATATATACATATTATAATCATATATGTGGTATATATATAAACTGCATATTATAATTATATACATATGATATATAATATATAACTTATATACATTATACATATCTAATACAATGATATATGATAATATATATGACGTATATGATATGTATATATGATATGTGATATATATATGATATATAGTATACAGATTATATATATGTATATGATATATATGATATAAATCTTATATAACAGACATATCATATATATCATATATATCATGAGTATATCTTATCATATATCATGTCATATATATATAAATATATATCAGATATATTATGTATATATACATATATATATATATATATATATATATATATATATATACATATATATATATATATATATACACATATATATATATATTAAATATATATATATATATAATATATATTCAATATATATACCAATATATGTATCATATATATATATTGTATAATATATAGCATGTTCATATTATACACGTATGTTATATCGATATATTAGATATTTATATCACATATATATGTATCATACATATGTATTATGTATATCATATATATGTATATATATATAATATGTATATAAGTAATATATGTATAACATATATACATATCCTTTATATATTCTATATATGTATACATATTATATATAGTATATGTATTTATATATATTAAGTATATATATAGTATATGTTTTTTGTATAAGTCGTAGATTATATATAAATATTACATACATATTACATATATCATACATGTATATATTACATATATATATATGTTGTAAATACATATTATATATACATATTTTGTATTTTATATATATATTATATATATACATACATATCATGTATATGTATACATAGATATTGTGTAGAAAAATCATACATATATATATATATATGAAATATATGTTTAATTTTTCTACACAATATCTATGTATACATATATATATATTATATCATGTATTATATATATATATATCATATATCTATATATTTTTTTTATCATCCATAGAGATTGTATATAGACATGTATGTCATATTATATGTGAATATATGTATTTTTATCAAATATATACATTTATATCATGTATATATATATATTTATTTATTGAATATATGTATATATATAATCTATATATCTATCAAATATATATGATGTATACATCATGAATATATATCATATAAATTGTATTTGATATATAACATATGTATATATTATATATATATATCATATATATGACATATGTATCATATATATATATATTATATATATAACATATTCATAATGTATATATCATATACATGTCATATATATGCATCATATATATGTATGCAATATATGTTATAGGTATCATATGATATATATATACTATATCATATAATTTATATTATATATATTAAATAGTATATTTTATATTATATTACATATATTGAATATGTATACTGCATTATATACGTATATATTATATATATATCATATTTATCATATATATATATGGTATATATATCATATATATAGAACATGATATATCACATATGTGATATATATATATATATATATATATATATATATTATATATGTAATATATATATATGTATATATATATATATATATATATTATACATGTAATATATAATATTGATGTATGATACATTATGTACATATAGCATATGTATATCGTATATATATCATATATATCATATGTATTTATCAAATATATAAATATATATACATATGATACATGTATTTTATGAAATTTGTGTATCATATAGTTTTATGACATATAGTATGTGGATTTTTGTCCAAATATGCTTTTAATCAACTCATATTTAATTTACTTACCTTTTCTGATTGTAGTAGTCATGAGTTTCTTCTTTTGTATCTATATGCTCAAATAAATCTGCAAAGAATATCATTTTGTTGTATATGTCTTTGTGTTTATTGTCAACAAACATTGAAATGTCAGGAGAATCTCAAGCAACTTTTGTTTGATAATTAAATTGAAAAGACAATTCAGAAGACCACGTTATGTACAATTCAGATTTTCTTATTCACTTTGGATATCCTGTAAGTTCATAACTTTTTCAATCTTTTCTGAAATAGCTTGTTATGGACTAGCGAAACACCAAAATCAAATAAAGAACTCTCATTTGTACACTACATGGTCTTCCAAATTTGTATTTTCACTCTATACTGTTGGAGGAATCATAATCCACATCGATACACTGGTGTTATTGGGAATCATTAATAATCTACAAATTTATCGTAATTAACATATTCTTACAAATTCATTCATATTGTTTTTGTGATGCAGCAATAAATGTGAATCTGTTGTTTAGCACAGCAGTTGATGCATTGGAAATTCACCGATACATAAGTATGGAAGGACTAATATATCTGGGAAACACTGAGATAGATAGATATATAGGTATGTCAACAAGTCTACTGCCTAATGATGGAAAAAAAAATGTTTATTTTACACAACAAATATTTTATATCCAACATAACATCTTCCTTTGTCAGTGCATCTAATCCAATGGTCAATGTTTATCACAATAACTAAACATTACAAAGTGAAAATTTCAGATCAAAATTCAGCTATGCATCAGTCCACTGGCTTATTGATCCATCCTTGTAGATGGATCGATAGATAGATATTAGCGTTAATAGTATTTGCATCATTTTAATGTGCTTCTTTATGTGTACACATGTCTTCTTATCTCTCCTCATACAAATAAATTCATTCTATTCTTATTTATTGATGTTCTTATCTAGATTTCTGCTGTATATGTCGAGTTTTGTTCAATATTTTCTGACCTAAATAGAGATGGCCTTCCTTTTTGGTCCCACATTTATTTTTATTTTTCGTACCGGGGAAAGCAGAAAGGAGTAGAGAGAGAACAGTTCGATAAACTGTGCAGCCCTACACCATTTTTTTTTTTTTTTAATATCTAAAACCACAAAGCCTCCATACCCAAACATCATTTATTTTTACTCTCTCTCTCACTCTCTCCCCCCACTCTTGCTGCCACCCCTGGGGTCCCAATGTTCAATTACAGTTGCCAATAACAACTACAACGACCAGTGTAATGCAATTAGTAATGTTGAGTCATTTTCAGACATGCGTACCAGAAACACACTGCACGCATTCCCTTACATGCATTCCTTCCCTGCCTCGGCTCCTTATCTCCTTTTAGACTGTTGATCTGTTGAGTGCACACATGCATGCATGCATACAGATAGACAAATTCCTACTGTACGCATTTCATACAAACAGTTGCGGCTCTAGATTTGACCCCATCCCCCGCCCCCAGCAAATAATTTTGACATTATTTTTTTTCCTTATTTCAAAAAAAATTCTTTCAAATCATTTCTTAGATTTTTCAGGGTTCCTCTGATGTACTGCACCCCCCAGAGCTCTCTCCGTCTTTTAGCACTTGCAGGGTCCGCAGTCCTATGCACAGCCTCTGATACAAACATTGATCTTTTGAATCCATAATTTCAGATACATTTATCAGCTTGATTGCAAGCGTCCACATACGTATGCATTCTCAAACATTTCAAATTGGATGTAAATTTTCTATTATGACCAGAGCCAGCCCCAGGATTCCTTGAGCCCTGGGCATGCAAAACTTTGGTATAAATATTACATGGCGTTATCTTATATTCCTGAAAAATCTCACTTCATATCAGGGATTTTTCTCATTTTTTTATTTTGTATTTTAAAGCTTTACTGTCTCAGAAACATGACAGGAGCCCCCTAACACTAGGCTCCCTCCAGGCGACTGCTTGTGTCGTCAGAACCTTTGGTCGACCCTGTGTGCAATCTTCATTTGTAGTAATGTACATGCATGTGTATTTCTAAATGTGCTTGTGTTTATATCTTTGTGCATGCGTTCACATTTACACATACACACGCATATATATATATGCATGTATGAGAGAATAGTTTAGTTTCTCAGCTTCACAGTTGTTGAGCAATTACATCACAGCCCACCAAAAACAACAGTTGAACCTTTTCTTCCATTTTTTCATTCAAAAAGTAAAACAAAAAAATCTCTCTGCCTTTTTTTCCCTTCTCCTCAGGGCGTGGCTGGAGTCGTTGGGGTCCAGCTGGGCTTGGCTCCCTGATGACACCGCCTCTAAAATTTAGTGCAGTGGTCCCCAACCTGGGAGCTATGGACTCCTCCAAGGTATTACTGGGGATCCACGGTCAGTTCTCTCAAAAGCCTGAGATGCGTGAGCTTGTTGAGTTGGCCGACCGTCCAAAAGCCTAGTCAGAGATTAGAGGAGCCTGGTTGGGGGCTCGTCTCCTTCAACACTTAGTAAGATTTGTTATTTTGAACGGACAATGGGATGGACAGAAAGATAGAGGGATGGAGAGTAAAATACCTCTCCAACTTCGTTGGCAGAGGTGAAAAATAAAAAGAGAATAATTATAACAATATGCTGTAATGAAAGAATTATGTGATGCATATAAAAGATTCATTCTTTCACCTTAACACTATTACATGAAGCACTTAACAGCTTCTCCTTAGCAAATCTGAATTACTAACATCACTACTCTTGCTTTAGGGGACCATTAATAATTAAAACAGATAAATTGTTCATTTCAGGGGTTGACAATAAGTAACTGACACTGCGGAAAGTGAAACTCATGATTAGGGTGCACTATATATATATATATGTGTGTGTGTGTGTGTGTGTGTGTGTGTGTGTGCGTGTGTGTGTGTATGTGTGTGTGTGAGTGAGGAGAAAGGATGTAGATCTAACATAACACTGCTCCACAACGTATATATATATATATATATATATATATATATATATATATGTATATATATATATATATATAGTAGAATGTGGATTTGCTACACAAACTAGCTCATGTTTCTCCTTTATATCATTGATATATTATAATATCATGTTATACTGCTAGCTTGATTTGTACCACATATACTGTGTAAACATATATATATATATATACATATATATTACACGAGTACAAAGATATTGACACAAACACCATATTATCCATCTGTTCCTTTCACAAGCAATCAATATGTTCTTACGCTTTGTTTTGTTTCCTATGAGTACTTGTGATCATGCTTGATACAACAAAGTCATGGGGGACCTTGGACCTGCATAATGCAGAAAACACCCACACAAAGATTAAGTAGAATGATAAATACACATATACATTTGCAGGTGCTTGTTTGTTGATGGAAACAAGAAAATGTAATCGGCACATGGAATAATCAAAGTATGTATGCGTGGGTGTGTGCGTAGAGGGAGAGAGAAAATCAGCATTTAGAATCCTTTTTTGTTTTTTTATTTAATTTTGTTTTTCTTTTATATTTTTGTTTTGCTTTTGTGTTTTGTTTTGTTTTAGTTTTCCCTTTTTTTATTATAATCTGGGCTGGAACACAGATATAATTGGTGCCATTCTGGAATACAGTATCTAACTTTTTAGCCAACAAGCAACCTCTACCAATCAAATATCTATCAACTAATACTATCAACATATTCACACACCTCCACACATAAGTATGTATTCAGTTTACTTATCCTCCTTCATTTACTTTTGTAAAAAATAACTCCATTGTTTGACATTCTGAAATGAAATATTTTCATTGTTCCACAAAATATTCAGGATAAGTCATGAAATATATGTAAACATTTAAAAAAAAAACATTTCTGACTTTTAACAAATGTTTCAAATTTGGTTCACTGGTTCAGGTGATTAAGGGATTCTTCAAAATTCTTAATACTTGTATTTTAAGGTATTGGTAAAAACGATTTTCTTGAAAAAAAACAAAACAAATTCAATATTCTATTTCCACTGTATCAAATATTTTTTTATGCGAAAATAGAATCACCTGTGAGCTTTTATCTATGAAACCTGATATGCAAGTGTTATAGACACACTAACACACATACATATGTATACAAGCACATAAATACACACTTGTGTGTAGCTCAGAAACATGTATATATCTGCAGACTAAAAGATTACACTTTTACGTTGCATATACATGCAAATGTACACACACATGCCATAGTTTTGTATTTGTCAATGGGGGTAGTATAAAAACATCATAATGCACAAATTTGTTAGGATGATAATAAATGGTTGCTAAATTCTTTTACAAGCAAAATCAATCATAAATTTTTTAAAGATATGTTTCATTGAAATTATGAACGAAGGTGGGGGATGTATGAAGACTTTGGTAGAATGGTTTATGGTCGGTCTAACAAAAAATATGTTTCTGGTTCCAATTGATTTAATTTTTCAAATTCTTGATCAATTCTGCTAAAATTTGTACAGAATGTTAGGGAACCTCCCAAAATTTGAAAAGCATTAGTTGTGGCCATTCTGATTGTTTGTTTACATTTTATACATAAGTTGCTCTTAACCTCTTTAATTTGAAATCAAATAACTTTTTATTTAATTTTTTTAAAGATATTGCATTGAAATCTCCTTTGAAGATAGGGGATATATAGAGATATTGGTATAGCGAGTTATGGGCTATGTGATTGCTTGTTCATGTTTTATCAAAAAAAAAAAACATGTTTTTATTTACAGTTTTCAATTTTATTTAATACTCCACAAATTTGGTGAAAAAGTCTTGAAAGGCAAAGCAGAAAGCAGACACTATTGTAGTTACCAATACACTTTTTGAAAAAATAATTTACAATAGATACAAGGTAAAAAGTTAGTATAACAATCCAGGAATTTTACTTGGGGATAAATACAGATCAGCAACAAATAAAAAGATGCAAAATAATAATCAAAACAAGTTTCCTGTTGGAGGCCTTCATACTTTTGAGATCTTTTTAGCACTCGTTTGAACGGTTAAATATCATTTTTGGAAGTTTAATTTTAGGGTACTATCCAAGTTTCATAGTCCAGCCTTTTGTGGCTTTTAGTTGAAGATCAAAGTGTTGTACACGTTCTTCTCATGTCAACAAAACATTGCAATAATTTCCTGTTTTTAATTTTAAACATTATGGTTGGGAAACTCTCCATGCTCTTTTGCCATAAACTTGCAACCTCACAATCAAAATATATGTTTTAAAATTCCCTTTCTGAAAAACTTGCTTCCAATGCCCTCAGATTTAGTGCATATTTTTCTGATTTACGGAAAAAACTACGAACTACACATATGCACACAGATTTATCTTTAGTTGTATTAGTTCAGTGACAGTGTTAAGCCCAACTGCACAACCCCTGCAAATTCTTTAAGCTTATTTTTTATATTCATTTAGATTATTTTTTTAGTTTTACCTTGGTTCCTCAGGTATATCGTGCCCCTAGAGCTCCAGCACTGATTGCTGGGTCTGCAAGGCCTAAAAAGCGAACATCCAACGTAAATATGTAACTCGTTAGGGGCACCTAACTAATTACATAATTACGTTGGATGTTAATTTCTTATGTCATATAACTTTGAAACAATGATCAAATGTAACTCTGTAAAACATGTTCTCAGATATTTGATTGTCAAAAAAAAAAAGGTTTGATTTTTCTCAAATTCCATTCCAAGTCGGAGACCAGAGTCGACTTTGTTTTTCTATGGTAACAATTAGAGAAAAGAACAAGAACAATCCTCATCTAATTTAGGGGAGGCAACTCTTCACTTATTGCCTTTCCAATATTAGAATATTGCCTCTCCTAAATTTTTATGTTCAACATATAATCATCCTGAGTCAGAAAGTAGGAGTGGAGTTTGACCCTGCAGCAGTCGAGCTTCTAGTTAATTTGTACTAAAATAAAGTAATAATCTAAGACCAATGCTATTAATAAACACTGAAATATAAACTACCCTTGACTTTTGTTTCTTAGTTGAATAAATTATCGTAAATTATCCATATTAGTAATAGTGAAAATAATCATTGTAATAGTAATGCTGTTAATGCTATTTTAGTAAATGATATTACAGTATTTCAGAGTTAGGCATGGAAGTACTGGTGTCTGAATAAACTTTAGCCTACCAGATACCTCAACTTTGCACATAAGACTAACGAATACTTTTGAGCTATTTTTGTTTTGGTACAGGGGTCTTCTATGCCAAGGTTCTTCTGACCTTTTCTGATTGCGAACCTGTTTAATCTTATTGGATAACTGTATGACCCACTGATATATAATAGTGATCCATTTTATCCAAAGTTCAATTGCCACTAAAATCATTTTCATTTCAAAGGTATATCAATCATCTTGTCTTCACCCACTCTCTCTCACCTTCTCATTAATTCAATCATGCGTATGCTACAATTACCAATATGATTTAATAAGGTTAACAGATTAGTCACTGATGAAAAAGGTAAAAAAATTAGATATATTCATATTTCAAATCTCAATGATTTCATTGTCATCAGTATTTTTCACACTTACTCTTTATTTATTCATTTATTCATTGTGAACTGGTGACCAAGGCGGCAGAACCTTATGACTCAGTATTTGGTGGGAACCATATTATAATGCCGTCAATTATGGTACCTCATCCTTATATCCGTTATAATCTTTGTGGTATTAGTAAGAATCTTTGTGGTATTAGTAATAATAAAGATAAAGGTATGGATTGCTATCTAGGATCAAAGTGTTGCATCTGTTCACAGTACACACTTAAGTAGCTTTGTGCTGGTGCAAAGACGTGACTGATGATGGCTTACTGAGGCTTGGTATTGCCAAGTGCAAGTGGCCAAAGATTAATCCTGTGGCCTCTAAAAATAAATCTCCCAATCACAGGGGTGTAGTATGCCCCGGGGCAGCATCTTTTCATTGCACTAAAAAGAATGGGTTGAGTTTACCCTGACGCCTTCACAATACCAGTTGTTGGGACTGGAGCAATTCTTTTAAATTTCTGTGCACGGAACCCCACATCAAACCGACCTTGTGTCACATCCTGCTTTTTTGGGGAAGTGAGTAAATATGGATCAGAGTGTAGTATCTATGTATTCTGTCTAGTCTTGTAAAATGTTCCTAAACTTGTTTTTTGTTAGGTTTGATATCTTGAAGCACTTTTTAAAACAGATTTCGTCTTGAAACCGATCGCAAATGATTTTCTTCTTAAAGTTTTAATTTCCGTTTAAAATCTGCAAAAAATTAGCAATCTTTTGCAGATTTTAAAGAAGATTTAGACTGCTTTTATCCTGTTAAGAATTATTTTGGTTCTTGCAGAGTGCCTCATTATTGTGGCCTTGTACCAGAGTGAGATAAGTAGCTTTATAAAAATGTCTACATGTGCACATCACAAATAGAAACAGTAAAAAAACACTGGTGAGCATGTGTAGAAGTATAAATATTTGTATTACATGGAAAATCTATTGGGAATGCATCATTATAATTCAATACAACAAATTGCATTAAGCATGGTAAAGCAAATAACAGAAAAAGGAGAAGGAGGAAATAGAAAGAGAGGAAGATAGTTTGAGAGAGAGAGAGAGTGAGAGAGAAAGGTGGGAGGAACTTGTTGTTTCATTGCTCCTCCTTTTCACACCCTTTTTTCTTCCCTTCATGCTTTGGTGTCACTAAAACAGCTTAGCTGAAAAAATTGGTTCTCGAGTGGCTCAGATGCAGACACAAGCCTGTATTTAATCCATTCTTTTTTGGGGGGTAATGGATTAGCTGTCAGTCATTGATCAGGATCAGTCTCTTATGCCTGAGGTGTTCATGGGGAAGTGCTGAAGGAATTGGAGAATTTCTCAAGTCCCTACCCTAAATTTGACCTTGTGTCACATTGCATCCCCATGGGGAGGTAGATAAATCCCCAATCAATAATTGATGTTTATATTTATGACGTGTGTAAATTTTTTTTAATTAGAAAGCCTCAATAAAAATTGTCAACATAAGTTTCGTCAGTTTTCTAGTTGGTCTGGCTGACTGGCTGGCTGGCTGGCTGGCTATGTATGTATCATGTGTGCAGGCTGTATCTATTGAGCTAGAAGGCTGAAAATTCAAACATTCACACCTTTCTTTGTCAAGAAAAAAAACTTTTTTTCTCGTTTTTGAAAATCCTCTCATCCCAAACAGGAGGGGGCAATTTGCAATGTAAGTTTATGCTAAAATGCTCGTTTACTTTAAGTATGACAGCATTCATGCTTGTTTTTTGAAATTTTGGGATTATTTAGTGATCACTGACAAACAAAACATGAGAAGTAGCTTATTCATTGATGGATAGCAGGCAGAACCTGTATTTTAAATCAAACTTACCTTCGCTGGATAGATAGACTGCTAACACATACAGAGTTGCAGTTTGGATGGGTTTTTAAAAAAATCCTTTTGTAGTTATCTATGGATTTTTAAATGGAAATCTGCAGGAATAAGAAAATCTGAACGATGAAATAAAAACACCTCTCGCCAACCACCTACCCCCAAAAATCAGGCATACAATCCAGAGGGGTAGTAGGGGTAATCCCCTCACCTTCACTCCCCCCAAAGCAAAACAGTGTAAAATTTTGGGCAAATCAGTATAATCTAGGCTCAATCCTAGTGTGAGATAATAATAATACTACTAATGCTAAAAGGGGAGTGCAGTCAATATAACCCCCGTCGGTTAAATAAAGGGTTTGGTTCGTTACTTCCCCATACCTACCAGATGAGACCTGATGAAGGCCGTAGAGTACAATAACTGAAACGTTGTATGAAAAACAACCAAGATGAGGATGGTCCGAATATTAATAGAAATAGTAATAATACCTCATGTCAAAAATTCAGAGATATACAGTATAATTCAGTCAAAACTATATATAATTTTGGACCAATCAAGCCCATAGCAGCCCTTACCTAAGAAGTTCCTGTATACCTAAGCTGGTGTTTGTCTGTGTATTCAACTAAGGGCGTCATCCATCGATCCATGTTTGTCAGCAATGAATAACTGCTGCACCTTTCTTTGTTTTCTCTTCCATTTTTGCTCCCCTATGACTCCATCATCACAATGCGTGTCCCCCTTGTGACTTCCTTATTTCTTCGTGTTCTCTTACATCATCGCACCTCAATTATTGGCAAATAATGTCAGATTCTGTTTGGATACACGTTTTTCTTTTAAATTAATGTTTTTCCTTTGTTGTCATTATTGTGGCCATTAGCTGTCATTGATGTATGTATTTGTCCGTTTTTTATGTATTCAAAAAAAATGAAATGAATACTTTGATGGGTTTGTTTGCCATGGACAGGGGCTGTCTCATGGTTGAGTGGTTGTCATTTATGAACCAATAATCTGTGACATAACTCTTGCGAAAGTATGATCTCAAATAGAAATATTCAAAATGAACAAATGAAGCAAATATTGGTCTGGTTAGTTACTCAAAAGAAACAGTGTCTTTTGGCATCATGTTGTTTGGGGTTAATCAATCGAAGAATTAAAAAAGTGGGCGATCAATGAATGAGTTACTTCTCTCACCTTTTGTCAGTATTGATCTCAAAAAATCTGAATTTTCGAAAGACAAGTATGAATGCTGATGAACATTGATTAAGGGACTGATATAGCATTAACTTGCAATGTAAATTGATCTCTCCACACACACACACACACACACACACACACACTAAAAACCTATTTGGGGGAGAATTGAAAAAAAAACAAGAGAAAATTTTTCTGGTGGATGTAATGAGGAATAAATATTAAAACTTTCAGCCCTCTATATCTATTGGTGTGAATTGTACATGTGATGCATACATAAATATCCAACCGGTCAGCCTAATCAACTTAAGAGCTGAAAAAACCTATCTCCAAGGCCGACTTTAACGTTGGGGGTGTCTGTGCCCTTTGATGTTGATTAGGCTTGTCATCATTCATGAGAATTCCTTTTGTTTCTTTTAGTTTTACCACAACAGGAAGTATTTAACAGTCAGACATTTCTGAAAAATCTGACTTTACATCAGGGAATTTTCTTATTTTGACTGTTTTTATTCCATCTGATATATTGATTTCCCCTTTTTTTTCCATTTGAATTTGGAATGTCTTCCTGTCACAAATATATGACAAGTGCCCACTAGCATTTGGCGCCTGGATGACTGTCTGTGTTGCCAGTAAATAGGGATGACCCTGGCTATTGATACAATAGGGTTGAAAATAAAATGAATTGAAGAAACCAGTGTAATCTACTGAATTAGATAGTTGCGTATATCCTGGATTTGCAGATCTTGAAAGATTTTCGAGACAGGCATGTGCTTTTCCCTTGCAAAATTGCAGCTGTATTCAATGGACTTTAAATCATATTATAAAGTTTATATCATAAGGAGTACCAACTGAGAATACATCAAACAGAGTTGGAAGCTATAGGATTTAGAGACTGTCTTCATATGGCAGGTCTTTCAGTTGTGGCATCAGTTTGATAGCTCTCTTCTGTAATCTCTCCAACACTTTCAGTCCGAAATGAGATTAAGAAGAATGCAACAAAGCAGCTAATGGCGATCCCAAAAAAAGGGCTTCTTAGACTGTTTTGAAAAGTGGAAGGGGTGCAGGGATAAGTGTATTTAGTCCAACAGGAAATACTTTGAAGGGACTAAAGTACAATTGCTTTATGTAGGTTTTTTTGTCAATATTACATGGTGAATATCAGAAATACCTTCTGACTGAATACAAAGGTTGTTATAATTCTCAACCTATCAATAATGTATAAAGATCATCTGAAAATGTTCCAAACTATTAGCAGAAAGTGAAAGCTGACAAAATTTAGATTCCAAAATTTCTATTCCAAAAATGAAACCTTCGAACACTGAGATATCTAACTGATCATTCAAAAACATTTTTCAACACAGCTTCTCTGAGACATCTACTGTGATGCAATTAGGGCCTCCAAGAAAAATCTCAGAAGCCAGTGCAAAGCTGTTTCCACCACATCCAAATACAGTCAACAAAAACACCCTTGTCCTTTAACCATCTGTTTTCATCTGCAATAACTCTTTTAACAATCCATACTAGAGTCGCACAAACATAATAAATAGTGTCAACCTATTTTATCAGTGGACACATCGTATCAGCGTAGAAGCATAAGCACAGGAGAAATCTTTAGTTCAAGTGGCAGAGGGCTTGATTTGCCCAAAACCCCACAAAAATTGAAAATATGAATAGGAGTGAGGGCAAAGGGCTTCATTAAAAACACTAGAGCTAATTTCCAATAAAGCATATCATTATTAATGGATGATACACGGTACAAATCAAATAAGAAATATTATTTTCTGCCTTTTTTAGCAGCAAAAATATCAATTGCCCCAATTTTTTCCACTGTTTTGCCAAAATGTGGGAGGGGCAATCTCCCCACCACACCCAGGCTTGTATGCCTATATTTATAAGTTTAACTCTTGGGCCTCTTTTAATTCATTTGAATCCCCTTTGACCTTCAGGGTCCCAGTGCAATGCACCGACTGCACCCCTCTCTCAGAGGCCTTGGATGGGGTAGTTGGTACGCTCGTCTCTCAGATCAATTTCCTGGTGTAGTGAGTTCAATCCTCACCAAGCGCCCACTGCAAATTACATTAAGGTTTTTTAACAAATCTGGGTACCTGCAAAGAGCGATGGTCAGCAAGCTTGTCTTGCTAGTGTACTCACTTTGATCCTCACAAGGTACCCCACTACTCCGGCCTTGTAGCAGACAAAAGGTATCAGCCAAAGAGTGATGGTCGGGAAGATCATCCCAGTGGTGTAGTGAGTTTGATCCTCACTTTCGTGCCCCCCCAACAACAACAACAGTCTGGCAGACTAAGTTAAGCTGATCAAATAACGTAGGGTACATGCAAAAGAACAATGGTTAGCAAACTCATCTTGCTGGAGTAGTGAGTACAATCGAGGGTTTATAAATATTTTAGGATACCAGCTGAAGAGTTTTGGTTTGCAAGCTTATCTTGCAGACCAATTTATTCCTAATTGTGTACTCCACTATGGTAGACTTAAATTCTCTATGACCCAACGACTTCTAAACTGTTAATAAAAGATCCCCTGATCATATAAAATCAGAACTATGTATTTATCGACAAAATTTTTGCACTTGTACCACACACGCTGAGACTCAAACATTGATGTTGGTACGTAGTGGGTTGGTGATATCTGATTTCAGCTTGAAACACTGCGACTTTAACCAGTATGTTCATGCCCTGTTCATTTATAAACTGAGGTGGTTTCCTCATAAATCTCTTCTTGGTTAATCATTCTTAATAACAGGTAGGTTTGTCATTTCCAGTCGTGTCTGCCTGACTTAATAGCCCTTATTAATCCAGCATGGCCATTGTTTCCAAAAAATAACAAGATAGTATAAGTGCTATGATGCAGATGATTGGTCGATTCCCGCTGGCTTGAGTCAAGGCAAGAAGATTGTGTTTGAAATGCAGATTGTAATTTTCCATCTGATTATTCTCAAAACCTTCCTTTTTTTTTTTTTTTCCTGTGGGCTTGCTGACACGTGGACTAGTCAGGTTAGAACATGTATGATACACCAGTTCTACCCAATCACCTTACCTTACTACCACTTGACATAATTTTGTAATGAGCACCTTACAAACATGCATGAGAGAGAGAGAGAGAGAGAGAGAGAGAGAGAGAGAGAGAGAGAGGAATTACTTTTGGATCTACACATGCAATGAGAAGACACCAGTGCTTAAACAGAGTCTAAGATTTTACAAAATATAAAAAGATTTTTCCAAAATCCAGTAAGAAGAACAATAAAATGCTTAAAGCTTATTTTAATAAAAATTTGTTGATGATTTTGCTGTACCAACTGCAGTAACAACTCGTCACAGTACCAAGTGTAATATAAACAGGCATGGGTGTTGGGGTAGGAATGAAAATAGTGCATTTGATAAGGCCTTCTTATCAAGGCTGAGGGTATTTGAAAGTTGGAACCTTTTAGTCAATAAAGGATAATGGTACAGTACTTGATGTTCCCATATAAAAGATTATATCAATATTTGTTGGTAACAAGGTTAACCCGAAGATATATTCCGAATATACCCCTTTGTCCCCACCCTGGAAAAGTGGCAACAGTACCCATGTAAAAATGTTGTGATCTTCTGTCATCGTGGTAGTACTAGTAGAATCAAAAAAATTTTAAATTGTGGAACCCACTGTTCTTTGGTTGATAGCAAACCTCATTTTATTTGAACATAGAATGAAGAGGGGGAGAAGAGGTCAAATAAGGAACAAGATTTCCTTATTTCAAATTGTTTGACTAATTCTGACTGCACAAAAACTCAGAGAAGAAGAACTTGAGCACAAATATTAGGGTGAATTTTTTACTGGTTGCTTCTAGATATGCAAAGAAGATTTCCAAAGAAGAGCTCTGAGTTTGTTGTTTGAGAAGGATGTTGGACATTATAAAGTGACAGTTCCCAATGGAGCAATCTTTAGTGGAATTAGCTATTTGGTAAAAATAAAAGTTGTGGTAAATATGTTTCAAATGATATGTTACTAATTATTTTCACTTGCTTTCTTCAAGTAACAAATACACAGCAGCAACTGTACAATTATAAAATGAAATAAATTATTATAAAGTTGTTAAATTATATCCAACATGAAATAACTATTTCAAGTTATATTTTGTTGCAACTTACTTAAATGGAAGTGGGGAATGACCTTGCAAAGGTTGGGAACCACTGTTATGAAGCAAGAGCTGAGACACCATTCTACTCTGAGTGAGATCAAACTCTTTGAAAGTTATGGTATGCGATACACACCTGGCAACTCCTGGGGAGTAAATTGACCAAAACATTGTGGTGAAAACAACTAAGATGAGGATGTTGGTCTGAAATAATGATTTACTAGAGTTGGATTTTCAGCTGCTTTTAGTTGAAGTCATTTCCTTATTTACTGAAAACCCCGAAGTACAATCGCGGAAATGATAGGTATTACCTCCACCTCTCTCCCCATTCAAGACCCTCTGGCTCAGTCATCTCTTTCCCTGTGGCCTCAGTCCATTATCACTGTCCATCTTCCTGTCTTTAGAAGGAACCCCAAGAGCCAAAGACTCCTCATTTTTATTCCATGTTTTTAGCTTCTGTAAACACAAGTGTTTATCTTGTGATTTATCTCAAAAAAAGGAGCAGGTTGATGGTTGGTTGGGTATGACCCATGAGAGATCCACCTTAAGCCCACATAGGTTTGTTCCCCACCCCAACCGGTGGTGGGGGTAATCCACAGTGCCTGAAAAAGGAGAGGAGAATGTGGGTTAGGAATCATGAAAAAGAAGGGAGATGAATGTGACAGGGGGGGGGGGGTAATCTTGTTTGTTATTGCTTCTTGAAAGATAACAAGGCAATTGAGAAAGTATACATGTTTGAAGGTGCACTTGCTGGTGTAGCTCTAAAATGGAACTTGGGGCTAGAAGTCATTGAGCTGTAACTTCCATGAATGTGCTTTTCCAGTAACCAGGTTGATAACAAACAACGTTCAATACTAAATGAATCACAGATAAAAAATTATAATTGTAGAGTACAACAGACCCGTAAACTGAGAACCATGCAACGTGCACATGAAAGAATAATGCTGGGCCTCACATGGAGAGACCACAAAACAGCACAGTACATCCGAGAAAAGACAAGAGTTAGAGACATCATAGAATCCATAAAAAATCTCAAATGGCGGTGGGCTGGCCGTGTTGCAAGAATGGCAGACAATCGATGGACATCACAACTCACAACATGGATTCCCCGAGACCACATGCGCAACCGAGGCCGGCAAAATGTTAGATGGAAAGACGAGCTAGACAAGTTCAGGAAGTACTGGCTCCGTGACGCCCATGATAGAGAAGTGTGGCAAATCCTGGGGAAGGTCTGTGTCCAACGACGGATGCTAAAAGACTGATGATGATGATGACAACAGATGGATGTTCCTCAAAATCAATGAATCAAGCACTTATAAAAGCCACAGTGATTAGTATGTGCACATTCTTTTAAAATTGTGTCTTCTTATACTAGCATATATGGATCTTCAGTGACCATTAGAGCTATTGGATACTAGATTTATATGTTCTAAAATCCAAAATGAGACTATCCTTCTGGTGTAGAGACCATAACCATTAATTCCCAAAGCAATTGAGATTTTTTTTTTATATCTCAGTGGTAGCCACCAGAACATGAAAGAAGAGGGTGACTTGCTTGTTAGAAAGAATAAGAAGAAAAAACTAAATAAAAACATGAAACAATTAACTCCCAGTCAATGAAAGCTCACACCTGTCTGTCTTCACTCTTGAGACTTTCATTTTATGCAATCTAAATTAGAGCTAGAATAACATGGTTTTTTTTTTTAGTCTTGGAGGGTGGGGGCATTTTGATTTTTTTTGTTTTCTTTTGTAATATTGTTGCTCGTCTGTCATGATTGACAATGGATTGATAAGTCATTTGTGGCTACTGCCAGTAAAAGTAATTATGAGAAGGGTGAAATGCCCACATTTTCATCTGTTCATTCTCATCCTAGATTTAGCATTATTTTTTAAGAGTAGAACAAGAGTTCCATATTTCAAATGACTGGTGATGATACCTGATGAAGGAATAAGAGTAGCGATAAACAGAATTTAAATTCTATTCTATACAAAATGATTAGATTTTATATATACCCATTTGAAATCCAACTTTGATAGCCTTCACTCAATGTCAAGTCACTCCAGTCAAAATATAACTGGAAGTGAATTCATTTTAAACACAATTTCTTTAAAAAAACAATTATCAATTCCTATTATTAAATTTGAAAGCTTTGGACTCAAAAAAATGACCAACTTCAATCTGATATTGACATTTCAATGCATTGTTGAACTGAGGTTTTTAATTACAAATCATATGCCTTACATTTCTCCATATCATTGGCTTTGAGAATTTCAATTAAAAAACTACTCGGAAACCAATTGCTTGATTGGACTGGAAATTGCTTTCTTCTCCAAGTCAGAGCACTTTAATGGAATTGTATTAGCAATTGTGCTACAATGTAATGTTTTTGTTGGGTCTTAGTAACAAACACAATCAAACAAAAAAATCTGATCGTTAAAACTATTATATACATACCTGTTTCACATGCAGAGAGTTGAGGGTTTATTTTCCCGATCAAACAAAATCACGATTGTGAGTTGAGTATGTATGATGCTAGGTTCTGTGATTATTTGTTGAATTTAGTATTAGATGAAACATTGACAATTATTAGAAACCATCAATGAATACTGTCGCCAAAACTGCCGATATACTTTTCTTCAGTTTTCAAGCTTATCTAGCCGGCTAGCTGGGTAGCTGGGTGGCTGGCTAGCTGGTTGGCTATGTGTGTATGTATGTATGTATCATGTGTACTGGCAGCACCAATAGAGCTAGAGTGCTAAAAATTTCAACATTTGCTCCTTAAGTCTAGAAAAAACATTTTTTCTGTTTTTTGGAAAATTCCTTTACTAAATAGATTTTCAGTAAGTGTTCCAATTTACAATGACAGTTTATGCTAAATTGATCCCTTACTCTGCATCCACCTGTTTTTTGAAAATTCAGACTTTTCTAGTGATCACTGCCCAACAAAAATGCGAGACAAGTAACTTATTCATTGATCACTCTTTTTTTAATTATGTATCACAAGCCACACCAATGGAAGTGGAGAGCTGAAATTTTCAACATTTACTCCTTATTATGTCTAGAAAAAAAATGTTTTTTTTGTTTTTTGAAAATTCCCTTTATGCTAAATTGGTCCATGAGTTTGAGCCTGGCAACATTCACACTTGTTTTTTTGGATATTCAGACTTTTTAGTCATCCCTGACCCACAAAATACAAGAGAAGTAACTTATTCCTTGATCACCCCTTTTCTAATTTTTCAATTTATCACCCCCGTACTGCCAAAAGACATTGGCCATAGGCTGGTTCCTAATGAGTACCTAACCAGACCAGTTATTATTTTTGATTAGTATTTCTCTCATCTTAATTCCGGTTGCTTATCTACTCCTAGTAGTAATAAGATGTAATAATAATGATAATAATAATAATAATATTTGTAGACAAGAAGAGGAAGACCTGCCAAATAGTAGACGTGGCTTTACCTGCAGACCATAGAGTAAAGAGGAAGGAGAGTGAAAAGCGGGAAAAATATCAGGACCTAGCGAGAGAACTGAAGAAGACGTAGAACATGAAAGCCAGGGTAGTGCCAGTTATAGTAGGCGCACTGGGAACTGTCCCAAAGACACTAAGGGCGAGACTGGAGGAGATCGGGATAAGGGGAAGGATTGAGACTGTACAGACCTCAGCACTGCTAGGAACTGTGTGGATACCGAGGAAAGTGCTAGAAATATAAAAACTGCAACGTTAAATGTTAACAGCGACCCAACAGAGGAAGGGATATGAAAGCGGAAATGTAAACCGCAGCACTAGCATGATAGGCGA
>OY735209.1:58549018-58699018 GCA_963457665.1 Thysanoteuthis rhombus
TTTGATCTGAAATTTTTACCAAGTGCATTGACAAGGGAGGAGATTGTAGAAAGATGAATATTTGTTGCATAAAATAAATGCTTCTTTCATCATTAGGAAGCAGATTGACTCCTGACAGTACTTTTTTTCTTGAGCACAGCTCACAAAGTAAAGTGCCAAAAGCCCATGTTACATACAATTCATTCGAAACCTTTCAAATTCCTTAAATTTCTGGTGTATTTGCATGTGTGTATGTTTGGAAAAATGCATATCTTTCCTCTCTCTCTCCATTCACTAACTCAATTTCATTCTCTCTCTCTATTATCTTCTTGCAATGTTTCTCTTTTATTTCCTTCTTTTTTCTTCTTTTTTTTCTTTCTCTCTATCACTTACTCATTTCTGTCTGTCTGTCTCTCTTGATTTATCTCTCAATATGAGAAAGGCAGGTAAATGAGTCAAGGGATGGTTGAGCAAGAAGGTGAAGAACACCCATGTGACTAAATTTTTCAGAGGGAACTCTCCCTACAAAGGCTACAAAAAACAAAACAAAAAACAAAAAAAAAACAACAAAAAAAAAGTATAATTCTTTTCTGACCATAAAAGATGGAATGTATTGTCCTGGGAACCTTACGAGAAAAATAGTTTGGTAATCAGTCAGGTATTTGAAGATTGCGAATGCCAATCCTTTTCTTCTTTGCTTTTAACTAATTCAGGAGGGAGATGCTGAATATATCCCATTGGCCAAATATTGCTATCATGTTTGACATTTTATATCTTCCTTGTGAATGAATGTCTTTAGATTTTCCCTATTCCTTTTCATTATATTTCTCTTTTATTCAAAACTACTCGTGGACCCCTAACCTAACCCCAGCATCAAAGCTCATTATTCTTCCCTTTTTGTCAGAAACCCTCAACCAAACCTCTCACTAAAATTGCCGACATAGGTTTCTTCAGTTTTTTAGTTGGTCTGGCTGACCTGTTATATATGCATCACATAGAAAAAACGTTTTTTTTTTGTTTTTGTTTTTTTAAATTCCCTCCTAACTTTTTACTTGGAGTTCAATTTGCAAAGTGAGTTTTTGCTAAATTGGTTTATTGGTTTGTGTCAGGCAGCATTTGTGCTTGTTTTTTGAAAATCAGCTTTTTTAGAGATCAGTGCCCAACAAAAGGTGAGAGAAGTAACCTATTCATTGATCTTTTCTTTTTTCCAATTCTTTTAATGATCACCTCCAACACAGCATGCTGCCAGAAGATGTTGATCATGTGACGGTTTCTATGGAATGATTAACCAGCTCTCTCTCTCTCTCTCTCTCTGCCTTTCCTTTGTCACTTTATTCATTCCTTCTTTTTTTTCTCATTCTACTCACTCTTACTTCCCCAGTCAGTATACCTTTCTGTCAATTCTTCTCTCTCCATACTTCTCTCTCCCTCTGTCTTTTCGGAATTCTTCTGTTTCTTTCTCTCTTTCTCTCTTTCTTTCTTTCTCTACCTTATGTTGTCTGTTTTCCCTCTCTCTCTTCTTTATTCCCCTCTCTTCTGTTCTTCTGCAATTAGTCTCTCTTCTTTTCTTTTTTTTCCCTTTTCTCTCTCTTGCTCTCAACCTTGTTTGGCTGTCTGTTAGATAGTCTATCAGGTTATATATGTATGTATCACATGCTGGCCACAATGGAGCTTGAAGGATGAAATTTTCAACATTTACTCCTTATTATGTTCAGAAAAAACATTTTTGGTGATAGAACTTCCTGGTTTCCTACACCTCCTGATTCCTAATGGAGAGTAACCAGGATGGAAAACAAAATTGATCCCATTCTTGAATTGTTGACATTAACAAATCAACAAGCAAATATATTGACTTGATAAGCTTTTTCAATAACCATTAATTTTTTTCTTTTCGATGGGATTCACATTTTTTTATACTATTGAATTACCAGTAATTATTAGATAATTGTTGGGTCAGAGATGTTTGAATGTATAACATTTCTTGTAAGAACCCAATTTGTGATATCCTAATGGCAATATCTAATATCAGAGTGCATGGAATTCCAGTGTGGAGCACGCAAAGATAATTAGAAAAAACTGAAAGCCAGTGAAAATATCAAGCAACATAATTCCAGTAACTTGCACCATTATCTAAAAATGCATTTCCCCCCAAACCCAAATCACCCCAACATTTTGTTATTTAACAAAGGGAAGCATTACAGATTTTTTTAAAGAGTTTTTCTTTTTTTATATTGAATTTATGGGGTTGCTATGAATCCCTGGTGGCAAAATCTATTCATACTTTACTTCAAATATATTTTTTAAAGTTTTTAAGTGCTTTAGAATTCAATACTTCTATGGTTAAAATCTCCCTCTCTCCTTCCTCTTACAATTTCTCTCTCTCTCTACCTCCCTCTCTCTCTGATGCTTTATTGGGAAAAGATATATTCTGTATATGCATTACATCAACTGCTGTCGTTTATTATAAATGAGCTAGCATATATCGGTCAAAAATGATAGGGTCATTTTTGTATGGATCAGCACAAAGGAGCATAAAACTATTCCATTAAGTGATTTATGTTTGATAATTCAAGTTCCCCAGTTACAGTCACTTTTTTTATTTTCTTCAAGTTTCCAGCAATTCTGTAACATAGGCTGTTGCGACATAACATTGAAGACAATCTCATTTTATTACAAATTCTTTATTAGCTGTGTTGATCTATTTCATATGGACCAGTTCATTATAACTTCTAGGTTATAACAGTAATCAGACAAAATAGATTTACTACCATACAATTATACAATTAAGCATACAGATTTGTATGTACAGCTTTGATATGAATGGATAATCACTAAAAACGCTCCATCTGATATTTTCAGATAACAAGTCTGGTTAGTCACTCTGTAGAAACCATCATGTGACCAACATCTTTTGACAGCATGCTGTGTTGGGAGTGGGGGACCAATTAAAAAATTGGGAAAAAAGTGATAAATGAATAAGTTAATCCTCTCACCTTTTGTTGGGGAGTGATCACCAAAAAGTCTAAATTTTTCAATAAACAAGCAATAATACTGTCTGACATATACTAAGGAACCAATGATGAATCAGTATAGACTTGATACTTGGTAAAATTCACAGACTAACCAATGCTTGATTTAGTATAAAATTGATTGTCTACAACAAAAATCATAGTTTGGTGTCTAATTCCTAAACTGTAGATCATAAAAATGATTTTATTTTTATTATTGGCTTCCTTGTGTTATTCTGATGATTAAAAGCATTTGCAGAAACAGCATTCATAATTTATTCAAGCTGTCTTTAAAATTTGAGTTTGTATCAAATGAATTTATGACCAAATCACTTAAAGTGTAAAAAAAAATTCTCTGCTAACATTATAATCACATTTGCAATGTTCTATTTAGAAGAAAGCGAAAGAGAAAAGGACATTGAAACATTTATTTGTTTTTTTAAAAAATTCCCTAAATACATAAAAAGAAATCTTTAAAAATATCCATAATGTTTAAAATTTCCTGGTGCTATTTGTAATGCCATATCTTCAAGGATTTTTATTTTTTGTAGCAATAGAGAAATTAATGTTTCTGACTTGAGTGCGCTGGAGACATCTGTATTAGATTATTTGGAAAGAAGCTTTAAACAGTAATTAAAAATTAAATCAAGTGAATATTAGAAGTTTTTAGCAGTATTTGATAATTTGCATCAAAGATTTCACACGGGTTTGAAAATATTTTCAAAATACTTGTTTTTTTTTTTAAACAATTTGTTCTTTAATTAATTTTCCCATCTTTTAAAGCTTATTAGGTACCTAAGTATATAAACCACATTCATTTCCACGAAAAATACACCATTTTTTTTAATGAAAGCCACAAATGTTTATTTATTTCTCTGTTGCAGCGGAACAAAATGCAGAAAATCTGTATAAATAGAAGAAATTTTAAAAGATTATTCATTTGGAAGCTATGAAGTCGGTTTTTTTTTTGATTTGTTGGTCTTCCATAATGCAACTTTATAGTTTTGTATCATTTTCATTTTTATATTTTTATTCAGCGTTACTCGGTCATTTTTCTTACCTGCAAATTGTCTGAGATGCTTTCCTTTTCAAAATTATACAGGAGTTTCCCTTTCCTGTAACTGACATAATGGGATTGCTATGAATCCCAAGTAAGAAAAGCTTTGCTCTTTTCATCAAGTATAGCCTACTTGACTTCACAGTGTTCTATTAATGTGTGTTAAAATCTATTTCTCTCTTTCTTGTTTAATTTACAAAAATATATTATAATGGAATCAAAAGTTGATACCCATGTTTATGGTTGTGTGATGTAGCAAGTTTGATTACCCAAATGTATACATACATTTTTAATTTACATGGATGTGTATTTTCAGCCGTCTGTGTGTGTGTATGTGCATGTGTACGCACACTTGCGGGATTTGTATTCACTGATAGCTCTGCATATTTCGATCCATTGCTGGGAAACCAAGTTTGCTCCTTCATGATCATTATCAATATGAGTATAAACTTTTAATTCCATGATAGTCATGATAAATTGTATTGAAAAGTGAAAATTCAAAAGAAATAGGCAACGGGAATAGACAGCAGTGATTTATAGATCAAAATCCACCCAGACTTCTGAAGTCTTTCTCTCCTTCTTTCTCCTCCCTCCCTTCTTTCTCACCTCTCCCTCTTCTTCCATTCTCTCGATACTGTGACATACACCACCAATTGTTGCATTTGACAGACTGGACTAAGCAGACCCTGATTCATCGCAGTTACCTGTTGTCATAGCATTGGCCTCACCACATCCGAGTTTCCCACATATGATCACAAGCTCACTCTCAGAAGCCATATCACTGTCGTCAATCGCTGAAGTACTTGACCTCAAAAGGTTGCTGGTCCTGCACATAGGACTGAGTGTGAACTGCCAATCCCTGTGACTCGGCTCATACCAAAGCATTGCTCTCTTGCTTCCATTAATGCTTGCCATGTTTCCCAGTACTCAAGTGCCATCCATTGACCACTGTAGGTCCTATCACCTCAAACCAAAGTGTGAAAAATGCTCCTTCACTGGTGTCACAGGTGTCACAGACATCACATTGTCATTGATGTAGATGTCATCCAAATAGGCTGACATTGCTCTCTAAATGGCTTTGTTCAACGTGCTTCTTAAGCTCCCTGTAATCCACTACAGGACTCACCTTCTGATTATTTTCCTCTATCACTTCTACAGAGCAGTCCAAACCCTCTTGCGTTGATCAAACTTGGCATTGAAATTAGACTCATCGACCTTAAGTGCTAAACACCTGTACATTGTCTATGGAAAAGCACACTTTACCCAATCCATCAATGCTAACTTGGTCCAGCTCTTTGATGGCATCCACCCCGAGAGGATTGTTGAATCCCCGCAATTTTCCTTCCATGATCAACATTTTCACCTCAATGGGATTCACGGAGCTCACACGAAGCCAAACTTGACCAACTCTGAAACACTTCTGAGTTGTGCCATCGGGGGCAAGCACCCTTACCTTCCTCTTTTCTCCAAAGGCAACAAACCAATCTGCTCATGAGTGTTTCAGAGTAAATGGAATCCACCAATGCTGTACACTTGGTTTCATGTATGTGCACGTCAATTACAGGTAGCACCTCATTTAGCCATTGTTTGGAGAGAAAACTGGCATTGATTTCTTTTCTCTCTTCTTGTCTCCTCTGGCACCCTGAGAAGATTTGGCCCTCTCCATTGCACCAGAATCATCAAATGCCTTCATGCACACTTTGCACTTGACTGCCGCTCACCTCCGCATGTTGAAAGAGACAATCTCTGGCACCAGAGTACCTGTAGTGTTGTAATGACACATGCTGATAGAGGGCGTTTCCGTTCCTTTCATTATGGCTTGGGCTCTGGCCAGCAATTGATTCAAGGTCTTTCAATGAGGTACAAAGAAGCAACTCAACATGTGCCAGCAACCCTGCCAGGAATGCACGTTCCTGGTCACCATCTGAAATCCCTTCTGCAGTTCTCTCAGTGGTCAGGCGCAATGAAAGAGCCCTCACAAAATTCTTCCTGCTGCATAGGTTACACACAAGCACCTCTTCTCTATCGATTCAAACATGGACTGGCCAGTGCTGAGCCATCAAATTCATGAATCAACTGAGGTTGTTTCAGCTCCATAAGTGACTATTGGGAGGATGCATTGGTTATACACCCTTCTCTTTAGGATTAATGGGATCTTCTTATTTTTGAAGGTTGAGCTAGCTCAATATCACAAAGAACACCATCAACAGTTGTGTTTGACAAAACTAGATTAAGCCAACCCTGATTCGTAACGGCTACCCAATGTCATAACCATGCTCTAACCAGGGTCATCTCTTGCTTCCCATATATGGGTCTGTCACGTTAATTCTATTCCATATATGTTGACAACCTGCTATATATTGCGAACCCAGGTGCCTTCCATCTTTCAGATGGATGCGTGCATACACTCAGAGCCTCTGTTGACGAGGTAAGTCACTGTCATTTTCTGTTACATACAATCTTATCTTATCTTGTAGCTTACAACACGGCTTGCCATGTTGTGGATAATAAATCTAAAAAATTGAATGAGGGGTGATCAATGAATAAATTACTTCTTTAGCATTATGTTGGGTGGTGATTGTTGAAAAAAGTCCAGTATATATAAAGCCAGCCAGCCAGCCAGCCAGACCATCCTAATAAGTGAAGAAACCTACATTAATGATGACAGATTTTGTTGACTTTTTCTAATATATATATATATATATATATATATTTATATATATATATATATATATATATATATATATATATATATATATATATATATATACATATATATATAATATATGTATATATATAATATATATATATATATATATGATATATATACATAATATATATATGATATATATATATATATATAATATATATAATATATATATGTATATATATATATATATATATATATATGTATATATATATGTATATATATATATATATGTATATATATATATGTATATATATATATATATATATATATATATATATGTATATATATATATATATGTATATATATATATATATATATATATATATATATATATATATATATATATATATATATATATATATAGACATACACCCCCACACACACACAAACAGAAACAAAGGATGAGTTCAATCGTCTAAACAACTCTTGGAATGATAATTATAGACAATTAACCAAGCCTTTTTTTTTTGTAAATCGAATACTGTTTAGGTACAAGCATTCCTGTCCACTGACACTTTTCCGGGAATGGATAGTGGTAAAAAGAATATATTTGGAATACACCTTAGTGGTCACTCTGTCACCATCAAAGAATTATATCATCTTTTTGTAGGGGTACATAACTTGGGGTTGCATAAAATAATTGTACAGCACCATTATGCATTACTGACTATAAGGCTCCAACTTCCAAACCCCCTCACCTAGGTGAGGAGACCTTATTCAAGGGAGGGGGACAAATGTCTTGCTTGGCCCTAATGGACACTCGTATGTTCTTCAGAGCTGCTCGCATTAGGATCTTGTGGACCCCAAAAATTTACTTCTATTTAGATGCAGGTTTTAGATTTCTTTTTTGTCGATTTGAAAGATAGATTTCAACCAATTCTAAGTAATAGTTGATGATTTCATCATTGAAAATTATAAAGCACATAATATTTTACATTTCTTTCATATCTTTTTAAAATAATTTCAGTTGATCCATTTAATTCAAAGGAAAAAAATCACAATTCCACTATTTGTTAAAATGCTTGTGAATACTGTGATATTTTGAATTTTTATAAAATTAAGTTATTTATGAATCAATGGAAGGAAATGCGGGTTTTTTGGTATTGATTCTCAACAAAATGGATATTCTGCTGATTTTTCTTTATATGAATGCTCACATGAACTTTTATACATTGTCGTTGCATTTATGAGTGGGTGAGAGTGTGTGTATGAATGTCCTCTGTTTTTTCTCTATGGAATAAAACTGGAGTGTCCCTTCTAGGGATCATGTTTGAGTGATGTACATGGAGATCGAATCCCTCTTTCAGCCTTACTAGTCCAGTCTAAAGAGAGCAGAGAGTGATAAGTTTGGTACCCTCTTAGCTGCAGGAGCTGCTGGAAGGACGCCAAGGTGTCAAACTGCCTTAAGAGGGCTCCACTCCTTGGTTTGGAATCGAAGGTTTTCTTCTTCTTGATTGGTTGCTTCCCCAAGGCCCATAGTGGGGGGATGGATTCATACCTTCCCCAAGGGCATTACTGTGGAGTGAACATAAACAGCTTTAACTGGAGTTTGAACTTGGGTTGCTGATTCCATTGTTTGTATCATCACTGCTATGCAAATTGCACTGTTTGTGTATATATCTGCAATTACTCCATGTGCAGCATCTGAAATCATGTGTCCCATGTATATGAGAAACCTTAGAGACTAGATTAGCCACATCAGCTACCTGCAAACTCAATGCATCTGCTGTGTTACTCACAACTGAAGCCGCCACCATCATCATCATCATCATCATCATCATCATCATCATCACCACCACCACCACCACCACCATCATCATCATCATCATCATCATCATCATCATCATCACCATCATCACCACCACCACCACCACCACCACCACCACCACCACCACCACCACCACCACCACCACCACCATCATCATCATCATCATCATCATCATCATCATCATCATCATCATCAGTCTTTTAGCGTCTGTCGTTGGACAGAGACCCTCCCCAGGATTCGCCACAATTCTCTATCACAGGTGTCGCGGAGCCAGTATTTCCTGAATCTGTCCAGTTCATCTCTCCATCTTGTGTTCCATCAGCCTCGGTTTCTTTTATGATCTATGGGGATCCGTGTTGTGAGACATGATTTCCATCGGTTGTCTTTCATTCTCGCAAAGGAATATCAATTGTGAATGTGTTTGTATGTATACGTATGTTTTTCTCTATATGTTCGTGTACATATGTATCTACATCAGTACATGTGAGCATGTGGGTGCGAATGAATGTGTTCTAGCATGTGTGTGTGCATGTGAGAACATGTGCATACTATGTGTGTGTATGTGTGTGGATGTATTTCCATATATGTGTACCTAATGTTATATAGTATAAATGTTTAATGGATTTTGATTAATGTACATTACATTTGTTACTGACAAGGCCTTATGCAGCAAAACTGCCTAGTGAAGCGGGTAACATTTTCACAAAAAAATCGTTAAATTCCATTCGCATAATAATAACCTTCATTTATTTCATAAAATTCTAGGGTGGAGCAGATTTTATATGTCTCCTCTCTTACTTCCTTAACCATGATAACTTTTCACCTGTTTTAAATGCTAAATTAGATTCCTCAAATAAAACTTGTTGATAATCTGCCAATTTGAATCTGACCCATTGCAAATATTTAAATCAGTTCAGGCATTTTCAAAATATCTACTTCTCTTTTTAGCTTTCGTTTGGGGCTAAAAAGGCTCTAAAAACTAATAATATTTGACTTGTAAATTTTTCAATGGATATTGTTCCCTTTAAAACAAGAATAAAGATACAATGAAAATCTATTTTAAATTCATTTATAATTGACATCATCCATTTAGCACTTCTCAGTCCTGACAAAGAAACAGAAAGCCCAGATAAAGTTCACAATGAAAGTGAACCTGAATTTCAAAACAATCTGCAAGACATTTATATTGCTACCTGAAAAGGAATAACTCTAATTCTTTTAAAACAAATGATTTCTGAGCAAATATGGTCTTTTGATAAACAACCAGAGGAAGACAAGAGATAGTATAAGATAACTCAATCACACTCTCTCTTTGAGCAAAACCCAAGTTTCCAAAATCTGGTAAAAAGTTTGAATAAAAGTGATCTTCAAAATGAAATGAAAACCTAATCTTCCTCATAAAAAAAAAATCAAAGTTTGGAAAGAATGAGTGATATAGAAACAATTAAATCCCATTCTTGTTTTTGTTTTTTCAAAAATTTGTGAACAAGTATTTTCTAAGCTTACCTTAGTCTGGCTCAAGGCTATAAGAGTGGGACACCCAGTGATGATCAAACTTTCTATGCTATAGTAATGGTTAATGAGATTAGGTGACTAACCATTAGGGCCAGTGTATTTGTCTTCATATGTATACGCATATGTACATATAATTGTGTGCCTTTATCTTTCTTTTATGTTCGTGTATTTGTATGCATACATGTATATTTATGCTTTTGTTGGTTTGTACAGATATACTTATGTAATGAGTTTGTTTGAATACACATCTATTTATATCTCAAAAAACAGTTGACAATTTTTTAATGAAATTTTATTTACAAATATGGCCTCGTCAACATTATCTATTAGAAAATATCTACTTGAAAATATTTTGCACTTGGATTTATTAATGTCTTAAAAGAGATTAATATACCCAATTCAAAAAAGTATCTTGGCCTGATGTCACATGAACTGAATCTGCTAGAGTCAGACAGACAGATAGAGAAATGGGAATATTATTAAATTAGGTTGATACAAAAGTTTGTTGAATTTTTTGTTTGGCAAAATCTTCCATTCATGCATATTCACAGCATCATTTTTCAGTCATCAAAATATTTTCCCTGGCTTTCTAAGACCTTATGTGACGTTTCCCTTAAATTGTATAATCCATCATAACCAAAGGTTCCTATGAATTTTTTGAGGAATTCTTCAAATCTTGAACTCATGGGAACTGCTTAGTCGACAAGAAGTGTTGCATGAAAAGTAACTAGAGATAATCTGAAGGTGACAGGATACGTCACATGTGGAAGAAGTCCTCCATGATTCAAAAGTAACAATTGTCTACTGTGGCATTGTGCAGTAACGATTAGTCCTCAAAAAGATCAACTTTTCTCCTCTGTAGATTCCATTTAGGATAAGATGTTGAAGACTGTTTTTGATCTAGTTACAATTTTCTTTATTTTGGATTCTTGCAATATATCCATCTTTAATTGCCAGGAAATATCTTGGCCAAAAATGCCTTTTTCTATGTTCAACAAGATGAAAAAGATAAGTGTTTAAACCATTGGTTCTCAACCTTTCATAAGATCATTCCTAACTTTGATCAACAGGATTATTAGCCCCCTGCTTCCATTTAAGTAAGTTACAAAAAAGAATAATTTCAAATTCTCATTTTATTTTGTTTATAATCAGACAACTTCTAAATCAGTTCTAGAAAGAGAATGGCATTGTTGTTTATGAAAATTAAAATTTTCATTGTAGTTAATAAATCCAATTAAACATTACTAGAAAAAGTCAACACTAGAACTAAATTTTGGATTATTTTAATAAACAATACTGGTGAGGAAAATTCAGACCTTTTGTTGCACAGTGATACTTCATCTTGCATCACACATTCCCATTACCTTTAAATCAAAAACCTTCATCACAAATTTTTACCTAATGCCATTATTTCCCCATTGGACAACCTTAGTTTCCTCCTGCCCAATTGGGAACCACTAGTTTAAACAATGACCTATGTTTCATTCCATAAGTTGAAGATGGAAACCATTTTCTTGACTTTTAAATTTTTTCTAAGGCTCGTAAATGATGTATACCAATAGCTTATTTTACTTCTCCTCTGTGAATGAAACCTCATTAAAATGAAGCTTGACATTGCTGCAACTTAACAGCCAAAATCACAAAAATTCTTCCTGTTTGCTTGTCCCTGGAATTTCACTCTTAAATTTGAACCACCTTAAAAAAAAACAATCTAACTGCTCTATTGAAGCACGCGAAAGAAAGCAATCACTCAGACAGGAAAGAAATTCATTTTTTATTAGAACAATATTTTTAAAAACTTTTTCAATTTTCTTTTCTATTTATGCTTATTAGTTATTTTGGGTGGTAGGGAGTTGAGTATACAGTGAAAAATTAGCTCCTGTTTAATGATGAAGTCCCTGTGGCAGAATGATTGAAAATAGCCAGGCTTATACTAAACTCTGTCTTGCTAGAGTGTGTAAGTCCCATTCTCACCATGGGCTTACTCTTTTTATAAAGTGTAAAATCAGCTTCTGTTTAACGATGAAGTCCCTGTGGCTGAATGACTGAAAGCAGCCAGGCATACATAGGACTGTCTGGCTAGAGAGTATGAGTTCAATTCTTGCCATGGGCTTACTCTTTATTTCCGATTACGCTATTTAGATCAAAATTACTATCTGAGAAAAGTTGCAAAAAAAGTAACTGAAAATTAGTATGAAGGTGAAAACTAGTTAGAATTAATCATAGTGTTATTTTTTATTGTTTCATATTTTTTACTTGTTTCATAAACCAATATTTTTTAATGTATGTACCGCAACATCCCAGGATGCCATGACTAATTCCAAGAGGCATCATGGTGTATTTCAACATTTCAATAAGTCCAAACAATCATAATTCACTTGCTAATACATGGTCATGATGATAGGAAGTGATATCTGACTGGCTATTCACGAATCACTTGCTCCATGTAACCATAGATTCTTCACAGCCACATTATTGAATATTGAATATACAGAATTGTGGTTTGATCAAGCTATAAAGCATAAGTATTTGAATAAAAATAAAAAGTTTATTTAATGCTCCATTGTTTCTTACCTAACTAACCTAATCACTTGTATGTAAATGCAAATTGCTCAGTATTTTGTGACAAAGAGCTCTGTTGAAAAATCCTTGTACAGTAAGTATACCCTGATTTGAAAAAGTTTGAGAACCACTGGCATAAAGTAAAGAAAGTATGTAAATTTATTTTTTTTATATTATTTGTGATTATCTTTTCATGTATATAGGCCAATAGTATTTTGAATAAGAGTATATTTTTTTTGATAATTAGAACTATATTTTATCTTCTTCTGATGACAAAGTTTATGATAGTGAAATGAAGAAAATGGAACATATCAATTTCATTGATCAAGGTATTGTTATATTACAGTTAACTGATTACATAAGCAATAAAAGTCTGTGTAAACTTCTAAGATTTCCCCTGAAAACTTTTGCTCCGATCAAATAATTCATTGTTCAGGAATCTACTGTAGAGTTATGGTTAGTTAGGTAGTCCATAACTTATAAACAGGAAATGAACTGATACTACACATTGATCAAGAATAGTGGCAGACTACGGTGAGTACAGCGATTAGCTTGTTAGCTGATCATCCATTTTGGAAGATCATTTTGACCTGACAAACATAGGCATAACCCAGTGTTATTTGGGCCAGAGGGATCAAGGTTCACCCTGTCACAAAGTCAAGTGCTCTTATGTCCCACAGAGAATTTTTTTAGGGATTTCCTGCTCCACACATTCCTATTTGGGGTTCCCCATGTAAGACTTACCTTGTGCCACATCCTGTTCTCATGGGGATTTGGGTAGATAGGGGCTTGTTTATTCCGCAAACTATGATGATGTGTTCAATCCTCATAGGATGTATCTCAAAATATCTTTGTTCAATATTTTTATACATCCACAATATTTTCCAGTTCATTAGGTATGCTTTGAAAAAGTATCCAAATATTACACTGCATTCAAAGCAAGGTATTATGGAAAAAAGGGCTGTCCATTATAGCTTGGGAGTCAGGATTTACAGCAAGTTGTAGTCCCAAAAATGCCCCAGTAAAACATGCATCTTATAGCAATTATAGAACATTAACAATAAATGTTTTTTTGATATAATGCCATCAGGAAAGTCGTGAACTCTCCATGCGGTCTGTTCTCTCATCAATCATCTTTACTGATATCATCGCTGGTACACTACAGTTGTTAACACAATAATAACGAGCAGATTTATTTGTACATGAGCATTCCACTCTCCTATATTTACCAACCAATCAGGGATTCCTTACTGCTATCAAATATCCATTCAGATGTGTCTCTGCCTTACATGCAGAAGGTCCTGTGTTTGATTCCCAGTAAGAGTGAAGAAGGTGGAAAACTCTTTATTAGGACAGGTTTCCCTGTTTACCAGGCAGCTAATTGAGTACATTTGCGTGATTATAAGGGAGGTATCCCTTCGATGAACTTGTATCCTGTCAAAGGGATGCTCATAAGAAACTTTTAGGAATAGAATTTTACAAGGATCACTAAGCTGACAGATGCAACAGAAACCAGGATGAGTACAGGGAGTCCCAGGGTGACAACTGAGTTTTGTTTCTAGGTCTGTTTGTAAGTCGGGTGCGTACATAAGTTGGAACAGTTATGTATGGTGCTTATTTAGCATCAGTTGGTCAAATGTTTGTCTTAGTATATAATGTATATTTAATTTTTCTATGCATAATGACAATGAAAAAAGCAACAGCAATAAACTTCAGAACATTGTCTTTGGCTACAGATGGAGCAGGAGAATTGAACTGGATGAAAGAAGTTTTGAGAGTTATGGATAGAGAATCCTGGAAAATCCTAAAAATGAACAGAATGTGTCAAACTCTGAGTGGCGTAAGTAGATTATACAATCCTAGAAAGGAGGGAAAAAGAGGACTCCTTAGTATTGCAGAATGTGTGGAAAACAAAGAAAAAAGCTTGTCTCTGCATTTTTTCTAACACAACAAAAGGGTAACTAGTTATGAGTGGAGGAATTTTGCCTGTGGCAAATAAAAGTGTTTCAACCTTGAAGAAACAAAGGAAAGGATAGAAACACTTTTAGTGGAGGGACAAGCAGTTACATGGTAAATTATTGTGGCACAGAGAAGACATGAAAAGTAAAAGATAGATTAAGGGTTTTTTGAAAAAGAAAAAAAGGCTTAATTTTTGCAGTGCAAAATCAAGCCCTGAAAACCAACTGAATTGAGAAAAACATTGATAAAACAGACATATCTGAGAAATGTGGATTGCATGGAAAAAGAGATGAATCAGTGTATCATTTGACTACAAGATGTAAAAAAAAAACTGTCTCAGAAGGGATATAAACAACACCATGATAGTATATCAAGAATTGTGAATATGGAGCTGAGCCAGAGGTTTGGATTGATTGGAAATGTTAAGTGGTATAAGCACAAACCAGAAAGCATGATGGAAAATGATTGGGTAAAGATTCTTTGGGATTTCAGCATCGAAAAGGATTATGTGATACACAGAATACCTGATATTGTGATAATGTGCAAAGATGATAAGATTTGCTAGATAATAGATGATGCAGTTCTTGGGGAAAAATGGGTGGAACAGATGGGGCAACAAAAGGTTGAAAATTATTATGAACTGAGGACAGAAATGCAGTTTGGCCTATGTTGATGTACTGCTAATAGTTGTTGGAGCCCTTGGTATAATACCTAATAATTTGAAAGACTGGTTGAAGAAGTTAAAGTAAAACAGAAGCAGAGAGCTCTTACAGAATGCAACATTGCTGGGAACTGCAAAATTGATCAGAAATGTCATGGAAATTTAAGGTTAATGGGTGCTACTAGCTCCTGATAATATCTCTAATGATAATATCAATACCGTGTGTTAGTACTTTTATTTTCATTCTGTTTGAATTGTTCGGTGTGTTAAGTGGAACGAGTGTATTAGATGGAAGTGCAGGTCTTGTCTTTCCGGTTCTTTGTGAGTGCATTTACGATGCCATGATTATCTGTAATAAGCACCACATGGATGAACTGTTGAACCGAACAAAACCTAACTAAACAGTAACAAATCAATCAAATGAATAAAGTTCAATTTGAATATGGTAACAAATGAGTAAATTTCTTCAGCAAGCATTGGCATAAGGTTTAGATATATATATATTACCATATAAAAACTATTAGTGTAAGCAATATGATCTTGGTACCGTAAGAATTTGCATGAAAAGATTGTAGCCCAAAATGCACACAAATTTTTAAATTTCATCACTGATGATGTGAGTTGCTTAGATTATGAACCTGCTGTCTTTAGCTGAATTTTCAAAAAAAAAAAAACAACGCATCAACCCATCAAATATGAGGCACAGCCAAAAAGTTTGAAAAATCTAAACAGATTGATCCATTCATCTGTCAAGTCATCCAGCATTTCCTATGTCTCATCTGATATTTCACACATCTCTTGAAATCATTCTATCAGGAGATAAAGAATCTCATTTTCTATCAAATATCTTCTTTCTTCGATTTTCTGCCTTAATTTCCCCAAACTTTTTGAGAGCACCTCAGACTTTTGAAGAGCACCTCATATGTGTACCAGTCATGCATCCCAAATCACCAGCATCAACAAACAAACTGTTGTCAGAAGTGAACCCCATGATTCAGTTTTTTTTCCTTGAGAATTTGACAACCATGATGATATAACACTTCCTTTGCATTGCTTTTCCTTCCATTCCCCTATATGCATCACCATCAATCAGTTCATTTCCTTTTAACCCCCACTAAAAATCTTCTAAAATTTTCAAAACTTTTTTCTCTCCTGGCAGACATATTTTTTTTTCTTCTTTGTCTCCATATTGCCTCATCTTTTTATCTCCAATTTTTTTTTCAATTTCTATCTTTTCAATTTGTCTTTTTCAAGACAGAATTCTGGCATTGTGTGTGTATTTTCTTTATCTCTACTCACAGAACAATAATGAAAGATTTCTTGCCTGGAATGGTATGGAAGGAATTTTCGTTGAGAGTCAGCTTTCATCTTGTTCCCGTTTCAACCTCCACATTCTATATCACTTAAGCAATGTCCTTTCTGAGCACACATTCACACATTTATACACACAGCTACGTTTTTATTCGTCGATAAAGTATGTATGTGAGTGCACATGGGAGCATGTTTGGGGATGTATTTTTATTTCTTTCAATTTATCTGTCTATCTCTCCCTCTTCATATACTCATGCATATATATGTATATACTTGCATACAAACATCCATTTTTCTGCTTTCTGTGCACAAATATATATGTATATACTTACACGTTTCTTTGTTGTTTATACATGTGTGTGCAATGTGCACATGGCACTCTCTCCCTTTCTTTATATATATATACATATATATATATATAGATAGATAGATAGATAGATAGATAGATGGATAGATAGATAGATAGATAAATAGATAGATAGATACATACATAGGGGTAATAATTTGATGTGGAAGTAAAAGATTCGAGGTGTATATATCTAAAAAAAAATCTATTATCTAATAAGAGAAGGCTAATAATTTTAAGGTGCAATGCATTTCGTCATGTTCCATCGCCATCTTCAGACTCCTTTTTGCCATGCGAATTAGATGTCGTAAATGCAGTTCTCAACTATCTTCTTTCTTTTACGTGTATGTCACTAAATGTGTTTGACTAGTATGTTTGTATGTCTGTGTGCTTTCTTCTTGGAGGGTCAGTGTATGTCCACGTCCCAAATAACAATTTTATCCATTACAAAAGAAGATGTAGACTGTCCTGAAATCAAAACATTGTCTCTTTATTTGGTTTTCATTGAATCACCGTAACTCCACATATCACCTGACCAACCAGACAAGTGAACGACAGATTTTTCTCTCAGTGCTTGTGTGTGTGTGTGTGTGTGTGTGTGTATGTGTGTGTGTGTGTGTGTGTGTGTGAGTGTGTTTGTCCGGGCACTCCTGGTTACATTTTTAGGGCTACGATCTTAATATTTGTATGAGTACACCAGTGGCACCAACTAAAAATGTTTTTATTTGTTCTTTCAAAACAAGTGATTTTTTGTATCGCTATGGTCATTTTGGACCATGAGTGTTTATGGCATTTTTTGTAGATAATTTCAGATAAAAGATTAATTTCAGATAATTTGTTAGATAATCAGTTCTGGTACATATGCTGGCTACAGTGATTCAGGAGGTATGGGTATCATCTATAGTTGTCACTTGCTTACTTGAAACACCATTAGAATATTGAGGAAATAGATAATCATATCAGTCACTGTGCTAGGTTTGACTGTACCTCCTAGCAATCTTTTTAAAGATTTTTTTGATTTTTCAGAGTTATTCAGATAAATTGTGGCCCCAGAGCTACGGTACCCCTTGCTATTGCAGGATCTATGGTCCCACACAACGCCTTTGATTATATTTATTTTGCTTCATTCAAATAAGTTGGTTTTAAACAAAAACTAAAAAGTTTTTGGTAAACTGCAAAGCTGCAACAATTAATTGATTTGTTAAATATTAGATTAATCAACATAGTCCCCTATGACAGTAATATAAATATATTTGGGTTGTGGACAGATCAAGACATTTGAGGACATCATCTGCGGCTTTGAAAAACAGTGATCACCAATTTTCACCATTTTCTGACGATTTTATAGAACATGTAGAACGCATTTTATAAACAACTGACCCATTCAGAAATAATCAATAGATGAATCAATAATGAAAAGAATTGTTAGTAGCAGCCTTAGTGAAGTGTAAAACCACAGAATTAAGAATAAATTAATTAGAGAATCAAAATTCTTTGTCGCATTCTCAGTCATCAGTCTTTGGGTCAGGATTACCAGAGAGTTGAAGACGTTTCAGGCCCAAAAATGGTCAAATGCCTAAATTGTTTATAAAACATTGCAATACTGCACTACACTACAAAAGTAAGAATTTATTAAACATACTTCTACACTGAAGTTGACTTACCTATATCTATACTTCAATGTCCTAAAGCAAGAGTCTCTAAAACTTTATAGACCATTGACCACTTCATGCAATGCTTTATCCTTCATCTACTCCCAGGCAAAGTCAAAAAATATTACTACTAATAAAAATCAAGTAGATGTGCAGTTTTAGATGTGGTTTCGATTCGCTTCAGTCTGTTTCGCTTTTTTGAAAGAGAAAGAAAAAAACAAAGGGAAAAATTAAAGATGGCCAAACCAAAAAGTTCATGGCTAAATACTTTTTAAAAAGGCCAAATTAGCCATTAAAATGACCGAAATGGCTACCCTGCCGTCACCCCTCTTCCATTTGATTTCAATGGGTCATCATTTACAGAGGAAGAAGAAAGTGAAAAAGTATACATTTATAGATTTCCTCCTCCAAATCTATCTATATGTAAATGTATACTTTTTCACTTACCTCTTCCTCTGGATGTATAGACCCCTTGTAAGTGCTGGAGGGAACCGATGTAAAGATGCATTCTTTAACTCTCCATAACCCTCTGCCTCGATTCAGTTTCTAATTTGGTAAAGCTACAGCAAAATTCGTTTCGCCCCGAAAGCGTCCAGGAGGAGATCTTTCAAACACATTTCCTACCGTCCCGGAACGACAGTACAGTAGGACGGTGTAAAGTTTGAGCACAAATGTGACCAATAATTTGTTAGTTGTTTGTCTATCTACGTTTGATTTCTTCTTTTAGCGATGGGTGTGTGTGTGTGTGTGTGTGTGTGTGTTCGAGTTTGTTCGTATGTTCGTGTATGTATGTGTTTTCTTCTAAAGGATCCGTGCATATTTGCATATGCAGGTGACCAGTATGTCTGTTTGTCTATGTGTGCCTTTTTCCAAAAGGGTTCAATGTGCGTTCATGTGTATGTGTAATTTGTATGTTTGTCAATATGCGTTCTACCCATAAAGCGTCAGTGATGGTAATGTTCCAAATTTATGATGTAAATTTTGCATTAAATTTTTCTCGTTTCCTTTATAGATTCAAACATCTGTTCTCTTGTGCTAAAACAAGAATGTTAATAAATTGTTTTGTTTTTGAAATCCCTGAAACAGTTACATGGTGAACTACTGATTATCCCACAGAAATTTACACATGGTATAAATAATAACAATGTATATGAAAACAGAAAAAATCACCGAAAAAATTACATGAATTACATTAACAGATAATGGGAAATAAGTTAACATTAACAGATATTGGGAAATAAGTTAACATTAACAGATATTAGGAGATTTTATGGCACAAAAATGAGAGTCCAATAATGTACTGAACCTTGTGAGTGACCACAGAAGTTTCCTTGGGAGCTTCTGAGGTCACCCAGATGGTACAGGAAGGCCATTATCCTGCTCCAATTGTGGTGCAATGGGGAATGAGTTAGGAGGATGATACTCAGCTTCATTTTTGAGGGAAAGAAGTCAAAACAACTGCTCAGGTGGTTGCCAATGATACTAATGAGGGTCAAATTAAACATCTTAATGAGACCATGCTCCATTGGGAGAATTAGAATTCCTACAGGACTGCGCCAGCTCAAAAGATGAGAATCAATAGTGACTCAATGATTACTTTCAGAGTCTGCGGATTGGCCCTCTGGAACTCGAAATCCCAATCCTCTGTATATATATATATATATATATATATATATATATATATATATATATATATATATATGTATATATATATATACATATATATATAAAAGTGGATTCGCTACACAAACATGTTTCTGTTTCTGCTGTGTTTGGGCCTCTTCAGCCAAAAGATTATATATTCTTTTAGATTCTTGATAGGGGAATTTTTGGAAATTCTTGTGGGTGTTGCTATGGTGGAAGGAGTTTTTCTTTTGCTTTATTGTTATTTTTGTCGTATGTATATACACACATAAAAGGAAATATATATATACATTCATGTATGTGTATATATATATATATATATATATATATATATATATATATATATATATATATATATAATTATGCATATTTATGAATATATATATATTTATATATATGTATACATGTATTTATGAATATACGTGAATATATATTTATTTATAAATATATATTCGTATATATACAAATTCATATACATATATTTATATATATGCATTTATACTTATATCTATTTTCAAAATATATATTGATATACATATGTATATGTACTCATATATGTATATACATATATCTATATATATATATTTATGATATTCATAAATATATACATATATATACAAATATATATACACATATATATATATATATATATATATATATATATATATATATATATATATATATTCATGAGAGTACAAATCAGGAATCCTATATGGCATAGTATGATATAGTATGATATAACATGATATGATGAAATATCAGATATATGATGGATTTATTTCATAGAATGCTCGATACGTTCAACTATGAATGTCAAGTTGGTTTAAGGTTTACCTGGGGATATAATAAAATGGGATTTACTATGCTAATCAGGTTTATGTTTCTGACCTATGTGGGCTTCTTTGTCTGCAGAAGTCAAGACAAGGTTAGAAATTAACACTGTTTATCAAGCGAATCCCCATTCTATATATATACTTCTCTAGCGTTGGTGTTGCAGAGCCAGTATTTTCTAAATTTTTCTAGTTCATCTGTCCATCTTGTATTCTGGTTGTCTGCCATTCTTGTGGCATGGCCAACCCATTGCCATTTGAATTTTTTAATGGATTCTATGATGTCTCTAACTCCTATCTTCTCCAGGATGTATTGTGCTGTCTTGTGGTCTCTCCATGTGAAATTGGGCATAATTTTTCATGTGCACGTTGCATGGTTCTCAATTGGCTGACCTGTCTCTCGGTTAGATTCCATGTTTCAGCTCCATAAGTGACTTTTGGTTGTGTATCTTTCTGTTTAGGATTAATGGGATTTTCTTGCTAAATTTATATAAATCTAAAATGAATAATATATACATATATACACACACACACACACACACACACACACACACACATATATATATATATATATATATATGTATATATATATATAGAGAGAGAGAGAGAGAGAGACATATATACATAAATATTTACATAGATAGATTTCCATCACTATCCAAGTAAAGCTTTACCATGTAAAGTTTCCACAAGAAAAAATGCCTAATGACGAAGAAGCTTATTACCTCTCTTTCACATGGCAAAAATCTTTCCAGTTTTTCCAGATTTCACTGACATTATTAATTAGACTGTTTTTAGAGGTGAGGTGGTGGGAAGTACAGGAGATTGGAATATAGAGGAGAAAGGAAGAAGGTGTGCACTGCAGCCGTAATGGTTTGCTGCGAAAACACTGCATACATTTTTCACCTTTTTACTTTTTTTATAAAAATGGAAAAGTTGCGTGAAGCGAATTTGAACATCTGTATATATATATATATATATATGTATATGTACATATATAGTATATGTGGTACAAATCAGACTAGCAGTATAACATAATATAATAATAATATATCAATAATATAAAGCCACTTCTGAAATGTAATGGATTTATTTCATATAGTGCTCGATAGATACAACTTTTTACTCTTGAAGTTGTTTTAGAGTAAAGCTGAAAATAAATAGTACAATGTGGATTTGCTACACAAACTAGCTCATGTTTCTGCCCTCTTTGGGCCTCATCAGGCAAATCTCCTGATGAGCCCATAGAGGGCAGAAACATGAGCTAGTTTGTATAGCAAATCCACATTGTACTATTTATGTATATATATATATACATATATATATGTATATATATATATATATATATATATATATATACATATATATATATATATATATATATATATATATATATATATATATATATATATATATATATATATATATATATATATATATATGCATTTATTCATAAATTCACCTTTTTTATATCTGTATTTTCTTTTTTCTTACCCGTAAGAATAATCAAGCGGAAGAAACTTTATTCTCAATATTTATTTATTTATATATATATATATATATATATATATATATATATATATATGTATATATATATATGTATATATATATATATATATATATACATATATATATATATATATATATATATATATATATGTATATATATATATATATATACATATATATATATATATATATATATATATATATATATAATCACTGCACTGTAGTTGTATGAAATTTATGATTTTTGTTTATTACCTGTATATTTTTCTTCACCAACATCTACCGTGCACTTTTTTAATGCTTTTTTAAAATGTATTGCATCAATCAAATATCTTCTTTGAAGGCTTAATTCTGATTATAACTGCAAGAAAATACCATAAACTTAGTCATAAAAAATGAGAAACTATTTTTACAAACTCACGGTGGATTTCTGGGCAGATTATGGCTGTGTTAACATTTTTGACTTAAAAAAATATCAATTCTACCATAATTGATTGATTTGTTACCAAAATAAATGAAGCCGACTTTTAAAATCCTATATTTCCATCGTCCTCATCTGTTTTTTTGTAAATTTATGGCATGATAATGGTGAAGTGTTTATTGTTTATGGTACGAGATTTATGAGTTCTGTGGACTAAGAGTGTTTTGCAGAGAGGGTCAGCAAAAATCATTCACTGATTTTCATACATGCAGCCCTCTGGTACCTAACATTTTCAACAGAATTTTTTCAACTGACAAATTACGATGAATGAAAGACAGTCGATGGACATCACGACTCACAACATGGATCCCCAGAGATCACATCAGAAACCGTGACCGGCAGAACACAAGAAGGAGAGATGAACTAGAAAAATTCAGGAAATACTAGCTCTGCGACGCCCATGATAGAGAAATGTGGTGGATCATGGGGAAGGTCTATGTCCAACGACAGACATTAAAAGGCTGATGATGATGATGATGATGATGATGATGATGATGATGACGATGACGACGACGACGACGATGACGACGACGACGATGATGATGATGATGATGATGATGGTGGTGGTGGTTGTGGTGGTGGTGGTGATGATGATGATGATGATGATGATGATGATGAATTACAATGATTAAACTGACAAAGAATCAATCCTATACCAAGTTGAAAGATAGACTAAATTTAGCATGCTTAAAGTATGTGTATTTGTACAAGTACATGTGTGTACTTATGTGTATGTGTGTGTGTGTGTAGAAAAGACATCTTTCATTCTCTCTATGAATATACATACAAGGTTTGATGAATTCTCTCTATTTAGTGTTTGATATACATAAAGTTTTACAAGCTCTATTTAATATGTTATATATATGAGTGTGTATATATATTTATTAAATGTATATATTCATATATATATATATGTATAGTCTAATAGTTTGATTGGATAGATGGATAAATAGATATCAATAAATATTTATACATATGGTTTGATAAATTCTTTCTGTTCAATCGGTTATACGTATATCCATAATTATATGTATAAAGTTTCATGAATTCACACGATTCAGTTTGATTATATGAACGGCTACCCTCTCAGTCGCAGGTTAGATTTCTGCAGCAGCCCCATTTTCTTTAATTGTTCATTCTATTTACATTGTATAGGCCAAGTCATACTTCACCCTCATAATGACAGGAGATCAAATAAGATTTTATGTATAATTTAATGCAATTTATAATCATTCTGTCGAATTATACGTCTATTTTCCAAATACATTACTGTCCCATTGAAAGAAATGAGTAGACCACATATAGACCGAAAATAAACGTCATGGGAATTTGGAGTGAAAACATATATATATATATATATATATATATATATATATATATATATATATATATATGCATTTGTTTGTGCCTCCTCTCTACAAAAATTACACTGCCTATCAACATAATATCCTGCATGTAGACTGTAAAAAGGTCAAATTAAAACATATGCCATGTAAGGTTGACATTGAAGGTCATTTGAGGTTACTAGAGGTCATTTCTGGTCATTTCTAGCTTATTTTCAGAGTTATAGTCCAAGGATGCTGAATTGTAGAATATGGTTATATCTTCTCTAGACAAAGTTTGCAATCCATATGATGTTGACTTCTGAGGTCATTCAAAATCACCAAAAGTCATTTCTGGTCATTTAAAAAAAGTTTTTGGCCACAATTTAGCACATATGAAACTGAAATTGGTATGAGTCATCTTTAATGTGGTGTTGACCTCTTAAGTCATTAGAGGACATTTATTGGTCATTTCTAGCCAATTTTCCAAGTGATTAGCCACAATTTTACACCTATGGGACTGAAATTTGACATAGGGGTTGATTCTTCCATGGTCAAAGTATTTAAAAATGTGATTTTGATATCAGGATCATAGTTTGAAGTCACCATATGACATTACTAGCAATTTTTCTAAATTTTTGACCACAATATTGCACCCTGGATGCAAAAATTTTGCATATGAGTATATCTTTATAGGGCAAAAGTTAGGTTGATGCCGGATGTCACCAAAAGTCACCTAAGGTCGTTTTTGAAAATTGTAACAAGGCAGTAGGACAATCTCTCAAAATCACTGGCCTGAGTTCTACATGCTTTCCCAGTAGACAGCTCTATATTGGTTGTTCTAGGATTGAATACTGGCATCCAATGGGAGAAATACTCATGTAGTGTATCCAAAAGCCCTTTCAAACTAATTTCAGTTTAATAGAATAAGATTCAATGTTATTCACTTCTGTGGTCTTGAGATATTGAGGAGCCTAATTAAGAATAGAATCTTTTGTTATTGGTTCGGTTGTCATTAATTAATATGCAGCATAATTATTCGCATGGGGATAATCATGTTATACAATGTAATACACACTCAATTTCACTTTGGAATACATGCACACACTTTTCTGTATTTAAGGTCTGTCTGGAAAGTATCCTATCATTTAATATTAACGAAAAAGTTACCCACATTTGGTAATGGAATGTTAGTCCCCTTTAAAGTATATTGTTTGGGAATTCACACTCCCAGTGTCCCTCCCACTTTTCAAAAATTCTGCAAAGTCCTCTTTTAGGGTTGCTATTGGCTCCCTTGATCTGAAATCTCTTCTGAAAAAGCTAAGAGTTGCAGGGAGCCGAATCTAGAGTTTAAGCAGGCTGACATATTTGGGTGATGCAAATTTTTAGCAAAAAAAAAACCTACTTGTGGGATGAGAAAGTGCAGATTTGTCATCGTTAATGCAACAGTCAAACAGTGCACAACTTCACTCAATATCGTCTCACAGATGACTGAGTAACTCCACTGGAGAATGATTGTTCACACATGCATAGTGAGGTCCCCTATGGTTGATTGCAAAGTTACATCGAAGCTGTGCAACTGGTTTTGGAGATATTCAAAATGGTTGGATTTTTACAGGATTATGAATAAAGTGCTTTGAACAGTAAGAATAGGTACAACAATTTTCTCCTCTGGGAAAGGCCAGCTTTCTTGATAAATCAACCTTAATAGTTGTTTTCCCTTGTGTTTGAATACAGACTTATGTAACAGAAGGCATATTTGAAGTTATCAATAGATAGACAGATAGATATAGAAAGTGATAGAAAGAGAAACAGGGATAGATATATGTTTGAAAATTGAAACAGGAATTGATAAGTGAAATAGGCATAAATATTAATGAATTATATTTATTATGGAAGTTGTGTGTGTGTATGTGAGTGTGTGTGTGTGTGTGTGTGTATGTGTGTGTGTGTGTTTGTGTGTATGCACAAACCTATAAGCATTGTCTTATCATTGATTCACAAAACAAACTTTCTAACCTCTTTAGACACAGAAATAACTGGAAAATAAAAATTAGTAATAACAATATTTGAAATTTGTCAAATAGCAGTGAGAATTTAAGTGAAATTGTGCCAAGAAAAATTATCTCTAAATCATAACAAAAAATTGTGTTGCATGACTTTTTCCTCAAAAAGACCGACAATAATTATGAACAGTGTGATTTTTATCTGTTTTTCTGCCTGTAACAGTGGACTCTTCGACTTGAAGTTACTATTTTTTTCTGATAGAAATATCTCCTTTCCCATCATTAAAGACAATCAATTTTTCCACTTGACTGATTTCAGTTAATTTTTGATAGAACCTCCAATGAAGTAAATTAGATGTAGGGAAACATTCACAGGTAGTTTTGCCAAATGCATTAAATTCATGGGATTTTTCTGAGGAATATGATTTGCTATTTTGAATAATTGGATTTAAAAATCATAGGCACTGAAATATTTGCAATAATATAAGAATATGCTTTTTCTTCTCTAGTACATACTATAAACTTTATTGAAAGTATTTCATTTATGAATTTCTTCCTAAAGAGGAAATAAACTACCCGGAGAAATAATCTGTTTATCAATTAGAAACTGTTAACCAAATCTGTCAACATAGGTTTCTTAAATTTGCTAGCTGGTCTGCCAGCAAACTATATATATGCATATATCATGCATGCAGGCTGCACTAAAAGAGCTAGAGGTCTGAAATTTTGAAAATTTACTCCTTGCTATGTCTATAAAAAATTGTATTTTTAAAAAAAATTTTCTCAGTGGGTGTTCATTTTGTAATGTAAGTTTATGCTTAATCAATCCCTGAGTTTGTATCTGGCAGCATATTTGTTATTTGTAAACTCAGACATTTTTACTGATCACTGCCCAGCAAAAGGCGTGAGAAGTGACATTCATTGATCACACTTTATTCCAATCTTTAATTGATCACTCTCAAAATGGCATACAGCCAAAAGACATTAGTCACAAGACAGTTTTCTATTGAGTGACTAACCAGACCTGTTTGATAGTTTACTGATATTTATTCAGGTTATGTTAGTTTAGTCTGGAAAAAATGCATGAAAATTCAAGTTGAAAGAATCTATCGTGTCTGTCTTCCAAATGGGGAGGACCCATCTCAATGTTCACTGAGCAGATGCATCTATTGTATCAAACAAAAGAAAATAGACCATGTTACATGAGTGGATGAACACATTATACAACCTATAAACTCTCCTAGTTATCAAGAATTATTATTGTTGACTTCTGATTTCCATCATTGTGTCTTATCATTGTGCCTTCTCTTATATTAATCTTTCTTGCTCTCCCATTTTGATATATATGCATGTGAGTATATTCATATATATATATATATATATATATATATATATATATATATATATATATATATATATATATATATATATATACATATATATGTATATACAGTATATGTGGTATAAATCAGACTTGCAGTATAAGATGATATAATAGTGTATCAATAATATAAAGCCACTTCTGAAATGTAATGGATTTATTTCATAGAGTGCTTCTGAGGGCAGAAACATGAGCTAGTTCGTGTAGCTATTCCACATTCTACTATTTATATATGTATATATATATGTGTGTGTGTGTGTGTATCCGTATATGTGTGTGTTTGTGTATGCGTAGATGTGTTTGTGTTTGTGTATCTATGTATGTATATATCTGTATATGCATATGCATATGCATTTATATACAATGAATATACAATACTTATCATCCTCCTATTTTACTAATTATTCTTAAGATAATGTAAGACAATTACAAGAGGGGAATCGGGTCTTTCAAAGTTACCTAATCAGTTTCTAAGCCAGACCAGATATTCGTATCACCCAAGGTGGCAAAGCTTCAATGGTGCCATTTTATTTGTCACATGCACAGAAGTAAAGTGATACATGATTGCGTTTCACCAATTAGTTCTGATGTTGTAATAGGGCTCTGTAGGAATTTTATGAGTTGACTGATGAAACCAATTGGACATGCTAGAAAGACTTTTAGTGACTGAAAATAACTTGGGTAGACATTCCTGATCAATTACATTTGAATTTTAGAGCCATTTTTCATAATGGTAGAATTTCATTGTGTTGCTCTAGACAAAAGAATTTTTTTCCCCTTCAATTATGGGAATATTGTATGACGTTGAAAGGAGATTCCATGTTGAGTAAAGTCAAAAAAAGAAGCATATGCCTCGGAGCAAGTCATTTTGAACTATTTACCATCAAATGTCAAACATCTCTATCAAAATGAAACACCTGTTATCTGACAACTGTAGATATGGGGAAGTGAATGTTGATTAATCTGCTCCAACATTTAAATACTTCTCCCGGAGTCCATTTCCCCAACTTCTACAAAATTTCATTGAAAGTCATTGAGAACTTTTGTAGATATTGTGTGGACAAACAGAAATTTTTTTTATATTTTGTGGTTGCTGACAGTTATCAAAGACATTGAGGAGATTATCATCCATTGGTCCATTCCAATAAATCCTGACTTCTTCCATAGACTATTATCCATCTGTCCACAAAATTTCATGGGGATTCATGGAAAACTCTTATAGATATTATGTCAAACAGACAAAAAAACCTTCAGAGATGTTTTTCATTGGTGGTAGTTAACTAAGACGTAGGGGAGATAACTGTGCATGTATCCACTACAAGAATCATTCCTTGACTTTGCCAGCTCAGATGGTACTAATAAGGGATTTTTTTTCTTTGGCTTTAGCCCATGGACTAAATTAGAATAAACCCCATCGAAGCAGGAACAAAAGGAAGAAAAATTATAACTTTCACTCCGTTGTACCAATAACAATTTCATTCAATTCCTGATTCTCCTCCCTCCATCCACATGGGTAGGGGGGGGGCTTTTCTCCATCCCAACACTGAAGTGTTACCTCCCCCAATTTCCAATCACCAACCACCTCCTGGAGATGATTATGAATGTTATCTTCTGCTCACAATATTCATCTGGACCATTGTCTGTTACTCAAGTGAAGGGTTATGCTATAATTTTTTTTTTGGACCAGTCAGACCATTATGATTACTTTTTTGCGCAGGGAGATTCAGGCTATAGTGGTCACAGTGCCTGAAGAGAAATGCACTGAAATGGTATGTGTGGGGGAAAGTGTGAAGATAGTCAGAACTGCAAAAGACTGTCATATTTTACACATGATGACATTCAACTATTTCCACTCCCATCCTCCTGCATTTTCACCGTTCAAAGGTCAGCTCATCACTGGGGGGGGGGGCACTAATGTTGAAGTGGGATTATGGAAAATTCATCACCATGTACAATTCACCCCAAACAATTCGTAGCCTTGGATTATGGAAAATTCATCCCCAACTTCGTTTAACTATTCAATAACAATGCTGAATTCAATTAGATCAAATTCTGTAGATCCTATATCTATCAAAATAAACTAAAATTCACTGCCCTTGTTGCCATATGGATTCTAGCAACCATAATACAGGGCTGTTTGGCATAGTGTCAGCTATATGGCATTTTATTTTATTCATCAGAATTTGTTAGAAAAAATGTCAAGAAAATCAAAAATATAAAATCACACAATTTTTACAACTTCCTCGGTTATATTTTGAGTGCTAGTTATAGCATTTATTTCCAATTAATTTGAGAAAAAAAATTTTTACTTTTCTCCGTGTTAGGGGAAAAAATTACTTCTTATTATTTACCAAACAATGTTAGGTAAGATCAAAAATAGAATGAGGTACAACCAAATTGCCACTGGATTTACTGAATGATGTTTGATGAATATGGCAAATAACCAAACTTACTTCTTATTTACAAAAAGCCTTCCAACACCAAATGTGTCTTTTTTTCTCACTGGGCTTTAGTTGGCAACAATTTTGACCCTTTCACAAATGAAATGTCCAGTTAGTAGGGCAGTGTACCAATATGGCCCCATGTAAAAGTTTTAAAGAGTCCCAGAACTTTTAATTCTATGTCTATGAAGGACAAAGCTAATTTTTACACCTCATTTCAGAGTTAACAAGGCCGAATCAATTTTGATCCCCTCATTCTGGAGAAGCACAGAATAAAATTGAAGTGTGAAAAAGTTACTTATTGAGATCTTGCTTGAAAGCTGCAGAAATTTTGGGTTATGACAGTCATGATCTTGACCCAGATCAGTAGAGCACTGCAAAGAACCTTACAATGAGATTGGAACAGGTTGGAATCTTGGTAAGAATTCGCGCAATTCCCATCAAAACACTATTGAAAATAGCAAGAATACAGAAGAGATTTGGGAAGATTTGGTCCCACTTGGTCCCAGCAATGACCTCTATAAACCTTAGGGCTGAAGAAGAAGAAGGAGAAGAGAGATTAAGATAGAAAAAGAGACAACCACCATCTATGCCAATTGAATGAAACAGATGGCAAATTATGGATGGCCAGCAACGACTGCAGAAAATCTGGGAGGACAAGATGATACATGGGAAATACCCAAAAAGGATGAAAGAGGCAGACATTGACCAACAGAAGCAGTGGATTGAAAGCAGGGGGGTCTGATCATCATTGCGCAAAGCTAAAGCTTTGCAACTAGATCCTATCAACAGAGCATAATCAAAGAAATAACAGACCCGCAATACAGTATCGGTGGAAAGTTTGAAAAAACCCTCGATCACATCATTTTAGACTATCTGGAACAGACAAAGTCTGAGTTCATCCACAGGCACAGCTTGGCAGGGACATACCTGCACTAGAAAATCAGCTGGAAATACAAGATCAAAACATCTGTTATTAGCAGCAACTGAATACTGTCTCTGTCAACAGTGTGTCACCGCCCTCAGGAACATGCCTGTCTACCCTGACAGAGAAATAAAAACAAACAGATCTGACATCATTATAAAGGACAGGAAAGAAAAAGGGGTGCGTGCTCACTGACAGATACCGTTTGAGTGAAACACCTCCACGAAAATTATGAAAGACATTATGAAGATAAAATAACATCAGTGCTCTAGAACTTGTAAAGAAGGGAATGAAAAATTACATATACCAGGTAAAATCAACACCCTCGTAGTCCAAAAAAATTATCCTACTTGGAATGGCCCACATATCATGCAAGTACAGTCCGTAAAAAGACACACATAGTGCCCCAGGATCGATGAAAAAGGAAGCATTAAAGAAAAAAAAGAACTTCATTTTTTAAAATCTTCATCATCATCATCATCACCACCACCACCACCATCATCACCACCACCACCATCATCACCACCACCATCATCATCACCACCACCACCATCATCACCACCACCACCACCATCATCATCACCACCACCATCATCACCACCACCACCACCACCACCACCACCATAATCACCACCACCACCACCACCACCATCATCATCATCATCATCATCATCATCATCAATAATGTTGATGGTATATGTCTCTGTAGTATGATTATTAAGAAAGATGTTAGTTTTTATAGATAAATAAATGGGAAGTGAGAAAATAGCTATATCAAAGTTGGAGGTGGACTCAGAAGGAAAAAAAAGCAACACCAATATCTCTCTCTCTCTCTCTCTCTCTCTCTCTCTCTCTCTCTCTCTCTCTCTCTCTCTCTCTCTCTCTCTCTCTCTCTCTCTCTCTCTCTTTCATTCTCTCCCTCTCTCCTACCCACCATTTTGCTGCCCATTATCCCTCCATGTACATCCTTCAGGGGTGAGAGAAGGGCCAGCGTACAGGCAGTGGCATGATGGGTAATGTGCGAAGTTGAAACAAATGTCAGGCAGCATTTAGGTTTACAGTACAGGGCAGTCAATCTAATCACCTCCAGCGGCTGCTTCCAACTCCCCATCCCCCCACCCCCAGTCAAACCTTTTTTTTTTTCCCTTTTGCTTCATAATTTCCTGCCCATCTGTCTCGGTTCCCAGCTGGTACCAGGAGTAAGCAATGAAGCCACTGAAGGTCAGTACCACTGCACCCTCTCCAGAATCATCATTGTCATGTCATCAGTTGTTCTCCTTCACTTACTCCTCTACTTATCCCTCTTGATCATTATAATTATCAACACCACCTCGACTAACCACCGGTAGAGGGCTGAGAGAAAGAGAGAGAGAGAAAAATACACAAAGAGAGAGAGAAAATAGGGAGAGAGAGAGAGAGCATGAGATAATGAAAGAGAGTGGAACCTTTGAGCTCCTTCTTCACTCTACATCTATCCTGTTTGGGTTTCTTTCTTCCCTTTCCGTAGGTTAGAAATTTTTGTTGTTGTTATTTCCATTATCATCATCAATTTGAAAATATTTTTGAACTGAAGCGTTTTCCAAGTTGGGAGACAGTCACATGAGAAATGTGGAATAAATGAGTCTCACTATTTACATCTTGAGAAATGTGCACCAGTTCGGTATCCAACAATACTTTGCTGACGAAACAATTCAAACTATAAAGCACTCAGAGATCACATACCTCTATCATTTTTAGAGCTATGATCCTTGGTTCTTTTGAGAATTGGGCATCATGAATCATAATGTAGTGTGTTCAAGTTTCAAGCTTCAAAATAAATTTAAAAAACTGAACACTGCAGCTCTAAAAAAAAAGAAAATAATAAAAATGGTCCGTTAGGCAGTTATCATGTGCAGCCAATCATTTATTCTTGGGAATACGTTAATAAAAGTGTGGCGGAAAGTCCAATTAGGGTTTTGGTTGGAAAAAGAAAAAAATGGCTGATCTTGCTTCCTAGATGTATAAAACAGGGTATACTGCCAAATTATACATCATATATGTATATATAGATGCACACATATGCATACATATATATGTATGCACACACATTCACATACACCAATACATACACATACACTTGAACACACACATGCATGTATACCTTGATTTGTGCAGTTAATTTGTTCAAAAATTTTCCCTACTGTTCAAAACCACTCAGCTAAAGGTTTTATAATTCAATTTGGGATTTTTTTTCAGTTTACACCTAGTTACATTAATCATTATTGCGATACATCAATTGTATTACATCAAAATGTACACAGACTGGGTCAGTGTGCACAAGTCCTCCTTTTCAGTCTGGAACAGGAGTTTGCAACCTTTTCATTACCAAAGACCCTACATGATTTTCCCATCTCAACAAACTCATGGACATCCAGTAATAACTTTGTGTATACCCCCATCTTGAGGGACTACAATCTGGAATGTTCTATTATATATATATATATATATATATAAATATATATATATATATATATATATATATATATATATATATATATATATATATATATATATATATATATATATATATATATATATGATATATAAGTACATGTTTTATTCTCTAAGGATCATTCCCAAAACCATTAATGACCTTGTAGACCTATTTTTCTCTTGACTTCTCTTTTCACACTTTGTATACAATCACAAAGCAAAAATATGAAAAATGCTGTAATAACCCAAAAACCTTTTGGAAAAATTCTATTCTGCCTCAGGACAATGCAATTGGCATTTCTTTTGTATTAATTCACCTTCTTTCTTATTTTCTCAATGGCTGGCCACCTGCATGAACATGTGCTCTGAGCTGTCTCTTATTTAAGTAAACCTCCACAGAGAGTGAAAGTTCTGCTGTCCTATGGGGAGACATGATTGTCACCATCTGACATTTCTGTCTAGTAAGATTGCAGTAGTTCCAGGCAACAGGACCTTTTTAGAATTATTGCAGATTCTTTTTCTATTTTTGGTCAATGTATTAATAGAATATAATGAATGAAAAGAAAGATGTCTATCTTTAACCCACCTAAAATAATTACAAAATGAAAAGAAAACTGATTTCTCATAAAATAACATTCTGTTGTTTTTGGCAGGCTGAAAAAATTCTGGTGTGTTGAACTTTTTTTTACATATTGCATTGCAGAGTGTGTATTATTTGAAAGAAGAAAATGAAACTTAAAGTACAGACAATTAGCAATACTAGAAAATACTGTACTGAAAAATACTACATCAGAAAATAGTATATTGTAACAATATCAGATATAGATCCATATATATATATATATATATATATATATATATATATATATATATATATATATATATATATATATACACATATATATACATATATATATATATATATATATATATATATATATATATACATATATATATATATATATATATATATATATATATATATATATATATATATATGGTCTGTCCGGAAAGAAATTACTATGCATGCATGAACGGACACAGGGGTTACTTAGTCGGCAGTGAGACGCCATTGAGTGAGTTTGTGCATTTTTTAACTATTGCATTACCAATACCCATTCCTCACATCTCACATAATTTTCATCATCCGATTTCTACCCCAAGCCTTATTGTTTCTTAAGACCATTGGTTCCCAAATTGGTGGGCAAGAGGGAGGATTTAGATAATCGAAGACAGGGATAAGGCTGTTAGGTGAAAATAAAAGTTGTGATGAATGTTTTTGGTTTAGGGTAGTGGTGATGTTTAGTGCAAAATGGAGTATAACTGTGCGACTAAAGGTCTGAATTTTCCTTACTAGTTTTGCTTATCAAAATTATTCTAAATTTAGTTATAGCGTTGACCTTTTCTCATCATCATCATCATCATCATCATCATCATCATCATCCTCCTCCTCCTCCTCCTCTTAATGTCTGTTGTTGGACATAGACCTTCCCAAGGATTTGCCACAATTCTCTATTGTGGGCATTGTAGAGCCAGTACTTTTTGAATTTGTCTAGCTTGTCTCTCCATTTAGTACTTTGCCGGTCTTGGTTGCGCATGTGATCTCTGGGGGTGCATGCTGTGACTCGCGATGTCCATCGGTTGTCCGCCATTCTCCCAACATGGCCAGCCCATTGCCATTTGAGTTTTCTAATGGATTCTGTGATATCTCGGACTCCTGGATGTATTGTGTTGTTTTGTGGTCTCTCCATGTGAGGTTGAGCACAACTCTTTCATGTGCATGTTGCATGGTTCTTGATTTGCAGGTCTCTCTCTTGGTTAGGTTCCATGTTTTAGCTCCATAAGTGACTATTGGGTGGATGCATTGGTTATACACCCTTCTATTTAGGATTAATGGGATCTTCTTGTATCTGAAGGTTGAGCCTGCTCTGCCAAAGGCTTGCCATCCTAGGGTGATTCTTCATTTGATTTCTTCTTCTTTTGATGGTCTCATGGAGATTAATTGTCCAAGGTAGATGTAGTGGTCTACTTTCTCCAGTTCAGTGTCCTCGATTTTGATCTTATTTTAACATGTTTGCCACACATGATCTTCGTCTTGCTTTTTTCATTTAGTTCTTCTAGCATTAGTTCGAAGTCGTGTAGGTTCTCTGTGAAAAGAGCAATATCGTCTGCGAATCCGAGGTTGTTCAGATACATGCTGTCTATTTTAAAGATCATCTCAAAGCAGGTTGCGAAGAGTTCAGATGAGCTGGTATCACCTTGTCTTATCCCTTTTTTGAAGTTGAAAGGGCTCCAGGTCTCTACACCTTGTAGAGTGATAGCCTCCATGACCTTAGGGATTTCCACTGAGTCAAAGACCTTTTTAAAGTCGATAAATGCTACAGCGAGTGGCAACTTGTATTCTGCTCCTTTTTTCTTTCAGCTGATCTATCGAATACAGGTGGTCCATGGTCAAGTAGCTTCTTCTAAAGACAGCTTGCATCTCTGGTTACTTTTCATCAAGTGTTTTTGTGATTCGGTTGATGATGATTTTTGTGAGAAATTTGTATGAGCAGTCGAGTAGGCTTGTAGGTCTGTGGTTGATGAGATCTTTTGGGTTTCCCTTTTTATATCAAAGCATTATGATTGCAGTGTTCTAATCATCTGGGAACTTTACTTTATTTAGGCACAAGTTGAATAGGATGGCCAATTTCCTCATGATGCTATTCTGAGTACGTCGATGGTGATGTCGTCTAGTCCAGGTGCCTTTCCTAACTTTGTTTGTTTGATGGCTTGTTTCACCTCCCACAAGGTTACTTCTGAAAAACCCTCAAGTTGTAAATGACAGTGTTATTGAGAAGAGGGGAAAACTTATATACCAAAAACTTATTGACAAAAGTGGGGAAATGACCTTGAAAAGGTTGAGAACCACTGGTTTAGACCAAGTGGTAGTAAACATAAACATGTTTAATTGTATGAATCATTGAATGAATCGGATGAGGCGTTGGTATTGTCAATTTTTGACTAATTATTCTTTCATCTTATTTTTGTTGCTTTTTATCACAGCAGTCAGGGTTTTCTTTTTATTTCTATGACCATTAGGTAAAAATCTTTTAAAATTATAAGCTCTAGCTGAGAAATTTAAACTGGTGAAGACTATTACATCTTATTACTAATACATGCAAATAATCAGTATCAATAGAATGAAAGGAATACTAGTTGAAAATTGATAGTAATGACAATGCTTCATCCAAGAATTTCAGATAACTTAAGACTACAAACCTCGGCAATGTCAAGCTACATTTATTAGTTTTGTGTAGAAGTTGGATTTTTTAAAACGGCATCAAGATCCCAGAGGAAACATTCAACTTGTTAATGGACAAAAAAAGAGACAAGACAGAAACTCGAACTTCTATCTTCTGCTCAGTGTTACATTGTCTGGGTACTGACATTCTTACATCAGTTGGGATGAAAAATTTCTGGAAAAATGAACCAGTGGAAGCATTATACTATAATTCTTCTTCTTTATATTTATGACCATTATGCTTTCTGGTTATTATTCTTCTCATATATTTCAACCTTTCTCTCCTTCCTCCCAACCCATGTATGCAATATAATGAACAAGGGCATGGGAGAGAATGCTAATGCTTAAATAAAAGCTAAAAGGACTCAGCTTTCACTAAAACTGTCTCCATCCTTATTGACGCTTGCAAAATAATGAATAAAGCAACAATGGGAGAGGGTGCTCATGCTTGAGTGGGAACAAAAGAGACTTAAACTTCACAGTAACTACCATTCATCCATAACTCCTCCTTCACAAGGCTGAAGCCTAGAAATTAACTTATAGTTGTCATCATCATCATCAGTCTTTTAACGTCCGTCATTGGACATAGACCTTCCCTAAGATTAGCCACAATTCCCTATCATGGGCGTCGCGGAGCCAGTATTTCCTGAATCTGTCCAGTTCATCTCTCCATCTTGTGTTCTGTCGGCCTCAGTTTCTTATATGATCTCTGGGGATCCATGTTATGAGACGTGATGTCAATCGGTTGTCTTTCATTCTTGCAACATGACCTGCCTATTGCCGTTTGAGTTTTTTAATAGTTTCTATGATGTTATGGACACACGTTTTCTTCCTTATATACTGTGCTATCATGAATGATATAGGTCTAATTAATCACTCACTAGAAATGACCAACGTCTTTTGACAGCATGCTGTAGCTGCATTGGTGCTGCCTGTATGCATGGCATATACATAGATAGATAGCCCGACCAACTTGAAAAATCAATAACCATTTGTTGATCTTGACAGTGTTTATGTTGACAGTTTTGGTTAATGGTGTCAAATTAACAAATATATAAGTTTCACTTGCCATGACATGTTCTTATAGTCAATATAGATACATTCCATCAATAGTAGATTACTTAAACAAAATTATGATGATTATAATCATGATTATGATCAGCCTCTTAGCATCTGTTGTTGGATATAGATCTTCCCCAAGATTTCCCAGACCTATCTATTGTGGGCATCACAGAGCCAGTACTTGTTTATTTCATCATGCCATCTTGTATTTTGTTGAACCCCATTTTGCATGTGATCTCTGGGGATCCATTTTGTCAGTCATGATATCTAGTGGTGGTCTGCCATCCTTACTACATGACCAGCCCATTGTGTTTCATGTTTTCTTATTGATTCTATGATATATCGGACTCCTCTTTGTCCTCTCGTATATTGTGCCCCCTCTATAGTGATCTCTCCATGTGAGGTCGAGCATGATTCTCTCTTAAGCACGCTGCATGGTTTTCTGTTTAACGGTCTGTAATTGACTTAAATTGCAGAAATATATATGCGAGAGTAATGATGATATTTTAGTTGTCAGCAACCATGGAATTTCCAAGGGTCCATCAAGTTAACCATTAAATTTCTTTGAGTGTCATTTGTAAGCCATCATTATTTACAACTGACCAGCTATGACAACTAATGACTATAATCTCAACAATTTGCTTTATTTACCACAATTTTCTGCGTTTCAGAGTGGGTACTAATTAATATAATTAGGTGTTATTAATGCACCATTTCTTTTGAAAGGTTTTTTTCTAGCTCAGCTTACTAAATATGGTTTTCTTTCTGCTAAACAAGTTTCTAAAAAAATGCGTTGCCAGGCTATCAGTCGAAAATAAGAGCACTAGTTTATCAGATTTCCCTTACTTCTGTTCTGCTTGGTAAGTGAGGCTTTTTAATCACTGATAAATTGTAAAATTTAGTTTGGGATAGCATTCACCTAAAAATTATTGCTTAGGGATTTTAGTAAAAAAAATAATATCTACTTTAGGGGAAAAAATTTAAAAGACAGCTGCTGGTAAATAGGTTTTAGATTATCTTGATATGAATGAATATGGTAACATGCATGCATTTGATTAACAGAGAAACATTTGGTAAAGTACATTGACAAGGAAGGAGATTTTGTTGAAAAATGAATATTTGTTGAGCAAAATAAACATTTTTTTCTGGCTACCAACTAATTGATGCATTTGTATATCTATGTACACAGGCAAGTACATTTATATTTGCAGGCCACGTACAGAATGCTTACATTGAATGATGAAGAAACATTTAGGTGAACTGTGATTTTTATTGAAAAATTAAAACTGTTCATTACTATCAGGACATGCAGGTCTCAAATTAATCAAAAAAAGAGAAAACATCTGGGACTTACCAGAAGTGTTAGAACATGAATGATTAACAAACATAAAAACTCTTAAATATTGGCAGCAAATAATATATGGAAGAGATTATGTCATCACATATGGACAGTACAAAAGTATTTATTAAACTGCAGAGAATGACCATTAGAGACAATCCAATGATGCAGTTCGTTGGAAATCAACAACAACAATACCCATTTATATCTAACAACAACAATCATCGCAAACACCATGATTATATTATGTTATGTAACAGTGATCAATAAAATCGTATGAATTTCCAAAGACAAGTGTGAATACTGCTGGACACAAACTGAGGGATCAATTTTGCGTGAACTTGAAATTGAACTCCTACTAAAACCTTATTTTGTGGAGAATTCTCAAGAATCAAAGAAGATGTTTTTTCCAGACATAACAATGATAAATTTTCAACCCTCTATCTCTATTGGTATGGCCTGTACACATGATGTATATATATATAGCCAGCCAGCCAGCCAGCCAGTCAGTGGGACCAATTTAAAAACTGTACAAAACTATGTTGACAGTATTGTGTGACTGTTTTTGTTGACAGTATCAAATATACATACCAGTGATGAGACTCAAATTCATGTCTTGACAACCTCATAAAATCATGATCTTTACAAATTATGCTTATTACAATCTCAGCTAAACAGGTTCCTGTCTGAATCTACCAAGATTTTGAACTATTACTAAGTCTTAGTGACATGGTTAAGCACCAAGTTATATATCTTAATGCAAACTTTTTCTTAAATTTAAGATAGTTATGAGAGAAGTTCAAATCATTCGGTAAATAATGTCAGAAGATTGAGTTTTTTCTTGTATTTTTTTCCCAAGGGGTTACCATGGAATATACAGGTATATCTGAATTAGTGTGGTTAATCCATCTCAAATAGCACTGGTCAAGATCTTATAACGATTTAAATTGTTTTTGTTTTCAGCTTATACTTACTTAATTTGTACACCAATACCTTAACTGTATTTAATCATTTTGAAAATTGAAACCCCAGTATTCAAAGTTTTCCTGTAGTTCTCATTCTGTAAGCAATGCCACATTTGAAGATTCAAAACGTACCAAATAAAACAGTCACTGCTATAATATTAGCTCATTTTGAATGTATATTGGTCTTATCCTTCTTTACAATTCCATTTCAATATGTTGCATGAGCTAGTACTGCTACTACGGATATCCTAATTGTATTATTATTGCTACCTGTGGAGGTTGACAATGGGGGTTACAGCACTTTGCAACTACTGACTACGCAGGTGACATAAATATGGGAGATCAGTTCCCACAAGTATTCACTCACTCACTCACTCTCTTCTCTGTCAACTGTCATGACATGCCAGGGATGAGATATCTTGTCAGTATAACCTGGACAGATAATAGTATCACTAGGAAAGAGCACAGGGAAAAGTGGACTCTTGTCACGAAATGTCTTACCTGGAGTTCTTTGCACCCCTCTAATACTATGAAACTATTCACCTTATATGTTACGCTGGATCAGTGAAATTGCCTGTTTAGTGAAATTTAAAATTTTTTACAAAAAATTGATTGATATGTAGCTTTAATTTGATAAGAAGTTTATTTAATAAAAACAAAGATATAAAACAACTATTTTCTTACAATCAATAATGTACATAATATTTTTTTTACAAAAATAAGTAAATCCATAATTCTAGCTTCTTCATGAGAAAAAAAAATGCATAGTTTTAATTTGATCAAAAGTTTATTTAATCAAAACAAGACTATAAAACAATTTTTCATGATCAAAAGTGAAATTAAATTATTTTCACCAAAAATTAGTAAATTTTGCCAATTAATCAATTTTGCAGATTCAGCATAACATATCTATTTTTCTATCTAAAATGACCCGTTTACTTCAAGGACTTGACTGGTTTTGGTATTTTTAGAACCATCTTTGATAGCTCGTAATTCTCTCAACATAATACTGCTTTGAACTATTTAGTGTTGATGTTAGTTGATGACCATTTTTTTTTCGGCAGTTGTCCCAGAAAATGAAAAATGTATGTTCACTAAGTACAAGGATATTCCATGGCCAATATCCAATTGTTTCTTGTTTGAAAACCTGCCAACTTTCTGCTGGTTTCCCATCATCACTTCCTCTTTTATTTGTCTTCTTTTCATTTTTAACTCATCTCTCTCTCCCTCCTCCTTGTCCTCTCACTGATTCTTTATTATTCTTCTCCTTGTTCTTTTTTTCGACCATGTCTTCTTTTTCTTTCTGCTCTTTTTTCACTTTCCCCTTATTTTTTTGTCTTTATCTTTTATCTTTTTTTCTATCTTCTTTCACCTTCTGCTTTTCTTTTTCCCTCTTCTTATCTTCCTCTTTTTTTTTATTCCTCATTCAACTTTCTTCAGCTTATTCCTTTTTTTCCTTCGCTTTCTTTTTCATTTTTTTCTTATGTTCTTCTGTCTCTTTTTTACATCACCTGAATAATCTACTTCTTCTTCTCCTCCTCCTTCAATTCTACCTCCACCTCCACTAATATCTTCTTGATATTCATGGTACTTAGTCTGTGGAAGGAGATGCAAAACCAGTCTAACATATCAATTTGGTTTTATCTTGCAAGTGGATATCTCTGGAGGGGGCTGATATTCTCTCCCAAACATTATCTCTCACAAGTACAAGCACAAATGACAATCAGGAATTTGACAACCGATCGATTATCAACCAAAAGCACCTGTTATTGACAAATATAAGTATACATATCTACGTAGATGAATGTAAATTAAAAAAATAAGCAATAATTTCCTTTATAATTCAGTGTTTATTCTCATCATCTTCGAGATATCATCTCATCATCAGTCTTTTAGCTTCTATTGTTGGACATAGACCTGCCCCAGGATTCGCCACAATTCCCTATCATGGGCATCGCGGAGCCAGTATTTCCTGAATCTGTCAAGTTCATCTCTCCATCTTGTGTTCTGTCGGCTTCAGTTTCTTATGTGATCTCTGGGGATCCATGTTGTGAGACATGATGTCCATCGGTTGTCTTTCTTTCTTGACACATGGCCTGCCCATTGCCATTTGAGTTTTTTAATAGTTTCTATGATGTCACGAACACCTGTTTTTTTCCTTATATACTGTTCTGTCTTGTGATCTCTCCATGTGAAGTTGAGCATAATTCTCTCATGCACACGTTGCATGCTTCTCAGTTTGCAGGTTTGTCTCTTGGTTAGGTTCCATGTTTCAGCTCCATAAGTGACTATCGGGAAAATGCATTAGTTGTATACTCTTTTCTTTAGGATTTTTGGGATCATCTGGTTTTTGAAAGTTGAGCTTGCTCTGCCGAAGGCTTGCCATCCCAAAGTGATTCTTCGCTTGATTTCCTCCTCTTTTGAGGGTCTCATGGAGATTCGTTGTCCTAGGTAGATGTAGTGGTCTACCTTGACAAATTTTGGAGATTAGCCCTTCTTTCTTTCTAACATTAGTGCCCATTTAACTTTTGCTCCTGATGATCTCTGTTAGAGAAGAATATCTACACCTTTTTTTTTACATTAGCTCCTTCCCCTTTTTTATTGGCTCATCCCCATTTTACAGAAGTCAAACACCTTTTATCCCCTTTTCTGTCAAACAATGTTTCAAGTTGTATTAAATGAATTTTAAAAAACCAATTAGATTAATTTTCCATCTATCTCTCTATTTCTTTTTTTGACAACAATTTATCTGCTCATTAGAATGAGTATTTAGTCTACTGTTTTATAATTCCTCAAAGTAATTATTATCATATTTTTCTGATAATAATCCTCTCTTCTATTTTTCTAAACTTTCTTATCTTTTGTTTTATCTTCAGGGTTGCTGTCTTACCAGAGGATGATCTTAACAATGTTTTACATTGTGGTAATAATGGTAAGTATCCATCAAGCATGTTTTGATAAGTAAACTAGTTAATCCCATAAAAATATCCACTTATGAATCGGAATTTCTATAGGATGATTTTTTTCAGAAGAAAATGTACTTAACTCAAGTGGAAGAGTTTATTGTTCCAAATTTTATCAGAAAAATTATTACCTTTGATTGGAATAGTACATTGTTATGGGCAGTTGAGTAAGAAAATCACACAGTTCATTATTAGAGCAAATTTCACGAGTAATGCTTTCACACATCCTTTCGTGTATAAAACATACTGCTCTTTATTTTGTGTATTTATTTAATAATACCTGTGATAGCTTCGATCACATAAAAGGCAAATATCAGTTAATTAGTCGTGAGTATGGTAGATTTGGGAAAAACCATTTGAAATATAAAAAATAGTGTGAAAATCTGCACACTAGAAGGTTTTTCTTTGCTCTTTTATATAAAAACAGGACACATGCAATCTGACCATCATTGATTTCCACTATCTTGACCTCAAAATGGCTTTAAAAAAATTGAAAAATTCATACAGAAATATTTTTGAGCATTCCCAGACCTAAAAATGTAAATGATGTTATGTTAAAATGAATTGTTGGAGATTGGATTGGTGGGAGTTGCAAGAGACAAATATGTAGGAGAGAGAGTAGAGGGTGCATGCTACCCCTGTAACAGTTTACTGCAAAACAAATGAACGCTATTTTCACTTTTTGCTTTCTTTTGGTAAAAGAGAAAACTTGGCAAACATTCAAAGAGCAGTGGATACCTGTATTTACTAATCTTAGACTAGTTAGGTGCAAGGCCTTAATAGTGGAGCACTGAGCAAAGATCAAATTCACTCCAATTAGTTCAGTAGATGAGGTAAAAACTGTTCTGAATAGGAAAAAAGTGTGAAAATTTATGTATTGGTAATCAAGATGGCGGCAGCAGTTTCAGTCAGATTGTGTGCATCTAGTTTTTTAATTAAGCTCGTCAAAATAATCTACCAGTAGGCAGGTTTTCAAATTGTTTTTGCATTTTAAAAATTTCTGATTGAAATTCCAATTAATCTGTATTACAAATTTTGCTTTATATGGTGATCATTTGGAAATTAAGGTGGTGGACATATTTTTGGCTAGATTGTGAGTCTCCTGTTCTCCATGAAAGAACATTAAAAAATCCACCATATTTCCACATTTTTTCCCATTTTGAACTATCTTGGTTGAAATCTCAACTAATTTATTGTGCTACATTGCAAATTTTGTTTGTTATGGCGGCCATTTTGAAATTAAGATGACATCTTTTCCATATTTTGAACAATCCTGGTTTGAAACTTTTTTTCTTTTGTGGCGGTCATTTTGAAATCAAGATGGCAGCCACAGTTTTTATCCCATTGTTTGTTTCTCATTTTTATATGAAAGAACTTGAAAATCTATTAATATCCAAGAGCTCATATTTTTTCCCATCTTATCTAATTTACTGTTATTTATTTGCATCTCATAACATATTATGAATATTGTTGGTCAAGACTTTGCAATATATCTACCTCTATCTTTTTTAAAATATATGAATCTATATTCTACAATGAAACCGTAGCTCACAATCAGATAAGGACAATTAAAATCTTCAATATATAATGAGGAAAAGGGGCTCGGAGAAACTATACTCACAGGATGGATTGAAGGCAAGAGGAGGCAGTTTGAGCCAAGAAAATGAGAGGTCAAAAAGGATTCAGAATACCCAGACACAACAAAGAAATACAAACTCTGGGGTGCCATAATTGACCACATCTTAAAGGGCACATAAAGATAGATTCTATATTCTTGATATTGACAAAAAGATAACAGATTTGGTTGTCTGGTGGAGTTGAAAGAATAAATACAAAAGTAACATGTACTTTAAGTAGAAAGTGAAATATTTGCCAAATCCTACTCGATTGATTGCTATATTCTATAGCTAATCCAATGCAAACAGGTCTGGTTAGTCATTCAATAGAAACCAACATTTGACCAATGTCTTTTGGTCGGATGAGGCATTGGGGGTATAAATTAAGAAATAGGAAAAAATGGTGATCAATGAATAAGTTACTTCTCTCGCCTTTTGTTGGGCACTGACCACTAAGAAAAGTCTGGATTCCCCAAAAAACAAGCATGAATGCTGTTGGACACAAACTAATAAGGAGTAAATGACTGAATTTTCTGCTCTCTTGCTCTATTGGTGTGGCGTAAATGCATGAAAAATGAATATGTGCATGTGCATATATGTATTACATAGCCAGCCAGCCAGCCAGCCAGACCAACTTGAAAACTGAAGAAATCTATGTAGACAGTTTTGGTAATAGTTTTGGCAGATATTTTTCTAATTCATAATAAGTCTATCAGAGAGAAAATATCGTAATATAAACAATTTGATTAATTCTTATAAGCATAACACGACAGCAATGAAGCTGCCAATTTGAGATGAGGCATACATCATTTTTTTATGCATGCCTGCACACTAGTGTATGTAGGTATGTAAACATGTAAATGAATACACTCACAGAAATATCTTCATTCACATATGTAGATATAAATATATATATATATATATATATATATATATAATATAATGCACACATACATACACATTTAACAATGAAGGGAAAGCAAAACAGAATTTTGATACAAGGATTTATACAGACATTATATTGTAACAACCCCAGCAAAAAAACAAAGATGACAGAACCTGATTAATATCTACTCTGTCCATAACAGGATGTGAGCTCAAACGCTTTTTTTTGAAACTTTGTTTTTCAACATTATTTCTGATGAAGTGGAACATGTAAAATAAATTTTCATAAATATCATAATACTTTAAATACATACATATATAGGGACATATATATTTGCATAGATATTTATGCGTGTGTGTATATATATATATACACATAATTATCAAAATATTTACACATATATATTTTTATGCGCACATATATATACACATACGTATTTATATGCAGGTATACATAAAGATGTATGAATATATATATATATATATATATATGCATATCTATGTATATGTATATATTGTATGATGTGTTATTTTATGTTGTCTTACGATTAATTTTGCTAGCGGTAGGGCAAATTGGAAATTACCTGGGTATTTGATAATTGTATTGCTGACTGAAATGAGGTAGATTTAATGCACCTGTGTCTAATGGAGACGAGTTCATGTTCGTGCTTTTTCCAGATCGAGATTGTGGTATAAGAGATTCTGATGCTAGACCAAAGCATTTAGGTGATTATCCAGTGTAAGGCTCTTTAGTGTTTGTAAATTAGTTTTTTGAGACACCTTGCTGTCTCTTCTATGTAGAGTAAGTTGAGACGTGTTTTTTATTAATAATATTTTTGCTGCAATGAGTAGACCCAACTAATCTATATTCTTGCAGAGCTGTGTAGTTAATGAGTTGGTGGGTGATATGATGTGTCTAAAAGAAAAAAAACAACACTTTTCCCCCCATTAACTGTACCACCATGACATTGTTCATTTCTCTCACCAAAACAACCTTGTCTACCTCAAAGATCATCCACTTGTCTAAAGATCAAACGTAAGTATGTATCAGAAAAACCTTTTCCGCCTAATACAAAGTAATAAAAAAAAAACACTCGTCTGCCCCAACTACCATCCAGGCTTTTCTGTAATTTTGACCATTTCTCCCAAACCAACTTTCACTTCAATAGCTCTGCTATAACCAGGAACAGTGAAACATACATAAGCTATTATACTCTTTAATAAGAAGTTTGAGATGTACTAAATAGTGTTAGGTCTTTTTCCTCTTCCATGGACATTTCTACAACATTCTGTTGTATCTACATCATTTCCCTTTACATATATATATATATAATGATAATTGAATAATTGTGTGATTCACAGACAGCTGTTTTGTTGTATTACAACTCTTCACTGTGGCTATAGACTATCCATTATCTCATCCAGTACCACGAGGTAGGATCGAAACCTTCGCTTCAGACCCAGAGGCTAGCATTTTACCTCTGCCCTACACAGAACTGGATGGTCAGTAAGGTTGAATTTAAGCGATATGTTTACTGAAGCACAATTCCCTATCCACCTGAGTACTCTATTCCTAAGTTAGAAGAGCATTCCATAAGCTTATAATGAGCGAGTTATCTCACTTAAAGAGTGCTCAACCCTGAATAAGGGAGTGTTTGCTGAAAAGAAAGAATTTGCTACACAATTTAACAATATTTTGAGCTCTTCACTAATTTATTGTAGGATGCATCAAGCACTTTATAAGATAAAACCGCCACACTTGGGATATTGTATTGTATTATATTGTTATCCTGATTTGTGCTCCATATATATAAAATAGGATGGCAAACCTTCAGTAGAGCAAGTTCAATCTTCAACAACAAGAAAATTCCATTGGTCCTGAAAAGAAGAGTATACAACCAATGCATCCTCCCAATAGTCACCTATAGAGCTGAAGTATGGAACCTAGACAGACCCCAAAACTGAAAACCATGTAACATGCCCATGAGAGAATCATGCTTAACATCACATGGAGAGACCACAAAACAGTACATCATATCAAGGAAGAAACAGGAGTCCAAAACATCATAAAAACCATTAGGAAACTCAAATGGCAAAGGGCTGGTCATGTTGCAAGAATGACAGACAACTGATGGACATCACGACTCACAACATGGATCTCCAGAGATCAAATGCAGAACTGAGGCTGGCAGAATACAAGATGGCAAGACAAACTGGACAGGTTCAGAAAGTATTGGCTCTGTGATTCCTATGAATGAGAAGTGTGATGAATTCTTGGGAAGGTCTTTGTCCAACGACATACAATAAAAGACTCATGATGATGATGATGAATAGGAAGAAATGCTTTTCCCTGAATTCTTAGTTTCCTAAACTCATTTTCAAATTCTAGCCAATATGGTGCCGAAGAACAAAAGACATGGTTACCTTTTGAGCCATTTTCTAGGGATAAAAGACAGGGGTTTTAAATACCATCAAATATGGTAATTGTTTTGCTTTGGGTCCGTTTCTAGAAACTCCTCTCATTTCCTGTTGAATTGACTTTATTTCCCTCACTCGCTCCTGCTTCATCAATGCCCTCCAGGTGTGAGTTAAATATCATCCCTAGCATCTTTGCTAAACCGCAACAGCAGTATACATGATGTTACCCTCACTTCCAGCACCATCTACTCTCTTCTCGAGTCGGGCCGATTCATGATCTGACTTCATTTGCCAATAACAAACAAAGACACAGGCAAGATGCAGCCAGCTGGAAAGCCAACACGAAAGGCATTTTGTCTTGTCTGCAAGCCAAAAATTACCTAACCGTTTCAGGAGGGCTGATAACCTGCAAGCTACCCATCTGGCAAGATAAGAGGCAATTGTTGCACTGAACATTTTTTGTCTTTCTTTCACCATTTTTATTTATTTCATTTATTTTAGCTCACTCAGAACTCTCCATTCTTTCTTTGGCCACAGTCAAGACATTTTAGTTCCAAGTTTTTCAACCTTTGTTTGTACTTCTGTTTTAAAAATCTCTTGAGTTTTGCATTAATTTAAGCATAACGTAAGAAGCTGAATATTTTGGTTGTTCTCTCTATAACAACTGTTTTAAAGAATATTGAAAAGATATATAACTGCATATGTATACATATATATGTATATATATTGGACCTATATACTTGAGTGACCATGCATTGTCATTGCCATTAAAAAAAATTGATATTTTTGTTATCGCTACAGCTGCAAAGTTCAATCATTTTTGTTAGAGTGTTCAAGCATTGAAACAAAAGCTTAGTGAAACTATCAACATTTTAAAAATAGTCTGTTGAGCACTAATCATGTGCAGCCACCCATTTATTTATATATATATATATATATATATATATATATATATATATATATATATATATATATATATACATATATATATATATATATATATATATATATATTCATACACACAAATATATATATATTCATATATATATATATGTATATATATTCAAATATACATATATGTATATGTATATATTCATATATACATATATATATATTCCTACATATATATTCATGTACATATATATTTATTCATATGTATATATTCATATATATATATATATATATATACATATTCAAATTTAGATACATATATTCATATGTGTTTATATACATACATATGTATAAATATATATTCATACATATACATATATATAAATATATACATATATATATATATATATATATATATATATATATATATATATATATATATTCATATATATATATTCATATATATATATTCATATATATATATATATATATATATATATATATATATATATATATATATATATATGTATATATATATATATTGTGGTACTGGATAGGTTATTGGATAGTCAATAGCCACACTGAAGAGTTGTAATATAACAAAACAACTATCTGTTGATGACACAATTATTGATTATTATCATAATTATATATATTCATATATCTATATATATTCATATACATATATATTTATGAATATATGTATATTCATATATATATATGTATATATTTATACATATTCATGTACATTTGTATATGTATTTGTATTTGTATATATATATTCATATTCATATATATAAATTCATATTCGTATATATGTATACATATTTATATTCATATATTCGTATATAGATATATTCATATTCATATATATACATAAATATATGTATTTTCATATAAATATATATCTATATTTATATACTTTTATACATATATATATATATATTCATATATATTTATATATTTATTGATATATATATATATTCATATATACATGTATTCATATATATATATATATATATATATATATATATTTATATATATATAATAATAATTAACAATCCTGTTTTCCGCAGACAGCTTCTTTGTTGTATAACAACTCTTCAGTGTTGCTATAGACTATCCAACATCCCTTCTGGTACTATGGGGTAAGACCCAGCATTTGACATTTTACCCCTGGATGGTCAGTCGGACTGAACAAAGTGAAATATTTACTTATCCATATTACCCCAAATCTACCAATTCCAGAGTTGTAAGAGCATTATAATATAGCCGTAATTGACAGGTGCCCAACTTAACTGTGCTTGACCCTAAAGAATTCTGATAATAATTAATAATTGTATCATCCACAGACACCTGTCCGATTGTATATTCCTATGTATTTATATTTATATATATATATATATATATATATATATATATTCATATACATATTTATTCATGTATATATATCTATATATTCATATTCATGTATATACATACATTTATATACCTATATCCATATATATATATATATATATATATATATTTATGTATATGTATTTTTATCTATACATATATATTCATATGTGTATATATATATGTATATGTTTACAGTACTTGTCATAAGTATTCAAACAAAGAGATATATTACTTGTAATCACTTGGTTTTGAGAGTTGAAAACAAGGACATTATCCAAGAAGAACCCAATCAACATGATTAGGCATGAATTTAGTTATGCTTTATTCTTCCGTATGCTAAATTTTTGGTAAATGTTTTTTTAAATAGAAATCAATATTTAAATGAGAAAAAAAGTGTTTTTTTTATTGTTCTAAAATCTTGTTCTGAATCAGTCAAGGTTATTGAAAAGGCAAACCCTCATTTCAATTTGAAGAGTTGCCAAACTAGTTCATTCAGACCCTTACTCAAAGTATCCAATGGCCTCTGCAATCTTAGGCAACAGAAAACAGATTTTTTACTTGTTCAAATATCTATGAGCAGTACTTTTTAAATAAACCATGATTTCTTTTAATATTCTTATTCAAATATGTATATGAATGGCCTGGCTTTGCAGATAGAGATTTTCGGAGATTTTTCAATGATTATGGGTTCCTCAGATCACTGGGCCATGTATGCAAAATATCCTGCCAGTCTGCACAATCATAAAGTAAAGTGCAACATGCACAGGGCCAATCCCACCCTTTAAACTGAAAGTTTGCATCTTACGGTCCACAAGTTGGAACAAGGCTCTTGGGTCATAGGCTTGACAAACGTTCCCTCCTGACAAATGCCTGAACTATCTATTATGGTCTAATGCAGAAGTCTTCTGACAGTATGACTGGCCTGTGTAGTTAAACAACCACTCAAACACTCCATAATCAGTCTATGCCTGAGCTGGTTTTAGAGTTCTTTAAAGGAGAATCCCATTATGACAGCTGTCTGCAACTTCAAGCACAGATTAGAGATTTTTCAATAGAAGCAGATGTGTAGTGACTGTGGAGGTCTGCTGCCCCCTCAGGGATGTAAACTGAGAGGATCGCAGCCTGTGTGAATCAAGCCCAGGTCAGATTCACACCACTGGAGAAAAAATAATGAACCCCCAATCCTGAAGACTATGTGTACATATAAATAAGTGTTTCTTTATAAGTGGAATGAATATTTCCGACAATGTTCAATATATATGTATATAATATTGATACAATATATGTATAAGTGTCCACTGAAGACTGATTATGACACAGAAGTCAGGATCCATAGTTTTCTACCATCTTATAAGTGAGTCTATGTTGTGAGTAATTTTCCATTATTTCCAAACTTTATCCAAGTCCTACCCTAAAAAACTTTTTCAAACCCTACCCTTGTAATTTGTGAAGAATATGAAGGGAAAACTGTGGAGATAGGTGGGTGTAGAGTGAAGCTAGTCGAGCAGGAAGACAGAAATAGATATAACCTCACCAGAAGGTTACATTTTGACCAAACTTGAATACATATGTAGTGAGGGTCTAGTGTATGAAGTTTGGAAATATGTTAGTAATCTTTTTAGCAACAGATGAAAGAGAAAAAGGCAAAGAGTTCCATTTATTAACTACTATTATGTTCGTGTCCAATTCATTTCCTTTTTACAGTTGGTGTAACCTGATTCAGAAACGGTCTTTCTATTTTTGCATTCAGGTATTATTTCCAGAGCCAAATTTAACATTTTGAAAATTGAGGTCCATGCACAAACCACATTATATTAAGCTGCATTATAATGGATCCAAAGTGTGTGTGTATATATATATATATATATATATATATATATATATATATATATATATATATATATATGTTACCTTCTGAAAAGCAAACCAGAACACTTACTGTATTATACATATATATATATGTGAGTATATATATATATATATATATGTGTGTGTGTGTATATATATATATATATATATATATATACATATCTGTACGGGAGTCCATTTCTATGTGTATGCTTATATGTGTGTGTGTGTGTGTTAGAATAAGTGTGATCTGCTTTTTGATATGGAATTGTGAGGGTACGTATGTGTTCTTGTGTGTGTGTGTGTGTTTGGATATGTGCATGTGTGTGCTGATATGTGAGTATATGTTTGAATGTGCATTTGTGTGGTCATGTGAGTGTGCGTGCACACACTTGTACGTGTGCGTGTAGATGTATGTGTTTGAACACAGCTTTTTGAATTAAAAAATGTATTCATCCATGCCTAAGCCTCTGGAACCTCATGAACTTTCACAGCAAAGAAATTGCATAGATGTGTAATGATCTCCATCAAGCGGTACTTTGTACGTCTTGTACCAAACGTTTGGTTATTGTTATTCATAGTCATTTATGTATTTGAAGGATTGCCGTCTATGCATTTCTATACATACACTTGCACTTAGTATCACATGCACTTACATATACATATATACAGTGATGCATATATCTAGACTTACATAAAGATACACATAACCTCATATATATGAATGATAATGAAAGAAGAAAAGGTTGAAAGGAGAAAAAAAGAGAAAGAAAGTGCCAAAGCAAAAATCTGTCTGGATAGTCACTCAATAGAAACCAGCACGTGACCAAGGTTTTTTGGCAGCATGACTTGTTAGGGGTTATCAATTAAAAAATTAGAAAAAGGGGTGATCAATGAATAAGTTACTTCTCTCACATTTTGTTGAACAGTGATCCCAAAAACAGTCTGAATTTTCAACAAGGCAAAGAAGAAAAGAGAAAACGAGACAAGTTGAAAGAAGGAAGATTAAAAAGAAGAAAAAAGAGGAGAGAAAGAAGAGTAGAAGGGGAAGCAAAGTGAGGGTTGAAAAGATTTAAAAGATTTAGAGAGGGAGGTTTGAAATAGAAAAAGAAGCAGAAAGAAGAGTTGAAAGAAGGAATGGCTGGGGGGGGGACAAAAAATAAAAAGCTGAAGGAGAGAGTGTTTGAAATAGAGAAAAGGAAAAAAAAACAGCTTGATAGAATGAAAGATGAAAAAGGAGAAAAGATGAAAGAAATGTTAGAGAGGAGAAGGGACTGAAAGATGTTATTCAAAAAAAAGTTCAAAGGAAAGAGGGTTGAAAGGGAAGAAATTTGAAAAACTTTGGTGAAAGAAGAAAATGTTGAAAAAAGTGATGGAGAAAAAATTTAAAAAAGAAAAAGAGTAAAAGAAGAGAAAAATATGAAAGAAGGGAAGAGAAGAAAAGTGAAAAATGAAAGTGGGTAGTTTAAAAGGAGAAAAGCTGAAAAGGGTTAAAAAGGTGAATAAAAGGGTGTTAAAAGGAGAAAAGAGGAGAAAAGAAAATAGAAAAGTAAGAAAATAGAAGAAAAAGTGTATTAAAAAGAGAAGAAGAAGAAGAAGAAGAAGAAGAAGAAGAAGAAGAAGAAGAGAAAATGGTGGAAAGTAATGCTTAAAAGGAATGAAGAAAAAGATTACAGACACAGATATTGGAAGGCAGGGTTAAATTTAAAAAAAGAAAAGTTTTGAGGAGAAAATACAAGAGAGAAAAGTTGTGGCTAAAGAACCAAATAAAACAATTTGATGATTGTTTTCAATTGAAAATATCTCTTAAATCCTCAAATATGATTCCATCTTTTTAATTCATAGCATTGAGTTCTTTCTGCTGGTAACACTTTTTCTAATTCTTTTGGCAACTTTTCCTGATGGTTTCAACACAGGAAACCAAGTCTAAGGGAAGAAAATTGAGATTTAATGAACACTAAAGCATATAATCTGTGCAAAAATTTCTATACTTCATTTTCATATCACTGGGAAATTTTTGGTTTCCGTACAACTTGAATTTCTACCTAATCCAATCAAAATCCATGGTACAATTGGATTAAAAATCCTTTCAAAATATAAATCTAATCATGGCAAATAAGATAAAGATAATGATAGAGAGAGCAAAAGAGGGTGAAGAAAATAAGAGAGTGAAGGGGGAAGAGGACAAGAAAAAGAAACAGCAAGAAGTAAATCAGTGGAGAAGCAAGAAAAGGAGAAAAACAGTTAGAAAAAGAGAAAAAAAAAGGAGAACAAAGAGGAATGAAAGAATGAGAAACTAAAAATATGAAGAGAGATGAATGAAGAGGAAGGGATAAATGAAGGAAAGAGAGAGTGAGCGAATCAAAGAAAAGGAAAATGAGAGGAATGGACATTGTTCCCATGCAAATGATTGGCAATGTAGGCACTCTTTTTGAAAGGAGGCAAGAAAAAATAGGGGATGGATAACCAGAGAAAATAAAATACTTCTTCATGAAGTATTGGAAAAAAAAAAAAATTTCCAAGAAATTTTCTCTTGAGAATTATCATAAATAAAATTTCTATTTATTCATTTCAAGAGGTGTTTAGTGGGAATTCCATTAAAGGAATTGTCTTTTCCAATTAAAGAATCCACAAGTAATCTTTCTGATTGGCCATCAAAGGCTTTCCATTAAACCAAGGAATGGAGAATAAGGCTTTTACATTGAATCACGTGGGGGAGTTTCTGCATTGATCTCACTTAATTTCTTTATATTTAATTTTGTACTCTCTATAAAATGTGAATTTGGCACAAAATATTGAATCGGTTCTATTAACAAATGATTTGCCTTATTTGACTTGTGATTTTCTTCCTTCCTCTATTGTTGTCCAATGACTATTCCAAATGAATTAGTAGAATATCTAGAATTTCTTTAACCAATATTTAGGTATTAACATTTGGACACAATTTTCACCAGAAAATCAACACCTGAGGATTTTTTTAGATTTGGCAAAAATCAGTATATTATTTGATTTTAATAGAATTTTTCAATATTTATTTATCAAAGGATAAATTTTTTTTTAAATTTCCATTCCAAATTTAGGAAAAGAATAATTTTTCATATAATTCCTACCTCACTTTTTATCATTTTGATGATTTATCTTGTTAATATTTTCTTGTTTTCATTGATTCTCACACATTTAAGAGATAAATCCCTCAAGATATTGATTATGTTCAACTTTTTTAGGAAAGCACTCAAGCCAACCCAAATTAGGATTCTTACTCCGTGAAAAAAAAACAAGAAAATAATATTTTTCTTCTCTGCAATTTTTTTTAGTTTTATGCAATTAATGATAATTCAGGTTTTTGATTTGCCCCCCAAATTTTTATTCACTCAATATTTAAAAAAAGAAAAGATTTTTCACCATTTTTATCGATTATTCAGACTAATCCAATATTTTTGAAATGTATATTTTTATTCTTTCTATATCTTGTTTCAAATGAAACTTATATATAAGCATTATAGCAAGAATCCATGATTAAATATTGCAACATAATGAAAAAAATTTACTGGCTTATTTATCAATCCACTGCTACCCGCAATACTGGATTAAGCACTGTTGTTGGGTTTAGGTTATCCATATGTTCTGACATGTACATGCTTATATATATCAGGACTTTGCTCAGCCCTAATCATACATTGTAGAATCTTGATATTTTGCACACACACACCCCTCAGTGAGTATGAAAGATGTTTTTTTTTTAATTCCCTTCCAAAATGAGATTTTAGTTAGGTAGGTTCAATTTTCAATGTAATTTTATGCTAAATTAGTCTCTTAGTTTATGTCCACCCCTTTTTATTTTGAAAATTTGGACATTTTAGTGGCCAATTTCCCAATTTTATAATTGATTACCCCAACATGATACAGGTCAATGGGGGGGAACACCTTTTTGTATATATTTCCTCTCTTATGCATATAACTCTTATACTTGGCTAACTCATATTTATCAAAGGAGGAAAAGTGCCCATTTTCTTAGTATTAAAAAAAAAATCTTGGTACAACTTGACCATGGTGGTCCCTATTGGAATTCTTTGTGCGAGATAAAAAATAAGCAAGTCAAAACAATTAAAAGAAAAATTATTCAAAGCAATAATAATACAATGCATCTATTTACTTTTTTTTCTCTTTCATGAATTCTCTTATTTCTTCCCATTTTTGATTAATGAAATTTTTTACGTGAAAACTAGAATAATTTAATAACAATGTGCAGTTTCGCTTTATTTCAATTCGTTTTCTCCTTTAATTTAAGGAATGCAAGATATCAAACCAAACTATTTTAATTCTGTGAAAATCAAAAAAGAAAATTAACTAAAAATAAAATGAAGATCGATGCGGTTAATAGTTTTTTTCTTGTTTTCCCTAGAAAGTAAAAAAGCCAAAATTTTATCAATCAACAAAGAAAAGAAATAAGAGAAATCATGGAAGAGAAGTAAATAGATCAATTGTATTATAATAAATTCCACTGCATGTCCACTTGGTCTTCTGTACCCAGCAGAAAATGCCCTTTGTGTTAACATGGATCGTGAATATAAATAAATCCTTGGAAATGTGTTGATTGGTAGTGTCTTTTCATTTTTTTTAAATACAAAATATTGTTCATTATAGCACAGTTTAGTTGACCAATGATAAAACCAAGTATTTTCACTAAAATTATCAGAATTTGATTAAAACTTTTTTTTTTTGGTAGATTTTTAATGACAGAATTTCAAATTATTGATTTAAGACTCTTTAATTAACTTAGAGGCTGCGTAGCCAATTTGACTACAAAGACAATGGGCTACTGAAGCTTAAATCTGACCATATCAATAAAAAGAGACTGAAAATAAGATGGAAGAAAATACTAGTCAAAAATTTAATTGTAATTAACAATGCTTCATCTAATAATAGATTCATAAGTTTGAGTCTAAAATACTTCTGAAATAGGCAACAGAGTTCTTCTTACCTTAAAGCAGTGTTTTGCAAACTTTTTTGGCCATGGTCATGGTCCAGAACATAGAATTTGGTGGGGCCTAGTGACCCTCAGGGAAGAAACAATTTTAGAGGTTCTTCATTTAATTTCATCCAATAAATTTTGCTGAATTATATTCAATGGAATAATCAACCACAAATATTGATTGTGAACTGACTGGAATATGTCAGAAATTTTCTTATATTTGTGAATGCTTTATTATTCACAATTATTTTCCTGTTTCAGAGTCTCAGTGACATTTTATATTTCAAAATTGTGATGACTGTCAATTTTCTTCATGATGCTACTTTGCCACATTACTGAACTGGTATATATTGCAGCACTTCTTGACCCAAGGATCGATCTTATGATTTCCAGAGAACCAGTACTTTTTCTCATGAGAGATTCAAACAATTGCATGTTGGAGCCTTGCACTTAATGCCTGTTCTTTTATAATTAGAGAAATTGAGAACCATGCAACATGCACATGAAAGAATCATGCTGGGCCTCACATGTTGCAAGAATGGCAGACAACCGATGGACATCACGACTCACGACATGGATCCCCCGAGATCACATGCGCAACCAAGGCCGGCAGAATATTAGATGAAGAGACGAGCTAGACAAGTTCAGGAAGTACTGGCTTTGTGACGCCCATGATAGAGAAGTGTGGCAAATCTTGGGGAAGGTCTATGTCCAACGACAGACATTAAAAGACTGATGATGGTATCTATCCTGGACTTACTGATTGGATTATTTGACCATAGTATGTTAATTCATTCAATTGTCTTATTCTTCAATGTTGTTCTTTGTTGTTTTAAAAGGATTGGTATACTCCTCTTTTCCCCCACAAAGGATCAGTCATACCTAATTTGAAAGCCTCTATCTAGATTTACAAATTTCCTCCAGTCAGATTTTCAGAAGGTACATGTCCTTTATCAGTCACAAATAAAAAGACCGGCTGTATACAACACTCCTCATGCTAGAATAATCAGGTTGATGAAAAATACGGGTAATTCTAGATGCATAATTTCTAGCAAGTCACAAATTGACCATTAGTGAAGAAATGGCTGCACCATATTAGGCAGCAAACATTATTTCATTGTCACGTAGACAAATTGTATAGATAATTATGAGGAAATAAAATGTTGCTGAGAGAGCTTGTCACATCTTTTTCAAGACTAGGCAATTTGACTGCATTTGTGAAATAACTAATTGAGCAATTAAACTGATGGTGTCCTCCAAAAGAGCCTTAATTTCACACATAATTAATTAATGATGGAAGCTCTTTCAAAGAAAGCCTGACAAACAAGTATGACCTAGCATGGACATTTTGTGTTTCAGGGACATTGATTCAAGACATATCTTCTCATGAGTCTGCATTGTAGGACAGCTTCATGAATATTCAAGTGAATAAATGTAGATCAGATGCAGTCTGAACATTCAAAGTTTTCATTTATAAAATCCTACACAAAGGCCATAGCAAATTTTAGTAAAAAGCTTCCTAGAAGTTTGTGATGTGTGTGTGTGTGTGTATGTGTGTGTGTGTGCTGGGTAACCTAACAGATGAACAAAAAGCTGGCCATTATGCTTGATTTCCACTATTTTTTTTTTTTTTTGTATGACTTTGCTTTACGGGATGGGAACGGTAACTGCGCCATAATAAACTGTGTTATATCAGGGGACCCACATACTAATATATTGAATGTGACTGTGATTTGCACAATATATATATGTATATATATATATATATATATATATATATATATATATATATATATATATATATATATATATCATGTATATATTTACGAACATATACTTATTCACACGCATATACATACCCTCACATTTGTATAAACACAAATATTTATACATATACACACACATATTTTCACAGATATATATCCACCCATACACACACACACACACACACACGTATATATATATATATATATATATATATATATATATATAAGCATTCCACAACATAAATGTGTTCTAAGGTGGACCTTAAGACCTGAGCTGCTGACTCACAGATTCTAAAGCACATCTCATAGACAAAATTCAGGCTGCTTGCAGCAGTGATTTAATATGTCTGTGAAATGTCAGTTACACAAACACACATATTCATATCAATACACACAAATATATACATGTATATACACACAGATATATATACACACATTCCACTATGTCATATGCTCTAAGGTGGCCCTTAAGACCAACACACGACAGGGAAAATTTAGACTGCTCACAGGAATAATTGAATTTGTCTGTGAATTGATAGTCCTGTGCACTTTCATATATCACACATACATATATATACATGCATACACACACATATACCTATGTAGGCAGTATGTATACATGTAGACAGAACCCTCTCTTAGAATAGAATTTTCAAAATTTTGTATTTTAGAAAAAGGATTTCTTCAATGTTGTTCATTTTAACCAAAATACTTAAAAAGTGACAGTGCATCCATCCTAAAATGTAAACTCTTCTCCCTTAGTCTATCGCCCACCCTTGAAATCATGGAAAACTTTTGTAGATATTGTACAGTGTACATATAGGCGTGTTGCTGAGAAATTGACAATGAAAAATTCCTGGATCCATCAAAAAATGAAAATAGTTTTCCTTCAGATCGTTGCCCATCCTCCCACAAAATAACACTGAAATTCATTGGAAACTTTTGAAGATATTGTACTGTGTATACATAGCTATCATGCAGGTGAGGTGACTGAAAAATCTCAGGACCTGACTGATAATGCACATACTTCTTCCTTTGTCCATTTCACACCTTTCCGGGGGTATTTCACTGAAATTCAGCGAGAACCATTGGAGATACTGTGCTGTGTTCATATAGCTACTATCCAGTGGAAGTGACTGTGTAAAATTTCTAGATCTGCTCCAAAATGTAAACACTTCTTCTTTAGCCCATTGTCCACACTTCCTCAACATTTCAGAGATTCATTGACAACTTTTGGAGATATTGTGTTGTGTATACATAGATATCATGCAGGGGAGAAGGGTTAACCGTGGGAAATTCCTGGATTTGCCCCAAAATCTAGACACTCCTCCCTGAGCGTATTGCCCACCGTTCAACAAAATTCATTTAGAAATTTTAGTAACATTATGTGCACCGAAAGTAAGGATCTAGTCCCACATTCTAAATGTATGGTAAATTGAAACCCACTACTAATGCATGATGTGTTGGGTGAAAACCAACCAGATTTATTTTATTCTCCAAGTTGGGGCATATCGAAATTGCCAGAGTGAAAAGATTCTTGATAAATATGCTGTTTTTGCTGGGTTACGGTTACATATACAGAAAAATTATCATTATTATTGGGATTATCATATTTTTCTCCTTTTGGTAATGTACCTTGGGGATCCTCTTTTCGCTAATTTTTTTTTTTCTTGATTTCGTATTTTTGTTTTTTTCATTTTTCTAGCACACGTTCAAATTTCACTGCCCTTAAATAACAAAACATTGTTAGAAATTGAAAAGCTCTCTTCTTACTTATTCTTTTTTAATGTAATTGTTTCTCTGACAATAACACATACTCTCATTCCAGGAAGTAAGAAGCAATCTTGATGGCTTTTCACTATGCTATTTCACGAGGAAACTCGGCTCTTATCTGCTTCAACAAAAAATACCAACAAGTACCCATATTTCTACCATATTTCTGCAAAAGCGCTGAGATGGTTTCACTGTCTACCCTCTTTAAGCTAGACCATGCAGCTCTTACTCTTTCATTTTTATTCAAATATTAAGTTGATGCACATGAAATGCCATTTTTTAAATCGTAAGATGAATGATGACATAAACAACAAAGTGTGAATATCTAATCTATTATGACTCTTTTGACGTAATAAACCATTTCCGAGGATCCTCTGCAACTGGTCACAAGTAGAAGAGTGAGTTATAACGTCAATGTTATTGAAGCTTTTATTACAAAAATGAAGTTCAAAATGTTTGAAAAGATCATCTACGCAAGGAATATCAGGTGAATATGGAGACAGCTGCAAGTCTTCATATGCTAATGCTTAAAGCTTAGACAGTTTGGTGAGAAGTGTTGGATGAGTCACTCTCAGGGAGCATTTCACTTGATTCCTACGGGACCCATTTTTCATACTTTTCAACCTTTCCTATTGCATTAAAATGATGTGATAGTCACTGTTGAAGTTTCAAAGTCTCCAGGAAGCGCTTGAAACACACCTCAGTAATTATTGTTATTAAAAAAATAAAAAATAAAAAACACCACCAATGATATCATACCAGCCTTACTCCAGCCAGCGAAACCATACAGGTATCCTCCACTTTTCTGAAGTTCATTTTCTGACGCTATTGTGGAAAGAAGAGAAAAACAAAATTAGCCTTTAGCATTTGTTTAGCTACAAGCCATTATAGAGGCAGCGCTCACCCTTTTCTTTCCTCTCCAACACCCCAGTCTCCTGTACCTTCCACCATTTCTATCACTGAAGAGATTTTGGTGTACAAAAAGGTTTTTTTAGGAATGCTTTACTTTCAAAGAGTAGAGAGAAACCTGTATTTACTGTTCATTAGATATCGTCAATCAAAACTGACAACAAAGGTTTCTTCAGTTTTTGAGTTGATCCAGCTGGCTATGTATGAATGTATCACACGTACAAGCTGTACTAATGGAGTTAGAGGGCTGAAACTTGAAACATTCACTCTTTATTGTCAAGAAAAAATGCTCATCTTGTTTCTTTAAATTCTCCCCTCCTCTAAGTAGGTCTTCCAATGAAAGTTTATGCTAAACTCATCCCTTGGTTTGTGTGTGGCAGCATTCATGCTTGTTCTTTGGAAATTCAGATTTAGTAATCACTACCCAACAAATAAAAACTGAGATAAGTAACTTATTCATTGATCACCCATTTTTTTCCAACTTAAGTTGATCACCCCCAATAAAGTATGCCAGTTTCTACTGAGTGACCAACCAGACTTGTTTATCATATTTACTTTGTCTTTTTGCTTTTTTTTTTTTTTTTTTTCATCCATTGGCTTTGCCATGTGAAACTGGTTACAGAAGAGTATATATGCCTTTTTGATGATGCAATTCTCTCGTTGGATAATTAGATGAAAAGAAGAAAAGCAAATCCGTCAGAGCTGTCAAAGATCAGTTTTCGGCCATGTGAACTTTGCGTCTGAAGTTTGGCTGAATACGTAGAAACAAAGTATCTGCCAGAACCGCTCCTCACTTGATGAATATGTAAAAAGCATCTGCTTTGCTCAACAGATTAACATAAGTGTCAAGTGTTTTCTGGTCAGTCTATCGGTTACGGAGGAACCTGTTGGCTGATTATTCTATTGAAAGAAATATCATTTTCTTTCTGTTTCCCTCAGAACTCTGAAGTGAATATCATTATATAGAAGTGTTTGTCCTGATTAAAACTCAAATCAAAATCAAAATTCATGCAAAGAAAAGTTGTAGTTAATTTTATTAAAACCTTCAAGAAAGTCCCATTAGTCCTAAAAAGAAGAGTATCCAACCAATGCATCCTCCCGATAGTCACCTATGGAGCTAGAACATGGAACCTGACCAAGAGACTAACCCTCAAACTGTAAAGCATGCAACGTGCACCGAAAAGAATCATGCTCAGCCGCACATGGAGACATCACAAGATAGCGCAATAAATCAGGGAAAAAAAGGGAGTCAGAAACATCATAGATTCTATTTGAAAACTCAAATGTCAACGAGCTGGTCATGTGGCAAGAATGGCAGACAACCAATGAACATTACAACTCACAACATGGATCCCCAGAGATAACATGCATAACCAAGGCTGGCAGAAAACTAGATGGAGAAATGAAGTGGACGGATTCAGAAAGTATTTGCTCGTCGTTGCTCATGATAGAGAGGTCTGGCAAATCCTGGGGAAGGTCTATGTCCAAAGACAGACGATAAAAGACTACTACTACTACTACTACTACTGATGATGATGATGATGATGATGATGATGATGATGATGGTGGTGGTGGTGGTGGTGGTGATGATCATGATGATGATGATGATGATGATGATGATGGTGGTGGTGGTGGTGGTGGTGGTGGTGGTGGTGGTGATGATCATGATCATGATCATGATGATCATCATCATCATTATCATCATCATCACCACCACCACCACCCACAACAGACTGGTTTGAAGATTTAGGTTATTCATGTGTTCTGACATTTACACCCTCTCCCTGACTTACGGCTGGGTTCTGTTCTAACAGGCAGATCGTACCTTGAAGCAGTCGTAAGTCAGACAAATTTTTTCTGAAGTGTTTGTATGGATTGCTTTACCATAAAAAAAACCTAGTGCATTGTCACCTTCACTCTTTTATTCTGTGTTGCCAATTTAGATGGGATTTTCCCAGAAGTCATCCTGAGATTTGAAAAAATCTTTTAAAAAATATCTCAATTTGCAACACTGTTTTCAATCCCTTACAAATTTTAAACGAAATAGGAAACAAATATGTAATCATATTGAAAAAATGAAAATTGTGTGTGTGTGCGTGTGTTTTGCATAGATTTGTAAAGGTGTGGTAAGGTAATGTTCCATTGTGTGAAATCACCTGTTGCCCAACTACTTGCTGTAACCATCATCTTTGTATTGTCACTGCTATCAGTTGGCAGAGGAAGGTTTTCAGATAGAAACTAGTAAAATTGGAAATATTTTTCCAAAATTTTAAGAAAGCTTTGTGTGCCAAATTAGAAAAATAGTTTGCTGATGGTAGGAAGGAAAAAACATACAACATAAGTACAATCTAGAATAATATGTATTTATGGTATTTTCATATTACGTATGGTCTTTTTTTTCTCAATGTAAAAGTATAATTTATGTACTCTCTTGCACTTTATGAGCAGTTATACATACATAAGACTAAGCATATTTTTATATTCATTCATATTTTTTTTAATTTTGGAGTGTAAATCTTAACTACACAAATGTTTTATATCAGTATATTTCGGTTGTATGTACAGAAGGTCGTAAGCCGGGAGGTTATAAAGCATGGAGTAGGTGAATCTATGTACCCATGTATCTCTATATCCAGACTTTGCCCAGCCCTAAAAATTCATAGCAGAACTTGATAATCCCTATTTCCAATTTTTTGATTAATCACCCCCGAACACTGCATGCTGCCAAATGGAAAAATCAAAATTTGTGGTCTAACAACAATGCCTATTGCCTACTTTCAGATTACAGATTCAAATCATGGCAACATTTGAACGATGTATCTTTTTGTTTATGCATATTTATGTATCTTTTTGTTTTAGCATAACGTAAACTAACAAACTGACAAAATGTGACAATGTTTTTAGATAATAAGATCATGAATTTTCAGTCTGAATAACTATATCATCCTATAAATAACCTATAATTTCACTTCGAAATACGAATATCTATTTTACCACATTTGATGATGATAAGAGGTCTGCCATAGAGCTATGGTCAGAGGGTTAGTTTTGTTGGTCATTGTTAGTGAGCTCGATTCACTTTAGGTGCAGGAGGTTGTTTTAGCTTCTATGGTCAATTGGCAATTGAAGTCACATCGGCTGGAGCCATTTCTGGACAGATGGTTCCTGTTCTTCCTACGTTAAGCCTCAACCTTATGTCACATTTTGCTGTAGTGGGACAGCAAATAAACACCCCATTATTGTGGCTTTATGCTAAGCTAAGTGAATATCTTAGTTTGATGTGGACACAGGCCTAGGAATATTTTCCTGTGGTGATACATGAATCAATGTAGATAATCATTTCATAGTTCGTGTTTTAAACAGTTTGTGTTTTAAGAACAGAAGAAATTTTTGTCAACTTTTTTATCTAATCCATTTGTACAAACACTTATGATTTTTTCCTTCCTTGGCCATCCTCTAAATACTACCACCTGAATTTAATCTGATCAAGATATCCTGCGATTATACTAATTGGATTATCCCAGATCATCTTAAAGCTAATTCCCTTAATATCAATCATCAAGGGATTAAATAAATCAAAAATCAGTCAAGAATGAAGATTAACAATTATGTTGATTTGGTGTAAGCTAAGCTGCTGCATTACGAAAAAGCTTTTTTTTTCTCAAATGAGTGATAATGTACCATATCTCCTTGCTATGGAGCAAGGGTTTGCAAGTTATTCTTGCTTACTATCAATACAATAGTAAGTTTGATCCTTAGTAAGTAACTAAAAAATATACCAAAGATATTTCTTAGATGAAGCCAAGTTTGAAGCAAGTCTACTAGGCAGGTGCTCTTAGTTAATACTATATATATATATATATATATATATATATATATATATGTATTCAAGAAATGGGCATATTTGGTCAGACAGAATGAATTATAAATTCCATTATATTACATAGAAACTTATCTGAAATGATTTCCCATTATCACATGGTCAATATATCATTAAATCTAGACAACGTAAATAGAATAAACAATCAAAGAAAATGGGGCTGCTGCAGGAATCAAACCTGCCACCGATAGGTAGCCGCTTCAACTTAGCAATGTACTTACCAGTGTGTGAAACAGCCCGCTGGCAATGCAAAGGACAAATAACTGTTTCCAACCCAAATTCTGATCTCATTCATTCTCAGTCTTTTTCGTCTTTTTCAATGTGATAGTATGTATTTAAGAAATGGACATATTTGATCTGATAGAATGAATTATAAATTGCATTGCATTGTAAAGAAACTTATCTGAAATCTGTTAATTCTATAACTAAAAATCAGTAAGTATAACACGAAACGTGACTAGCTGTTTGTGTCTCTTCTATTGAGTGTCCACCCAAGTGAATTCTCTACCAACATATTCAACCAAAGAATTTGACAATTTTTTTCCACTATCCTTAAAGTTAATTTTTCCATGTATATATATATATATATATATGAATACCTTGAATAGTGCAGTTTTGATGTGTTATAGTAAAGGTATTGCTGTACAAATTGATATAACCAACTATAAACTGAAAACGAAACAAGAACAAAACTGCAACATTGTATGAACAATTTCTTCGATTGGAAGATATTTTTGTGATTTTTGTTTTAATACATCCCTGTATTCACCCCTGTCTATCTGTACAACATCTCCAAAAGTTCTCAATGAATTTCAATGAAATTTTGTGGAAGGATGGACCATATTGTAAGGAAGTCGATCCCGGAATGTTTTCCTAATTGAGATATACTTTTTCATTTTTTCATGAATTTCTGATTTGCTCCTGTCTGTCAACACAATGTCTCCGAAAGTTTGTGACTGATTTTAATGCAAAAATACTGAGATACATATGTTCCGGAATTGAACAGGTCTCCAGATTTCATTTCAAAATGGGTTTTTTGAATTTTAACAATCTTTCTATCCTTTTAATTTTGCCTTAAGTCTCTTCAGTGAAACTTTGTTAAGGAAAATGTTTTACTTAAAGAATATTCACGGGGGCCACAATCCAGGAGTTTGCCTCAGGGCCCTGATGGCTCAGGTTATGGCACTGTTCTGGCCAATATAAGGTTGAACAATGAAGGTTACGATTACTTTTTGAGCCATTTTTAGGGCAAAAACAGGGATGAGTATAAGCTGTCAAATACAGCAATTAAGAAGCATATTTCTTTATTGAGAATGTTCATTAGTCTTTCTGCTCGGACAAAGATACAAGTAAGCAAACATAGATTATGCGATTATGAGAAGTTTTAACACTCAATGTTTAATTGCTTCAAAAATGGAATAAACAAGACTTCACAGATTTCTTTCTTCTTTCTATAAAATTTGAACAAAAAATTAGAGTTTTTTTCCTTTTCTTTAATCAATTTTTCATTGAAAATAATTACTTGCCTCTCTGAAAGGGAAAAAAATCAACAGAAGAGTACAGGCAGTATTTCTAAAATCCCTGATAACCTTGTGAAATAGATTTTCACAGAGTATTTTGTGAACTTTCCCAGAATTATGCCTCTACAGAGCCTTGTCATTAGATGTCATAAATAATGACTTGTATAATTTCCTGAAAATGTGGTTGACAGTATTTTTGTTATTGGTCACCTTAAAGGTCACTTGGCTTTTCAAAACATTTCTATCGTTTTATCTCTCTCTTCATCTATCACTGCTTTTCTTCCTTTTTTTTCTCCTGTCTAATTTTTAAAATCTTCCTTTTCTTTCCTCTTCCTCTCTCTCTCTCTCTCTCTTTCTCTCTATCTCCCTCTTTCATTCTTACCCTTTAATAAAATTCTAGTCTGAACCTTGAGTTCACTTGTTTTTGTCATAACAAGAATGACAAGTACAATCCTCATCAAAAATTGACTTTCCCTTACAATGATTTGAAAGAATTATCTCATTCAAACAAATGAATACATTTATAAAAGTAACATATCGTTAACGTGATTTGAAATCATGATCAAGTGATTGATAGCCAGCTCTCTTACTGACTGAACCAAATGACAAGTCTTACACATCTACCAAAATTTATATTACAGATATGCAAATGCTTATTTCATGCTTAAAGATAAATACATTCATACTAAAATAATGTATTCTAAAAAATTTTTATCTATTGTATACAAAATTGTAGTTATCATCTTCTGTCAGTACAGAAGTAGGTGTGGAGTTTGATCCTGTAGAAAGTAGGTTTGTCTCTCTTTCTTTCTTTTTCTAAGGTTTCTCTCTAACTATTTCTCTAGCTACTATTTTTCTCTTACCCTGTGGCCTCAATAGAGAAAAAAAGCTTTTATTGGCCTGAGGTCACAAACAATTTGCTGGAATAATATGATTAAGTTTAAAGTTATTTTGTAGGTGTAGAGCTAGAGTTTCACTTGAACGAACACCTTGAGGATGGGTCTTTCATTCATTCAGGCATAAAACATATCGAGTCTTACACAACTCACCCTGAATCTGGGTCATAAAGAAGTCACACATTATTCCGTGTTTACATAGCTAGGTAAAATTGCAACACTAGAAATCATCAGATGTGAATTTCAGTATTAGGTTTTAGATATGAAATGTTTTCTGAATGGTGCAATGAAGAAACATGTAAACCAGAAAACACAATTTCATCAAAATATGATCTATTTGAAGCAGTAAGCTTTCTCCAATGACCCATTAATGACAATATGCAGTCTCTATGAAGTTCTTTTATAAAATACTTCAAATAAAAAGTTTTTAAAAATAACAGTAGACCAACTAACTAAATATTGGTTTTGCCAAAATGTTTGGTGAGTTCCTCTAATAGAAATAAAAGATTAATTATTTTGTCCCATTAACTACTGTCATCTCTCAATTAACTTCATAATTCCATCTTTGCTGAACTTTCCATCATTCTGAAAAAAAATCTGCCCTGGATGCTTTTTGCAGTCTTCCTGGAAATTCAATTTTTCTTCATTAAGCACATTCTTCACAGACCAGAATAAATAGTAATTTGAAAGTGCAATATCTGGTGAATATAGTGGAAGAGTTAAAACTTCCCAGTTGCGCTGTAACTATTTCTCTCCAGTCACCAAAAAACATGCAGTATAGTATTCTGTTTACTAATTCTGGATGCTTTTACTCAACTGGTGCCTTTAGTTGGTCTAATTGGGAACAGAACTAGTTCAAACCAATTATTTGTAGGGCTCTTTCAATCCTATTATGAACACAACATCACCTTCTTTCTCCTGCTTTTGGTATGATTAATATTGTTATAAAGTGTACAAAATTTGTTTCAAGAGAAGAAGATTTTTAGTACATTTAAGTAACAAATAACACACAAAACAATGGTTTATAGGTTTTATTTTTTTTAGCTTAACAAGTAGAATCCACGCATAGAAGCAACTGACGTCACCAAACTGGTGCGAATCATTTTTAACATTTGATTTGGATAATTTGAGTATATCAGCTGTCTCTGCATTTCATAATGTTCATTATTCGTGAATAATGTGTTCATTTGATTACGATCAACCTCATCTTGGCTGTGGAGCATTAACAACTTTTGAAGTGTGATCATTCGCAGTAATTTTCTCCATAAACTGAATAAACATTCTGGCCAGTCCAATTTAAAGCAACTGAGTTTATAAACTCTATCATTCACCTTGGCTGAATATGTAAATATGCAGTGGATTTTTTGCCATAAAAGTAAATACTTCAACGTGTATGAAAAAAGGAAATTAAAATCAGACACTCGTATTGTAGGAATTCTTTATCTTCTATCATCAGCATCATCATCATTATTATTATTTGCGTTCATTGAATTTTCACATCAGCTGTGGCTTACAATGGATATCAAGTGACAGAGAGTCGTCTCCTCAACACTCCAGGACTCTCCTCAGTATTCAGGCCAACTTCAATAGCGCTATTTTATGGATAGCCCCAGTTACGCACCGGATTCCTTGTTCCTCCAGTCTTTTTTCTAGGTTCTTGGGGACAGTTCCCAGGGCTCTAGCCAGTATTGATACTACCATCATCATCATCATCATCATCATCATCATCATCTTTCTTTTTTCGTGAAAAAAAAAAATGAAATTGACTAATAATTGCAACCCTTCCGCAGTGTCTGTTATCCTCGCCTCTACAACTGGTGTTTCCTGGGAGTAGGGTGATTACTGTAGACCTCATTGCCAAAACCATTACCCAACCCCTAACTCCTCTATTACAATTCCAACCAACCATCAGCTTTCACAGTTACCCTGTTCAACTCTGTACCGGAATCTATTTGTCAGGGAGACCTGTGGGAAATGAAACAGACCGACCTTCATCCGCACTTGTCTTCAATCCTGTGCAGGTTGCATGATACCTGATCAAATTAGCCTCCACGTTCATTTTGACGCTCGAACATCGACGCAGCTAATCCTAGTAGAGAAACAAACGTAGCAAAAACTCTCTCCTTTCCCTTTTATCTCTCTCTCCCCTTTCTCATTTTCTCCGTGTTGTGCTTCATTTTTTTTTTCTCTTTTTAGAAACCGTCAACGAAAACTCATCATAGGTTTCTTCAGTTTTCAATATGGTCTAGCTGGCTCTGTATCGTGTGTACAGACGGCACTAATGGAGCTACAGGACTGAAATTTAGAACATTTACACTTTATACATAAAAGAAACATACTTTTGTTTTTTTGAAAATCCTCCCTCTCTCCAGGGTTCAATTTTCAATGTAAGTTTATGCTAAATTGGTCTTTTAGTTTGTTTCCAGCAGCATTCATTCTTGTTTTTTGAAAATCAAGACTTCTTTAGTGATCAGTGCTCAACAAAAGGCAATAGAAGTAACTTATTCATTGATCAACACTTTTTCAAATTTTTTTAATTGATCATCCCAACAGGACATCCTGCCAAAAGATGTTGATCATGTGATGGTTTCTATTGAGTTAGTAACCAAACCTACTCTCAGTTTTTGTTTATTTTCTTCACACTTTCTTCAGCTCTGTTTCTATGTCTAAATCCTTATTGCTTCATTCCTATTGTTCTGCTCTCTCTCTCTCCCATTATTTTTCTTCATTTTTCTTATTCATCAACTTCAAACCCCTATTCTCATTCTTTATTTCTAAGTCTCCTTTAACAACTGTCGTCATCAAAGATGGTGAAAGGTTCTATCTTTTTTTATAAATGCATATGCTTGTTTGCGTGTTCCTGTGTTCCTGTCCGGACTTGAAAATTGGCATCAGTACTCCACTAGACCCCTCCTAAAAACGTTTTTTGATTTTGGGGACAAAAGCTTTTCTGACCTTTTCAGGCCTTATTCTGACACCTTTGATAATAACATCTAAATCCTCCAGAATCTAGATGTTTTTTCTTTACTCTATTATGGATGTTTTTTAGTGGGAAATGCCAGTGATGTCATAAATGAAATTTATTCTGACCATATTTATTCTTCGAGAGAATTCTTTACCTGAATTGAAATTTTGATGCTGCACTTGTTTAATTATTGTTTTTTCTTTTGTTTTTGTTGTTTTTTTTTGTTCTAATCCTTTGATATCAATCTGTCTCTTTTATTGATGTTCTCTCTCTCACTCACTCTCTATTAAAATACTTTTTGTGCTTCTTTCTCTCCTACCTCTCTTTATTATCCGATCAGTTTCTCTTCCACTTTTTAACTCTATCTCTCTCTCTCTCTCTCTCTCTCTCTCCCTATGTAACTCCCTGCTTCTCCTATTTTCCATCTATATCATCATAACTTTACTTTCTCTCTCTCTCTCATTTCACATCTCTCCTTCATTCTCTCTCCTTTTCACTTGGTGTCTATAAGTACATATCTTCAGTCTGAAAAGGGTTGTTACACAATTTTTTCTCCTTAGACTACACACACATATATACATGCATCACTTTATGTTTCCTTGATTTTTACTAGGTATATAGATATATATGTTAAGCTTAGCTTAGCCTGACACAGGACCACAACAGTGGAACACCCGGTAAGGCTTGAACTCACTGAATGGCAATGATCTACAAGATAAGCTTGCTAATCATCACTGTTTGAAGGAAAAAGATGAACAGAGATTGCGATAATCTGATAGATAGATGGAGAGAAAGTTAAAATGACAGAATGATTTCGGAATGTCCAAAAAGTGAGAAAAAATTAAGAGATAAAGCCACATGCCTAGGTATTGGTGAAAGATATATACATATATATATACATACATATATATATATATATATATATATATATATATATATATATATATATATATATATATATATATATGCACTAGTTGGGGTACCTGGCATTGCCAGGAGGAGGAGGATTCACATGCACAGCCCTCACAGTGGGCATGTAATCATCCCCCTACCCTGTCGGCCATGTGTGTGTGCGTGTGTGTGTGAGTTTCTCTGCTTGCCTTTCACTCTTCCTTTCTCATTTTCTCTCTCCTTCCTTCCTTTGTTTGCACGTCTCCAATTGCTGCTTTTCTGAAAAGGGTACTAACAGATTAGGATGACAAATGCTAGCCACTTATAATCATCAGCCTTACACACTGACAGAAGTCAAATTGGCCTGATATTCACATCCCAGAGAACCATTTCCTTCCCACCCCTTCAGTTCTCTTCCCAACACTTATTCCATCCTTTATTCTGTCTATCCTCATGACGTGTGTAGAGTTCAGTCTCTTGAGTATTTGTCAGATTATTTTGGAAAACAATACATCTTTTTCATTTTCTTCGTATGTCTCTAGTAATAAGAATTAAAAAGAAAAATTCACAGAAGCCAGAATTTCACTTTTTAAACTTGAGTTATTCATCTCCCCAGCATAGCACCTACTCGGGTGACCATTCCCAAAATTCGAAAAAGGTGCACATTCCAGACGTAAAAGGAGATCTTGAGCAGACTGACCCTCTCAGACATGTTGACACTGTAACTCATTTACTGCAGTGTTGACAATGGCAACCATACACACTAAGATTATGCTAATGTTAATGGTTGCTATAGCTTTCAATTGCCACTGTTTCAAGTATGACTGAGGTAATATAAGGCTTTTAGGCAGACCCTAAAAAGAAGAACGAATTAACGGCTGGCTTGAGGTGATGCCAGATGGTTGACAGAGGGCTCAAAAATGGAACTGTGTAGCTTAAACCCAGCCGGCTGGCTTCCATATTTACCAGTTACGAACACATCTTGCTAGCATTCCAAATATCTCCAAGGAAAGCATCAAATTTACCTTAAATTCATTGCTGAATTGGTAGGCTGTGAGATGGTTAGAATTCAAATGTATACCTGACTTGACTAACTTATGAGCAAGCATAGCCATCTTAAGATTAATTGTGGCCCCTTGAGCAAAGTAATCTACTGTACTTGATACATAACTTCCATAAAGTGTAAAGAACTAATTTAAACATAGATAAAAACATAGATTTAGTGAAGGTTCTCCATGTCTGCTATTTGATAGTTCAATGATGTATTTTTATTTTTCATATTGAATTTCAGGACCCCTAAAATCATATTCCATGTGATAATACAGCTCTGGGAGCAAGGCTACATTAATAGAAGTCCTTTTGAAAAATAAATCCATTAGTAATGGCCTGTGAGACTAAATCATTAAGCATCACTCTTTGCAAAGCACCTATCACAATTCAAATAGATATTTGTTGGACTTGAATCACTTTAACACAGCACCAAATTCGTCAAGCAACTAGTAAGGAATTAATTCATGTACAATGGCTTGTAAGACTAGCATGCTAAATATCTTTCTTCAACTGTAATCATTTGGCCTGGTTTTCAGGGCAAAAGAAACATCCATATCATAGCATCAGTTACTGATGTTACATTTGCATAAATCCTTAAATATTGAAAATTCCTTTCTTCTTAATTTTCAATACACTTGACAGTAAAATGATTTACTAATCATTTCTGTTGTAAAATCACAAGTAATGCATCAATATTATATATATCACAACTCTATTCTGTCAAAAACGTTTATATTTATCCTTAAAATTGAAAATTCTTTCCTAATTTTCAATGTATTTTTTAGTAAAAATCAATTACAACACATTTCTGTAGTAAAATCATTAACAATATATACATTATACATACAACAGCTCTATTCTGCCAATAACATTTGCATTAATTCCTGACCACTGAAAATCCCTTTCTTCCTAACTTTCAATGCACAACAAACAGATTCATTACCAAAACTTTCTGAAACAAAGTCGAAGTAAAAAATTGCAAAAATCTAATGTTGTTATGTCCGATTCCATTCATTCAAAGCCCAATGAATAAACCTTACCCTCTTGCACAAGACCAACACTCCTCAAGAATGGGATATTACAAATTCTTACGTGAAGTGCTAGGATGCTAAATCTACCCTTACTATCATCTGACTACATCTCAGAATTTAATATTTTACATAAGTTTTTCAGCGTAAGAAAAAAATTATTAGATGATCAACTTTTACAATTATATCTATCCATGTGATATATGAAGTATGGAAATTCCGTCATCTGCATAATTCCTACATATGTTTCGATGTTTGTTGAGTCACAATATAAGTAATCATTTGTTTATTAAATCCTACCCATGATATCAGAAGCTAACAAAATTTTCCCAATACAGAACTTGTTAATGCTTTTACACCAAATCTTCCTTGTAACATTCATGCTTGATTATAAAATCAAGAAAATGACCATCACTCTCTCTTATTTACAACCGAGTAGTGTTTATATTATGTAGGTCATTCTATGCTAGTACGTTTACTTTGGTAGTTGGTAATTGCTAGTGAGATTTTTTTTAAATACTAAGTGCTTGATCATCAAGTTTTTTTCTCTACCATCAGAAACATTCATCAGGTTATTACATATGAATCGTCATTTTTTGTAAGATGAAGGATGACGTAAATAAAAAAATGATAAGTATTTAATCTTTAAAATCAGAAGTGTTCTAAAATGTTAGCCAATCCATATATAACATATAAAATCCCATGAATTTTTTTGCAGGTACTATTCTAGTGTATTTTTATCATAAAAGCCATGTCAATCACACTTATAGTATCAGTAGCAGCCATCAACCCCTCTCCTTTCCTACCCTCGTCTTGGACTACCTAACTTCTTTTCTCCTTTACCTGTCATCTGACTCTCTAATAAACTACTTAACTCCCTTTTCTTCCATCTCCCTCCCTATGATGGAACACATAGTATAAGTAGCAGCCATCAGCTGAACTTGTTGGTGTACACTAATGATAGCCATCAGTAAAGTGATGGGTCATGGTTTATAAGAAATAAGATAAAATAAAAAAAGGGACAGCAACTGTTGGTTACCTGCTATCTTTCTTTGTATACAAATGTAGAAAAAAGAAACGTGTACAGATATGTAAACAAACATCCCTGCCTAATAATTGTGATCTTTTCAAAGAGGCTTTTGAAGAGATTACATACCCAAGTAAAAAAAACAAAAAACGAAACGAACACAAACGCAAGTTAATGCCAGCTTTCAATAGGAATTGATGTTACCTACTTCGTAGCTCCTTAAGAAGCGAAAGCTGGTTTTATATTTCAGCAGGTGGGTAGTGGGTAACTAAAACCAATGGACATAACGGAGAACAAACAAATAGATAGACCTTCGGAGAGAAAAGTGAAAAGGCTGGAATGAAGAAATAACTTGATATAAAATAAAAACAAACAAAACCTGTAAGAAAATCCATAGAAAAAATATTAACGTTTTTTTTTTAGATAAATGGTACATGCAGGGTGGGTGGGAGCCAAAGGACACATTTCCAGGGTGAGGACAAAAGGATATATTTGGAATATACCCTAGGGGCAATACTGTCATCAGTGAATGATAATAATACAGTCTCATGGGGATATTAATTTGAACTTATATAAAACAATCATATTGCAACATTATCTTTTATTGACTATTTCCAATTTTCAAAACCCTTTGTGAGAAAGCCTGATTCGTGGGCAAGTACCCCAATTTCCCCTGCTGCACATACATACAAATACCCATAGGTACATATCCTAGCAAATTTCACAAATGCTAATCTATCGTTTGTGTTTTTCTGTATATAAGGTCTTCAGACTCTTTTTCATTTGATAAACTCAATAAGTCTACAAAACATATAAGAAAATCTATATTAAATCATAATAGAGTAACCACCTTAGGTATACCAATAAGGCCAATGAAGAAAAACCATTTAACTTACAAAAGAAATATTCATTTTTCAATATAATCTCCTTCCTTGTCAATGCGCTTTATTCAATTGTGAATTTTAATCATATAGATTGAACATTATGCAGTGAAAATTTCCAATCAAAGTTCCCTAATAACTGCAAGTCAGTCTGCAGACTTATTGATCTACTCTCGTACTTATGAATATTTTGATGCTTCACAAGTTAAAAAAAATGGCTTAATGTTTTTTTTTAGATTTTTCTTTGAGATATTTGGGGATGGCAGTGAAGAAACATTGCGTCCATTCAAGTACTGTTGCAAAGTGAAGAGTATTCTACAGCATTTAATTTGATCTAATAGTTACATTTCAGAGTTCCTTGAGAAGGGAACAGGGAAAGAGCTAATGGTTGAAATATTAACATTTCACACTAGTACCAGAAGTCAGTGTTGCAGCATAAGTAAAAAAGTAAGGATTTTAAATGCTGGTTTTCTAGGCAAGCAGGCCCTCCCCACTTGTGGGATTGGCATAGCACAATCCATCATCTCCATTTACCCTTGTGTTGTACCAAGTTAAGTATTGAATAACAGCAAGAAAAACAAATATTGTCCTTGTTTAGTTACATGATCTCTTTTTCATACTATGGAAATCCAGAATTTGGGGGTTGGGGGTAGAATAGCTGTGTTGCGAAGTACTCCACACCCACCTCACCTTCAAACCCAACTAGAGTGGTCATGTCACCATGTCAACACACCACCTGATGGACCCGCACGTAAACCTTAGCAGTAGTAGTATCTTAGCTTATTTTCACTGTTCGGACAAAAGGTATGAAAGGCATTTTATAATGTGAGTGAAGTTTGAGAAAAATTTATGCTAGTGAGAGAGGAAATGAGAGTAGTTTTTACTGAAGGTTTCTAGGACCCACATTTTTTCGATGAGTTAACAGACAGAAAACCATGGAAAGTTCATTCTATACCAACAACTGGTGGAAAAGTTCATGCTTAGCTGGAGAGAAATAGTTCCAGTTCAAAACAGGCAAACAAATCATGAGGGATGCTAAACGGCTATGGACCTATTGACTCATCCACAGGTATATTTCAAAATCTTTCGAAAAACCTACTCTTAATTAATTTATATTAGAGCATTAAAATGTTTTCTACTGGTTTACAATTTCTCATCTGAAATCCTAAAAACTGACCAGTTCTACGTACTTTTGTCTGGTATTCGGTTAAAGATTATTTGGCAGTAAGTATAACCTGGTGCAACTCTTGGTTGATCCATGTCATGTAATGTGGAGCTGGTCAGTTTTCAAGATTTCAGGTGAGAAATTGTTAGCTCGTAAAACTCATTTTACTGCCCAAATGTAAATCAATAAAGAGTGGGTTAGGCAAAAGGAGATTTTGAAATATATACCCCAGTGAGTCAATAAGTCTGTAGCCTGTTGATGAGAAATAAAGATTTAATTTGCACAACAAATATTTATTCTCTAACGGAATCTCCTTCCTTGTCGATGCACATAACCCAAATGCTTCTCCAGTAATAACTTGGACATTATATAGGGAAAATTTCAGATCAAACTTGAGCTAATAACTGTATCAGGCTATCGACTGTAGAATCATTGGTATGCCTTCGTATTTTTATAGAATTACATTGTAGAACTAAAGAGGATCCATTTTGCTTCTTTTTAAACTTTCAAACTTGGAGAGAGATGAGAATTGGATGCTAGCCAGTAGTAAGAGTTCCTGCTAATTTTACTCTGGAATTTGAACCCAAAGATGCAGATAAGATTATAAAAGAAACACTGTGGAAGTCAGTTTTACTTTGTAATTACAATAGAATGTATTAGACTAATCAGTGAATCATCAAGAGGCAATATCTTTTTAAATCTAATTACTTATATTTCATTAAGTTTATCCCTTAGCCAAGTAATGTTAAGTGAACATCCTTTTATTGGAATACTAATGTGTCTTCAAGCTCCTAAAAACTTAGTAAGTTTCATCTACAACTATTTTCAATGATATGAACTTACACATTAACACATTCACATTGAGGTTGACACTCAAAGATGATCATTCAGGGTCTACATAAAAAATGCTCTCTCTCATTGCCAAATTTGCTACTGATTTGTGTGAAGATGAATTTTTTTACTCTATAACAACATCATTATAAGCTTCCATTCAACTTTGTTACTTTATTGCTTGTGAATATTGTAGATGAATTATTTCATTGATATCACATATGATGTTACGCAATGTTAATTCTGTCCACTTTTACAATCACCTTAGCTTACATCAACTGGTGACCATTGTCTGGTCAGATTTCTCTGCTTGAGTAGTTAGTTTACTGAGAGCTTAGGAAGATTTTTGTAAATCTAATCAATCTATGTTGATATAACATTTATAGAAAAACATGGATGGACAAAAAAAATTGGATGGGATAAAGAAGAGAATGAGAAGATACAGGTAAAGAGTGAGGGAAAAGTAGAGGCTTGAAATAATGGATGATCTTAGTTGTGAATATTCATTGACTTTCCATGGTTTCAGCTTGTGATTAATAAAATATCAAAAAAAAATTTACATACGAATATCAGTTAACATCAAGAAAATTGTGGTTTCAGTTCATTAATTGATGAAAACAAAAGCTGTGAACAAGATTTTCCATTTTCTGTGAAGAGCATCAGTTCAACATTGTGGCTGATGAGGCAGAATCAAATTAATTATCTTTTAATTAACCAAAGATAAAATAATCTATCATGTCTGTTGTTTGGCAAATAAACAAAATTAAAGTCTAAATCATTTATCAGTTATTCACTTAATTGCTGAACTTTATTCCCAATGGCTGTTTTTCAGCTGGCCTTTTTCTAATCCGATTTAAAATGCCAAGTTAAGTTCAGAAGCGTATTATACCCAGCTGTACAGGAAATACAAAAAGACCTTTCCCACCTTCATTTCATTTCATGCCATCATTTTTTCACATCTTTTTTTGGCATCCACTCTGTGAAACCTTTGATGAATTTGTTTCAGACGTACAGGATTAAAATATTTTTTTTTAAAACTCATAAGAGCTCAACCAATCATAAACTCTCTCATCTCTTCTCAGACTGATGAGAATGAGAGGAGAGTCTTCCAACTTGCAGTCAATGTATATATACTACAGTAGAAGCCATTATAATCAATTTTTAGACTACTATTTACCTCTGTCTTAATTTTCAGTTGTTTTCCATTGCGACTTTTACTCAGGCCAGCTTTCTTTTAGCAGTGAGGCAAAAATAATTTCATCTTATTTGTACATGAATAAATCATAATAAACACTCTTGCAACATGACAGGAATTCTTAGGAATACAGACATGATGATGATGATGATGATGATGATTATGCTGCTGCTGCTGCTGCTGCTGCTGCTGATGATGATGATGATGATGATGATGATGATGATGATGATGACGATGATGACGATGATGACGGTGGTAATGGTGGTAGTGGTGGTAGCCAAGACTTTGAATGCTGTTTTTAAAGGCCTTTTCTACTTGGGATATGAGCATAACACTTCCAACCCCTAAACCTATCATTTGGTCTTGTGTTGTGCCAAAGTTAAGCTTGTGGACTTTTGCAAAGTTTTTGCATTATTTTTTTACTTTTGAAAATGGTAATTTGTTATTGAGGTGTTTTGTGAGTCTTATGCAGTCAATTTGATCTCTTGTTCAACCTTGTAGAGTTGCTTGAATTGCTTTTAGAGAATTTGATCTCTGAAAAAAATTATTTTGCTGCACATAAAATGCAAAAAGATACATTCATAATTATCAACACTGTTTCAATTGTAAATAAAAAAATGTTGTAATAAATACAGTTGTTATGCTGTTTCTGCGAATGATGACGTTTGAGTAGAAAAGGCGGTTGATTTCAAAATTTAAAATAAAACTTTTGACTTCTGTATTCAATGTAGTTTTTGTGATACCTGCAATATAAAAACAATGCAGAAACACCTTTGTTTCACTGGGGTAAAAGTAAGTAAATAGAAAGGACATTAGTTGAACGAAGCGTCTACATTCTACCTGCGATCTCTATGATGCAATGTCACACTTTTGTGACTGATTGAGAAGATTCACATTCAATATTAGGTCAGGTGAAGAAAAAAAACTTCCCAAAGAATGACATCATCAGAGAATATTTTAATTTTCAAATGACCATAAAGTCAGACTCCAGTTCCACACTGTAATTTCATATTGAATTTAACCCCCTTTCTAAGATATGATGTATCAGGGGGAAACTACCAAAGCGTGGTGAAGATGTGCCTGAAATTGTTTTTAAACATATTGGGGATGGACTGACCAACCTACAAACCCTCTTATAGATAGAAATGTTCGTAGATGCATCTAATAAACACAATTGCTCCACTATCAATGATTATATAAGCTAGTAATGATGATAATTTTTTGCTACCATGGTAACAACAAGGCTCTTCCATTCAAAAGTGCATCGAGATAATAACAATGATATCTTCTGTCTAAATGACAGTTAAACATTACAATCACAAAGCAGATTAGGTGGGAGTGGTTGGCACAGAGACAAAAGACATTTCTGATATTTGCAATGGTAAATGGAATAACCTCATTAGATTACACTCTTGGGGACACAGTCTGACAAAGTTTAAACTGATCGGCACTTTGTTTCAAGTAACTTGCAGATATGATATTTCTGAAATAATTGATCCTGTGATTACCATTTACTTACAAAATCATAATCTTTCTCCCTCTCCTCTCTGACACACACAAGTTGTTTCCAAAATTGATGTACATTGGTATGTTAATAAGTCCATGGCTTTATGATGAAAGAACATTTATTTTACACAACAAATTTTCATTTATCAATATAATTTCTTTCCCTGTCAATGCACTCACGAGTCTACTTTTTTCAAGCCTGCATTTTCGATTGTGTCTCTATTCTCAACATGTTTTTTGTACACAACAATTGTTTTACTGAAGTTTGTGATCATTTGGAGAGATCACCAAAACAGTGCAGTACACAAGTCGGATATCATAGAATCCATTAGAAAACTCAAATGGCAGACAACCAGTGGACATCAAAACTTACAACCTGAATCCATAGAGATCATATGGGAAACTGTGGCTGGCAAAATATGGTTCTGTGACGCCCATGATAGAGAAGTTTGGCAAATCTTGGGGAAAGTCTATGTCCAATGACAGATGCTAAAAGGCTGATGATGATGATGAAGAATAAACAAAGTTTGTATCCAATTTTTTGTAAACACTTATCACAGGTCAAGATGGATATTCATGCACATATTAGTTCACTCACATAAGCAAAACATACATAAAATGATGATGGCATAGATGAATTACTAATGCAAATTACCTTCCATGTTCCATAGATGTATACCAGAATGTATTAAGCACGGCTTATGTTACCATAAGTATGGGGCAACCAACAAGAATTGAAGTTACTACAGAGTACTTCACTAAACCAGAGGATTTGACTTTCATTGCATGACCTAGGGATTGAACTTACAACCATCAATACTTCTATTCACTCAGCCATTGTCTGTAGGACAATTAGGTGGTGGAATTTGGGAGCCTTAAACCTAATGTCTATTCATTCTTAACCAGAATTTATTTTTACTCTTTTTTCATCTGAGATATTTTAGAGTTTATCAATAATATATTCATGATAAGATATATTAAAGAAAAATTATGTACCATTATAGAAATTGAATTCCACTTTGTATTTCATAGAAGAAAAGGCCTTTTATTTATGGCGGATGTCAGTCATGTTTAAAACAGGGATTATGAATTTTTTTCCTGTTTCTTTACAGAAATATTTTCTATTATTTAAATAGAGTGAAATTTCCAATTTTCAAAGATTCAAAATTATTATATATATCATATTGTATTATATTATTTTTATGCAATTATCCAGAATTCTTCTTTTTCTTTAAAATGTTTGAAGTATTCTAGAATCTTCTTTAATGTATGAATGATACACCTAAGATCCTGCCTCTTGTCTTAAGCCAATTGAATAATGTTGGATACTTGATAATAATTGTCAACACTTGTCAGTTGGATTGAATACATGAAATCCTGCATTTCGGGTGTGGCCACATCTTCTGCATCTCTGCTGGTGGCTATAAAGCATCAGTTTAGACGTCCATACTCAGTCACAGCAGTGAATCTACAGCACATGATATACACTGGACTTCAAATGAGAGGATGATGGATATCAATGATTGAGGAGAAGTTTTCATGAAGTCTCTTCTCCGTTTTTATGTTATCAGTATGAACCCTTAAATAAAAATGCTTCATTACTTTCTGTAATTCCTTATATAAAGGAACACATTCTGGTTTTCTCAAACAATAGAATCTTAAGTGGTCATAAGTCTCCGGATATGTAAGTATGTGTGGGCCCACATGTTGGACATTGTTTTAAATTTCACTACTTGATATGCTCTCTTCGTGAATATCTTTCAATGGATTGAACCCTAATTTTTTTAACACACTCTTGTATCAAACCGATTTTGGTGACAGTGTAACATCATAAAATAAATGATTCTTCTCATTAACTCTAAATCTATGTTTTACACGTTCCCTTCCTTGGTCCTAAGCACTTGACAGTAAAGCTAAAACCAGACACAATTTACAAACAACACATCATTGTACTATTATTAGTATGTACAATCATACTATATTTGGCTTCATTATAGTGTAATACTTGTTGTCTGGTCAATACTATATCTTATTATACGATGACATTCATATCTAGTTGGGTGGTCTAGCTTATGATTCTTCTGGCAATGTCTGTTTTTCTCTTTGAAGCCTCTTTCAGAGAAAGCTCTACAGCTGTACTTTCCTCATGGAGTTATCCCATTTTTTAGTGCTTTTTTTCAGCTAAGTGGAAGTCTATATGTTGAACTGCCTCATGCCATTTTTTGATAACATCTTTGTACTTCAATCTGAGTTAGCCTAGTTTTTTTTTCTGCCAGTCACTGGTAAAAGATGTCCTAGGCTACCTTTCTATCTGCTATACCAGCCTTTTTCACGAAGGGTTCCCAGAAATTGTTGGTTCCATGACAGGTTGTTAGGGGTTTGGCAAAAATTCTATATATGTATTAAAAAAAAGGGACAACAAGTAGCAGTCTTCATCCTCATTACAATTGACACTAGAAGCACTAGAATTTTCACCAATTTGAGAAAGACCAGCAGCTGTCATCTTTTTACGATCATTATAAATATCAGTTTTAAAGGAATAATTTCCCAAAAGTTACAATCTCAGATAATGCAATAAAAAGCTAATAATTGAAGTTCCAGACTTTTTGTATTTACCAATTTTTAATGTTTTTTGTTGACTTTCAACAACTTGCATCAATTTTGATCAGAAAGAATTTTTTTTTGTTTCCAAAGGCAGAGTCAGCGACAAAGAAGCAGATGGGCGCTTATCATTCAGATTTGTTGAAATGAGATTTTATCTCAGTCGTTTTGAATCTGGTTCTAAGTACTAAATGACACTATGAATTTTATGTACTAAATGATATTTGCTTCAACTTTTACATAACGCTGCATATTCTGCATTTGTCTGTAGGTAGCCAAGTTGATATCTTGCTTAATTTGATATAGAACCTAACAAAGAGACAGACCCATAAATTGAGAACCATGCAACGTACACATGAAAGAATCATGCTTGGCCTCACATGGAGAGACCACAAGATAGCACAGTACACCCGAGAAAAGACAAGAGTCAGGGACATCATAGAATCCATTAAAAATCTCAAATGGTGGTTGGCTGGCCATGTTGCAAGAATGGCAGACAACCGATGGACATCACGACTCACGACATGGATCTCCCCAGAGCACATGCGCAACCGAGGCTGGCAGAATATTAGATAGAGAGACGAGCTAGACAAGTTCAGGAAGTACTGGCTCCGCGACACCCATGATAGAGAGGTGTGGCAAATCCTGGGGAAGGTCTGTGTCCAACTACGGACGTTAAAGGACTGATGGTGATGATGATGATAATGATGATGATGACCCTTAGTTCTAGACTGGCTTCTGCTCAGAGGTGTAGTTCAGGAGGAAAGACAGGCTGTTTGAAAACATTGCTGGGCTCCCCATGGAGGTGGCCCCCAGAAGCTTTGTAAATAGTAGTTCATCTACTGCATTTCTACTCTCTAAATGTTAGAGGAGATTTCTCAGTGGGCCAAGCCCCAACCAAGCATGAGTTATCTTTTCAAGGGGTTAGCCTGGCCTTTATTCATGCCCTCAAAGTTGCTGATATGCTTCTCTCTTTCTCGAAATACCCAATCTTTGACAGTATGAAAACTATCTCAATAGGCAGCTACCACCAACGGCTACAAAAATAACTATTATCCTTTAGTGAAATACAAGTATACCACCAATTTTCTGACAACTGTTGGTCTGGTACCTCTTTTAATCTGGACAAAATTACAAGCGGACAGTTTAATTTCTGTCAATGATCACTTAGGTCAAAACAGATGAAACAACTCCATTTTGATGATATGTTCAGAAGATATCCAAGAATAATGAGTTTCCAAACTGTAGTCCAGCATCTAGAAATCCTTCACCATCAAGTGACCAGGATGTTACTCCTTAAACATCTCAAGTTTATGATGCAGCTGCCAATCATGAAACAACCAGTAACTCTGACAGTTCTCCTCTTCCAGACCTTTCTAATTGACTATATGATGAAAGAAGAATATTACAATCCGTTATGTTGCGAGTGGTAGTACTCCAAAATTTGTTGTAAGTACTACATTGTATTTGTCAAGTTGATATACCTATATCTGTATTTCTTATATAAAATAAAATGTTTGAAAATATCAACCAAAACTACTGAAATAGGTTTCTTCAGTTTTCAATCATCATTTATATTAATGCATTGCATTTCACCATTTAATTAATGTTTGATATATAGCACATAATCAAGGATGCAGAGCTTGTTTCATCTCATTCATTATTTTGGCTCTTTTTTTCTACAGAGGTCCTGGAGTGGCACTCCAATGAACTCTGACAGTCTCATATTGGAAATATAAACAAAAAGATAGTCTTTAGTTGTAGCGATAAAGGCAATGAGAAAAGATAGCATTGTAAATTCACCTGTGACTTACTGCGGCTCATCTCAGAGGAAGACTAAATGCTCTTGTTCAGTTCTACTGTATATTTCTGTGATGCCGATACACTTTCAAGAAATAACTTTTTCTTGTCAATCTCTTTTCTTCAATTGAAGTGCTAGTACGTACTTTAACCTGTAGACATCATTTAAAGCAATCTAGATTGGTGTTGCCTGTTGTGATGCTTCTAGTTAACTGGGTGAATGGTTTTCAAATTAGTCTTATAGAAGGAACTGATGCTTAAAAGCGAAGCATACAAGCATGAGGTACTTGGCTTGCTGCAAAAGAAAATTCTTTAAGGTTGGATGAAAACTGGGAATGCAGGAAATGAATGTATTTCTGCAAACTGGTTTGAGAAAATGTTTGGAAAGTGTTGATTTAAACTACATTTTAGCCAACCTTCTCTCCAGCTTTTCCCCAAGCATATGATGCACTAAATAACCTTCGAAGGACTTTGAATGGAATCCCTTAACTGATAAACACTATATTGAACAGCATAGATATATATATATATATATATATATATATATATATATATTTGTCACCAAGCTGGTCCAGCAGACCATTATTACAGTGCAATGAAAGCAGTCCTCACTGGGTGCCCTACACTAGTAACGATGTGCCATACCAATCTAATCTAAATATTGATTGATGCTACGATTAAAAAAAAAACAATAGTGAGATAAGCATGAATCTTCGTCATTCAGATTTGTGAAATTCTGAAATTGAATTCCCAGATGTTAGCAAAAATATTAGCAAGATAAGGGAGTTTATTCAAAGCCCCTTGAAGTTTTCCAGATACAACCTACACCTGATGAAGCCTGGAAATGTAATGTTATAATCAAAACAACAAAAATAGGAAAAGGTCTGATGTGTCACTCACTAAGAAAAAAACATGAGACCAATTCTAGGGGGCAACATGCCATGATGGAGTGATCGATTAAAAAATTTGAGAAAGGGGTGATCAATGAATAGGTTTCTTCTCTTACCTTTTGTTGGGTAGTGATCACTAAAAAAGTATAGATTTTTTATTAAAAAGTGCAAATGAGGCTAGGCACAAAGAGATCATTGTAAATTGAACTCCCTATATAGGAGAGAAAAGTGAGAAAAAACAAAAAAACATTTTTCATCTAGATATAATAAGGAATGAATATTTTCAGCCATCTGGCTCCGTAGGTATGGCTGGTACACCTCATGCATACATATATAGATAGCTAGCAAGATGAGCTTAAAAACTGAAAAAAACCTATGCTGACGGTTTTGGTTGATGATTTTTTTAAATAAGAATGCTAGATCAAATAATCATTGTACCGGGTTTTGTTGGACTATTCCTTGTTGCTAATTTTTCCAAATTGTTTCATCCTTATATCCTCCAGCTTCCTATGGGAATAGTTTCTGCAATGCCTACTCCTTGTATTACCCTCCCCATCATGTCACACCTGGGTTTTTTTTGAGGGGGGTGTTCCTTTATGTTTTTTTGTAAAAAAGAAAAATGGATTTAACATGACACTCATTCTCTCTTATTTTCTCTCTCTCACTTGCTTTCTTTTTATTTCTTTTCATCCTTTTCTCTCTCCCTCTCAGACATTTATGCATAATATATAATTGCCAAATCGCTTCACCTGCCAGTATCTCCAAGAGTTTCTCATTTTTTTATGTTCTAAGAAATAGAATGAAAAGAAAAATACCATTTCCCCTGCCACACAAAAGTAAAGCATTCATATGAAAACCTTTTGTAAGTCAAAATGGTGTAAAGCAAAGATTATCATTAATTAATATGGGAAAAAATTTTGAGCATTTCCTGATCCTAAAAATGGTGATGATATCTGTTAAAGTGAGACAGGAGAGATCCTGGTGTTCGGACGTACAGGAAACCTGGGTGTAGAAGTGTGAGAGGGAGTCTGCATGCTGCCTCTATTATGACTCGCTGCAAAACAAATGCAGAACTCTATTTTCACTTTTCATCTTTACAAAAGTGAAAAAATGGCATAAAACAAAACTTCTACAAAGTAGAGGATATCTGTAACCCACACACCAACTTTGAAAAATAAACTCATATCCCCCATTTCATTGCTGCTCTCCTCTTCCACTTTGATGATTTGATCAAAAGCCAACTTGGGAAAAAAAAAATTTAACATAAAGCGAAGATGAAAACAGAAGAGAAAAGAGCAAAAAAAATAAACATTTTAGCCCCCAATTTACAACTTTGATGCTTGTAATTGCTGTGTTGCCAGTTGCCCTCGTGATGAGTGCAGCAGACTCTTCTATCCACTCATAGACCCAGGATGGCTTTGTATTGCGAACACATAAAACATGCAAAACAGAATATTTAACAAAAAAAAGGAAGAATTGCCATTTTATAATCAAAGAAAGACTGATTACCTGGACATTGTTCACTAATCACAAGTTGCAAAAGAACAAAAAATCTCATCAGGGAAATAGAAACTGAGGAAAAGTCTGCACGCAAAGGGTTTTTTTTGGGGGGGGGGGGAAGAAAAAAGGATTGATAAACAGTTTTAGTGTCTGTAGCAATCATCATCATCATCATTATCATCATTTGTGTTTGAAGATGACCATGACTTCAGTTCTGAGTGATGTACTGTAGGGTCTGGAGTCATGACTTGCGCCTCACTTGGATTCTAGTGAGGGAGTGTTGTTGATGTCATCAGCTTCACTCTCTGGTCCCTTTCTATTTGAGTCCAGTGGAAGGACATCGGAGATTGACTGGGTTGCAGTGGATGACCCGGGCACTGTGTGTCCTAGACTACTTGCCAACCAAGAATGAAGAACCAAGTCTACCCAGCTATTTACTCACAGCTGGAGAGAGTAAAGATGGAATCATACCTTTCCAAAGGGCATTAGTGTGAAATGAACAGCAGGGACAGCCAGGTTTTTTAAATTGTTGATTCTGTTTTCCATGTTGTTAACCATTAGGCCATCCGCACGTCTACTGGTAGATTAAATCTAAAAAACTTTGGTTTAACCGAAGTAGCCACAACACCTGGCTCATTTTGGGCTTGGTTGTATCCATCAAAACCTCATTTGGGGCTTGGTTTTATTTATCAAAACAGCGACTCAATCTTGGAGCAAATCCAGCCTTGTTCCTCAACACTCAAAGTGTTATGAATAATAACTTCTGCTGGTACGGATGTTTTTCCCAACAACAGATTTTGTGTAAGAATCATACATTCTCTAATCATTACACTGCATTGACTGGTGATATCATTGATCACAAGGTAAACACCACTTGCCAACCTTGACCAATGTGTCAATAATTGATAATCTTTCACCCCCTTACTGGATTATCCTGAATTTTTTATATTTTATTTTCTTCAGAACCCCATAAGTCAACTGACTTATAAAATAACCTTTGATTTTGACAGAATCAAAAAGCTAGGTTTACAGTTTTAGCTATTTCTAAGCTTTCTGGAATTTTTAGGGCTGTTGTAAAATAGATTTTTCAAGGATTTTAGATGAATAAATGAATATATAAAATGACAGACTCATCAGAATTCATGAACAACAGAAGATTACTTACAACCTTTTATTTCTTTCTCATCGTACAAACGTGTGTTTGTTTGTTAATTTTATTAAATTATTTAACAATCTGGTGGCGTAACCTTACCAAAAGTAAATGAAACAAACTCTTTTGTGTAAGGGAGATAACTCAATATTGATTGAAATACCTAAAAATATATATTGCAATTTTAGAGTTGAAATCTAGCAAATTATGTATTCTTGCTCATGGGTGCCCATTGCCACTTTTCCAAAAGGGTGTAAAAGGAAATATTTTCAAGTATGGGACAATATTAATGTATACTTCAGTGTCAACTCTTTTATATTGGAACATAAAATTGAATTTACATAAAATAATTGTACAGCACCACTATCCTTCATACTAGTTTCTGATTTTTCAAAACCCCTTGCCTTTGGTGAGAAAGTTTGATCCTGGATTAGGGGCAGTTAAATGTCCTATTTGCCTGTCCAATTGGATGCCCATGTGCTTGCTTTGAATATTCCAATGTTTTTTATTGACTGTATGCAGTATATATTTTTGGTGTACAAGTTTTTTTTTATCGAGTGAAGTATGTTTTTAAGCAAACAGATTGAGAGGAAGAAAAAAATATATACCATTACACTTAATTTGTAAAACAAAAAATACTCTGGAATGAAATATTGGATGGAAAAGATTGATCTGTAAAGTGTTTAATGGCCGGTTCGATAGCATTGTTGGAAGTTGGTCAGATGTTTCCAAAATCTCATTCGAATAGGTATGTATGAGTGTGTGTGTTTCAATAATAGATATTTATCAAATTTAGCTTAGTCTGGAACAAGGCTACAATAGGGGATCCTGGCAGTTAGAATGACTGGCAAGATTATCTCTGCTGACAATGTCTCGATGACAAGCAACCTCTGGATTCTTATATTATCCTTGTTTAGTGATGGCAAAGTAGTGACATGTGATGTACTTTATGAAAAAAAATTTTTTTTGAATAGTTATATCAGCATATTTTGGAATTTCAAGGTACATCTTAATAAAGTCTTAGTTTTGTCAATATATTAGAAAAATGGAACGCTTAACTGCATGCATTTACTTAAGACTAAAATACATGTATACAAGTAAGTGACATTCAGATAATAGGATTATTCCAAAAAAGTTATATTCCGACACATCCTACTAAAGAGGTCAGCCATCACTGCCTTGGTCTTATCCACATCTACAATAAAGGAACAACCACTCACTAGCCATGAATTGTAAGATTAGCTTGCTAACCACTTCTCAACAGCAAACTACGATTTTAAAAAGAGAGTTTCAAAGCTGAAATAGGAAACTTGATGAATGCTTATTAATATGCTTTATTTTGTAGAAGAAAAATTCTTTTCATGTTTAAGCCTGATATAATAATCAGCTCACTGAGCAAGGATTGTGTATACCAGAATATATTTGGATATGAAATTTCTTTTAATTGTAAGATGAAGGTTGATCTAAACGACCAAAAGCAGTAAATATCTAATCAAGAACTGACCCATTTGAAACAATAATCTTTTTCAGACGACCCTCTAATGATAATATGCCATCTCTATAAAATTCCTTGGTTTTGGTGGTTACAAATTAAATAAAAGCAGAACTTATGGCTCTACTATTATTGATGCTTTTATTAAGGACATAAAGCTCAAAATGCTTGAAAAGATGATAATCTGTCAGAGAAATATCAGGTGAATAAGGTGGATGCTGCAAGACTTCATATCCCAATTGGCTTAGACACAGTGAACTGAGAGGAACGGTGTACGTCATTCAATTCATATCCTAATTTAAAATTGCATTTGAAAACTTCTTTGATTGACATTATCACTTTTAAGGGCTCAAAAACCTCCAATAATAACAAATTATGTCTCTATTTACATCGAATCTCCAAATGTATGCCTAAAGAAAGCACAGTTTTATTTGCTAAAAGGACTGTGATCATTATGATATGCAAAATTCATGACTTTTGCTGAAGTTATTTTGATAATAAAGAAAACATTTTACAAATTGAAAACATTCCAAATAAAGAACTTTCTATGTGCGCAGAAAAAAATGGAAAATTAACTTGACACTGAGCACTCGTAACAGACTCTATTCATCAAATAAGCAGTATAAAAACTACTTAGCAATAAATGCTGCCTTGCATTAAGAATGTGTATATATATATATATATATATATATATATATATATATATATATATATATATATATGTGTGTGTATATATATATATGTGTATATATATATATATATATATATATATATATATATGTGTGTGTATATATATATATGTGTATATATATATATATATATATATATATATATGTGTGTATATATATATATGTGTATATATATATATATATATATATATATATATATATGTGTGTATATATATATATGTGTATATATATATATATATATATATATATATATATATGTGTGTGTATATATATATATGTGTATATATATATATATATATATATATATATATATATATATATACATATATGTATATATATATATATATATATATATATATATATGTGCATGTATGTATGTATGTATGTATGTATGTATGTATGTATGTATGTATATATCTTTTTTTAAAATCTTTCTCTCATAAATGCTTAATGTCAGGCAAAGGTCAGGAATTTTGCTGATGTGGAACTAGCTTCCAAAAATTCTGACTTTCTGTGAATAATCAACCTTCAGGAATTGAAGTCAAATATCAACTGCTTTGCATTGGGGAAATTCCATCCACAATCTTTGAATGTCAGTCATATTTGATGTAAGAACTGAGCAGGAGGGGACTTGTACTTCTTTGATGGTAATAGACCTTCCCCATGTCCTGCCAGTGTTTTTTTTTTTGCTTTTGAGTGCCACAGTGACAAAACATTTTGTACTCACTCAGATCATCATGCCATTTTACTTTTTTCTGGCTGCAATTTTGCCCATGCTCTTGAGGGATCCGTGTGGCAAGTTGCAATGCTCAGCAATAATCTAATATCCCTGCTACATAGCCTGCCCATCGCCATTCAAGTTTGATACTGGCTTTCAGGATATCTCTGACATCTGATTTTTATCTTATATATTGTGATACATTCATAATTTACATCAGCACAGGAGCAAAATTTGACACATGGTTGAGTTGTTTTTTGTGCCCCCCCCCAATCAGAATGCTTGAGGCATGGTGGTCAAGCAGCAAACATTGGACTGTGCCTCTTCTTATGTGTCATAGGGAAGTGTTATCCAGGTGATGGGTTGATGATGCCCCTTCACCATTTATTGATAATAAATTTTGCCAAAGATAAAGAAGCTGGTAAAGGAATAGAAGAAACACCAGTTCATTCAAAATATTTTTGTTAATGATACTGACATTATTATGCTAATCGTACTGAGAGCATTATGTCGAGAAAAAGCGTTTACTTTGCTTTTTGAAAATCCCCCCCTAGGTTTTTAGTGGGGGGGGGACCAATTTGCGATGTAAGTTTATTCTAAATTGATCTATTAGTTTGCGTCTAACAGCATTCACAGTTGTTTTTTTAAAATTTGGACTTTTCAATGATCACTGCCCAACAAAAGGCAAGAGAAGTAACTATTTCATTGATCACCCATTTTTCATTTTTCAGTTTTTTCCCCGAAATCCCCCAATACGTTATGTTGCCAAAAAATGCTGGTCTCATGATGGTTTCTATTGAGTGACTATCCAGATCTGTTCTACTTTCTGGCTTAATTTCTGCGATGTTGGACCATCAATATACATAGATTTTCCAGACTGTGGGTTGTTTTTCTTTTCAACACATTTTGATGGTTAGTAAATTCTCAGTAACATTCTGGGATTGGTATAACATCAACAACCCCCAAAACAACTACAAAATAAGGCATTACTAACACCATGACTTTGTGAAACTCCCTATACAGACATAGCCAGCTGAATTCCAAGAAGAAGATGAAGAAGAAATCTTTCAAGAAAATAACATACAATAAAGATAAAAGGACTGAAGGTTGGTTTAATTTTACCTCGAAAGTATTCTTCCACCCAACTCTTCAAAAGATATTACATGTAAAAACAAATTTATTTACTTTAATGATAACTACATCAATGAAAATGAATAAATGAATATCTCCCTACTAACTGCACCTACCTTTGTTCTTCTCTTATCTTGAAAGTATACCTATCATAAGAAGATTGTCTGTCTCATTATTTTTCTCTCCATCTCTCCCCACTCCTTCAACAAAATACTTCATCTTTCACTTTTTCTCTTTTTATTGTCAAATTTCAGTTAAAGTCTGGAATTGACTCTGTTTTTTATCATAAGTCGAACAAGAACAGTGAACCAGTCTCATTTAGTTAAGGGCAGTTGACTCTATACTGTTTGTCTGGGCTATCACGGTGGATCAAATCGATTTGTAAAATTAACATTCCCTCATGATTAGAGGTCACAACAAAATGATTGATTGCCAGCTCTCTCACTGACTGAGCCGAACTGACAAGTTTACATATTTATCTCTTCTTATCCTAGTTTTTATTTTCATACCATTTTTGGTGGCCCACTCTCCTATCTTCTGAATGTGTCCACTGCAGAGTCTTGTTGTTGGTTATGTTCTTATAAACCAGTCTGTTGGCTTTCACAGCTCAACTGCCAAATCATTCTCTCAAATGGAAGAAGTGAAATCATGCGTTCCCCTCTGGCATTGATGTCAAGAGAACATAAACAGTCTCAGTCAAAACTCAAATCCAGTTTGTCAATTCCATCTTCTATGGTGGTAACTGTTATGCCAACCCACACCTCCATATCTTGACTCATATTATGAACATATTTGCCTAAATGGATCTTCGCTAATTCTTTTTTTTTTTTCATACAAAAACCCTCCAATAATATCATTAAGTGCTTTGGGGGGTTTTTTTTTGGAGTATGAGTCTCACTGTCAGTTTTATCATCGCTTTGTGTTCATTCTGTTCAGTATCTTATCACGAGAAAAAACAAGCATAAAGAAAATTAATTAAGATGATTAATTAATTGATTCTGCTCATTTTTTTTCAAGTTCATGTTGATTGGAATGCAATGAAAGATAAACCTACCTAACAAAGAGATCATTAATGACTTTGAAAAGAATCTGTATGAATTGAAGTGAAAAATTCTGTTATGAATGATTTCAAATATTTTTTTCATGCATTTGCTTCCAAGTGAGTATGGCCTGCCTGCCTTGGAAATTAACAGTCAAAATCCAGGCATTTACTTGAGCTCAAATATTGGCTTCTGGTGCCATTGGAGATTACTCAACCAACTCAGCTATCAAGCAGTCTATATTCAGGTCATTATAGATGTTTTTTAAAGTCTACTATATCGATCTCAATGTGATTGTTGCACATGATTTTTGTTTTACTGAAGTTCACGTGCAGACTGACTTTTTTTGCTCTCTTTGTTTAGATCATTTAGCATTAGTTGGATGTTGTGTAGCTTCTCTGCAAAAATAGGACGTTGCTCAGATATTCGCTGTCTATTCTGATTCCTCTATTCTCCCAGTCTAGGTTTCAGAAGATCATCTTGAGTCTGTAAAGAGTTTGGGTGAGCTGGTATCACTTTACCTTACTTCTTTTTGGAGCTGGAAGGGTTCAGAGTCCTTATGTAGCCTGATGAAGGAGTTGCCATGATTACATATATGTTCCAATACTTTGACATATACAGGGCAACAATCACACTAAGAATAAGAACATAACTGTCAAGATTGAAGATACGAAACTGGGGAAGGTATACCACTACATCTACCTAAGACAACGAATCTCCATGAGATCCTCAACAGAAGAGGAAATTAAGCAGAGAATCACTCTAGGATGGCAAGCCTTTCAGCAGAGCAAGCTCTACTTTCAAAAACCAGTTGATCCTAATAATCCAAAAAGAAGAATATACAATCAATGCATTCTCCCGATAGTCACTTATGGAGCTGAAACATAAACCAAGAGACAGACCTGCAAACTGAGAAGCATGCAATATGTGCATGAGAGAATCATGCTCAACTTCACATGAAGAGACCACAAGACATCACAGTATATCAGGAAGAAAACAGGAGTCCGAGACATCATAGAAACTATTAAAAAACTCAAATGGCAATGGGCAGGCCATGTAGCAAGAATGGCAGACAACCGTTGGACATCACGACTCACAACATGGATCCCCAGACATCACATACGAAACAGAGGTGGACAGAATACAAGATGGAGAGATGAACTAGACAAATTCAGAATATACTGACACCCATGATAGAGAATTGTGGCGAATCCTGGGGAAGGTCTATGTCCAACGTTGGACATTAAAAGACTGATGATGATATCGATCTGGTCAGATATCTGGCGCCAGATTTCCAATAAACTGATTTTTTTTTTTTGTAAATCCTGTGCCAGATATCTGACCAAATGGATATTCCACTACATTACTGGTCAGTTCATTATAGATGTTTGGTGTATGAGCAAATGGTGAGACGAAGTTTGAGAAGATTGTATTGCACTAATCCTCCAAGTAGGAAGGGTCTGCTTATCTAGAAAATCAGCATTTGAAATTCTGGCTTTCACTCAATCACTGACCATTGGCACCAGTGAAAAATATGCATCTACCTCGGCTATTACAACAGGCCAAAAATATATATATTAGACACCATCAACCAAAACTGTCAAATTAGGTTTCTTCAGTTTTCAAGTTGGTCCAGATGGGTGGCTATCTATGCATCATGCATACAGGCCATACTAACAGAACTGGAGAGCAGAAATTTTCAACATCTATATTCATTATGTCAAAAAAAAAAATGTTTTTCTCTTTTGAAAATTATCCTCTAAAATAGATTCTCAGAAGACAGTTCAATTTGCTATGTAAGTTCATGCTAAATTAGTTGCTGAATTAATCACTCCAACATAGCATGCTTCCAAAAGATGTTGGTTACATGACGGTTTCAATTGAGTGACTAACCAGACCTTTTTGTGCGCTTTTGTGTATGGATAGTATTGGAGATGAAATATGTGTGTTAGTATGGAAAATAAAAATCCACACCCTATGAAAATATTTCTTCTGTTTACTTTCTACTTCATATATCATATGAGATACTTACAACAGCAAAAATAACTCATTGTCTATCGGGACTTTTTCTCTGCAATCTCTTACCATTTGGATTTAATCATTTCCACTCTCCTTCATAGCCTAATATTATCCTTCCTACCATTCTTTTTAATTATAAAAGATTTGCTGTTTGAAATTCTTATGTGAAGCATTTTCATCTTTTTATGAATTGATCGCACTAGTATCCTACAAAGGGACTGGCATGTATACCGTCTTTTCCAACAGGTATAGTTTGTTTGGGGTTTTCCAAACTTTTTATCTTGTCGGCTCAAGGCTTTAATGCTTGAGTTTATATGTGTTCAGGCAAAATCAATATTTTTTTTCTAGTGAATCACCGTAGCCTAAATCAGCCAAGTTGGCTACGGATTCTCTTCACTTCGTGTGTGCAAGTATGTGTGTTTGGGCACTCTTAGTCATTTTTTAGGGGCTAAAACTTTGAAAATTTGCATGAGTTCACCACTAAGCATCATCTTAAAACATTTTTCTGTTCTTTCAGAAGATTAGTTTTTTGGATCATTATGATCGTTTTGGACCAACAATGCCTAAATTTTGTGGTGGAATTTTTTTTTTTAGATAATTCTAGATAGGAGATTTTCACATAGATTTTTTGATAATGATTTAGATAATTAATTTTCGTACACGTGCAGGTTACAGTGATTCATTTATGTGAGGTGTAGATATCTATAAGATTGATAAAAACTATTAATCAAAACCCTTAATATCAATATCGTCAGCATCAACATCGGTTCCTTCAATTTTCAAGTTGGTCAGGCTGGTTGGTTGGCTATGTATCTATGATGCATACAGGCCACAGCAATAGAGCTAGAGGGCTGAAATTTTAAACATTTATTCCTTATTTTGTCTGGAAAAAAAAAAATTTTTATTTTTTCAAAATTCCCCCAAGATGGGTTTTTTTAATGGGGGTGTCAATTCGCAATGTAAGTTTATGCTAAAATTATCCTTAAGTTTATGTCTGGCAGTGTTCTTATTTGTTATCAAAAAATTCAGACTTTTTAAAGATCACTGCCGAAAAGGAGGCGAGAGAAGTAACTTATTCATTGCTCACCTCTTTTTTTAAAATGTTTACTTGATCATCCTCACTACAGCATACTGCCAAAAGATGTTGGTCACTCGATGGTTTCTATTGAGTGACTAACAAGACCTGCTCTTTTAGTTTTTGCATTATTTAGTCTTCTTTTCTGCATCCATTGTACTTCCTCTGTCTAATCTACTAAGTGGTAGGCAGGATACTAAAATATTCAAAGCATTATTTCATACTTAAATGATGATAAGCCATGATGACTCAGTGACAAGTGCCTGTCTACCAGTCTTGACACTAGGTCTGACTACGCCCCACTGCAAATTTCTTTTAGATTAGATTTTAGATTTTTGTACATCATTTTTCAGATGTTTTTAGATTTTTTGTCAGATTTTTCAGAGTTCCCCAGGTATACTGTGCCTCTAGAGCTTTTCCCAGAGTAGTTGCGGGGCCTGTGGTTCTCACATGCCACCTCGACAGTCTATTACAGGTGAACAGTTATTGATTGGAATCTTGGTAAATGCAATTTCTATAAAATTCAAAATGTTATTAAAATGTAAAATTGGGACATAGTATGGTCATGGCTTTTTCTTTGCTAGTTAATTGAATCATAGAAATAAAAAGCATTTTTTAATGATGTTTGTAAAAGTTTGAATAGGGAATTCATTGTTAGAAAAATGTTCTGCCATTAAGCCTAAGCTCAAAGCTTATTTCATGTATCTCACCATATATATATATATATATATATATATAATTAATGTATCATCCACAGACAGCTGTTTCATTGTATTACAACTCTTCAGTGTGGCTATAGACTATCCATTATCCCATCCAGTACCACGAGGCAGGATCGAAAACTTAGCTCCAGACCCGGAGGCTGGTATCCTCCCTCTACTGGACGGTCAGTGAGGTTGAATTTAAGTGATATATTTATTTATCGTATATATTCCTCATCCACCAGAGTGCTCCATTCCATGTTGGAAGCTCCAGACTGAGCAATGAAGTTTTAAAGTTGTGTGATTTGCATATGACTGACCCCACCTTTTAAAACAAGGGTTTGCATCCTTTGTTCACTGACGTGGCAAGAACAGGAGCAGGGCCCCTAGATCATAGATTTGACGGGAGTGTACTTCTCCTGGCAGATACCTGAGCTAGTTATGGGTTTTCCACTGTCTTCTTTGCAGGGATATTCCCAAAGTATGGCCCAATGTATAACTTTTCAGCCCTCTAGCTCCATTGGTACAGCCTATATGTGTGATACATGCATGCATACATAGCCAGCCAGCCAACCAACCAGGTCAACTTGGAAATGAAAGAAACATTTTTGGATGATGGTTTCTAGTATAGTTCAATGTCACTGGATGTTTTTGAGCCCTTAAAAGCAATGGTGTCTAAACTGAAAAGTCGGACTAATATTCAAGTACAATTTCAAATTAGTGCATAATGCTGCTCTTGCTGCTGATAAGGTCAATAAAGCATTTTGAATGAGCACTTCTACAGCGTCAACTGTTCAGCCTTAGTTCAATAGGCCTAGGTCTGGAAATATGGATACTGATGATAAACCTCTTTTTTGCAGAATTCATGACCACTAAACCTAAAAAATTTCTATAGAGATTGTATATTACCATTGAAGGATCACTGGGAAAAGGTTGTTGCTTTAAATGGGTCATATTTTGATCAAATATCTACCATTTTTGTTGTTTATATCATTCTTCATCTTACTATTAAAAAAAGGACATTTCATACATCATCATCATCATCATCATCAGTCTTTTAATATCCGTCGTTGGACATAGACCTTCCCCAGGATTTGCCACACTTCTCTATCGTGGGCGTCACGGAGCCAGTACTTCCTGAACTTGTCTAGCTCGTCTCTCCATCTAATATTCTGCCAGCCTCAGTTGCGCATGTGATCTTGAGGGATCCATGTCGTGAGTCATGATGTCCATCGGTTGTCTGCCATTCTTGCAACATGGCCAGCCCACCGCCATTTGAGATTTTTAATGGATTCTATGATGTCCCTGACTCTTGTCTTTTCTCGGATATACTGTGCTGTCTTGTGGTCTCTCCATGTGAGGCCCAGCATAATTCTTTCATGTATACATTGCATAGTTCTCAATTTGCAGATCTGTCTCTTGGTTAGGTTCCATGTTTCTGCTCCATAAGTGACTATTGGGAGGATGCATTGGTTATACATCCTTATATAACAACCTTATATAAATTATTTTTCCTCACCATCTTTTATTATAAATTTCTTTCCATCTGTTCTGATTGAACTAAAGTTTATAAGCATAATTTCCTCTGAAGACAGATACGCAAATTATGTAACCTTGAAGTTTAGGCTACAAAAATAACTACAAAAAAAAAATTATCATAAGGGTCTCTGGCAGAAAATGGTTGGAATAAAGAGAGTGGTAACTAGCTCAACTTTTCTGTTGTGTTTAGATAGAAGAAATTTTTTAGATATATCTTAGATATTGGATAAGTTTAAATATTTTCCAATAAGGCTCAGATATTTTTACACAGAGAATAATATCCAAGATAGCAAAACTGTATCTCCATTGAAAATGCCTCATACGTATAATGTATTTAACATGATTATGATTTGATCGGATTTTCTTAAAGTTGTTATTTTGTTATAGCACACAATGAATGAAGGCTTGAACCACTAAATAACCCTCTCATTCTTTCTTGTAGGTTCTCCTTTTTGGTGCTCACTCATTCTACCTCTTCCTCTCTTTCTCTCCTTTTTCCATTTTTATTTCAATGCTTTCTCACGTATGTTTGCTTCTCCCAATTTCAGATATGCCCTCTTTTGCCTTCTTCCTCTTACTCTTATGAAGTTTCAATTTGTGTCCAGCAGTGTTCAGGATTGTTCTTTTTTCTAAATTTGGACTTTTTAGTGATCACTGTCTAACAAAAGATAAGAGAAGTAACTTATTCACTGATCATTCATTTTTCCAATTTTTCTTCTTCTTTGATTACCCCCAGCATGGCTTGGTGCCAAAAGACTTTAGTCACGTGACGGTTTCTATTTAGTGATTAACCAGACCTGTTTCCCCTATGTTCACTTTTTTGTTATTTTTCTCACTCTCTCTCTCTCTCTCTCTCTCTCTGCCCCTTATTTTTTTCTCTTCCGTTGCCTTTTTTTCTTTCTTGCACACTCTCTTTTCTATTTTCCTATCATACACACTTGCTTCCTTTCACTGTTTTTTTTCTCTCCTGATTTCTCTCTTTTCCCTTATTTTCTACTTTTACGATCATTAGAAACTTGCCTGATCATTCTCTTACTCTCTCTCTCTCTCTCTCTCTGCCCCACCCTGTTTTTTTTTAAATTTTTGCTCTCTTTCACTTTTCCTATTTTATGTCTTATTCTCTGTCTCTCTTTCCCCTGTCTCTTTTCTCATATGCCATGTTTCTCGCCCTTCTCTCTCTCTCTCCCAGTCTTTTTTCTGTGCTCTCTCTCACTCATTTTCCACTTAAATTTTCAAACAACATTTCTCTCCTATAGTTTCTTTCATTCTTTAAAAAAAATTCTTTCTAAGATACTTCTTTCAGGCTAATCATTCCTATCTTTTTCTTGCTCAATTTCTTTCTTTATCTGCCAATTTTTTCTTGTCTTTCCACACTCTTTCATTGCATTCTAGGTTTCCTAGTCTGCTATACTTGCATCCATCTCTGCTAAGTCAAACCATCTGTCAGATGTCGGCAAACATTTTCATCATATCTTCTGGAAACACTTAATCACTAAAGGTCCAGTTGAAGAAAACAACATGGAGGAAGACTTACTTATTATGCTCTTGGGTCAAAATGCTTCTAATTCTGCCTAAATTGTAACTCGTTACCAAAAGAATGAATCAAAGATGTCCAGGAAATGAAAACCTGCTGAGTAAAGAAAAAGGATTCCTAGAAATATTGCCTACCACAATAGTCAAGATAAAAGAAACAAGTATTGTCTTCCAAAATGAGGTTGGTTTAATATAAATTGAATATTTGAAGAAAAAATAATTATCAACTCAAGTATCTATATATAAAATCTTTAATGTCTAAGGAATAAAAAAGAATGATTTGTTATATATATATATATATATATATATACTTGAAGATAAATATAAACAAAACTTTCTCTCCCTTTTTCCGCAGTTTGAGAGTGTATATATATGTGAAAAGTTTGAGTGAGTTGGTATTACCTTGTCTTACCCCTTTTTGGAGCTAAAAGGGCTCTGAATCTTCGTGTAGCCGGATAAAGGAGCCGCTGTGACGATATATATGTTGCTGTACTTGGACAGATACAGGGTCCACACATTGTAGAGTGATAACCTCAATGAGCTTGGGAATTTCCCCTGAGTCAATTTCTTGAAGTCAAAATAATCCTACAGCGAGTGGCATTTTACATTCTGCAGCTTTTTCTTTTAGTTGCTCTATCAAATGGAGATGGTCTACAGTCCAGTAGCTTCTTTTCTTTTGTTTCTGTGGTTGGTTTTCATAAAGCATTCTAATGATTCGGTTAATGATAACTTTGGTGAAAAGTTTATAGATTTATTGGTCTATAGTTATTAAGGTCTCACAGCCTACCTAGAGATGATCTTCGCAAACCTATTCTGGGAAAATGAAGGAATCAGAATGAATGTCGAGTACCTGATCAAAACAGAATTTGCAAAGAGCTCTTACCACCTTTAACCAATGCCAGAAGAACTGAATAAAGAAAGCAAGAAGTTTGGCCTTCACGTGAAATTCAGCAAAACAAAAGTGATGTGCAACAAATATGTTGGAAATAAACACACAATAATCAAAAGCAAAGCTGAAGAAAGTACACCACTACATCTACCTTGGACAATAAATCCTCAAAAGAAATTAAGCTAAGAATCACTCTAGGATGGCAAGCCTTTGGCTGAGCAAACTCAACCTTCAAGAACAAGAAAATCTCATTAGTCATAAAAAGAAGAGTATTCAACCAATGCACCCTATCGATAGTCACCTATGGAGCTGAAACATGGAACTTGATCAAGAAACTGACCCTTGTGCAATGTGTACATGAAAGAATCATGCACAACCTCACATGAATAGATTACGAGACAGCACAATATATCAGTTAAAAAAAGGAGTATATATATATACAAGCATAGTACCTGTAAAAAATGACAGGACTATTTCAGTTATGTATGGATGAATAATACAAATATATATTCCAGTATAAGTATATTTATCATTAGCTTACAAATGCCAAGTTGTAAGTTGTTTTTGTTTTTTTTTTTTTTGTTATGATTTGGAAAATACCAAACAGCTATTAATTATGAAAATGCACTTTTCCGGGATAAATTAAGTTGCTTTCAGTCAATAAGATCTCCATTCTGGATTTTGGTCAGTGCTGAAAAAAACTGAATTTTCAAGATTTTAGTTAGGGTTCTTATTTACATGTATAACTATAATGCTAAAAAGCACATCTTTTGGTCTAGTTGGCTTTGTATGTATATATTATGTGTACAGGCCACACCAATGTATTATGAGTACAGACCACACAATGGGCTGAAGATTTGAGCAATTATTCCTTATTTTGGTAACAGAGAACATTTTGTTTGTTTTTATTTCAAAGAGACCTCTTTATATATCTTTTTAACGGGGGGGGGGGGGGCTCAATTTGCAATGGAAGCTTATGCTAAATTGATCCCTTAGTTTTTGTCCACTTGTTTTTCGAAAGTTCAGGCTTTTTAGTGATCAATGCCTAACAAAAGGTGAGAAAAGTAACTAATTCATTTATCTAATTGATAAACCCTAACAGTGCATGCTGCAAAAAAGACATGAGTTGCATGACGGTTTCTATTGAGTGATTAACCAGACTTGTCTACGTATTTATTACGTATATATGAATGAATAAATGAATGGCTTGGCTTCATGTGCATAGATTGCTGGAATATATATATATACAGGCTTAATTAGAAATAATGAGAGAAAAAAAGATGAAGCGAGAATGGGGGGAGAAAACAAGAGCAAGAAATAAGAAAAATGGGGAGAGAAGTAAATAGAATCAGAGCAAGAAAGAGAGGGAAAGATCATGAGAAGTAGGATAGCAGAGAGGGAGTAAGAAAGCTTAAGAGGAAGCAAGATAGGTATGATAAGGAATTAGAAAAGAAAGAGAAATGAGAATTATCAAGAAAAAGAGAATGAGATAGAAAACAAGATATATATATATATATATATTTATATATATATATATATATACACATGTATGTATATACTTATGCGCACATATCCTGTGCCCTGCTAACCCAATTATCTACAAACCAAGCGACCTTCAATGGCACTCTTCCTGAAATACAACAGCTGAGATTGCCTTTTGTTTAGATGAAAAAGATTTATATTTAATGATGATCTAAACAGACCAAGTCAAATGGAACACTTTTTCCTCTTAATAATCTAGCTTTTTAGTTGTTAGTCATAGGAAACACTTAGCTGTTCTTTGAAAAGATGCTGTTGACTCTGACTGCAAACATCTAAATTAGGGCTTTTAGTTTCTCTAAATAATTTTGATTTTCATTCTTGCATTGCCAGCATTTCTGCATCTGTTTTTTATTTGGCAAGCTATCTAGTAAGCATACATTTCTATTATTTTCTGACTATTCTGCTCCATCCCTGTGTTATGTGTGAATGTGCATATGTATAAGTATCTATCTCAGCATACTTTCTATGGTATCACAGTCTTTTTATATCTCTTTGTTATCTATTGATAAATATCCATATCTATCTATCTACCTCTTTCACTGTCTCTATCTATTCATGCCATTCAGGTGGTTTATATATGGTTATTTGTGGATATATATGTATATGCAATATATAAATATATATATATATATATATATATATATATATATATATATATATATGTATATTATTGTGTCATCCAAAGACAGCTGTTTCGTTGTATTACATCTCTTCAGTGTGGCTATAAACTTTCCATTATCCCATCCAGTACCGCGAAGGAGAATTGAAACCTCCACTTCAGACCCGGGGCTTTTGGGATGCCCAGTCGTCAGAATCCTCCTCTCTACTGATTAAGTCCAAAGGAAAGCAGAAAGTGATACATCTTACATCTGGCGTAAGCGTAGCTGCTGGAGCTGCAGAAAGGATTTCAAATTGGGTCTCATACTGCCCGAAGGGAGCTCCTCTCCCTGATTTGAAATTGTCCTTCTCCTAGATTGGTTACCTTCCCAAGGCTATTTTACTGATAGCTGAGGGAGAGTGGACTCGATGATTTTTCTGAGGGTATCAGTGCAAAGTGAACATAAAATAAACTGCCCAAATCAGAGTTTGAACTCAGGTCACCGATTCCATTGTTTGAACCGTTACCAACTACCGCAATCTATATATATATATATATATATATATATATATATATATATATGTATATATATGAAAAGTAGAATGAGAATTTGCTATACAAACTAGCTCATGTTTCTGCCCTTTTTGGGCATCATCAGGCGAATGATTGTCTATGTTTTCTGGGGTCTATTTATTGGGAATTTGGTGAGAATGTTGTGAGTGTGGTAGTGGGTGGTGAGGGGATATTCATTTTGTCAAGGGGTCTGAACTCCATATAGGGGTCATCTCTGCAAGGATGCTTAGTGGTGGTCTGGGAGTAGTTTCTATCTTGACCTAGGCATCTTGCCCCTGTTGATATCCTCCGTAGCTCTAGTGGATATATATACATATATATATATATATGTATATATTATATATATATATATATATATATATATATATATATATATATATATATATAGCTTACTGGTGTTTTGTTTGACTTTTGTTTGAGGAGGTGTTTTAATTATGGTGTTTTAATTGGTCTGTTCTTGAATATTCTTGAATGAACAACATTCAATGACATTCCAGAACACAACAGGAACACAACACGAGTAAAGTAATGAAGAACAAAAACAACAGAGACAAAGAAATTTGACTTAACCAGTAGTGAAAGCAGTTTTCTGGAACTAGGTGAACGGTAAGGCTATCGTTAGGATTTATGCACGCAGAATTGTGTTCATTTTGAGACATTTAAAATAAAACTGGAAACTGAGAAGTAAGTATAAGCCATAATATTGTGTACCCACCCTTTTCCACCACAGGACCAAACCAACAAGATACTACGTTCATAGGTATTCATTGCGTAAAAAACTAAAGAAGCCAAGGATGAACTCATAAGTCTGATAATATGATTTCATTGCAAAAGAAAGATAATTCTTAAAATCTATCCCAGATAATCTTGCTGTTTGCCAAATATGTGCCAACAGTTGGTTGATAGATTTGAAATTCTCTTCTGTTTGGCTCTTCTCTTCATCTTATTCGTGGCATAAACACTAATTACTCTATCTCAGCCTTTTTATATATTCTTTCCAAGTTCTACTTACGGTATGGAACAGCTGTTGTTTCAAATTGATTTACCCTATGTAATGTCTCCCATATCAAGCTTAGTTATTCATCACATTCGGAGGGGAAAATTTAAACATATCATGACTACTTTAACACCTGGCGTTGTTGGTAACCTGCATAATGTGTTTTTTGGCTTTTCGAAAGCAAAGTCTTTGCTCTCGTAGCTCCCCAACAACCTGAAACAATGAAGCTAGTCATATGATCAACATGATACTGATACTGGTAGTTACGATCTCCACAGAAGAAAAATGCAGACGAATTGCAGGAATGACAAACATTTTTGCAATTGTTCCTACAAGAACAGAGACCAAAAACAAAACAAAAAGAAAATTACCGATTGGTAAGAAAACCAGAAATCTTGGTATAAGTTGACAAGTGGATTGTTGAGACAATTATTTCTCCTGTCATGAAGAGATTTCTAAAGCAACAATTATAAAGGTGTGAGGATACCAGTAGTGAATGGGAACACTATTTGTTGGTAAGATAAAATTTCTGCTGGTTCTGAGGAAGACCCTTTAAAGAAAAATGGGCAATGAGTGTTGGTAGGGGCTGGAGTAGTTGGCAGAATACCACTAAAAAATACAAGGAAAATCCTTATTCATGAAATCTGAGGAAGGGCCGTATGGAATATTAGTCCAGTAGAAAATGTATGTGTAGCTCATTGCACCAGTGCATAAAACTAAAAGTAGAAAACTGATGTCAAGTTCATACATTACACTATTTATTGGGCATCTCTTAAAAATGCTTACTTGTGCTGCTTAAAGTAAAGTCATCTATTAAAAACCAAGCTTGTATCTCAAGCAAATTTATGTATATCAAAGTTGCTTCACAGACAGACAATATCTATTAAAGCTGGCACTATACTCTCAATCCCAATATATAAATATATATGTATATATATATATATATATATATATATATATACATATATACATATATATATATATATATATATATATATATATATATATATGTCGCTCTCTGTATATATATGGATATCTCTCTCTCTATATATATGTATATGTATATCTCCCTCTACATATATATGTATATCTATATATATGTTTAAATATATATATATGCATGTATATATGTGTGTGTATGTACACATATATATGTATATATATATATATATACATATATAAATATCTTTATATATATGTCTGTCTATATACATGTATATCTATATTTATATATATATCCCTATCTCTCTCGCTATATATAGATATATATATGTATATATATATTTGTGTAAATACATATACACATTTATACATTTATATGAAACATATGTTGATTTATTTAATGAGAGTGATATAGATGAATTGCATTATATCATATTGAAACTCTATTTAGAAAGATTTCCCATTATTTCATGGTTATATACCCTGTCTGTTGTAGGTTTAATTCCTGCAGCAGTTCCATCTCCTTTTACTTTGTCTAGGTCGAATGATACATATATATATGTATATATATATATATATATATATATATATATATATATATATATATATATATATATATATATATACACACATTTTCATATATGTATAGATAGAGATATATCAAATTATATCTATATATATATATTTATATATGTATAATCATATATATATTAATATGTGTATATATATATATATATATATATATATATATATATATATATATTGAAAAAATAGAAGTTCTTATTGAACACATGAAGAGGAAAACTTTTTTCTACACTAACCAATCCAATAAACAAAATGAGGGTAAAGATTTTTTCAGCTTCAAAACACGGAAAAGCCCACCACATAGCAAACTATTGGAAAAATATGAACAGGACCTCTCTATGACCTTCAACAACATCCCATCTAGGAAACATACAACCCCATACCTGAAAGAATCAAAAACTTGAAAAAGAAAATAGAATGAATCAACTAATCCAACAACAAATTCGTCGAAGGAGATAAGAGTAACAACATATATCAAACCTCCAACAAACTCCTAACCAACAACATCAAATGAAACATCAAAAAAATAAATACCAAGAAAAACAATCATGAAGCAACTATAAATAAGGACAGAAAAAGCATCGCAGACAAATCAAACATCAGTAATAGGGTTGGAGAACTACAAAAAAAAGATGCATATATACCCATGAAGGATCACAGACTGGACTTCATATACAACACTACCATTAGACTTATTAACTCCACTAAATCACTGATGGGGAAATTCTGTTAAAAAATATCAGAAGACATGAATTATAGCATCAAGCAACAATTGTAACTAAATCAATGGATTAAAAAATTTATGCCATGACCTGGTTTAGCAACATTAAGAAGAAACTTGCCAATTTGTACAATTCGACATCATAGACTTCTACCCCTCCATCGCCAAAGGTATTTTTGAGGAATCCCATTGAATTAGCAAAAATCTATACTGATATTAAAAACAGAGACACAGAAATAATCAAACACTGTAGGCAGACACTACTATTCCACAATCAAGAAAAAGGAACAAAAAAAAAATGTCTGTGGTTTTGAGGTTTCTATGAGCAGTCTCGATTCAGCCAAGATGTAGGACCTAATCACTTTGTATATTTCATATAACTTTACCAGAAAGCTAGATTAAAAATATATAGGACTGTATAAAAAACGACAGCCTACTCATTGTAGGAAATAGCAAGACGCAAAAATCTGAAAAAATTTCATAATATATCAAAAAAGAAAGGAAGAATGTCAACTTTAAAGTCCAAATCAAGGCTAATGTTGAAATTCTACACTTCTTAGATGTCACTTTCAACTTAAATGATAACACCCTTGAATCATATAGAGAAAAGTTCTGTGATTAAATGCATCAACACAAGCTCTAAACACCCAAACAAAATCATTAAAAAAATCCCCTAATAAAAGAAACTAGACTAATATATAATTCCTCAAATGAAACAATGTTCAACAAGATTAGAAATGAATGTACTAAAGCACTAAAGAATCGTGGTTTTTCTGAAACCAACTTTAAATATGATAAAAAGTTAAATCCAATTCAGTAAAACATAACAACTACAAAAAACGTAGATACAATCATTCAACCTACAAGTAAAAACAATTTTAGGAAAAATAATCATCCATTTGATAGAAAAGTACTTCCCCCTGAGTAAACCACTAAGTAAAATATTCAATAAGAACAAATTAAAAATTAGCTATAGCAGTACAAAAAAATTTGATAAACTCATTATATAGCATAACAATGGAGTAATTAGAATGAATACGCATGAATAAACTAGACTGCAATAGTACAAACAAAAATTGATGCTCTTTGCAAAACAAATGTCTCAAATCAAATATGTATACCAAACCAAAATATCAACCCAAAAGAAACCCTTAGAAGTGAAATATTATATAGGAATATTGGAAACACCCTTTAAATCAAGATTAGCCAACAATATATCATTTACAAACAAAAAATCTGAAAATAGTACATTACTGTCAACATATCATTGGAGACTGAGTGATAGCAATCTCAAACCTATTGTAAAATGGAAAATATTAAAACAAATATACATATGCTAAAATATTGGAACCTCATGTTACCTATGCTTAAATGAGAAATTTGAAATCCTTAGTTTTGCAAATGGGACAAGGAACAAAAAACGGAATTATTAAATAGAAAAAATGAAATAGCATTAAAATGCCAGCATCACTTAAAATTTCTATTAACAAACATAATTCAATAACCCATAGATAGATATACTAAAAATGACCACCATAAATATCTTATTCACAAAGCTACCTTAAAGAACAACCCAGTCAACATAATCATCTTAGATATGTGGAAAAAGACCGAACCCAAAATAATCAAATTGACAACTAAGGTCATATAAAAGGGAACTATAACATTAGGAAACAGATTCAAGTGAGAATGAAATGCCCTCAGAGAGGAAACATACCACAAAAGTATTGATAGCTCAACCACATACTGATAACAGAAATGCCTATGGCATACTCTCCTAATACATAATCTATAACCACCAACAAGCATAGTATCTTCATTGGATAAAACAAAAAATAAAACAAGCAATGACCAACCACTAAACAAATCTGTATTAATAGAATAAAAGGAAGACCCTACCACCTAAAAAATTGGACACAAAAATGTCCTGAATAGGAATCTGAAAAAAACTGAATCATTCACCTCAAGGAGCACAAATAGGGCAGAAACATAAACGTGTTTATGTAGTGAATCCTTACTCCATTATATTTTAAGCTCTACACTAAATCAACTTGATGTTTAATGCTGAATGTATCAAGCACTTCATGAAAAAAATCTATCATACACGGATATTGTATTATATCATATAATATATTGTATTCCTCATTCATTTTATGGTATATTCATATATCTATATATAATCATATATATATATATATATATATATATATATATATATATATACACACATATATTCATCTATATATACATATTCATACATATTTTATACCTAAATATATATTCATATATACATAAATATTCATATATGTATAAATATATATTCACATGTATATTCATTAAAAAAAGAAAAAAGGGTATATAAATAGAGTAAAAGGAAGATCCTACAACCTAGAAAAATAGACCGCCCACCACCAAAATGTCCTAAATAAGAATAGAAAGTATAAATATCATCAAACAACAACTACATCTAAACCAATGGATTAATACCAATGATGCCATTACTTGGTTTAGCGACATCAAAAAAAAAATGCTTTCACCTTTATAAAATTTGACTTAATGGACTGCTACCCCTCCATATCCCAAGGTATGATGGAAAATGCCAAAATCTCCGCCAATATTGACCGCAGACACATAGAAATAATCAAACACTGCAGACGAATGGTACTATCCCACAATCAAGGACAATAAACACAAGAAAAATGACGTCTGCAATTTTGATGTTTCTGTGGGGAGTCTCAATTCAGCCAAGATGTTGGACCTAATTGGTCTGTGTGTTTTAAATAGCCTCACCAGTAAATTAGATTCCAAAATATATGACTGTACCGGAACAACAGCCTACTAACTGTAGAAAAATGCGAAATCATTAAAAAATATATCATAAAAGAAATGAAAAAGTCACCTTGAGAGTTCAAATCAAGGCTAATGTTGAAATTCTACACTTCTCAGATGTCACTTTTGATTTGAATTTCAAATCAGATATTGTATACCAAGCCAAAATATCAACCCAAGAGAAACCCTTTCGAGTGAAATATTATCTAAGAATATCCAAGACACCCTTTAAACTTATATTAGCCAACCATACATCTTCCTTTACTAGTGAAAAATATAAAAATAGCACATTGCTGTCCACATATAACTGAAGAATGCGCAATGACAATTTTAAACCAAATGTAAAATGGAAGATATCAAAACAAACATACATATGCCAAAATACTGAAACCTCATGTTACCTATGGCTAAATGAGAAATCTGAAATCCTTAGTTTTGCTAATAGATAAAAAAAAAGTATAAAATAGATTTATTAAACAGAAAAAATGAAATTGTGTTAAAATGCTGGCACCACACAAAATTTCTATGAACAAACATAACTCAATAACCCACATATAGATACACTAATAATAACTGACATAGATATTTCATTCACAAAGCCATCTCAAAGAAATGCTTGATCAACATAATTACCTTAGATAAGAGGAAGTACACCAAACCCAAGGTAGTAATACAATCCACTAAGGTCATATAAAAGAGATCCTAGCATGGGGAAATGAATCTAAAATATTAAGAATAAAACACTCCCATAGAGAACACTCAACAATAACCACTTACTGATAATGTAAACATTCATACCATACCCCCTAGCTTGTAATTTCTAACCACCAACAAAAATACACAAACTACAAATATAACAAATCAAATGAAACAAAAGAGAAACTCCTCCTACCGAGACAAACCCACAAAAGATTTTGCCGAGAGGAATCTAAAATATATCTAATCATCAGCCCGATGAATCCCAGACAGGTCAGAAACATAAACATGCTTGTGTAGTGAGTTCTCATTCTACTATATCTCCAGCTTTACTCCAAACCCACATAACATTTTAAATTGAATGTATCAAGCACTCTACAAAATAAACCCATCATGCATTTGATATTGCATTTTATCATATCATGTTATATTACATCCCTGATTTGTACTGTGGAATATATATATATATATATATATATATTTATATATATATATATAAACATATACATATACCTAAATATATATTCATACATAAATATGTATATGTATATATATATATATATATATATATGCATATTCTTATATGTATATATATATGTATACATACACTTATATATTCTTATATATATATATATATATATATATATATATATATATATATTTATGCATACATATATTTAAATACTTTTTTATATATTCTTATATATATATATATATATACATATATACATACATATATATATATATGTATATATATATATATATATATATATATATATACATTGTAGGTTCTCTGTGAAAAGAACGATGTCATCTGCAAATCTAAGGTTGCTCAAATATTCGCCGTCTATTCTGATTCCTCTATTTTCCCGGTCCATGTTTCGGAAGATCATCTCAAGGCAGGCTGTAAAGAGTTTGGGTGACCTGGTATCACCTTGTCTTACTCCTTTTTGGACCTGAAACGGTTCAGAGTCCTTATGTAGCCTAATGAATGAGTTGCTGTGGTCGTATATGTGTTGCTGTACTTTAACGTATACAGGGTCTACACCTTGTTGGGTGATGGCCTTCATGACCATGGGAATTTCTACAGAGTTGAATGCCTTCTTGAAGTCTATAAATGCTACCGCAAGTGGCATTTTGTATTCTGCTGCCTTCTTTTTCAGCTGATTTATTGAATGAGGATGGTCCATGATCAAGTAATTTCTTCTAAATCTAGCCTTGTCTCGTGTTTGACTTTCGTCTAGTGTTTAAGTAATCCAGTTGGTGATGATTTTTATGAAAAGTTTGTATATACATTAAAACAGGCTTATAGGTCTGTAGTTGTTGAGGTCTTTGGGGTTACCTTTTTATGTAGAAGCATTATAATAGCAGTGTTCCAGTCTTTCGGGACTTTACTCTGTTTCAGACACAAGTTGAATGGTTTGGCTAGCTTTATGTTAACTCTCTTACCAGCTTTTTTGAGTAGATCGATGGTGATATTATCTGGTCTAGGGGCTTTTCTTTTTTTTTTTGTTTGTTTAATGGCTTGCTTTACTTCCTATGGTGTAACTTTGGGAAGTCTTCTAACTGATTGTCGGCATCTTGTGTATTCTGGTTGTTGCATTGTCCGTGTTTTGAAGAGTAGAGTTCCTGGTAAAATTCTTGGGTGCGTTCTGTCAAGATAGAAGATGCAAAATTCGGCTAGATAGACCACTACATCTACCTAGGACAACAAATCTCCATGAGACCCTCAAAAGAGGAGGAAATCAAGTGAAGAATCACTTTGGAATGGCAAGCCTTCGGCAGAGCAAACTCAACTTTCAAGAACCAGATGATCCCAATAATCCTAAAAAGAACAGTATACAACCAATGCATTCTCCCGATAGTCACTTATGGAGCTGAAACATGGAACCTAACCAAGAGACAGACATACAAACTGAGAAGTATGTGATGAGCGCACGAGAGAATCATGCTCAACATCATATGGAGAGATCACAAGACAGCACACTATATAAGGAAGAAAATAGGTGTCCATGACATCATAGAAACTATTAAAAAACTCAAATGGCAATGGGCAGGCCATGTTGCAAGAAAGAAAGACAACCAATGGACATCACGTCTCACAACATGGATCCCCAGAGATCACATAAGAAACTGAGGCCGACAGAACATGAGATGGAGAGATGAACTTGACAGATTCAGGAAATACTGGCTCAGCGATGCCCATGATAGGGAATTGTGGCAAATCCTGGGGAAGGTCTATGTCCAAGGACGGACGTTGAAAGACTGATGATGATGATGATGTATATATTATTGTGTCATCCACAGACAGCTGTTATGTTGTATTACAACTCTTCAGTGTGACTATAGACTATCCATTATTCCATCCAGTACCACATGGTATGATAGAAACCTTCGCTCCAGACACGGAGGCTGGTATTCTACCTCTGCTCCAGGGAACTGGACGGTCAGTAAGGTTGAATATAAGTGATATATTTGATTCAACCCATATATATATATATATACATAGAATAATCTAAATTTTGAAAAAGTTTCGCGGTTGAAACTTCAAAATTTAATTGTTTTTTATCAAATTGATAGTGAATAATACATTATTTATACAATAGGAAATAATATTTATTCAAAATTATAGAGAGAAAACATCTGAAACATATTCCATGGTTGATCCCTTTATCAAGAGTGGTGGATTATATTTAGTTTCAATCTAATTGCTCCAAACATTTCTGTTTGGACGCAGGATTTGAAATTTATCCAAAGAGACTTTGCTTTAGTTTTGCTCATGAAAGATTCATAAAACGATTTTTTTTTGGACAAAAATTTGCTCTTTTCTCCCCAGCAATAACGATAAATAACTTGAAAGCAATATTTTTAACATCTTAGATACATAAAATTGAGTTTGGGATATTTTTCAAAATTTGTTTGCACATTCCTCAACATTCATTTAATTATAATTTTAAATATTGCCTTATGAATTAAATACCATTAAAGATTTATTTGATGTCGGTCAGAGATAAGCTATGAAAATTTTAGTATCCCTCTATACTCTGAATAAGCAATGATTTTCTGTATTTATATATTCTATGATTTATTAATAAAAAAAAACAACTGTTCTTTTGAAGTTTTCATGTGTTGAAAGCAAAAAAAAAATTGCCCCTGAGTATACATGAGCATGTTTAATGCTGAATACAGTGTATGAGTACATATATATATATATATATATATATATATATATATATATATATATACAATTGTATATGAATTTATCTGTGGTCTTACCCATATGGTAATTCCTTTCAACAATCTTCACCCGCAAAGTTAAACCATTCATTCATTCATATATATATATATATATATATATATATATATATATATATACATATATATATATTATATATGTATATAGTTTCCAACATGATCTTCTATCTAGGCAATTAACTTAATTCAGTAGTGAATAATACTCTCATAATAGCACTAAAAATTCATCTGTATTTCCTCTATCATTCAATGATCATTTTCAGAATATGATTGACACACTTGTTTTTTTCTTTCATTTAAGACAGTTCAATTCTTTCTACCGTGGGCTTTGCCCTCAAGATTGCCAATTAATACATCCCATTCATACTGAGCAAAGTGAAAGTGTTCCTTTCAGTGTTGACAAGTGTGGCTTGTTATCTATGATTAAAACTGATACTGGAAATGGCTAAAATTGGCTAGCTTAATTTACTTTGTTTGTGTGAATGAACATCAATAATGGATAAAACCAGTTTTCTATCTCTTTCATCTTGTATTCTTACAAATTGAAAATATATCTTGAACTATATATATATTTGGAAAGATAGATACAGATGGAAAGAAAAAATACTTGGATTTGCAAATGTAAAAATCCAATGAGTGAAAGGTTTAAAACACTCTCAAGAAACAAGTCTGGTCTTTGAAGATTATCAAGTATCAGCAGATCTCTTGAAACTTCAAAATAAATTTGCTATTTTCCAGATTGATAGAGCAGCAAATAATATGGAAAAATATTATATTCAAAGGATATCGTCTGTAGTAGGTTTAATAGGAACATCAACATCCACGTATAAAATATCTACTTGAGAACCTGATAATATCAAATTTGATAACAATGTATTATGTGAAAAGTTAGGACTTCAGATAGAAGGAAAAATACAAAAGTTACTAATTATGTATTGAATACCTAAAATGCAAAAAAAGTTTTCAATTTAATATACTATCAAATACAGAAATTCTATATTAAATTCTACAGTAATTTAAATCTCTTCGGGTAGTAGATAATTCTAAGCCTGTTTAAGAACAATAGGATATCATAAATACCCGTAATGGGGCTAATTTATCTCAACCTACAATTTTAGTACCCTTTGCACAAATATTCCCCATGAAGATCTTATTAAAGAATTAAATAAAATAATAGACTTGGCATTTGCAGGAGGAAATGATAAATATATTGGGTTTACTAACTCTAAAGCTTTCTGATGTAAAACAAAAAAGGCAAGACTTACCCAATGTGTTCTACCCTTAAGGTAATTTTTGGTCATCTTACTGGGGAATGTTACTATCAAATAGGTAATGAATTAATTCGCCAGATCATAGGTGTCCCTTAGGGAATTAACCCTGCTGGATAAATTTATATTTAAATAGACATGAACATATTTTAATGTCATCTTTAATTAGATCTGATATAGAGTGAGCTTGTTCATTTTTAGGCTGACCAGTTGTATTGATGACTAATGTTATCTAAATGATGGGAAAAAAATCAAAAATAGTACTATATACCCTTAGGATCTTGAACTAAAGGGTGAACATAATAAAATGCAAGCAATATTCCTAGATTTGGATACTAAAATCAAGGATGTTATGTTTGTCTGTACATTTTTTGATAAACGAGACTCCTTTCTGTTCCATATCATATGTATGCCATGAGGAACATATCATATATTTTACGGAACTATATTATCAGAATATATAATGATAGAAAGAGCTACACTTAAAACTTATTAGCTGGACCATAATGAAAAAAAACGGAAATTAAAGAATACGCTAATGAGAATATAAGAATAAAATAAATGAATGTATATTGAAATAAATAAATTTGTATAAATGTTAGGGGAATTAGGTAATCAAAAGAGATGGATCTAGTCTTTGTCAGTGTGAAAGATCATTGTATTGACTGGAATCAGGGAAAAGGGAAAACATTTGGCTCTGGTCCATTTGTCTGACTGAGAAGTAGTTGGGTGGGGTGGGAGATAGAACACGGAATGCCAAGTAATGAATTGTCTGATTCTTTGGTTGAATATGTTTGTAGAAAATCAACTCAAAGAAATCTTTCTGTGTAATGAGTATTCTTAAAGATGATGTCATAAGTTAATGTGCATGCAGTCTGAGATTAAAACCGACTCAACAGATTTAATATTCACATAGGTGAACACTCAATAGAAGTGACACAAAAAATGGGTCATGTCCGTTGTTTTACTTACTGATCCCTCACAGCTAAATATGCTTTTAGGGTAACCTATGCGAGTAAACCCCGTTTCCAAAAAATAAATTAGGTGTAATATAAAATAACATCCATATACAACACATTATGATAATACCCTTCATAAAATAACAAACTACATGTATGACTTAAGCTATATGATAAAATCATAGCTGAAAGTGAAGTGATATTTGATCAACACTGCTGGGGTGCCATGTTAATATAACTCTTTTATTTTTAAATCTCTGGAAAGGTTACATGGTAAACAACTGAAGATTACATCAAGAGAAAATTTACACATAGTCCCATAATATCAAAGTACGCGTAGAATGTAAAAAAAAAACACTGAGGAAAATAACATAAATTGCATTAACTGATATTGGGAAATAAGTGACTTAAGTGACAGGAAAATATTTTAAACAAGTTTTTTAATGTGTTCAAGTTTCAAGTTGTAAAGCTTGCTAGACTATGAATATATACATATATGTATATATATGTATGTATGTATGTATGTATGTATTACTCTTTTAGAGCCTGTTGGCAAGGGCCTGTCTAGGGTTATGCTGAACCATTTAGTGAGGGAAATTTGTCTCTTGGTCCTCCCCAAAGATCCTGTTTAGTTTCAGTGCAAGGACAGTTACATTGGACATAATGTTTTCTACAAGATAACCTTAAGAGTAATGCATTATTAAGCCCACTTATCAAAAAAATACCTATATACTAGGACTCAGGGACAAATTACTAATGAAAATTGTGCATTTATTCTTTTAAAAATCATCAGATTTAATCAGCTATCATCAATTTTATTGGCTAAAGTTGAACTGATCAGCCATATCTTGCCAAAATATGGCTAATTTGGCAACCCTAGTCTTCTTTACTAAAAAATCTGGCAGTTCTTTTGACTTATGTCTGGACATTTTGAAGGCTGCCTTATCAATAACAGCAAACCAATAAAACATTTCCTTGTTTTTTTCTCAAATTCATGACAAACAAGGTCGTTCAGCTGTAACTTTGTAAACCTTCCTGGATCATAATTAATCTTTTATATGAATATCTTGGCTTGAAGAACAAAGATTTTCAGAGGGCTTTCCAGGAGAGCTGGATTTTAGACAGCAGTGCCTGTACGCAGAATATCCCTCTGGCCAGCACAATGAAGTTTTAAGGTGAGTGCAACATGTGCAGAACTGACCCATCCTTTAAACCAAGTGAGATAGATATGAAGAGAATGAAAGGGAAACAAATATATTATCTTGACAGACAAATTCGAAGAGAACGTGATAGATTGATAAATAAAATCAGGAGTGCAGCGGAGATCACTGAGCATCTAAATTACAGGTTTTGTAGCTCAAAGCCAAGATGACAATCAATTCATCTTGCTTGATTTTATTTACTTTTTCCCTACTATCATCAAATGAGATCACAAATATTTTGTGATCACAGAAAGTCTTCCTAAGAACAGTTTATACACTACAGTAGTTTAATACGGACAATATTTTTGAATACCAGCTGACGGAGGGGTGGGGGTTATCATTACCAGAATATGGGGGATAAGTTTGCCATAGGTCATTTTCAAATGGCTTATGCACTCAATATCGTTTTTAAAAGGGTTTGTCTAGATAATTTAATATTAAGATTAAGATATTTATCAAAGAGTGCTACTGACTCATACCATTTCATATTACCAAATCATATTGTTTCCTCACAGCCTGTTAGCTTTGCGGCCTGGTACTGGTCTGCAGCCCGATGGTTGAGGACCTCTGGTTTAGACAAAACATTTTATTCTAAACAAAACAACTCCACATAAAAGATGTGCAAATTGTTTTGTGACTTTCTCTTTGTCGTTCTTATCTAATGTGCTGCTTTTTGCATGTTTATTTCTAGTTCTATTTTCATGGTTTCGCTGATTCATAGTACGTAATTATGTGCATAGCTAGGTATGTATGACAGATAAGGAGTGGCTTTATCTGACAAAGTTGATTAAGCTTTGAACTTCAAAAGGTTATTTTGACATTGTCACTGCAATTCTGTAAATAGGGCACGGTGGTTTTAGAATGCCGATAAAACTAGCTTTCCAAGGAAAATTATAAATCACCGCCAATTATATATGCCTCTTTTTGTAAATTAAACAGTATAGTGGCAAAATCAAGTTACTTTAATGAAAATCTTTTGTGATGGAGTATGTTTCGAGTGATAAATTTATGATTTTTTTTTAAATAAAAGGGGTTCTGGTTCGACCAATGTTGGGTACATTCCAGCATTGCCCGGTGATACTGTTCAAGCGTCAACCATTCCAGCACCAGTTTTTCTAGCCCCGACAACCTTCCAGCATTGCACAAGGGTATAGTAGTTTGCATCAGGCCAACAACAAGGCTATCCATGACGTACCAGTCCATCCATTGAACACAGTTGTATAGGCAGTTCACGCTAAATGCAGAGCTTTTTCTTTGCTCTCTATTTGATAGAATCGATAGAAAACTTTTAAAAAGATGATTCTTCAATACCATTTTTATAGATATGATGAGTTATCTATCTAAAATAAGAAACAACTTACTAGCAAAACTACTCCTTTCAAACGTAATTAAGCGAAAAAATCTTTTAGCTCTCATATCTATAAAAATGGTATTGAAGGAACATCTTTAAAGAGAGATTGATCTATTTATTTGAATATTGAATATATATGACATTGTCCTAAAATCTAACCATAAAAAACTACCATTCTAAGTTCTTTATGAATGAATGAATGAAATAGTAGTATCAATGATATTAGGCTTTAGGGTCTTCAGAGCAAATTGGATGGCATATTTTATTACTCATTCATGTTCATCAGGCTGGTCTATAAAAAAATGCAACTAAAAAAATAAGCTAAAGGTAAAAAGTAGTCATAAAAATGATTCATAATACTTCATCGAATAAAAGTAAATACATACCAGGTATACCAGGGAAAAACAGTGGTTGTTTAAAAGTAAAATTGATTTATTCATTTGCATAAACGTACAAAATTTAGTGTGAATCCAGGGGTCCACACACTGCCTGGGAATCTTTAAAAAAATAATTAAACATAAAAATTTTATGAACATAAAAAACAAATGATCTTGAGTAAAAAGTAATCAGAACTCTACCTTGAGAAACAAACATCTGTTGTTTTTTATCTAATATAAGTAATATGTTTCCTGCATCTTCCTTCATAATTTTTATCACTATTGGATTATATATCCGTTTCCTAATAATATAATTGTCCACATTAGAAACAACAGTGCAGACATGGACAGCGAATAGACAAGATAAGAAGAGGGGGTTTAAAGCAGTTATCTGAGTCTTTGCCTGGGCTGTTTAGCTCAATGGTTAAGAGGGTCGCTACATTGAAGCTGCTGCCTATCAGTCGCAGGTTAGAAAGCAACCCCATTTTTCTTTAATTGTTTAATCTATTTATGCTGTCAAGGCCAAGTGGCTCATTTTGCAATGATCCACTCCCAAATCTACTCACTAGTGTCTGTCCACATGATATCTACAAAAGTTCTCCCTGAATATCAATGACATTTTTCGAAAAGTGAGTCGTGGAGTAAGAAAGATATGGAAAGGTGGATCTATGAATTAGTGAGATAATTTCTGCATTTGAAAGAACAAAACATTTCTGTATTGGCTTCTGTCTTCAAAATGTCACTTCGTTTTTGAGAAACCCCTGGAAAGGTCGTGCTGAAACCGAATCTTAACTGGTTCATGTAATGTATTGACTTATCAAAGAGGAGGTGAAACAAAAAATCAGAGAACAATTTTCCCCGTAGTAAGAGAAAAATGATTCAATGATAAAATGGTATAAAAGTAATTTTTGATTATGTTTTGGGCACCACTGGAATGTAAGGGTCCCGCACCTGCCTAAGAGAAATGGAAAAACTTTTTTGCAAATTATTTTTTGTGCTATCAATCGATTGCCCTCCTTTTTGAGAGAGATTTTGACAGTTTTGAAAGTATTTTTTAAAGGTTTTAAAGGAGGGTTCTATTTACGATATTACTACAATTTTTTTTAAGTAAGATCCAACTTTAGGTGTGCAAATATTGCATTCCAAACACTGAAATCACTTCATTATATTTTTTTACCTGGTAAATTATTTCGTAAATTATATTGCATTTAGAATGCTGTTATTAGTTAAAATTTCTGATGCAATGATTGTTTTTGCTCCAGATTTTTCAACGGGGATTGATTAGTTTTTGAATGAAGGAAATTATACTAAATTTGAACTTAAGATGCTAACCTTTGTTAAATTTCTGATGAAAGACTTTTCAAATCAAAATGACATAAGTCTGATATTTTAATCAATTTTTCGTTCTACAAACTTGATCTCGTTATTTGTCGCAGATGTTGAATTATACCATAACATTAAAATTATGTTTTTTCGAGAAATTTTGCTTTTTTCAACTGATGTTGTTGGCTGCATAATTTCAGTTTCTTTTCTGCTTTTTTCAATGTTGCAGTAGAACAACTTTACCAAACAAGTTCATCAAAAATTAATGCAAATTGTGAAATTACAAACATACACATATACATACAGATCACAAACATACACACATGCATACAAAAACATACTACCTATACACATATCACATTCCCCTAAGTCACTTTTGTGCATACATACAGTTAGACACAGACAGACACACACCACATGCGTATTACATAAGTATGCAAGTTTGGGCATGTATGTGAGCGTGTATTTGGCATCTTTTGTCTGTTTGTTGTCTCTTGCTGACAATGTGCCAATAGGCTGTCATAGGCCTGTTCATTCGCAAAATATGTATCAAGAGTTATCAAAAAGTGAACTTCTGGTGTGGTGCCACTAATTTATTTTTCAAAAATTCTTATTTACGGTAGATTTGATGATATATTTGGTAAATTTCAGAGGGCAATGTTGATTAATTCAATTTTGCGTAACCTATGATGGTTTCTTCAATTTTGTTCCCATTCCTTTAGTATTGAAAGGGGCCCATAATATAATATTCTTTATATAGATGTGTTAACTAATAACGTCAACAAAATGTCTGTAAATAAGATGAAAAATTTGAATAAGAATAAGAGTGCTGAAAAATTTTCAATGAAGTGAAAGTTTTTTTTTGACTTTGAAAAGGCTACTGCCTGACAGGCTAACATACCAAAAAATTCCTAAACTCCTCCTTTCCTTCCACTTCTTCCATAAGCGTCTGAAAGTGTATTGGAGAGAACTTGCTCATCTATGGTCTGGCTTTCAGCACTAGATCATTTACATGGAAGTTTGAATCTATGTTCAATTTCCTCTTACTATTTATGGTTTAACCTGGTTGCCTTTTGACATTCCCCGAGATTTACCTCTGGCACATCCACCCTGTGTACCACTACCCGATTCCTCTTGGTGGTTTTCCTTGCTTCCCAGCAGATCACTTCTCTCTCTGTTTCACATCTTTTCTTTGGTTTCCTTGCTTCCCTGCATTTCTCTTTCTCACACGCCTTTCCCTCTTCATTTCAAACCCACTCTTTTACTCTATTAATTTTCCCTCTTTATTACAAACTTCTTCTCTTTCTCTCTCTCTCTCTCTCACCTTTCCCTCTTCGCTGCAAACTGAATCTCATTCTCTCTCTCTTACTGTTACTTTTCCTCTTCATCGCAAACTATCTCCCTCTCTTCCCTACCCCTATTCATTGTACACTGTATCTCTTTCACTCTCTGTTATCTTTCCCTCTTTATTACAAGGTACTTCTCTTTCTCTCTCTTTCTCCATTATTTCTCTTCATTGCACACAGGCTCTTTTCCTCTTTCTGTTTCTACGTTACCTGTCCTTCTTCATTGAAAACTACTTTTCTCTCTTTCTGTTACCTCCCCTCTTTATTGCAAACCAAAACCTCATCTCTCTCTCTCTCTCTCTGCATCATCTCTCCATTTTTTTGCATCTCTCTCTCTCTTATTCCCTTTGGTAAACTTTTTCCTGAAAACCACCTCTCATTCAAAACCATGTAAGAAACCATCAACTAAAACTGTCAAAATAGGTTTCCTCAGTTTTCAAGTTAGTCTGGCTTGCTGGCTATGTATGTATACATGTATGTTGTGTTCGGGCCGCACCAATGGAGCTAAAGGGATTAATTTTCAACGATCACTATTCATTATGCACAGAGAAAAAAATTTTTTGCTTTTTTATCCCCCCCCCCCATTAGGTTTTTAGTGGGGTGTTCATTTTACAATATCAGTTTATGCTAAATTGGTCACTAGTTTTATTCTGCTTGTTTTTTGAAAATTCAAACTTTTCTGTGATCCTAGGAAAGATCACCCCTTATTCCAATTTTTTGATTGATCACTCCCAACACTGCATGCTGCCAAAAGTTGACATTTGACAGTTTCTTTTTAGTGATCAAGCTTTGTTTTCTCATTTGTGTTTTTGTATTTTAGTTCTCCTACTTCCTTTGGTATATGTGATTAGTCTTCTGCTTCTGTGACATCAAACTCCATTTTGGAAATCATGGCCTATATGTATTGGCTATACAAAGAGGATATCTGTGTAGCATCACTTTCATTTTCTCTATCATTGTGACATGCTAGTGACTAGATTGCTATAAATATGACTGGTTATGGAACTGGGGGCATGAAATATCAAACTCACCCTTCCCTCAGAACAGCGTAATAGAGGTTTTTATAGCTTTTCTTCTAAAAACCTATCATCTCCAGCCAAATATTTTTTTTTTTTTGAGTCAAGTTATAAATTCAAATATTACCATTATAGCCAAAATAACCTGTTGTTTTACATATTTGTAAAATCTAAATTATCCTAATCATACAATCATCTGGATCATGAGTTATGATTTGAAAGCATGTTACAAATGCCACAAAATAAAGGCTGTCTGGAGAAACAGCCATTGCTTCAGATCCTGAAATTAGCATCTGGTATTTCCTCTCAACACTTTCATCAATAAGTTTTCATGTTTCTCTGAATTTTTGAGATGAGGTATCATTATTATCACTATTATTGTTTGGACTAGCCTCATCTTGGTTGTTTTCTATACAACGTTTTGGTTCGTTACTTCCCCCACACCTACCAGATGATACCTGATGAAGGCCATAAAGCACAACGGTCGAAATGTTGTATGGAAAACAACCAAGATGAGGATAGTCTGAACAATAATAGAGATAATAAGTTTTCAGTTCGTCTAGCTAAAAAGCTAAATTCTCAGAAATTATGCCTCACCTCTGAATTTAAAAAGGAAAAAAACATACCGTTGCCCTTTTGTGAGTGTTGATGACATCTCCAACCATTGCCCTGAAAGCTCTGATCATTGGGCACCTTCCCCTGGCAAGAACCACCTGAAAATTCCTGTCCCTAAGCCTCTGACTTTTGCACTCCAGTCGAGTAAAAGGTCAGCTGCAACACTTACCTCCCTTGCAGCTTTTTTCACAACTGGATTAGTTCAGTACTCTTCCTAAACTGCAAGCCAATTGGCAAAGACAAATTTTTAAAAGGCCATACGTGAATGGCAAGTTATTTTTTCAAGAATCTTCTACTGGAACCATTGTAGAATTAAATCAGTTCGAGCTAGAAAATTTCAAGAGGAATGAATGATATTCTGCATATGAGAGTGCTATTCTATCAGTGATGCTTGTATTAGTTCCTGAACCCTGACAATCCCTTTCTTCCTGATTTGCAATGTATTTCTGCTGTACAATCATTTGAAATATATTTTTATATCATTATATATTTTAAAATCATTCACAGTGAATTTACATTAAACATTATAGCCCTATTCTGTCAGTAATGCTTGTAATAATCCATTAAATGCTAATGACTGAAATGTCTGTCATTACAGCTCTATAGTTAACTGAATCAGATTTCTGTTTAATTGTGAGTGATGGTTGCTCAGTTCTATCTGTAAATCAGAGCTAAATCCCAACCTATGACCATCTCTTCTTCCCTGATTTGCATGCATGGCATACAGATCGAGTGCCACATCATGCCACAGCAAGTTTTTGATTAAAAAATTGCAAAGTTTGCCAAATTTGTTTTTTCCTTACAATCAGAAATAATCCATGAGTTAGTGCAGAATATCACTATAGCTCAGAAAAGGAGTGGTTGAGTAGCAGTGAAGTAAATGGGCAGGAATGAAAAATACTCAGTTCAAATTCAGTCAACATTTTATTACAACCATGATTATTGTTTCCTTATTCCTCCACGACAATAATTTACTATGTTGAAGTTTTGATACATTTGTTCATTTAATCCTTTATGTAAAGTTATGGGTTATATAAACAGATACTCACTTTGGAACCGAAGATCTATCCAAAAAAAAGTCCTTAAGATACAATTATTGATCTTAATGATTCAAGAAAATACTAGTTAAAAATGAAACATAAATAATAAATATCATTCATTGCACTCATATACATTGCAATGCCTATTACACACACTCATAGATCAATTGATAACTCAATAGCATAATGATTTGAAAAAAGCATTTATTTTTCACCACAAATATTTATATCTGATATAATTTCCTTCCTTGTTGATATACCTAATTCAATGGGGAATGTTAATCACGTAGATCAAATTTTTTACGGTGAAAATTTAAGATCAAAATTCAGCTAATAACTGTGTCAGGCAACAGCCTTATTGATCCCATCTCATATACAGCGGTGGTCGAAAGTGATGGAAAAAAAAATATTCTGTACTCTGACGAGTCAAAATTCAACATGGTTTCATCTGATGGTATCAGGTATGTTTGTAGGGCACCAATCCTCCACGGTACAATCTATAATTTATTTGGAAAAGGTAATGGTTTTTATGGTGATTAACAGAAGTGATCAATGGTTTCTTTATGCTATACAAACTCTTCCCTTTGTTTTATGTAGCCATTGCCTTGCAGTACAATATGAAAGGGGAGGTTCCTCACCATGGCATATCTTCTTCAGGATCTTGGAAGTTATTTTGAAGCAAGACATATTAAGATAATTTTCATCCACTGGTTAAAGTATCCATTAACCTTCTACTGTCAATCTCATTGCCCTACATTCTGCATGGTACTAGTCTCAAGATGCTTAGCAATGATTCTTCAGACTCTGTGATTATTCATATCCAGCACAAAACTTATATTTGAACCAACGTGCACATGAAAGAATAATGCTGGGCCTCACATGGAGAGACCACAAGACAGCACAGTACATCTGAGAAAAGACAAGACTTAGGGACATCATAGAATCCATAAAAAATCTCAAATGGCGGTGGGCTGGCCATGTTGCAAGAATGGCAGACAATCGATGGACATCGCGACTCACAACATGGATCCCTCACATGCGCAACCGAGGCCGGCAAAATGTTAGATGGAGAGATGAGCTAGACAAGTTCAGGAAGTACTGGCTCCGTGACACCCATGATAGAGAAATGTGGCAAATCCTGGGGAAGGTCTATGTCCAACGACGGACGCTAAAAGACTGATGATGATGATGAACCAGATTTGAAATTATCCTCTTTTGTTGCAGTGGACAACTAATTCTTCACGTACATTTCCTCTAAATCCCATAAATAAAGTTGAATACCACAGCCGGCACCTGCCAAATAGTGATTCACTCACTTGTAGCAATTATGAGCTTGGCTTGGAAAAAAAAGAGTGCATATTTTGAGTGACAGCTTTGTAAAATGATGTATATATAACTGTGCACGTTTCATTGCATGATGATACATGCAAAAATTACAACGATGAACTCTTATTTTAAGTTTTAGACTATAAGTTCAATTGTACAACATGTATACAAAATCTTTAATTATTTGTTTGAATAAAGGGCTAGAGCAGCAATTTTCCAACCAAAGACAACCATTATATATATATATATATGTATATATATATATATATATATATATATATATATATATATATATATATATATATGTATTAGTCAGTAAAGCTTACAGCTCCAAGAACTAACGCTATATCTATTGAAAAACAAAACGTATCCCCATGCATGTATGTCACCCAGGGTGTCAAAATTTATTTACTCCTTTATTCCCTTTCCCTATGAAATTCCTTGATTCAAGCCTTATCTGTCCAACTATGCATTCTCAGTTGATCATCTGAATTTAGAGAAAAAAAACCCAAAAAACAAAAAAAGAAACGTTTTTCTAAAAAAACAACAAAATTCTACAAAGAAGGGAAAATTAGTTACCATGGCTGTTAGTTAAATATTTTTAATCAAAAAAACAATAAATCAACTTTTCTGGGTTGAATCTTCAGTTGTTTACCATTAAATAGTTTTGGGGTAATGATTAGTTGTTCAGAAGAAGATGCAGATAAACACTGAAATTTGAAGGACATCCTCCAACATTTCCTCTTTTATTAATCAATATTTCATAATTGCATTCATTTTTTTGACTATTTTCATCTTCTTTTTAATATGTAAAGAATACCTATACATGCGGTTGAAATTAAGTTATAAAAAGGTGAATGTTTAACGCTTGAATAAATAAATAGTCAATTTCTTAAATCTTTTAAAAATAAACAAATTTATTAACAATAACATTTACTTGGGTGGTGAAATGGAGTCCAAGAGTGATTAGGGTGATAGTAGTGGTTGTGATGGTGGTGCTGAGTCATTATTGAAGTGGATAAAAAGTCAAGTGTGTATTACATGCCAAAATAAAAGTAATCATAAAAAATGATGGGATTATTTATGTATGGATACACAACAATCAAAATCAAAAATGCAGACCTGAAAAAAGTTGATCACTACATCTACCAAGGACAATGAAACACACTGAAATTCTTGAAAGAAGAAATCAAGTGAAGAATCACTCTAAGATTGGTAGAACAAGCTCAACCTTTAACAACAAGGAAATGCTGTTAGTCCTAAAAAAAAAAGAGTCTACAACTAACACATCCTCCCGATAGTCTCCTATATAGCTAAGACATTGAATCCGAAAGATTGACCCTTAAACTGAGAACCATGCAATGTACACATGAGAGAATCGTAGTCAACATCACATGGAGTGATCGCAAAACAGCACAGTACATTAGAGAAAAATAGGTGTCAGGGACATTAAAGAATCATAGAAAAGATGGCGTGACGATTCGACAAGTTCAGAAAGTATTGCCCCCGTCAAGTCCATGATAAAGAGGTCTGGCGAATCCTGAGGAAAGTGTACATCCAACAACAGGTGCTAAAAGGCTAATGATGATGTATTTACTGCAAACGAAAAAAATCACTTAGTACCTTGAACAGAATGTATTTTTCCATTGATTTTCTACAACTTCATATATTCTGTTCATATTTTTCATGGCTCATCAGCCACTACATAATGGTCAAATTGAACTAAACAAATTATCTAAAATACATTTTTATGTTCTTTGATCATGTATACAAGTTTTTTATGGACCCCAAAAGATACGAAGACAGCACCTTTTTAGGTACCAGTTTATCATTGAATAACTATGAATTATTGGGTTCTGTACAGATTTTCTGTTTATTCTAAGTTGCAAGGATGAGATACATCTTATAAAATGATAGATTTGTGAATTTAAATCAATGTCAACAAATTTCAGAACCACCAAAAAATTACCATTTCCAAGTTGCAATAAAATATGAAGAAACACAATTATTAGCAATCAGTGCCTATTGGAAACTCTCACTGAAAATGGCTGAAATTAGCTAAACCTTTCAATTTCCAGCTAACATTATTGCTAAAAATGTTTTATATACTCATTTAAAGCCCACTTATCAAATAAAATAACTAGGACTCTGGAACAAATTATCAATGAGAATAAAATGTTTACTTTTATTAAACTTACTAATTATTTTCAAAATTGACCAGATTTTTGTAGATTTTTATTGAATGCATTAGAAAAACATTCAGCCAGATTTAGCTAGAAAATGCCTAATTTGGCAACACTGGACTGTCTTCAATAGAACAGGTGACTTTTCGATCGAGTTCATGCAAAGAGATCAGAAGATGTGATGACTGTTTGTTTCATATTGTGAGCGGATATAAATTTGACAAAATGTAGAACTTAGCTAGTCTATAGATTCAAGAAATGAGGGTTTTTTATAAATTTTTCTTCCTATGAAATATAGAGAACCTAAATAATTCAGAAATTCTGTTTTATTATGAAAAGCAAATTATTGTACATCACTTCAGAGTTAACGAGTCCAACTGAATTTTAATCAACTAAATTAACAGATATATTAGTTTAAAAGAAAAATTAGGCAGTCATCATAGTGTAACATCTCAGATGGTATCACCAACGTTGCCCCTCTCCCTCTTGTCAGTACAGTAGTGGATTCAGGGACCTCCTGAAAAGAATCCCTATCTCCAGTAGTATCAACTCTTCCCTGCCAATGGACAAAAGAGGCAGTTGAAAAGAATGCATGGTGATGCAATGTCTACCAAGCAACCTCCTTTGCCAACTGAGTAAAAGCTGAAGAAGGAAGGCAATGCCGTAAGGAAAGCGCTCAATCAGGCGGCCAGACATTCTGAAAACATTGTGGAAAGTCCTGCAAAAAATGTAGTAAGCCTTCTCAAATCTTTGTCCATGAAGCCAAGCCATATTATCTAAAGATTGAAAACAATTTAGAATTAAAATATCTCAAGTTGGATTTAATTTTGTAAAAGATCCAAGTCAGAGGTTCCTAACCTTTTCAATACCGAGGACCTCTTATCAGAAAGAATTTCCTGTGAACACAAGGCTTTTGGAAGGTCAGCCAACTCAACAAGCTCTCAGATCCCAGGCTTTTAAAAGATCTTCCTCCCCAAACAAACATATGGTCCCCAAGTCATAGGTGTCTGCAGGGAGGGGGGGGGGGTTCAGATAGAGTATTTACCTCTTTCTGGATCAGGCTTTTTCACTGAGGGAGAGGGGGTTTGAAAGATGGAACTTTATAGTCAATAAATGATAATGGTGCAGTGCAATTAATCTATGTAATCCTAACTTAATATTTCCATATTAAAAGTTTGTATTATTCACTGGTGCTCATTCCATCGTGTTATCTTGGAGACACGTCATGCATCTCCACCGACAGTCAAGTGCACCATCTAATATTTGGGTCATACAGCTTAAACTACGAATGGCACGTAGATTGCCTATTGTGTACCAGAGATGCCACCAAGATATATACCGAATGTACCCTTTTTGTCCCTAACCAAAACGGCTGAGGACAACCAGTGATGCCTTTGAGGACCCCACGTTGAGAATAGCTGATCTGAGTACAAGTTTGATAAAATCTCTCGCATAGTAAGAGTTTTCCCAAATATGCCCCACTGTTCTTCTTATCAGTACTTATCTCTTTATCAGTGACTCAATTTCAGATTTCAGATGTTCACCTTTATCTATGCTTACCACTTCTTTCTTTTCTTTTTACAAACTGCACTTGATTATACCACCATAGTTTATCTACAGTCGAACATTCGTAATAGCTTACACAAACTCTGATGACACATGCAGACTTGCTTAGTTTTCTCTTATCACTTGCGATGTACTTAGGTTTGGTGTAACACTTGTGGATCATATATTTTTTCAAGTCCCTTACAGTTCGTATATCTGTCTTTTCTACTCTACAGCTCTGAACCTGACCTTATTTGACTACTTTCCAGTCAACTCTAAATTTAGGCAAGGGAGGTCAGACCAAAGGTACGGGTCATGAAATCGCAACAAATCATAGGAATAAGCATTATTTTCATTATCAAAACATGTATCTTGAAATAATTATGATTGGGTGAGCCAATGCGATAAACTAGTATATGTGAGAGAAAGCGACAACAAGCTTAGCACAAGACTTCATTTTTGAGTACTTGAAGAAAATTTGTCTCTCTATTGATAGCTTGCGAGAACAGCACTCTGATCATTAAACTATGGAAAGCTTTGTTTTGAGATAACCCACAATAGATACTTGCATTGTGTACCTTGGATTTCATTTTATTTTAGAGATTGAAAATAAAATAAATACAATTCTAAAAGAAGTGTTGATATTTTCATTCAAATGAAATTATTTCCAGCTCTGCTCAGAAATGAATCACCATAGCCTGATTACTTCATTTTCGTGACAAAACCACTCTGTACACTTATCACTGTGTTACTCTTGGATACCCCGGCTTATATATATATATATATATATATAAAATATATGTATATATATATATATATATATATATACTTATAAAGGGTGCTCAGAACAGTACTAAGCAGTTGAAGATATTGCATCACGCGCTAGCCTCATTTGAGCATCCATTCCTTTGTATTAGGTTAACTGTGCTATTTTTTTTATGAAATGAAACATTTAAATCATGAGATGGTTACAAACATACATAAAAATTAAAGGAAATCGCTTTCAACATCTATGATAAAATTAAAATGTATGTGTGATAAGCATTGTTTTGTAATCTTTTTGTAATTTACGTCTTTGAAAAATATTTTTTAGATTAAAATGGTTTAAATACAAGTTGTCAAAAACAAAAGAAGAATGCATCCATTTTGAAACACTTTGTATGTATAAATAAATATATATATATATATATATATATATATGTGTGTGTGTGTGTGTATTTATTTATTATTGATGAGTCATTAAAATTTGCCAAAATGCAAGTGACCTTACAGAGTCAAGCAGAAGGCATTGATCAGAAAGTGCTGTAGTAAGAATACAAGTGGATTGACTCATAAAACATCATTTGTGTATGATAATAAAAATAATTATAATAGTAATATTTGACAGTGAAGTAAGTGTCCACTTGGATAGCGTAATGGTTAGCAGAAGGTATTGAATTCTGGTATGAGGAAAGAGAATGGAAAACTCTTCCCAAGGAAAAAATTCCCTGTGCACTCCACAGCTAATTGAGTACACTCCAAGTTATATGATTAAGGTGGAGGCACCCCTTTGGTGGACTTTCAACCTTCCAAGGGAGACATCATCATAAAAACTTGTAGGTACAAAGTTCTGGTCTTGACCAGACTTGCAAGGATCTGTAGACTGACACATGCAACAGAAACCGGGATTGTGTCACCGGACATCAAACTCTCAAGAGACAGCTGCCCTTTATTTTTAGTATAATAAGTAGAGATCTGCAACTAGTGTCTGTTGCTCACCATGGAAACCATCGATCTGTCCTTGCATGAGGAATATATCTATGTGGACATGCTGTTAGATTGGTTGAAGTGGCTGGCTATCAGTAAATCAACATTTCATTGAGGGAATGGGTCACCATAGCAACTATTGTTAGCATGTTGATTTAATCCTGGCTTAAAAAAAAGAAAGAAAAGAAAAGAGGTTAAAAATAAAAGAAGTTAAGTTCTGACCAAATATTCAAAAAGAACTGATATTAAATGTTGCTTTTGTCTACATGATGTGTCCCCACAACCCTGACGAATTACAGGTGTTCTACCAATACAAACAAACATCTAAAAAGGTGATAGACAGGGATGCAATGCCGCTTAGGAGCTCATCTGGGCATCGCCCCAGCACTGTAATGGAGTAGCCATGCTACGAAGATTTATAAATATTAATACACAAGTATAATATTCAAGTTTGAAAAGACTCACTGTAGTAATTTGTTCATAAGTACAAAGTCACTCGATTTGCATAATAAATCTTATAGTAATAGGCCATCAATAGGTGAAAATCCCATATTGCTATCTTCATTAATTTCCAAGTTATTAAGCTTCAAAAATTGTGACAAATGGGCTGGATTGAGTGGGGTTGTTTTTTAAAAAAAAAAAATCTAATGAATCTTCAAAATATGTAATCAAATGGCAAAAACCGCATAAGAAAACTTTAATAGTTTCCAAGATATGGAGTAGTTTTGCGACCAATACATTTGATAAGAAAAAAAAAAAACAATTGATATAGGTCAAGAGATACTAATAATTACAACATTGTAGCTAAAAAACAGAAAACTGACAAAAACAACATCTTTTAAAGCACCAGCTGCAACGAAAACAACAAAAACGACATCACTGGTTTTTCGGGATTTTCTCACATAGGTAGGTTGTATAATCGCATATTGAAAAAGTCATTTTTGTATCCAGTTGAGGTAAGTTACAATTCTTGGCAAATTGAATTTTGGCTGGTGCTGTTCATGATGATGTTTCATACTAATACCATCATTGGGAAAGGCTCTGCTTCTCCCCTCTCATATAACAATCTTAATTGTCCAGGCAGTAATCAGCAAAAAGCCGTTATCCTTATAGTTAACCTTGACAGGCTCCAATCATGTCTGTAGTTTTGATTTATGTAAAAAAAATTCTGCTAAATTACTCCTGCACATACAGAACTCATTTGTTACCTTGTGGCTTGCTCTTGTTTTTACAAAACTGCAGTTGATATTTGCTTTTTCAACCGTGACTGATATGGTTGGATAATGCAAAGCCAACAAGCTACTGGCACCTCCCTAATAATTTTGAAAATGAGATTCAGAGTACATTTTATTTTACAGTTTTGATATATTAACTCAAAACTAAAATAAACTAGCTCTGCATCAATTTTTGTCTGATATTGCATTGCTACGATTATACATTCAACAGCATGGCTTGACTTCAGAAGGTCATGGCTGTACAAATGGTGAAATGAGAAAATGTAATGAGATCATATGATTTATGCATACATATGATTACATGGCTATGACCATGAAGTCATATAAAGAGCGACCAGCTAGCCACAGTGGTCAGATTCTATATGGTCCTACCATCTTTCTGAATGGTTGGAGGTATTAAGACAAAAGAGATTCCTCGCTTGACTGAAGTAGAAACTTTCATCCCTAGTTCGATCTCTCATGTTATCATTCTGAATCAAATGAGAACTCAACAACTAGAACAACAGAATTCCAAATTGCATTTTGATGGTCTTACTACTAAGATAATCACTGGTTCTCCAAGAATGAAGAATATCATCACATTGATGAGCTGTAAAACCATTCATATAATTGGTACCATGACTGTTTGTTCCATAAACCAATTTTATTACACTACCAGCATTGTGCTCACCCAAAATGATAGGATTATCTACGTATGGAGAAATGATACAAATATATATCTTAGTATAAGTATATTTTTTGTTAAGAAAAAAAAAAATGGATATGCACCTCCTACAAAATTTATTTTACTGTTTTGATTTTCTACAACACCCTCAATATTTTTTTAAATAATTTTGAAACAATTAGACAACATTGGGTAAAACAAAACAAAGTCATTTTTTAATATAAGAAAATCATCAGTTTTATTCATGAAAAGTCAGAGATGCCTATATTTGGTAGGATTATTTTTCATACTACTACTAAGACATCAGCAGCAACAGTAGTAGAAGTAGTGATGTAGATTCAAATCCAGTCACGGTAGAACTTTGCTTCACTCCCTACCTCTCTGTTTACTTTAGCTTGATTGAAACCAACAAACCGTCAAAAAAAAGTTACATCAACTCTTATATTATAAGATTACCTTAAATGTAAAGTAGCGAGTCAGCTACATCAATAAACAATGAAATCTACTATTTTATTATACCATTAAACTTTAACTCATTCAAGTCAGATTCCTCAACTTTGTCATGGAAAGAGGTTGGAATGAATCAATGTATAAAAGTTTTGTGTCATGAAAAATACTGCAAAACAAACCAGTCTTGAAATGGTATTTTGGCAATTGTAAATACTATAAGGTTATTCGGAAAATAATGATCATTTTTATTGTTAATGGTTTCTGATGAGTTCATGTGGAACCCACTTATTGAGCTTTTTCACTTTACCAATATGTCTAAAATGGTCCAATATTATCACAATGCCAATACTCAATATCTGTGATGTTCCTCTGATAGTTTGGCATTTGATTAGTTTGACCGACATCTTCAGTTGTCCATTTTCAATTGCAGATGGACGTCCTCTGGCCACTTGATCTCAATTCTCCACAATTAATATTTTGAAACCAATACTGCACTGTACAATTAGAGGTGGTTCATTCACCTCATGCTAGGTTATAATAGGAAGCTACATGGGAATTATACAAAACTCTCCTTTTCTCATCTTTAGATGATCTACACTGTCTACAGATAGCTCTGGAAATAAAAAAATGAATATTTGTGAAAAGAGCATATTTTAATCATAAAAATGAGGTACATGTAATGGTACAATATATTATAGTAATGTAGGACACAATCAAAAGGCGGTATCTAGAATCAGCCATTATCCTCTGAACAACTTAATGATATACCAATATTGTTGATAATTATAGGAAAGAACGGGATGACTTGGTAAGTCTTATTGGGTAGGCTTTGGTGGGCACACCAATGAACAATTTGCTTTTGAGCACTTGGGCAGAATTAGGCTCACCCTTACTTGCAATAAGAGTATGGTAAGCACTGCTCAAAAGTGCTCCAAAGCAGTTTCAAACAAAAATGATTTAGAAAGGCCAAAAGTAATGTTCAAGAGTCTGGATCAGGTGCTAATGTTGACCAAGTTATCAGATGGTCGTTAAAAATGATCATATCCGGCGCTAACTGCAGCCAGGGGCATTGACAGAGAGAGAGAGAGAGAGAGAGAGAGAGAGAGAGGTGGGGGTGATAAGTTTAGAGATTTTTGGTACCCCAACTGATCCACTTGAGATATAAAAGTGGACCATTGAGGTTGAGCAGAATTCACTTGACATTTGAAGGGCTTCTAATTAAGATGTCAACCCTTGTGACTGTATAGGGTCAGGTGACTGCTTTCCTCATGCATACACACATCATGATGGAAATGATATATCTAAAGATTGATGACATAATACTTGGTATGAAATGCAAAGGCCAAGATCAATGAATAGAGCAATGATTATAACAATAAAAAAAAAAGAAGTCATAAATTATATAAGTTGAAGAGCAACAAGTGCTTGAGACACACGCAACATACATACACTTTACATAAACAAACACTTCACAAACACTCATATATATATATATATATATATATATATATATATGGACAAAAACCTATGGATATTAGTCATTTTTTAACTTTTCAGATTTGGCTCGAGATGTTTGTGCATTATGATAACATAATGCACGGGACAACATGCAATCCAAATTTATCACTGAACAGAATGTATCAATCAGTTATTAGATCCAAAATCCCGGTGCCAAGACTGCAGAATTCCATAGTTGGCTCAGAGATTTTATCAAATTTTTTATTCCAATGTTAACCATGCAACTACCATTCTATCCCATAGACTGAGTTACCACTTGTCAAATTTCCAAATGTGTTCTTATTAATGAACATAGACTATTGGGAACCAATATCCCACTAGTATATGCCAAATACTTGTTAGTAATACTGCAAACTATACCGTAATATAATGTAAACTATGTCACTAAACTGTGACAAAAAGGCTTCAGATTCCTAAAGCACTCATCACAAGATGAAAAAAAAACTCAACTACATAAAATCTTCAGAGTGGGCACTAGGATTTTGAATGTATTTACCAACTGATACCTTCTGCTAAGTAAAGCATTTTGCTTGTGTGTTGCCTTGAGCATGATGCACATATATATATATGTATATATATGCGATACAAAATTGGGAATATAATATGATACCATACCCAATGTGTGATGGGTTTATTTCATGAGGTGTTCAATACATTCAACATTAAGTTGAGTTAGAGTAGAGCTTAATCCTTGTATTTCTTTTTTATTTTATTAGCTCTATTTACTTAGTTAAGTATGGGAACTGTGATTAAACATCTACAATGGACAAAATCTTTTCTATTTCTTTCTTTTTGTATTTTTACAAATTGAAAATATGTTATGAACTATCTATACGATGATTTGGTTTCACAGTTTAGAGAGGATTTTACATATCTTTCAGGTTCAGTTGGTAGGGCTTGTATTTGAATATTCCAAAGGTGTGTGCAATGAAGTTTGGAAAATTTGACCATGAAAAAGAATTACTTACACTAAGACTTATTTTCCATCTTCACCATCTCCTATGAAGCAGCCCCCTTGACTCACTTATGGTACTGGCTTAAAAGGAGTACTGCTCACAAAAGATATCAGTAAAAGTCTATATTATATTTTGTTCATGCACACTGTTTATATTCTCTGAACTCATTAATTGGTGGTATGTGTAATGAGTTTACAGATCTACTTCAGATTTATTACAAACTTTTAACTAGACTATGTTTAGAGAAGTGTTAGTAAAAACAAATGCTATTGTGGCTTTTTATGGTCAAAAGTCTCAGAGAGCATGCAATATCTAACAACTAATTTTTTCCATCTTTTAGGTTCAATTTCAGTCTAGTAGATGGAAATTCAGATGGTACATTTTAAATGTGCTAGCATCTCTAGTACTAATGAACATCACTGGCTGTCTAACAGGTTAATATGCTGAAATACTCCCACTATCACTTGTTTCCTTCTCATCCTTCCATATATATCTAAAAGTGCAAGGGAGAGAACTAGTGCATCTATGGTCTGACTTTCAGGCTTGCAATAGAAGGCTATAATTACATTTTTCTATAATTTTACATTCTCTTCATAGGCACAATATTAGAAAACAGTATTAGAATCATCAAATAGACCCTCCCTCTTATCTTTTTATTATATCAAAAAAAAATAGATAAATACTCCGGAGATTAATAAGGATTCTGGAGCCTATATCAGTATAATGATTAGTGAGCTCATCGCAAAGACCAAACTGTTAGTGCAGCAAGTTAGCTCCTCATCAGGCACTCCACTATGGTGGCCCTGTGCCAGACTAAGAAAGCCTTAGCAGAGGGCCCCTTTTGCTTTAGGTAGTAGATTGATGGTTTGCATGCATGTCTCCTAGGCCAACAGCTAGTTCAATGAGAGTGATCCTCACTGGGTATTTTACCTCTATTGCCTTGTGCCAGACTAAACTGAATGTAAATAACCAAAAATTTCTAATGATTTGGAAGGGTATTTTAGTTACAGTTGCTGGTTTAATGAACAAGATTCATTTTCTATATGATTGCTTTGTTGAGAGTGATCAATTAAAAAATTGGAGAAGGTGGGTGATCAATGAACAAATCACTTATCTCACCTTTTGTTGGGCAGTGATCACTAAAAAGTCTGAATTTTCAGAAAATAAGCGGGGATGCTGTTGGACACAAAGGGGCCAATTTAGCATAAACTTACAATGTAAATTGAACCCCTTTGCTAAAAAACCATTGGTGTGGCTTGAATGTGTGAGATATTCATATATAGGCAGCCAGTAAGCCAGCCAGACCAACCTAAAAATTAAAGAAATCTATGTCAACAATTTTTGATCGACGGTTTCTAATATTAGCAAAATTACGAGGATCTATAACAAGTCATCTGATTAGCATCAGTCATATGACTCTCATAATCACATGATCACTATGTTTTCCTAGGCTTGCCAAACATTTCTCTTTGCGGATTCAATTTTCTGATTGTTAATTAAACCTTTTTGTGGGCATCACTTAATATTGAATTGCTATTGCTATCTGTGAACATTTTCTTTTTAATGCATTCATTTTTCCCTTGCTTCATCTATTATACACATACATAGATGAAGTTGATGTAAAGGTACATTGACAAAATCTTTTATTCATATAAATTCATTGCATGTTATGATTTTGAAACTAATCATTATGTGTACAGGCAGTATAGAAGCAAGTATTACATAATGATATGTTTATCTTCATCTATCTGTATGATAAGATTTATCGAGAGTATCAAAAGTATTTTCGCTTTTAATTTCTTTAGAGCCCTTGAATGTATTTTTCCCAATTTTCAAGAGTCAAAGGTGAAGGGAAACTTTTTTCCATTTTTAGTGGTGAAAAAGGAGAGGAAATTTTTTTCCCTTTAAAAGCCATCAGAAGTGGGGGGAAACATTTTCTTTTATGGGGTCAGAAGTGAGGGACACTTTTTTTCCTTTTAAGGGTCAAAAGTGAATTGAAAATGTTTTTCCTTTTCAAGAGGTGAAGAATGTGAGGATTTTGATTTCTTTGAAGAGTCAAAATTGAAGGGATGCCCCCCCCTCCTCTTCAAGGGACCAAAAGTTTTGGGAAAACTCATTTTCACACTTATTGGCTAAAAGTGAAGGGAAACCTTTTCCCACTTTTAGGTGTCAAAATTGAACGAAAATTTTTTTTTCTCATTTTTAGAGTTCAAAAGTGCAGGGAAACCATTTTTCCACTTCTAAGATTTGAAAATGAAGGGAAACAGAAGGGACACCTTTTCCACACTTTTAGAGTTAAGGGAAACTTTTTCCCCCTTTTAGTTGTCAAAAATTAAGGGCCAAAAAAATCTTTTCATTTCAACTTTTAGCAGTCACACTTTTTTTTTTTAAATTTGGACTTTCTAGTGATCACAGATCAACAAAAAGTAAGAGAAGTAACTTAATAATTGATTACCCCAACATGGCATGCTACAAAAAGTTTTTCTATTAAGTGACTAACAAGACCTATGTTTGATATAATTTATAAAAAATATAAATTATTTTATAATAAATGAAAACTATTTATTTTAAGAATAGTTTATAAGATCCAGAAAAAAAATTCACAAACATATGTATACCTTATATGCTAAAATAAGCATCATAAGTTATTGAATTTTGAGTTTTTCAATTCAATTTCAAACCGCCATTAGTTTTTTTTAGACACATTTCATGCAACAAATTGCTAAATTATAATTCAAACTGTGGTTTGAAACTGAATCAAAAGAATTTAGTGGCATATCCACAAACTTTTGACATCAGATTCAAAACCTGTATTTAAGAATTTATACTACTGAAAAAAATATTCAAATTTGACATACATTTTATTTTCAAAGTTGTTTTACAAAAATGATAATTGGTTTGTACCTGTTGCAGTCGAGACATCTACTTTACTGGCCCAAAAGTATTGAAGCTCATCAGTCCAATGCCAAGATGAACCGTGACAGACCACCTGGCTCTTCCTGCCAGTTTTGTCCAACACAATATGTTCTCAATAGTAACAACAGAACCAGACCGACTTATCAATTAAATGTTAGCATAGACACATGTTTTTTTTAATTTTCTTTGTTTATAGATAAATAAAGCAACATTAGAGGTGTTAAATAACTGACTTTGGAGGAAAAAATCTAGAAAGACATTTTGATAGATGAGAATTATGATTTTTGCCTGTATTTTTTCATATATTTCTGTGGAATTTTCATTGGCAATTATTAAAATTTTAATGTATCTTTTCTCTTTGCAGGTAAGTGAATTTATTCAACAGTTTGTTTGGTAAGAAGAAAAATTTACATTAATATAAAAGATTTTGTATCTCAAAACATATAGCAGGAGAATATACCATATATTCCAGCATATAAGGCAACCTTCAGTTAGTATGAGACTCCAATTCCAGTCTGAATTTCATGATTTATGCTTACTGTTTTAGTATCTACCCTATGGAAAGACCCCATTTTTAAGGGTATGTTTTTGACACATCTAGTGTCATCTTATCTGCTGAAATATATGGTATTTTTTCAGTATGTTTATGCATTTCTGAGCATATATGTATGTACAGTTAGTGCAAAAAGTATCTTATACATTTCAAAAAGTTCATTTTAATATACTTGAACAGCTTCGAAATTGACAAAATTTGGACCAAAGATCAAAAGATATAAAAATTGAAACAAAACTTAACATTGAAAAGTTATATATAAATAACAGAAGTATTTAGTGAAAATTCTATTGATTTTCAAGTATAAATGAATATGTTAAAATAATCTTTTTGAAATATATCGGATACTTTTTGTGCTTACTGTGTGAAAGTGCGTGTTCCAGTATATCTATCTAGGAATGCCTGTATACAATGATACACAAACATTGCTATTCACTGACTTCAATGTAACTCCACTGCTCCTCTCTTAGCTTTCACCAGTTTTTGCACTAACAACCTAAATATTTCTAGCAGTAATGGAAAAAAATTGATGGTTAAACACCAAATTTTCCAATTTTGGGGGTTCTAAATGAATTTGTCTACAATACACAAGGGTATAAGCCAACAAATAAACACTCACATGCATATATGCATTTACATATATACATAAACACACATATATACACATACATGTACATGTGTCTTCTATGATGCACAAACATCAAATTCATATATTGGACATACAACTACCACCTCATCCCACAGGTTCACTTGCCATTTGTCAGATCAAAATGCCATTTGTGCTCATATACAGCTACTTTTCAGCAAATACTCATTAACGTTAGGCGTATAATTATTTTTAAAAAAAGAAAAAAGGCTTCAAATTCTTTGAGCAATTATCATTAAAAAAAGATTTTTAAAATATCAAAGCTAAACAAAATCTCCTTTACTTTGGAATCTGGGATTTTACAAGTATTCAATAACTAATAGATATATTTAGCCCTGTGAAGAATTTCACTTGTATGCAATCTCATGGACGAGAACAACATCATAATGCATAAATCGTAAATGCTGCGTTTACAATTTTTCCCTGATCTTGTTAACAGCCAGAAATATGTTTGAAAGCACTAGATCATAAATGTTTACACAATATTTTCATTCATTGAATACAAACATGCATTCTCCTGTATGCAAACAAGAAAAGTTAACAAAATTAAAGAGAGACATTCCTTGTCTAGGGTTTTTAATCAAACTTGCATTAATGGATGACTGTTGCCTCAGAACACATTACATGCTCATATATACAAAGGATGTCCAAAAAGAAACCAAACTTTTGAAACGGTGCACCAATAAGGTGTTTCAACATGCTCACTACAGTTATCTTGTGTACCAAAGACTTTAACACATCATACTCTGTTGGTTAGTATTTGATCTACACATGCCAAAATGAACACTTGGTATTTTTCCCTCCCTAGTCAATGGACCACAATCTAATTGAAAAAACTGTCATCTATGGAAATTGTCGCCTGTGGAGTTTGTGGAGTGTTGAGAATCTGTAAAAGTCAGGTTATGATTTCCACAGATCATAGAATGCAGTTTCTCAATGAGGTCATCATCCATTGACTTGGAGAGGAAAATGCCAAATGTATATCCATTGTAGCTAAAATACTAATCAATTTGGCTTCATGCAGGTTTTTTTCCATACGAAAGGTCAAAGTCGTTGGTAGACAACATAACTGTAGTGAGCACACTAAAACTTCCACATTGGTCAGCTATTCTAAAGGTTTGGTTTCTTTTGGGGCAACCCTTGTATATATGCAAATACATACACACACACACACACACACACATATATATATATATATACACATATACACATGTTTATTATGCCAAAAGTACTAAGTATCAGTAGATGGCCAATTTAAATCTGACAGAATGTGATAATTACAAAGGCAGTCCTTGTGCATATGCATATATATATATGCATTCATTATGCCAACAGGTTTAAGTATCAGTAGATGAACAATTCAGCACACTGAGAAGCACACTTATATCTCTCATTTTCTTTTTTGTACAATTGTACGAATATATATATATATGTGTGTATGTATGTATGTATGTATGTATGTATGTATTCCGCTTGAAAAAAAAACAAAAAAAAAAGAAAAAAAAAAGGTCCTACTAAAATGTCTTCGTAACTATTGCCTTCTCTCAGATTTAACCTGTCCACCTACTGATACTTGATACCACTGGTTTATGGAACACACGTATATATGTATATATATATATATATATATATATATATATATATATAAAGACAAAAAGTAAAGGAAAGCCAAACTAGTTGGAGATTATTTGAAAATCAACAATTTGGATATTTTGTAAAAAGTGTTTGGGCTGATAGTAGTATTTTTCTGCTCATAGAAAAGATTCCTCTGACCAGTTTCAATAAAATCATCAAAAGAGAAATGAGAGTCTGTTCAGGTGATGAATTAGAAAAAGGATCCTGTTATAAATCTGTCATCCTTGGGATAGTTCTTTTTGTATATCATAGTATGGTCAGTTTGGAAGAAGAACTTGAAATTCAAGAATGTTGGCCCTCTCATTGGTTCTTGAGTCTATGGGGAATGGTAGTAGAACTACATACACATAAAAACACCCACATATATTTATACATACATATACTGATAAACATACATGTGCACACACACAAACACATACAACATGCATACATATACAAATACAGAATAGAAAATTGTCATTATTTCGTGGTGGATGTTTAGAGTAAACAGATAATTAGAATAATGATAAACTTAATAGTTGAACAGATAGAAGGAAAAAAGTGTGAGATATACACAGATACAGACGTTAACACACATATACATGTACGAATATATACAAGCACGTATTAGCATATACGTACTTGTGAAATGAGGTCCATTGGAACCTCCTAAGATTATATATATATATATATATATATATATATGCATGCATGATGAAATCTTAGGAGGTTCCAATGGACTTCACTTCACAATCTTGTTTTCTCACAAGATAATGTATGTTAGAATTCTTAGAGTAAGGAAACAAAAAAAGTTCTATAAAAAAATTAACAAAATGTTCCTTGTTCATCGTATTTAACCAGACATGTATAAATGGCGGACTACAGCCCGAATATACAATATATATATATATATATATGTATATATATATATATATATATATATATATATATATTTATATATATATATATATATATGCATGCATATACATATGTATGTGTATGTATACTTTTATGCATGTATGTAAATATATGCATATATGTATGTATACATATTTATAAAGGGTGGGGTCATCTGCACACATTGCACACTTCACCTTAAAACTTCATTGAGCAGGCCAGAGAGATATTCTATCTCCAGGCCCTACTGTCTGAGGTCCTGCACTCATCAAAGACCTTCTGTCTTTGTTCACGAAGCCAAGCCGCTCATTCATATCATATATGTATGCATGTGTATATACTTATGAAACTAAAAATTTTTGGTAAAAGTAAAGAAAAAGTTATCAGTATAATTAAAGAAAAGCGGTTAATGTAGAAAAGTGGCCTCATATTTAATTTCAAAGAAATACGACAAAATAAGATGAAAATTTTCCGTTGCATCAAATAAAGAATATTTTTTTTCTCACCAGCATTATTAAAGAGGCACAAGAAAGACTTAAAAATGTGTGTGTGAGCATTGGAGTGCTTTCTTGATTAATCAATAAACTCATTAATTTGACAAGTTTTGGTGTTGTTACATCGCTAGGAAACAAAAAGAAAATGAAAAAATTGAGTAACTGACTTGTCCTTTTGGATTGGGCATTTGTTAATTACCAACATTTCCTGAATTTGCTGTTCGAGAGGAGTGGGATTCAGACTTTCAAGTAGTGACCGATTTGCTGGGTCATCATGTACTTCATACAATATATAAATATACGAGCAAGCATAGTTCATTCTAAGCTGTACACATGTGCGCACTAACGTTTTGCAAACAGTGCACAAAGTAAAATAATCTGTGCACAAAAAATTAATAACCTAAAATAATGAAGTATTGCATGAGTTTGATTCAACCATTCCAAGCATTTAATAATGCGTGGATTAATGGGTGTTATTGTCATTAATTTATTTTGACATCGTGTTATGTAAGAATAAGGAATAGTCGTTAATGTTTATTTAATGAAAACAGAAAACTGAACAGAGTAGTTCAAAGTAGAAAATAAAATCATTACTAATGCCATCTTACTTGTTCTATATCAAAACATACCAATGTTGGCCCAGAGAGATAGGCTGTGCCCAAATTACCTTGAAACAATGTCAAGTTTATACTTGCACAAGCATTCGGTGTATATATAATTTGGTCATAGAGAGAGAATTTGCACATTAAAAGATTTTCTACGCACTCTGACCACTGAAAATTAGAGGAGACATTGCTAGCAAGAATGCCTGGCATTGCCCAGAAAGGGAAAAAAAAAAGTTTTTTTCTCACTCAACAAATGGAAAAAAAAAAGATTATTTACAAGTGAAAAAGTAGCTGTCAGTGGAAAATATTCTGATGCATGGTGCAAAACATGAATGATGTAGCCCCTTAATTTGATAGAACTTCTGGGTACACAACATTAGTGCTTCTCCAATTAGGTGCCAGTGTACAAGGTTGTTTTTTTTTTTTTTCAGAATCTTTGAAAACGTTTTTCATGGTTGTACAATATTTTACAAACAAAACAGAAAAAGAAAAAAAAAATCAAATTTTTTAGCCCTTAAATTTTAGCAGAAAAAAAGCTATTATATCTGAATTTGATGACCGCCAATGACTTTAGGGGTTAGCACCACCTATCCTATCATCTTTTTCTGCCTAATTTAATTCCATGTACCAGTTTACTGCCAAGAATGTAATTGTATGCTTCCAATACAGATTATAGAGGCCACAAACTAATTCTGCCACCAATGACCTTGAGGTCAAAAACTCTTACCCCAGAGAAAACTCAACATCCCACTCTATTTTGCAAGAGATGAGGAGGTCACTCATCATGTAGCCTTTGTCACAATTAGGTGTCTTGATGGGCCTTGTTGTTTTAGTTTGGTAGTGGCAGGGACACACAGACACAAATGAAGAAAAAAGCCCTCAGTATATGTATATATATATATATATATATATATATAATGCTCCTCTATTCAGGGTTGAGCACTCTTTAAGTGAGATAACTCATCCACGATAAGCTTATGCAATGCTCTTCTATAGGAATTGAGCACTCTGGTAGATAAGGAATTTCTGTGTAATTTAGATATATCACTTAAATTCAGTCTTATTGCTTGTCTAGTTCCGTAGTCCAGAGTTAGGATATCGGCCTATGGGTCTGAAGTGAAGGTTTCAATTCTACCTCGTGGTACTGGATGGGATAATGGAAAGTCTATAGCCACACTGAAGAGATGTAATACGTCAAAACAGCTGTCTGTGGATGACACAATAATATATATATATATATATATATATGTATAAGTTTGTTTTGTGGCTGTGGGATGACCAGACAGAATGTTGATGAAAGTGACAATTGGAAGGTGAAGAGAAAAACTTGAGAGGAAAGTAGGTGTTACATCTCCAAAATTTTTATCATGTGAGCATATTTCCATAAAAACTAGAAACCATCAACCAAAATTGTCAACATAGGTTTTTTTCAGTGTCTAAGTTGGTCTGACTGGCTATGTATGTATCATGTAGGCAGACCACATCAATGGAGCTAGAGGACTGAAAATTCAAATATCCACCCAACACGGCATGCTACTAAAAGACATTAGTCGCTTGATGATTTCTACTGACTGGCTTTTATTCGTCATTTTTTGATTCATCATAACAAACTTAAATTTCTTGACGACTGCTTCTTAAAAATAGTGGGCCAACTTGATGATACATTTGCATAATTGAAAACTTACATGTCTTTTTTTCGATAATTTTTCATTTCCACTAGCAAGGTCATGACCATAAAAAGTACTTCCTTATGATGAATGATGAATTCTCTCAATTTCACTTTTGATTGTTTTGTTTTATAGATTTCAGCACAATATAGGAAAGGTAGTCCCATTTGTTAAGTTTCACGTCCTTACTCACTCAATGTTAAAAAAGGTGCAAAAATGAAAACAATCCAGCAATTTGATTTATTCGAAGCAATAATATAATGAATGTATTTACTTGTTTTTCTTTCATATTTTCTCTTATTTCTTTTTATTTGTGCGCCGTTTTTAACATCAAGTTAGGGAGGTTGAGAAACTTCACAATTTACAAGAGGGATCACATTCCCTACACTGTGCCCAGTTTTCTGGTCGTATTTCCCATGCAGACACAATGTCTCATTTTATCATAAACAAAATTAATTCGATTTAATTACGAAGCAAATGCACAATAGGAAATTTGCTCATTAGTCAACCTGTGTGGTGTGTTGTTTACACATGAAGATTAAGAAGTTCCCAAATCTGGACCTTCGGGTTTGGTTCTGGATTGGGTGGATCTGGGGCAGAAAAAAAAAATTTATGAAGCGAGCTCAAGTTCTGCCTGGCTGAGGCTATTTAAGTACACTTCACACTAACACTCCAATCCCCAGAAAGGTGTAAATTTACATCTGAGCTCTGTCCATTGCTATCTTAACAAAAAAAATGTTTTGTCACTGATATGCAACAATTGTAGAAATAGTCGTAGGTAGGTGAGGTGAATCAAATGAACATGAGCAAACCACTCTCCCATAACTACTTTACGTGCCTGAACAGTAATAACAATGAAAAGCTGTAACATATTATTTGTCAGTTCAGAAATAAAAATTGGCCTTTCTAAACAAAGTGCAAGGTATTTTTGGATAGAATTTGTCTTACACTTGATATAACATAATTTAAAGGTGCCGATTCCAAATCTGCTGTACGACATTCTCCATTTTTTGTCATTTTTTACAGGACAGCTGATAAAAAATGGGTCCATTTTAGTGATAATGGCATTGTCTTTGCGGTAACAGACAAAATATTACATCTTAAAGTGGATCCCGTGTGTTTTTCTCTTCAAAACAAACCTCAAACCTTTTCAGGAACAAACTAAATACACTGGCTGAAACCCCGTCCTATGGGTGGTCTTTTTCAGCTAGTCATTTCTAGAAGGGTTAAATGGGGTCTTTAGCCCAATTAAGAGATCATGGATTTGAACTATGCATTCATTGAATCATACATCATTTAAAAATCATCACCATCATGAACTCTTGGAACATATTTAATTTACATATTGGGGGAATCTCTCTGAAAAATAGGTGAATCATAGTAAGATAGATAGATGGATGGAGATCAGATCATTTTATCAGAGTGAGTATGATTAAGGATTCCACAATGTTATATAGGAAATTTCTAAAAACTAACTAAAAACATTCTTTGGGGTTCCATTAGTACACTAAGAAATTTTCAAGGGGATATGTTGCATGGTCCCTGAGTTATGCTGTCACATACAGACAGAGACATATGGTGAATTATATGATGAGCATGCATTTTTTGCAGGCACTTGCATGATTGAAAGCTGGCTTAGAAGTTCCAATATCTCTGGATTTGAAGCCAAGATCTTATAATAGTGTAGCTGGTGGTGGTAGCAATAGAAATCATGTAAAATGGGGCCTATGTCAACACTAAAGAAATCAATAGATGAGACTTATTGGGAAAAGTGTCTTATATGTCAAACCAAAAGAAGTAAAAAGACTTATGCCCGGACCTTTCCACAGAATGAATTCTGTAAAATGGTTGAGAGAATGAAAAGAAAAGATACATAGAATAGTGATTTGATCGATAAGAAATCAAGAATTTCTGAAACTGATGTTGTTTGGGGCTAAGCAAGTTACTCAATGTTTACAAGTAAAACCATCATTGTCCGATTGAAAATTGTGAGTGAATCATCCCATCATTAATTAAAAAAAATGAGAAATATTTGTGTGGGAGGGATGTTCCTTTTCGTATAATTAACACTGATGACTTTTTACATTCTGTCGAGTTCTTTAACACAAATAACACTTTCAATGAGTTATCAAGATGTGATCATAAGTTAAGAGAGTTTTTGGGGTTGGAATCAGTGATTTTAATTGCAGCTGAGGATGATACCTGAAATGCCTTTCAAAATTCAAGCATGATACAGAAAACACTGAGATGTCTGATCTGTTAATAGAAGGAATAATGCATCCAAAGGTTTATATTTTGTATCTGGATGATCTTTAGCTTTTCTACACTGATCTGTGTACAGAAACACAAGAAGTCCTTGATTAGTTGTAGAAAATATTTCAAATAGAAAGTAGAATGTGGAGAACAAGACGAGGGTGGAGATCTGGTACTCAAAATATTTTTACATTATCCCATTGCAGTCCTTGCTCAAGGAACTAAAAAGGTACATCTTTTATAAACCAGGAGATGACATTTTCTAATCTCTAGTGCCTTTGGCTCTGAAACTGAGTTCTAACCTCAAGTGCCTTTGGCTCTGAAACTGAGTTCTAACCTCAAGTGCCTTTGGCTCTGAAACCGAGGTCTAATCTCTAGTGCCTTTGGCTCTGAAACCGAGGTCTAATCTCTAGTGCCTTTGGCTCTGAAACCGAGGTCTAATCTCTAGTGCCTTTGGCTCTGAAACCGAGGTCTAATCTCTAGTGCCTTTGGCTCTGAAACCGAGGTCTAATCTCTAGTGCCTTTGGCTCTGAAACCGAGGTCTAATCTCTAGTGCCTTTGGCTCTGAAACCGAGGTCTAATCTCTAGTGCCTTTGGCTCTGAAACCGAGGTCTAATCTCTAGTGCCTTTGGCTCTGAAACTGAGTTCTAATCTCTAGTGCCTTTGGCTCTGAAACCGAGGTCTAATCTCTAGTGCCTTTGGCTCTGAAACCGAGGTCTAATCTCTAGTGCCTTTGGCTCTGAAACCGAGGTCTAATCTCTAGTGCCTTTGGCTCTGAAACCGAGGTCTAATCTCTAGTGCCTTTGGCTCTGAAACCGAGGTCTAATCTCTAGTGCCTTTGGCTCTGAAACCGAGGTCTAATCTCTAGTGCCTTTGGCTCTGAAACCGAGGTCTAATCTCTAGTGCCTTTGGCTCTGAAACCGAGGTCTAATCTCTAGTGCCTTTGGCTCTGAAACCGAGGTCTAATCTCTAGTGCCTTTGGCTCTGAAACCGAGGTCTAATCTCTAGTGCCTTTGGCTCTGAAACCGAGGTCTAATCTCTAGTGCCTTTGGCTCTGAAACCGAGGTCTAATCTCTAGTGCCTTTGGCTCTGAAACCGAGGTCTAATCTCTAGTGCCTTTGGCTCTGAAACCGAGGTCTAATCTCTAGTGCCTTTGGCTCTGAAACCGAGGTCTAATCTCTAGTGCCTTTGGCTCTGAAACCGAGGTCTAATCTCTAGTGCCTTTGGCTCTGAAACCGAGGTCTAATCTCTAGTGCCTTTGGCTCTGAAACCGAGGTCTAATCTCTAGTGCCTTTGGCTCTGAAACCGAGGTCTAATCTCTAGTGCCTTTGGCTCTGAAACCGAGGTCTAATCTCTAGTGCCTTTGGCTCTGAAACCGAGGTCTAATCTCTAGTGCCTTTGGCTCTGAAACTGAGTTCTAATCTCTAGTGCCTTTGGCTCTGAAACCGAGGTCTAATCTCTAGTGCCTTTGGCTCTGAAACCGAGGTCTAATCTCTAGTGCCTTTGGCTCTGAAACCGAGGTCTAATCTCTAGTGCCTTTGGCTCTGAAACCGAGGTCTAATCTCTAGTGCCTTTGGCTCTGAAACCGAGGTCTAATCTCTAGTGCCTTTGGCTCTGAAACCGAGGTCTAATCTCTAGTGCCTTTGGCTCTGAAACCGAGGTCTAATCTCTAGTGCCTTTGGCTCTGAAACCGAGGTCTAATCTCTAGTGCCTTTGGCTCTGAAACCGAGGTCTAATCTCTAGTGCCTTTGGCTCTGAAACCGAGGTCTAATCTCTAGTGCCTTTGGCTCTGAAACCGAGGTCTAATCTCTAGTGCCTTTGGCTCTGAAACCGAGGTCTAATCTCTAGTGCCTTTGGCTCTGAAACCGAGGTCTAATCTCTAGTGCCTTTGGCTCTGAAACCGAGGTCTAATCTCTAGTGCCTTTGGCTCTGAAACCGAGGTCTAATCTCTAGTGCCTTTGGCTCTGAAACCGAGGTCTAATCTCTAGTGCCTTTGGCTCTGAAACCGAGGTCTAATCTCTAGTGCCTTTGGCTCTGAAACCGAGGTCTAATCTCTAGTGCCTTTGGCTCTGAAACCGAGGTCTAATCTCTAGTGCCTTTGGCTCTGAAACCGAGGTCTAATCTCTAGTGCCTTTGGCTCTGAAACCGAGGTCTAATCTCTAGTGCCTTTGGCTCTGAAACCGAGGTCTAATCTCTAGTGCCTTTGGCTCTGAAACCGAGGTCTAATCTCTAGTGCCTTTGGCTCTGAAACCGAGGTCTAATCTC